>OX387379.1:12809103-13424496 GCA_947563715.1 Lycia hirtaria | reverse complement strand
TTAATGTGTAGGTTCGATAGTCGGTGCGCGTGATCGGATTGCAAACGTAAGGGATAATATTGTTTTCTCTAACGTAAGTAGGTAAAGTTAGGGTGTTAATGAATCAAACGAGAGCGACCCCTGCCCGGCTGGTGAGATTAGCCGAGTAAAAGGACTCGTGGTCGTGTCGAAGGTCGCACTGATTGCAATGTTTATCATTCTTATCGTTTCTGTTGTTGTTCCTTTTATCTTTCTTGTCAGATTATTTGAAATATTTATTATATTTGCATTTAAATTGTTACATGGGTATTTTTTATATCTATGCACTGATTACATTAGCGCTAGATGACGTTATAAATCCATTATGCATTGTACATGTACATCTAGTTAGCTAACGTCTATTACTCTGATTCTATTACAATATGACATGATGATGTTTTGAATTGTATGATTAATCAGTAACAAAGTTTAAAACAGATGTTACAATACAAGATTTTCTACCTTCGAAGGACATCGCATCATCGTATAAGAAGGGCGCACACAAATAATCATAAAATCCAATTGGAACGTTTTTTTTTGTGTTGCGTGAACATTCAAATCATGTTTATGTTCTCGCCTCCCCTGCATATTATTATCTTTGCGCCTCACGATACTATCAGACACCCCTTTCAACCCCATGACCTAATACGTATGCATTATATTTGAATATCCTCTATTTCATATCACGTTTTCTACTCTAGCGATATTATTTTCGATGTTTCGTTCGAAAGTAGCGTAGAGGTGGCATAGAATACTTAATATCGTTTAATGTAATAGAAGAGGCTATGACTAAGTTATAAAGTATTAATAGTGTAGTCGTATTAAGTGAGGCGACATTCACCCACTTCAAGGCGTTGATAATTTGGTTTTCATTTCAAGGTGGCAATGACATCTGTGTAAATACAGTAATTTCCAAGTGTAATTTCAAAGTTAACAGTTTTAGTTAGGCTTTTTTTTTTCATTACGATGGTTTTCTCAATTACATTATATAAAAAACTTGGCAAATTAAATTATCAAACCAAAAAACAATGAAATTTAATAACGGGTTCTTTGCTCAGCACTGAGATACGAGTACTATTGGCTAAAAACGACAATTGTTATATCAATAAGCCGATACAAAGCCTAGTTTTATGTCAATTGGTTAGAGATTTTAAATAATAATCATTAGCGTTAAAGTCAAAGAATAATTTAATCGAAGTCGATTGTTTCAGTTTTTTTAACTATTTATAAAACTGAAACATTCGATTTCAAAATGCGTAATTTATTTTATTCGCATGACACATTTTACAGTTATTTTGTTTAAAATCCAGACTATTGAATTTATTTTGATGAAAGCTCCATCGGACCAATAAGAAAGTAATATCATTAAAATAAAAAAAGTTAAATCGGCTTTTAAATGGCGGAGTTATGAGGTAACAAACATTAATAGAAACACAACCGAATTAATAACCTCCCCTTTTTTGAAGTCGGTTAAAAAGTAATATGACATTAATGGATAATACCTGGTAAAGAAATGGAAGGGATGGTAGGAGTGCTAGAGAAACACTAAGAGTGAGAGAAAGAGAGAGAGAGAGAAATAGAGGAGACCCTATACTTATTAGTGGGTACAAAATGTTAATAATGATGACGTTGAAGTAAATTAAACAAATGCACTGCCTCAGGCAAAATGAGTTGGAGTTCAAATTACACCAAACTTCCATATAGCTACTACCTAATATGAACATAATTCAACAATAGAGACTAATCTTAATACTATACATTGGTGTGTGCACACAAACAGCGGGGGGCAATAGTTCAGAAACGTAATTATAACTTTCATAGCAACGAAACACTAACTGACAATGCACAAAATGTTGTTTACGGTACTACAACCACTCTATTATAAGATAATGTATTTTTAGAAGAGAATGACAATCAAGTTCATGTTTTGTTATACATTATAAAATATAATTTCACCTCTCCCACCTATCGTCGTCGTTGTGTGGTCATGCACTATTTTCTGTGATGTGGGCGCGATGATCAGATGCAGTAATAGAGCCAAGAAACGCGGGTCAAGGCTTAACCACTTTATGATGAGCACTTTAATATAATATTTGCATTGTAAACCCGGACCAATATTGTCGTTGGTTCTTTAATCCGGAATAATACGTGACCTTATCTTTGTTTACGCGGATTTAATTAGCAAAGCTGTATTTACCTCATTAAAAAGTAAAGCGATTGTAATTTACAGTATATAATTGAAGTAGTTAATAGTTCTCTCCTGTACTCTCCTTCTCGATTCAAGTTAACTATTTTAGTAATTCATTAAAAAATAAAACTCTTTCATTTCTATGTACATACATAATTATGTTAGCAATTATTTTTGCTGTGCTGTTCAATTTCTTGTTTTTTTTTTACGTTAAAAAGAGGTATATACCTACATCAAGATTTATTTCAATAGTTTTTTTAATCAAATCTCATAAGAACATTATATTTAACGCCTGCTATGGACGCTAATGTCAATTTATAATTTATTTAAACTGAAATACTTGTCCCAAATTGGCTTTGTTTCACGCGGTGGCCATTAATGCAATCGCATTAACGTAGGTACCTATATAGTAATTATGTAAAATTATTGACAACATTTTCAATCAAAACAGCAAACGCACGATGGTCAAATATTGGTTAATTAGTACAATCAACCAATCGAACAAATAATAGAAACTCTGGTGTGTTGTTTGACTGTTTCCATTTGGGAAATTAATGTTCATTAGCAGCCAGAGCAACAACCGTGTTTTCGTTCGGGGGCCAAAGGTGAATATTTAAATTAGATACAAGGCGTTACAACCGGCAAATTAGGGGGAGCTGTCGGCATCATACCCATTCTCGTTAAGTAATCAAATTAGATTAGAAAAATCCTTTCAAAGTTAATTACGGAATACAATTTATATTCCATTTAATTTTACTTACCGTGCTGCGTTTTGAATTCTAAGCAGTTTAATTTCGCCCACTTAGATATTCCGCGCATTGTGTCTAGGAGCGTCGAGTTAGTTTTCTTTGGACTCTAATCCAATTAAAGTTAAGCTAGTTGTTTCTTCTCACTTCTTTTATGTTCCTAGTATGTCCATTCTAAGAGTTTACCAGCAGCACTTTTGAAATCTAGTTTCAACTTTGTTGAATTCATTTTGCTCTTCTAAAATAAGACACGATTATTGATAAACTATTTTTAAACTATTAAAGGTTTAGTTACTTAGATTTTCTTAGATCGGTGTTAGTGTGTATCTAATGTTTTCATTTAAATGGTGTAAATCTAGTTCAACTTACTCGACTGTCCAAGAAGGAGGCTAATTTATTCGAGAGTATGCTTGTATATGTTTGTATTTTTTCAAGTTACCACCTTTTTGGTTGTTCCGTACATACTTCGTCACATGTAGGGAACATTATCAGACCAAACATATCGCGTCAGCGATTTACTCTCTTATAATTATAGTCTTTTACAACGTAAACGACTTGACCAATTTTGTAATGAAGGATATCGTTAAATTCTTCTTCATTATTTTTACTCTCTTCTTTAAGTTTTGAGCCATTGAAAGTTAAATTATGGGAGGTTTTTTGTACTAGGCTTTCGCTAGACCTGATGTTAAGTGACGTTACGATCCACGACGCTGATAAAGTGCGCTTACCTAGAAGAAACCGATTTATTCGAGATTTAAAGACACGCAGATACAGGGTTACGGACGGTTATATGCCAAAGAGCTCAACCCGATTGGGATAATTATTTGGTTTTGTTAATTATACTTGTTGTAAAGACATACATAATCTTCATAATTTATTTTGTATTGTATATAAAGTTGTAAGACACAACAGAAGGCCCTGGCTAGCGAGGCCCATTTGGGTCAGGGACTAAGTCTCGGGCTACGCCCTGCGGTGGGCTATTATATTAGACGATAATCCCCCCGCTACACTTAATCAGTACTGAGTACAGTATTATGTTCCTTGATTAATAGGATATAGACTAGTGGCGATATTAATCTAGATCCAATATTGTGAGATTTCACGTTCGATATATTTGATACGTGTCATGTTGCAGAAATAAAGTAGGTAGGTACTTATGTATAATATAACTACATTAAGAAGACCGAAATCTAATGTTATAATTATGTACCATATTAAGAAGCTACAGGTGTGTTTTTTTTCTACTTACAAGCTTTAGTTCGAATGTCTTTCGAATTAAAAAACACTTTCGTCTGCTTATGTAATATTTATAATATTGAGGCAATCGACAAAAGTAATATTTTTTTTTTGTGTGTAACACGAAATATACATTTTTCTTACCATTTTCACGTTACTTTTTAATTTATATGTAAGCCATTATGTATTGAATTGTTATCTAAGTAGTACAGCATACTTTTGTCACATAAAATATTAAAGACATTTTTAGTAATGAGTCTATCAAAATGATTGCCTCGCTTTCTATAAATTGCATTTTATCATATTTCTTACCTTTGATACAACAAGACGTGTAAAGGATAACCATAATTTAATGGTCATAAAAATGTTGGAAGTATCAAAAGCCTTTTTTTCACGCCAATAAATTCTATTAACCCTACAAATACCCGTCGTGGGGTCAACCCGACCGACACCACCGTGAAAATTGGAAATCAATTTTCACGCTTACTTTGCAGTCATAAATCGACGCGCACGGGCCTTTGAGACACCATTTATGGCGACGTTGTGAAACTTAGTATCTACTATCAGGTACACTACTCGTGTAGTGTACCTAATAGTGTAGTGAGTGTTTGTAGGTGTTCAATTATTATTATTTATTCATGTACTCAACTTGGTAAATTACTGTTTTTATGGGTATACTGTGTTACTTTTAATTAGCTAGTTGGTCGAGGGCGTTTATGTACAGCATAACTAACAATTTCTGTTTTACGAATTTGGGAAAGTTGCAATAAAAATCTTTGGCTCTATTCATTTTGATAAGTGTCAATGAGCATTATATATATATGATGATGATAGATATTTGTATATCTTTTAGACGTCGTAAAACAGAAATTGTTCATTGTACCTTAGTGGCGCCCATATAATTAAAAGTTTATTTGTTTAAATACTTCTAAACTAGAGAATAAATGCATTAAGTATTTTTGTAACACCAATTATTTTCTTACTGGAGGACCAGATATGAGAATATATATTCATAATATAACTGTTACCTAGTTTGTCTCAAATACGATTTTGTACCATTTGCAGAGTTCAAACAGTTACGTTTGGCTTTATTTGTCCAGTCTCAATAATTAGAATACTTTTATAATGAAAATAATTACTTAATTGACTCCCACGGTTTACTAGGGATTGGGTATTCATGCTTAGTAGATGTTCAAATTCTCTAATTTCCTTGCTTCTACGATCTGCTTTTTAGGCTGTGCGATGATACATAATTCAGTTAGCAAGGCATATATTTTATATATAATATATTGATGAATAAATAGCTTTTACTGTATCTAATATTAAAGGCGAAATATAAATACTATATTTAAATAATTTTCTATTAAAAAACCGACTTGAAACGCAACTTACTAAAAACTTTACGATTGTTATCTTTTTAAAGATACCTCTCATTACTCGTTTTTTTTTCTTTTGTCAAGAATGCGATTTGTCATTGAATGACAAATGCTCGTCATCGAAGATTAGAAAATGTGCAGATGTTTATACGATAATCCTTAATATTTGACACTCTTGCAAAGAAAAACTTGTAGGTGGAACTCTGCGATTCTATAATCTGACGCACTTACTCAGGAATACAATGAAAATATTTTCATTTCTAGAGATTATTCAAAAAGTAATACAGCGATGTTTATAAAGTAATTATGGGACCAACTTGGGAGCTTTCTCTATGCACCAATTCAGGAAACACAAAAATTGGTCCTCTAATGACGGAGTAATTCGTGTACATACATAAAAAATATATACGGTACGAATTGATAACCTCCTCCTTTTTCGAAGTAGATTAAAAAAGGATAATGTTAAAATGGTTCCTAAAATATTTAAATGCGACGCGGGATTGGTGAAATAATTCATTTGTTGAATAATAAATACGGCGGTGAGGCACCATTAGCTTTTCCAAATGGTTTTAAGCTTTACTCGGAACTGAACTTTGATTTTGAAGTTTAGTCAACTTTATTTCCACTTCGGATCGTCCTTGTTGCTTGTAGGGTTGTAACTGTTGTTGTTTGTTCAGTGAGATGAGTATTCTAATTGCAGCTACTTGTTTGTGAGTCAATAGACGTTAAAGTCTATTTTATCCCTTTATGAAAGCGTGCATCCTGAGAGATAGCGACTATTGTACGGTTTGATTTATAGTATTTGTTTTACGTAGTCCTTAAAATTAAAGAAGACAAAATAGAGTATTATTCGAATGATTATTTAATATTTATTTATCTGTAAAATCGAATCAGAAATGGAAAATCCGGAGACGTACGAAAATCACCGACATAGCACAGCAGATTAGCAAGTAGAAGTGGCAGAGGTCAGGGCTCATAGCACGTAGAACTGATGGTCGATGGAGCGGGAAAGTTTTCGAGTAGAAACCACGCACCGGCAAGCGTAGCGAAGGAAGGCCAAGGACACGCATCATCATCCAAAAGACGTCCACGGCTGGACATAGGTCTTCCTAATGGCTTAAAAAATACGAAGCGGCTTGCATCTAGCTACTTTCTGCAACTTCTATGAAGTCGTCTGTCTGGCCTTTCTTACACTACGCGTGTCGGTGCGTGGTCCCCCCTCGAAATTTTGTTGATGAACATCGGCCATCAGTTCTGCGTGATATGTGGCCTGCCCATATCGATTCGTAGTTCGTACGTCTACGGACATATGTTCAATGAAGATTTATTAGTCATCGGATTTTTTTTATTTAGAAAATATAATCAATATCTCGGTTAAACATATTATTACGTGGGTTCTTATGACTAATGTCGTTAGGGTGAGTGTTTACTCACAAGATGAGCCCGGAGCCCGGAACCCGGGTAACGGGTGTAATGTTGTCTAACTTTGAACATCGAACGCTAATTCAATTAAACCTTCCGATGTGTAGCTTTCCGGAAATATCTAGCGGATGGTGATTTGGGGCTGCATTTTGTGGTGTAGTTGATAAAATAGTTTACTTGAAAATAAATACACAAGCAAGATTTACCAAAATACTTCTTGCTCGATTGACCAAGAAGGACGTTTTTGCGTGTATGTGTAAGTATGTATGCTTCTACGTTACATTAAGCCAAATGGAGGTAATTTTACTCATCATTATGAAAGACTTTTACTGTATAGGCACAACTAGAAATTGTAAAAAAAGCTTCAATTTTTTTTCCATTAATTTGAATTGTGCCTGTAGTAAAAGTTATTGAAGATGTTAATGTTACGTACAATGTCTTCCTTTCGGCCTAGTACTGTACACCTTAATAACTATATGTTAGCTTTGTAGTCTGCGCGTGCCTTTACACGTGAAGAATGTCGTCAGATCCATCTACTTCCTTGGTGTCATAGACGTTTTTGCAGTTGTAACACTCAACTTCAATGTATTTTTCATTTTACAAGTTTTTATTTATATTCACGTAACATTTTTACGGGTGTACGTTAAAATCTTTTGAACAATAACTGAACTGAACACGTTCACTATTTTGGTCGTTCTGCAATTTGGCATATGTATAGTTGCGATTTCGAAAAATTATTATACCATAGAGCTAGTCTGATAACGAAGCCGGAAAGTTAGCACTGGAACTTTCTGATGACATCAATGACATCATCTGTAAAATTTGTAAATTTTTCAATTTACCAATGGCATATTTCGTTCATTTAGAGGACCATGAGGGAGCTACCAATAGAAATGAGATCTCCCAAATGGTGAACTCGCTTAATGTACGTTTCATTTCATTATTAAAAGTTTGAGTCATTAGAGTTTATTTTACCATTACTTGTAGTAATATACTATTAATTAGAAATTTCGAATTAGTAGATAGATACGTATCAGAAGCACTGACTTAGAAGTAATTCCATTAACATTGAGTTGTCTAAATTATAAGCAGTTAAAATTTAATGGCGTCGGCAGTGCGCAACCTGGCAATTTAAGGGCTCAGGAGAATTACAAGTAATTCCCTTGCACCGTGTCTGATAAGTGTTTCCTTAAGTCCGCCCAGTTGTTCTAAATGACTCAATCATTCATTTAGACTTTAACTGAACTATCGTCATTGCTCTATTAACTATGACTT
Organism: Lycia hirtaria; assembly: GCA_947563715.1. NCBI lineage: Eukaryota > Metazoa > Arthropoda > Insecta > Lepidoptera > Geometridae > Lycia > Lycia hirtaria. Next base: position 13,416,235 of record OX387379.1, on the reverse strand, counting down.
CAACTAGCATTATTTCATCAGCATCGAGGAACTATTAACTTAGTTTTTAGCAATTTGCTTTTTAATTATTTCATTTTAATTTGTGAAAAATCGTCTCGCGATCGCTATTTTTTAGTTAGTTTGCGTATTTAAAAATAATTGTTGTTCAAATACTGGAATGAATAATTTTATTTCCATCGAGCCCCGACATAACTTTGAGAAAGAAATTGCTGGTACTTCTGAGTCTCAACATGCGTCTCGCGCACGCAACTCATGAGCGATTTTGCATTCGTATCTTGAATATGCACCTCTCTTACATTTATTAAATTTCTATCGCCATCTTTGTTGCGCGGACTTTGCTAGAGCGCAATGTTTTCCACAATACTTTGCAAAATTTATTTTGAACCAGTTGTATGACATTGCTACTATTCTGATTATTTGATGGAACAAAACGTTTTAGCTCCACTTTTATTGTGCGTATTACCAAAATATAGGACATCCTGAATCTTGAATGTTTTTTCGAATAGATACAATCTGTGTATCTTCAAATCACAAGTCAATAGATTTCTTCTAGGCAGCTCCATCGTAGATCTCAGTCGTCGCTTAGGATTAGGCTAGTTAGTTAGCGTAATAGGCTTACGCTTGACCACTAACTAGCCTAATTGAAAAAAAATAAAAATAGGTGGAATCCCTGATTTCCATTATTCGGTCTTTAATGAGTTCTGGATTCCCTGACATTAAACGCTATGGATGCTTGGATGCATTATCAACCATCATCAACAACCATATCAATTGTAGACTGTAAGTTTCTTTTACGAAGTGCCATCTTTTCTGTTTGTACTTAGGTATGTATTACCTTATACATACTATCCAAATAATTATTTTTTATTCTTTCCAAGTCACTTGATCCAGTCACTAAAGATTGCGGAACGCAATAAATATAGCTAGTAAATCCTTGATTTAAATATATAGCTTGGTCGTTAAGCTCTGAATACTTGCTATAAAACGTTTGATGTTCTTTTTTTCTCGCTATCTTTCATTGATATTAAAAACCCAGTCCGCGGAATCAATGAAATATTAGTGTAGATATCATAAAATTGGCGATGTATCTTTGCAGGATTTAAAAGAGATTTAGCTCTCTTGTATGGATTACGGTGAATTGCTTCCGCTGATTTGTGTCTTTTTTACGTGCACGGGTCCGGAACACAGGTACTGGTATTGTTCGGAACGTTACGGTTCCTGGTACGTTAGTGCTGGTAAAATTGCTTTCCTCGGATTTCGAATAGTTCGTCCGCACTCTCGTGTATCCTTTTGCCTTTTGTATTAGGTACGCCAAAGGACTTTGTTTGGAAAATATCAAAGAGGGCAATTCCATCTCGAACAGTAGATGTACAAGGCATTAAGTTTGTGTAATGCTTTAGATTTTCGCGTTTGTTGGGTATGAAGATTTTGTTTATTGTTTGAATTATGTATATTCATTCTACGATACTTGATAATTTGACTAAATCTGATATAATTGATTGATTTTGTCTGCGTTTAGTGTAGTAGATAAGGAAAAACTTTATTTACATTTATTTTATTTTATTTTTGAAGTGAAAACTTCTTTAGCGGCGTTGTGCATTTTTGGGATGTGTAAAAAATGTTAAACTCGTGTCAGATCGTCGGATCGCAAGACGGACAGTCAGAAACCTATTCTACAGTTCTGCATTTAACATTTAAAGTTCATTATTATAAGTACAAGTTTGTCCTTCTAAGTTGTAAGTCCTTATAAGTTTTATAAGTTCTATGTTACAACAAATTTAAATTCAAACCTTATTTTCTGAAAACATACTTGGCTGTATTTTTTTTACGAACAGAACTTCGTTCCTTTTCTCTTCGAACACATCTATTGTATTGTATCTATTGTTTGTATTATATGAGGTTATCTGTCCATCTCGTGACTGGTCTTCTACGATACCCTTACCGGTGCGCTGTCTCCACATGAGAACTTTTCTTTCCATGGGCCTTCAGTTCTACGTGCTAAGCGGCAGGAAGACGTTAAACGCAAGCCGCATCTATCATGTCTTTTTAGAAATATTTGGGGGAGGCCTATGACCTTGTGGACTTCTTGTGTCTGAGATGATATTCTTTTTTATTTTTAGGTTTAAAAACAACTAACAAACCAAATCTTATTAACTTAAAAAAACCTTATAAAAACACTATACATTTGATAATCTAAATAGTTTACTACAATGAGATTTTATCTATAGAGAGGTTATAGTAATTAAATATGAAGTAAAAGCATGGCAAATCTCAGTTCTCAGCTCTTACGAGGATAAGACATCCTTGTAGTATCTTGGCCTTACATATCTTGTTGTTGCACTATCTAAACATACAGGATCGCATTTTCACTGTTCACAAGTCAGGACACGCGTCTAACAGCGTTGCCCGACATGTCGCGACTGAAGATGAGTCGGGCGATTACCTTACTTGAGGCTTGCCATGAAGAGCCGGGGAAACCCTATCTACGTATAATACATCATTGGTGTACACAGCTTTCAATTATATTATGTTATTAAAATAAGAACGTCAAACTAAATGATTATATGTCATAATAATGTGAAGAACTGTTTTTTTTTGATGATGATGATGATGAATACCTTTTGCGTACATTTCCTAAATACAGCTCGAATTAAAAACTAATTAACGACGCTGCATTGACTGATAAAACATAAAACAAACAATGGATCAAACACGGAAAAAAGAATCATTCGCAGATACACGTGAAATAGATCTTAGAGTCATTGCCTTTGTTTTCACACGGCATGTTGAAGTGGAGCGATAGTCTTCTATCAAAGGGCGATCGAGGAGCATAAATGCAGCAGACAGTGAGATAGTTTGATTGTGCGCTTGCGGGCGCGGCTGGTTCACACAGCGCACAGGATCTGGGCTCTATTTGCGCCCGCGCCACTCATGTGTGGCGGACGAGGTCGCACCCTAACAGTGATATACGACTCTGTTAAAACGCGACAATGGACTCTGATGATGAGGAGATAAGAGATACTACTTGACGTGCTGTAAAGTCCAATGTCGCGCCGGTTTCAAAACTTGGCATACGTTATTCTTTTTAGATTGTTATGAAGTCATAAAATTAGATGTGGAACATTCTAATACGATATTAAGTCACATAATACTAGTTTAACTTTTTTTGTGATAAAATATGATTGTAGTTGAAAAAGACAAAAAAACACATTCGTAATAATCCCATCATCCAAACATAACTTTTAGTAGTAAGATAAGCATTTTTTCAGCTATTTTGGTTATTTCTATTTTAAGCTGTGAACTATTTTAATAAATCAATTACAGTAAATTATTTGCGGTTAACGTCGTTTATGTCGTGGGGCGCTTAGTTGTAAAAAGCTAAATAGGTACTGAAACTGATTCCCATTTAATTTATATTATATATGCAAAACTATGATCATGTTTCTGATTTTATTTTACAATTCCACGCTAAAAGCTTTTAGGTCATATATATGTTTCCTGAATAATTGAACTGAAATCAAGGGGGTAAGAACTAAATAAGAATCATTAATCAAAATAACTAGTCGAGATTTTGACGTCATAGTAGTTCTCATTAAGAAACTTTAAAACAAAACTGCATAAATCACTAAATAATATAAACTCAACGCCTTAAATTTACTTCGTTTTGTAATTCTACAATAAACTATATCCAAATTATTTAGCTTCAATTATGAATACATAGAGAAATGTACATGTAGTAAAGTGTGTGTATAACAGTACAGTATGCATACAAGTAAATTACTTGGAAGTTAGCAAACCTGACCAAGTGACCACAACTTGAATGCATCTCTGATGTGTCAATAATCATGTATGCAAGTTGGTCAGTTCACGCCGAGGCTGGTTTTTCCGAATACATCTGTAGCTGATTCATTGGCTCGCACCTGTATTTACCCGCAACTTGGTCTCCCATTTCACTGAACACAACGATACCTACTTATTTTCGTTTCTGACTGGGAGCCAATTCGATTTCATGGACCGTCCGCTGCCAATGGTAACACTGGCAAGCTTTACCTTTCATATTCGACTCTAGCTCGGGTCTACGATTGTTAGTCCAAGGGATTACAGTGGCCGGTGCGTGAGATTTCCTTTTGGAACGTTAAATTCTGTGCTTTGTGACACATTTGTTTAAGCTCCTTGTCGAAAGTTGAAATTAAATCAGTTTGACAGAACTCAAGTGTTATACGTTTTTAGACTGTTTACGCTCGCTGTCGTAACTGGCGACAAGTGTCACGCGGAACACCATATAGACGAGATTAGGGGTGACTAAAGGTATTTTAATTTGTTTGCTGCAAAGTGTCCTTTACGTGTCACCTAAAACGGATGGAGGCTTTACTGCTGGCAATAAATGTGAAAGGTCGACGACTTTAGTACGAAACTTTTTTCAGGTGGGGCTTAACGGACCGTTCTGGAGCCATAACTCATTTAGAAAAATGATGGACGATATTTCTTAACTCGTCCTTTATTTTTTATGCGAGATGTCTTTCCATTAAATTTCCCTAAATGATGAATTATTATTTATAAAATTTATCAAAAAAGGAGCCTCTAATTGGATTTACTTTGCTTCGTTTGCCTTCGTTCGTACAATTCTGTGAATAGACCTGTGAAATTCATTGTTAGAGTTGAACAGAAACTGACCCACTAGAATATTCCAAATTCGGTAGCGTCTAATAAATAACAAATAGCGCCAACACACGTGCTGGTGGCACAAAGCTTTCTCTACAATTATTCCGTACACGTTAATTCAATATTGGTTTAGCGTGTTCCGTATGACGCCCGCGCCGCCGTGACCCACATCCTTCACCTTAACCCCGATAGTTTATGTTACGTTATCGTTTTCACCCACAAACATTTTCAACAGTTGTTGGCTAGAGCACTGAGCAGCCGCGGGCGGGACGGTACCGGGACGTCGGCGCGACGTATTTACTTAAAATGAAGCAAGAATGACACAAGCATTCTGTTGATGTTCTACCTCTGGTATAGTACTCTAGTATTCACTACATTTCAGTACAGCTTACTTACTACTTGCTGACATCCTTCTCCGTCACATTCACGCGCTATACAAGCCTTGACTGTTAACGTTCAGCAAGAATGACATAAGCGTGCATAGAACTCTCTGATGCGAGCACTAATATTCCAACGTTGTTCTACCTCTTGTATTGACTCCATTGCCATTCTTCGTATAATGTCTCCCTTGTTGTCCCTCCTACATTTCAGTACAATTTAATCACGTCATGCTGATATCCCTTTCCCGTCGCCACGCTCTCCATAAGCCTTGGCCTTTAACGTTCAGCAAGAATGACATAAGCATGGACAGAACGCTCTAGAGCGAGCACTGATTTTTCACCGTTGTCTACCTCTTGTGTTGCCTCCACCGTCACTCCTCTTGTATCCACTTTCTTCTCTCTTACTTGTACAGCTTACTTACGTTGCGCTGAAGGCCCGTCCTGTTCAAGCCCTATATATGCCTTGACCGTTATCGTTTAGTATGAATTACATAAGCGTAGACAGAACGCTCTAGTGCGAGCACTGATTTTCTAACGTTGTTCTATCTCTTGTATTATCTACAATATCATTCCTCTTGTATCCACGAAACGCTTTAGTTCCACTTTCATCGTGCGGACTGCTAGAATATGGAATACGCTTCCTGAGTGTGTCTTTCCCGATAGATATAATCTGGGTGTCTTTAAATCGCGAGTGAATTGGTTTCTTCTAGGTAAGCGCGCTCCATCGTAGACCGCAACGTCGCTTAACATCAGGTGAGTTGGCGGTTAAGCGCAAACCTATATCTAAATAAAATTTAAAAAAAAACTGTCGGCTCTTCTACATTTCTGTACAGATTACTCAAGTCGCACCGACGACGTCCCGTCGCCGTCCCGTCCACACCCTGCGCAAGCCTTGACCGTTATCGTTTTCACCTATTAGCGTTACCAAGAGTTATTGTTTTACGTCGCGGATAACGCTCTCTTGCTCTACATATCGCGGCGATAGCGCCAATTAAAGTTTTGATAAGGTTTGACATTGAAACTAGTTTGGAATTTATCTCAGTTACGTACTGCTATTTTACTCGCGTGTTGTTTTATTTTTACGAAAACAAAATATAAGTTAGTCAGACTTAAGTATAGACATATTTATCTTCTACAAGTAATATTTGAACGATATGACCGTAGTAAGTCTTTTACGTAAATTGTATAATGTATTGTGACACGAAAAAGTTGCACATGTTAGGTCAAAATAGAACCGATAGACGTATGGACGGAATCGGAGCAAGGCGAGATTATATCGTCTAGATATGAGTTCTAGGATCAACAAAAAAGGGCGTTATTGTACTTTTGTATTCTAGTTCTAATTCAATTAACGCAATATAATTAGCTCCATGAATAACTCTTTGTTTACGTTGCCAATTGGCGGGTGCCGAAAGAACACAACGTAATTTTAGTTCAAAATGTGTTGTAACATCCGTCTTTACTCCCATTTAACTCATTAGGAATATTTATAGCTGAAGCTCTCCACTATGCTTACGACGCAAGTGCAGAAAAAAATAATGAAATACATCGTAATTTTTGACTAAACTTCATAATTTTATTATTATTTCTATTTATTATTCTATTTATGTCTATATCTATTTCTGTTTCTTTTTACAAGAGTTCAATGACTTATTTAATGTTTTTCTTTGTGCAGAAAAACAGTTTTAAGTTTTCCCTACTATTTTTGCACTACTTTTGTAACATTATCGTCAGCCTATTATACTAGTCCACCACTGGATACCCCTCTCTCTTTCTCTCTCCACTTAAAAGCGACTTAGTCCGTTCTTCAGCCACTGTCAGATGTCTCTTTATAGAACGCATCTACGCAACCGGTGATTAGTCCCAAACAGTACTGCTACTCATAGCCTGCTAATTCGCTGTGCTATGTCGATGACTCTGGTTCTCTGGCGAATTAGTTTGTTCTAAATACGATCCCTCAGAAAAACGTTGAGTATAACTCTTCATACTCGTATATCTCGCTTACACTACTTACCTACGTAAAGTTTGAATACAAGTAAGTTCCTTCCTTATAACCCTACATATGTATTTCTCGCTTACACTACTTACCTACGTAAAGTTTGAATACAAGTTCCTTCCTTCCGCAAAAAAGCAAAATGTGGAATGTCCTTCCTCAGAAGGGTTTCCCGCTGAACTTCAACAAAAAGCGTTTTAAATTGGGCGTCCACAAAGCAACAGTGAAGCCACTGATGTTGCAGTTGTCCATAGGCGACGGTTATCGCTTACCATCAGGCAAGCCGTCTACCTGTTTGCTGCTGTTTGTGTTTTGTATAAAAAAAGTACATATACATTTTCAGTGGCTCTAAGATTTCAAGCATAAGTTCAGTATTTAGTGCGTATATTAGTTTAGATTTAAGCTAGCAAACTCAAAGCTTGCAAGATAGTATGTACATTCTGTGAAAGCACATCTATGATGAAAGTAATACTCGTAGCTAACCAACATTTATGTTGTACTGAACACACACAAGCAGAAGTGAAGTAAACAAGTACGACCCAGTATACACTTATATACGTGTATGGGCTATTTAGATACGTAAATAAACCGACACCTTAATACTCGTAAATTGTAATGTACAGTCATTTAAACTAGGTAATCGTAGAAAAGACGAATATGGTATGAGAGCTAAAGGCTCGATGACACAGGGCTAGTTTACAAGCTGCTAGTCGGCGAGTTTAAAAGCTAGCGAGTAAGCGAGTTTCAATGACACGGATGACACAACACTCGCTCAGTAGCGAACTAGCTAGCGAGTTGGAACCACGTTTTTTTAACTGCCAAAATGACAAGATGCTCGCAACTAGTTCACTAGCAGCTAGCAGCAATGATGACACACAGCTAGTTTTCTAGCTTACAAGCCAACACGCCAGCGAGTGGCGAGTAAATTAGCCCGGCTTTTTTATTTGACAAGCAGCTTTTTTACAATCGGCTAGTGAAAAGCAGATTGTAATAAAGCTCGATGACACGGAGCGAGTTTACAAGCTGCTCGCGAACTCGCCGAGTAGCAGCTTGTAAACTAGCCCCGTGTCATCGAGGCTTAAACGACGAAGTGGGCATACTAATGTAGCTTATGCTCAAAACTGTATCTTAATTCAACTGTTTATAATTATTGTCCAAGATATAGGTAGATTTTAATAAATTTTCCATTGTCTCTACTCATTGTTACCTACATTTTTAGGGTTCCGTACCTCAAAAGGAAAAAACGGAACCCTTATAGGATCACTTTGTTGTCCGTCTGTCCGTCTGTCCGAGTGTCAAGACCTTTATCTCGGGAACGCGTGAAAGTATCGAGTTGAAATTAAAACCATATACGCAGATCCATAGTATCTTGTTGCAGAAAGAAAAATAAAATTTCTCAGTTATCGTAAAAAAAAGTTACAGCCGTACTTCCGTGGGGTACTTCCCGTTGACCTAGAACTCTTGGCGAATTTGGCAAGAAGCATTGTGTTAGAGTACACATATAGGAAAAAATCCGAAAACTGGACATTTTTAGTTATATCACAAAAAAATAGTGTCGTTATGCAAGGAATGAGGGTCGAAATTTTAAAGTGAATTAACCGTATCATGTGGGGTATCATATGAAATTAAATATGTTGTTAGGTTATTACAAATCTACCTTATTTTATAAATAGTTAGTAATTATAAGAGTATAATATGTGATATTCTAGAGATTTCATTCTGATTGTGGTATTCCAGAGACCGTCATGATTACGCCGACGTTCAAGGCGCGCTCGACCTCTCCAGGTATCTGTGTGTCCCTGCTGTGTGTCATATTTGATTTTGATGCCGCTCAGTCCTGCATTTACATGTATGCGTTGTTTTAACAATTCTTATGCCTTGGAAATTCTAAAATAATAGTATTAATTGATAAAAAAGTATTATAGTCGCTTCACCAAATAGCTATTTTCTAAGGCTATATGCTTCATCTTCACCCACGTCGTTGCATTCGTAGCTCAAAGCAAGTAAGTGTAATTCTGAGTCCGTGACGCTCAATATCACTCCCAAAAACCTCACTTCACTCGGTTGAATAAAAATTGTAAGTACATATTATATGTTTCTATATGTTACTTACTATATGCTATACCTACATGGTATTTTAATGAAACATAAATCGTATTTGTAGGTACAAGGCATAAGGATTTTGAATAAATTAACACTTTATTATCGTGTAAAATACAAAACATTATTAAATATTAACATAAAAACGGTATGCGTCAGCGAAAAGCATGCTGCTTACCGTGTTTATGTTAGTTAGAAAAATGGAACAGCTGAAATATTTCATTTTGATATCTACCGGTCTATTCTAGAAAATAAGTGAGAGCTTAAGTGAGATGAAATGTTAAGTTAAGTTATATTACTAATGATTGCTTTACAAATTTCAAAATATCGAGAATCGAGATATCGAGGTATCACATTTGTCTACCAATTTTTTTGCCGTAATTATAAAATAATGATAAATGATAAATTCGTTTATTGAGATAAAAACGGAAAAAGACCAATTACAATTATCTCACAATATTCAAAAATTATTCTTAAACAATGCCTTAAACAAATGTCTGAGGATTACAAAATATTCATTATTAATAAGTGGAGACCACAGTCTGCCTTCAGTGCAAATACTTTGAAGTTAATCCATATATATTCACTTATTGCTTATTAGTCCATGGTAGTACGTTTCTATATTAAGACATTTACCTGCACAGTTAGGAAGACAGTGTAACTTCACTTACCGTCTCACTTCATTTGCGTGATCTTTTAGCTTCCAGAATAAACCGGCTGTATGTATTGCTCAATGTTGTATCCGTGGAATGAATATTTAACACTGTGAATCGTTTGTTCCTTTCGGTTTGATTTTTGCCTGTGTCGAGTTCCCACTAACTATTATCCACTAATTGGTTGTGAAATGTTTGCGGTTCCGAAACTAAACCAACATTTGTGTTCCGGCGTTAATCCTAATCTAGGTAAGCGTTATATTCATTAAGGCTTCATTACGTCATGACGAGCCGGTAATATCGTAAAGCGAAATTCACGAGACAAATTCCGGAATAATGTCGTAACTGCTGAGTTATACGGCTACGTATAAGACAACTCCTTTTACGAGTGTCGACAATCATATCCGAAATATCCATAAAAAGGGCAAAGTCATAAAACGAGCATTAGTCCCTTCATGTTACTGCTGACACGGCGGAATTTCTTCGTAATACACGCTCGGATAGTAAATTGTATAATATCCCTTAGGTCCGTGTAATACGGTGTATATCGGCATATGCGTGTTGCGGTGCGCCGTTCTGCCATATTGTGGCATTATTCAAGCGGTTAACCGCGCTCTTAATTTTATTTAGGGAATAATTGTCACGCCCTTTATTCACGAACTTGTAGTCATTACTTTTTACCCAACCACGTGTCAAAAAGAGCTACAATTTTATCAGTATGTCTATGTTTATGTAATTCCTCTAACTAATAAACGACGGACACGATTTCACGCTCTTATCAGTAGACTAATGTCGTCAATATAAATCCAATATGGCGGATTTTATAACGGTAATTTTTCACTTCAATATTTCTTTCCAGTTTTCAGAGAAAAGATTTCAATGAATACACATTATATATAGAATATGTCAAACATATATATGTCAAAGTACGATCCCTATTGAAAATATTTCACCAGAAAACTTCCAGCACAGCAAAACGACGTACTTAGTTTGGTTTTAGTTTTTCCACCTATATCTTGTTCGTCGTACATATTTTACGGTACAAATAAACAAGCCACTTATGACAGTTGAAAGAGTTTATGATGTTAGTAAATTGACCGTTGTAAAAATGTTATCATTTATTGTTACATGCGTATTACATACCTGCTCGTAATATTTTGTGTACTTAGTATATTTTTTGAAAGGTAACCTGTGGTGTTTTATTCCTAAGTTCTGTTTTACATATTATAACTTCGCAGCGTATAACGTAATGGGATCTATACGAAAGGCTGGTGTATCGCTGCGCGATCGAATCAGAAATAAAACCGGACAAGTGCGAGTCAGACTCACTACAACAGACAAACTAGTAGATAAAAGGGGTAAATTATATATTTTTCTTCATAAACAGAAAAATATACATCGTAAAAATATTTAAAACCCTGTTTTATCTTGTGCTAATGAAGCTCTTTCATATGATACCCCCCCATGATACGGTTAAAGAACTTTAAAATTCGGACCCTCATTCCTTGCATAAAGATAAAAAAAAATGTGATTAAATAAAAAAAACAGTTTTCGTTTTTTTTTTTTCCTATATTGACTTCACTCTAACACAATGCTTCTTGCCAAATTTCATAGTTCTAAATCAACGGGAAGTACCCCAAGTACACGTAAGTAAGTAGGTTTTGATTCCCTTGTAAGTGTCGAAATGTGCGTTTCTTACGATATATTCGGCTGTAACTTTTTTTTTACGAAAACTGATACATTTAATTTTTCTTTCTGCAGCAAGAGAATAGTCTCTGGCTGCAGAAAGAAAAATCAAATCAGATCCGTAGGGATCTGCGTATAGTTCCCGTCACGTAAAAAGAACGCTGATTTGTTCGTAAGCGCGAACAAACCAGCGTTCTTTTTACGTGACGGGAACTATATATGGTGTTAAATTCAACACGATACCTTCACGCGTTCCCGAGATACAGGTCTTGACACCCAGACAGACAGACAGACGAACAGACGGACAACAAAGTGATCCTATAAGAGTGCTGTTTTTTTACTTTTTAGGTACGAATCCTAAAAATCTATTGTTGAAAAAAAAAAGAAATAATAAATTTTGTATTCGACTCAAAATTGTCAAAATATCACAATGATTATTAAAAACGGGTTAAATTACTCCAGTATTAAATAATTGTTTGAAAACAATTTTCTTTATTATTTCCGTTGTTAGATAAAATAATGATAATATTTGTTATTTTTTTCATTACATGATATATACATATCTAAGTTTGACCATTGACTAGCCTGATGGTAAATGTGGCCAAGGATCTAGAGCACGTCGATCTATAGGATATAACACTCTAGCCTTGAAATTTTTAAGATTGCTTTATTTTTCTTCTCTGAGTAAAAAATCAGTGTTTATCTTGTCCCAGTACATATCTCAGAACATTTTTGCTTCTCTGAGTAAAAATGTAGGGTATATCTCGTCCCAGTACAAATCTCAGAACATGTGTATAACAGTGAGGTAACCGCTGCCATTGTGTGAGGCCGTGGAGACCACGTGGTACGTGTGTCCTACACGTATGTAGGTATCAAGGTACAAATTACGTCACTAGTGATAACGATAAAACTACGCACACGATAACTTCCTGCTAAATTAACGGTACTACTTTCAGTTTTAACGGAATCCTTTACTTCATTTCTGTAATATGGAATTTTGGAATTGGAATTTTTGATAAAATGGGTGTTGACAACACACCTACACTCCATAAAGTGTGTTACTTTACGACTCGGTGTTTTTTTTTTTTGCATTTTTCAGAGCTCTTTTTTAATACGAATAAATTACGAAACGAACAGATCACTGGCGTGAATGATAAGCTTTATTGTTTCACATAGCAGACATTGGACTGCTATGCAATACAGAATATTAACTTCAACAGTTTAAAATTGGCGTATGAATCACCCTGACAGAACTGAATCAACTGAAAGTTCTATATCTGTGAAAATGGTTTTGTCGTGTATACCAAATACAAACCAATTAAATACATGTCAAATAAATCGATTTTCAGTATCAGAACAAAATAACTAGGCGTTTACTTTAAAAAATCTCAGTTGAAAATACTAGTGTAGCCAAGCAATAGTGCCTAACTAAAGAAACGTTTTTTAACACTAAGCAAAGGCCGTAATCTAAATATATTATAATAGCAATAGGATGAACAAAAAAACAAGTTAAATCTCTATGTGCAGTGAAGTTTAATTTGATACATTTATTTTTTGTATCCACACATTACAATGACATCTATTTTTAATTGAAAATAACTCATTTGTCTACAAGAAAACGGCCCAATAATTAACTAATTGCAGCGACCACCGGCCAATCATCCAACCGGCCAACCGGCCACCGGCCAACCATCATTATGCGGCCAAAATTTGTAAGACCACCTGTGTCAAGCTATCTAATCTAATCTCAACAGTTTCATAATTTCCCCAGCGTGTGGTGGGTGATAGTTTGTCACCGTGTCGGATGTGTCGTAAACCCACAATCAGGGTTAGCCCCGGCCCGTCTCCAAGGCTACGACGTCTCGTAAAATACTTCCAATGTGGTCGGCATCTCGCTAATGGCGCCGCTGATGACCCCATTAAATAATGAAATTTACTCACAACGCCTCCAACTTTACAAAGACGAATCAAACTTAAAATAACACATGTATATATGTTACGGCATTTTTTCATGTCTGAATGTGAAAACCTTGTGGTATGATGAAAGTAGTTAGTTATTTTTGATTGTGTGTAGTCAATTGCTCACAGGACATTTGGGGCTTTCGTTATAAGCATTAACATCATATTGCGGCAAAATTAAAATAAGATGTGGCCCTCAGATGCCAAGTGATGACCCACACCACACAGATGACCCACAGATGTTATGTGGCCCTTGTTTGTATGGGGGGTTATTTACTGTGACCATTGCCGCAGGTAAAACAATGTAAGGAAATTCACTCTCGAAGTTATGGCTGAGATGATGATAATTGGGCACATAACACGCTAAAGTTGACATTGGCAATGCCTTTTCAGCGTTCAATTTTGAAGTCTAATTTTTCAAAGTTAATTTTTCGTGTTACATTAAAATGGCCCTCAGTCTGAGTATGTGTGAAGTTGGGGTAAATAAATAATAAATAAAATAATATAATAAATTCAAATTCAAATTCAAAATTGTTTATTGTCAGCTATGTCGAAATGGTCTTAAGATTAGCATATAAATATATAGGTACCAACAGCTGTGTCTGATTAAGACATACAATAATTGTTACATTTCAAGTAATAATATTAAAATTGCATTAGGATTACAAATGTCAGGAATTTAGAAATTATCTTAACAATGTCCAAAGAGCTCTGGCTATGTCAAAAATATTACCACGTCAAATTAAATTTATAAAATGTCAAATAAATAATCAAAATATGATGTCATCAATGTATTCCTGAATTTTATAATATCCTTTCATTATTAAAAAGTCAAACAATTTCCTTTTAATGACATTGATGCACCCCGTTTCCAGCAAAGATTTCGGCAAGTGGTTATAAATTTTTGGACCCATTCCGTGAACGCTTTTATTAAAAAGTGCAGTAGAGTGAGGAATACACTTAGATTGGAATAAATATTAGACTAGAAGTTGATTGCTGTATCTGTAATATACTGATCGCTCAGGCTCCGATCAGTCCGTATATTGGTTTAAGAAAAATCATGTTCCAAATTGAATATAAAACTTTTCGTGGTTTCGCTGAAGTAGATCTAAGTACACGTTTCGCGCATTGGGCGATAAGCAGAATTATCTGTTTGGTTTGGTCTGGCGTAGTATGTTTTTATATTTAAAATATTTAACATTTTAATACTTTTTTACTGACTACATCTTTAGTCGTAAAATATATCCTCAACTCGAACTAATATAAAAAGGTCGCGTCAAGTTTTTATGTTAATTTTAAAGCATATTTAACTTAATGCCATTAGAAGATCCATCCTAATAGTTGACACATACGTAATCGGAGACTTGGCATGGTTTGATGATATACACTCAACTGTGTATGCTTGTCTAGCGTTTTACTTTTAAGTTTTTTTCTGCACTAATGGACTGCAAAAAATAGCCCAAAAAAATAAATACTCGTGCTAAATGTCCATGAGACGTCTTTTTTCTCTCAGTCGGCAGTACTGGTAAATGCCGTGAAAAGGGTTTTTACATTTCTTCTCGAAATTCACCGTCACGCCTTGCACAAACAGAAAAGATTTAGAGACGAAAACATTTTCGTTTGTACAAGATATTTTTTCCAATTCTCTCGATGGAAAACATCTTAAAACGTATTTTAATTGAGAGCATCGATTTTTCATTACTGGCGAACGCTATCTGTTTATAATGCATATTTTTAGAGTTCCATATCCAAAGGGTAAAAACGGGACCCTGTTACTAAGACTCCGCTGTCTGTCTGTCCGTCCGTCCGTCCGTCTGTCACCAGGCTGTATCTCATGAACCGTGATAGTTAGACAGTTGAAATTTTCACAGATGATGTATTTATGTTGCGGCTATAACAACAAACACTAAAAAACAGAATAAAATAAATATTTAAGGGGCCTTCCATACAACAAACGTGATTTTTTTGCTCGATATTGATAACGGCAACAAGTAGACGCTTGAAATATTCACAGAATATTGAGTTATAATATTCACTTTAAATATAAATAATTAAATTAAATAAAATTAATATTTAAGGGCTAATACAACAAACGTGATTTATTGCCGTTTTTATAGTAATGGTACAGAACCCTTCGTGCGCGAGTCCGACTCGCACTCGGCCAGTTTCTTAGGTTTCCGTACCGCAATAAGAAAAAACGGAACCCTTATAGGATCACTTTGTTGTCCTTCTATCCGTCTGTCTGTCCGTCCGTCTGGGTGTCAAGACCTTTATCTCGGGAACGCGTGAAGGTATCGAGTTGAAATTAAAACCATATACCTACGCAGATCCATAGTATCTTGTTGCAGAAAGAAAAATAAAATTTCTCAGTTTTCGTAAAAAAAGTTACAGCCGAATATGTCGTAAAAAATGCAAATTTCGACACTCACAAGGGAATCAAAACCTATGGGGTACTTCCCGTTGACCTAGAATAATGAAATTTGGCAATAAGCATTGTGTTAGATTACACATTTAAGAAAACATCCGAAAACTAGTCATTTTTAATTTAATCACAAAAAATAATGTCTTTATGCAAGGAATGAGGGTCCAAATTTTAAAGTGAATTAACCGTATCATGTGGGGTTTCATATGAAAGAGCTTCAGTAGCATAAGCTAAAACAGGTTTTAAAATATTTTTACGATGTACATTTTTCGGTTTATGAAGGAAAATATTAAAAAATATATGATTTCCCCCTTTTATACTAGTTTGTACGGAACACTCGGTGGGCGAGTCTGACTCGCAATTGTACGTTTTTTTTAGTTTCTAATCAAATCAGCACTGTTTGTATGAAATGTCTACCCCACTGTTGGGCATTGTAAGAAAGGTTAGGTTATAGTCAGAATGTCATGGCCAAGTGCAAGTTGACAGACTTCACGTTTCACAGTTAAGAACTCCAATGGGTCATCCTTTAATCACATAATGTATTTAGGAAATTTCTAACCCTTTACTACCTCTGTGTCGTATATTATATATTGGCACTACTTATTTGGTAAATTGGCTTTAAAAAAAATTCGTTGCGGCGGGAAAATTATTGACCGAGCGAGCGAAGCGTCTCTGCATCAACTGGCCAAATCTTTCGTCTATCAGTTTGTTTGTATGTTCGTACTCGCGTACAGGGCGTAATTTTGAACCAATTTTGATGAAACATGGCGTATAGGTTCTATGGATTATTTAAAAAAAATGTCGTCGGCGATTTTTGACAGGAGGGATGGTTCCCATAAAAAGGGGGAAGTTTATTGCAGCGCTAATTACCAACCGATTTTAATGATATTTGGTAGGTACTACCTAGGTAGATTATGTACACAATCTGCTGCAAATAAGCATACTTAGCATTGCAGTGAGCTGCAAATAAGCTCTCTCGCGAGGTCTACTGTTCATAGAACTACTAGTTTTATTTTCATATCAGAGTATGTTGCATACCGTACCATGAAAATAAAATAAACACGGAGCTGTACTTATCAGTATAAGCAATTCGCAACACATTTTCAGGCATAAAATCACGGTTTTATGATGATGAAATGGAACTTTTACCACACATACGTTGTCGTAACATAGCACGTAATGATATAAAGATAAAGCCGTCAAAATTATAAGCTACGCCGGGAGCGTGGGCAACATTCATTGAACTTTTATAGAGTTGCCGACGTCGGCGACTCGTCAGAATATTAATGGCGCATAATACGTTCTGAATACTTGTTACAACTTTTCCCATTATGCTGTTCAGATTTACACCGGGGAAAAATGTCTCTGGCGTGGAAAAGCGCTCCAAACGAACTCTACGAAAGTTTACTCTGATGTGAACAGTCACGTTACCGCTCCACCGTCTGTCGCGTACGAGAAGGTATGCTCCAATATTTTTACTGCGGTGTTATCATGCTCTCCGCAGATTTATTGCTCTCTGAATGTTTTCAAAAGAATTCGTTTGTTAGAGACAATGTGTATGCACTATGTAGACGCTCCGTCTGGCAGAGTACGTCAGACGAAGTAATGCGTGTTAGTGTTTCTACATTATGTGCATTATTTCTTATCTTTTCACGTGCACACTACTTTATCTTCTGATATTTTGATTTTATTTATACCAAATCACAAAACACGCACATCTGTTTTGTCTGCCTAGTTCCAAACGTGTGTCATAAATAGCGAATATGACTATTTGAGAACAGTGGCGTAGCTAGGCGTGGGCAAAGTGGGCCCTGGCCCACGGCCTCGCACTTAAAGGAGCCTCGCGAGGCCTCTTTAAATAAATAAAAAAAAAAAAATGGAAATAAAACGTTTTTTTTTCCAAATCTATATGCTTTTCAATATTTTCCCACCGCGCATTTATATTTTTCACAATCATGTGAGTAGGTATGTCATGTCAAATTATGTTTAGTAAGATAGATTTATTGGGTAGATCTTGGGAACAAAAGCAAAGGGACCTCGCTGATGCGATTTCGCCCACGTCTATATTAGTCCACGCTACACCACTGTTTGAGAATATAACGAATTGCGTATGTGACGTTTTGAGAATATGACGTATTGCGAATGTGACCTATTGCGCCTAAACCCTCCAATAGTTAAAGAAAAACAGTGTATTGATCTTAGATAGGTTGGGAAACCTGCATTCCAACCTCAATTCCAATTTCCTAATGTCCTCGAAGATGTGTGAAGACTATCAACCTGCACTTGGCCTACGTAATAGAATATGGCCTTAATCGTGGCACAATAGGAAGTCAGTCCCCCGCAGTCTGTGCCCCGCAGTTTATTTATAAAGACATTTTTGAACATTACCTATTAACCAATTAAATAAAAGAAAAACTTAAACCTAGTTTTTTTTTGTAATATGTTATCCAATTTCGAAAACGAAATTAGATCTTAGGTAGACAGTAAATATTCCGTTATTAGTGTAGTCGATGATGCTCTTAAGGATAGCCGTCCCTCCCCCACACAGACAAAGGGCACAGTCTACCTAAAAGCCCCATTGTACTATTATTGTTTGCTTCAAGTTCACTAAAATGGAGGCAATCGAGAGATTTCACTGCGGTTGATTTCAAAATATAGAAAATTTGTTATTTGGATAACTATAGTTTTAGAGACTTTTACACACACTTGCACATTTTTTATGCATACTATTCAAGAGTGGAACTCTCTGCCGCCTTCTCTGTTTCCTGAAAATTATAATAATCTTGGAATTTTCAATGCCAGGGTAAATACATCCATCATCGACCACACCGTCGCTTAATCAGGCGAGTTGACGGTCAAACGTACATCAAAAAATATTTTTTTTATTTTTTCTGGTAGTATACGTGTACCTATATATTATCACTTTATTATCATAAACGGCTAGACGGTTTTTTTTTTTTTTTTTAAAGTGAATATGTCTTTATTTCCACGCAAGATAGATCTACGTTTGACCACCAACTCGCCTGATGTTAAACGACGATGTTGGCCGAGGATGGAGCTCGGTTATCTACAAGATATCTATTCACTCTAGCCTTGAAAATTCCAAGATTGTAGTTTTCAGAAAACAGAGATAGGCAAAGAGTTCCATTCCTGTGCAGTCAAGCAAGCACATCAAGAACGTGGACTGATATCGCTGAATACGGATTTTTGGCATTTCAATGAGAAATGGGTGGTAATTCGTCGACTTTCTACTATTCCTGTAGTGAAATGGGGAGGGTGGAATTAGGTCATGAAGCTCTTGTGCACACGAAATGAATCCTGTAATGTGTCGAGTGTTGTATGTTGATTCGTCTGTTCCTTCTTAGTACCATAGAGTTTTTAATAAAAATTCCAAAACATTGCTTGCAACAAGGAAAAACTTTTTGAGACTACTAAATTGAACCACCAAGTAACAACAAGACAGAGCTCAAAACATTTTGATTCATAAACGTACGGTAGGTTTTTAGTTTTTAAATTTCTATTTTTATTTTTTATTTTTATTATTTCATTGTAATTTCTACTTTTGTTCGATGTGTGAAAAGATGATGGGTACTTATCATGTATTGCTTAATGTCTCTGTCATAATTCCACTTTCCCATGATTAAACCGCTATCATTTCGAGCTGTGTTGTACCCGACCATGCTTCGGAATGAAGCCAATTATCCAGTACATCACGTATGCGACTAGATCGCATGATCGCGATCCAACTCATGCGTTCGTTCCATAATAGCCTGCTCATTGCATACCTGCAAGATGCATTGCCGAACCGTATCTCCTTGTCCATTTGAATAGTGTGCATAATGCCTACGTAGATTGCTACACGTACCAAATAATTGACCCGACGAGGATGTTTTTATTTAGGCATTATATATTTATGATGCTTAATACTGCAGTGACAATCGAATAGTAGATGTTTTTGACATAAACATATTTAATTGATAATTGTTTTATTACAAGTCAGAACTATAAAATTAAAATAAATTAAATGTAATTATTAATTAAGTTTCCGGCAGCCTAGTGGTGAGACCGTCTGACTTGCGATCCGCAGGTCCTGGGTTCGAATCCCACGGCTTGCCGCCAACTTCAAACGGTGAAGGAAAACATCGTGAGGAAACCTACATATCTGAGAGTTCTCAATGATCTTGAAGATGTGTAAAGTCTGCCAACCCGCACTTGGCCAGCGTGGCAGACTATGGCCTAACCCTTCTCATAATGAGAAGATGGCCCGTTCCCAGCAGTGGGACAGTTTGTACAAACAGGGCTGTTAAAAAAAAAAAAAAAAAATTATTAATGATGTCATGCTCTACACAATATCTACCTACACGTTTGACCTCCAACTCATAACAAGTCTGGTGATAAGTAAGCGACGATGTGGTCGAGGATGGTGCACGTCGGTCTGGAAGATATCTAGACACTAGAATAAACTGATTCACTCACTACTAAAATATTTTTTAACCGATTTCCAAAAAGAAGGAGGTTCTCAATTCGACTGTATATTTTTTTGTATGTTCAGCGATTTTTCCTCCAATTATGAATTGTTTTTTAAATGATTCTTTTTTCGTTTGGTAGGTAATATTCAGAGGTGGTCCCATATAAAGGTTATCAAAATCGGTTCTGTACTTTGGTTTTTATAACGAAACTGCAAAAATTACATCAAAGTAAACGAATATCGTATTTGGAAGTCGGGTTTTAATATTTTTTATATCTAAATAAATATTTGAGAACATTTTCACACGGTAATCTAGCACCAAACTAAGTAAAGCTTGTGGGCTATGGGAACCGGATAGTTAATGCATGGAATATATTGATCACACGCATACTTACTACCACATATAAAACACATACAAACATCTACGCTCATTATTATAATGTTTGTGCGTATCACTAATTAAAGTCTACTGTAAGTAAATTCGTATAGACTAAGTGGCCAGTCCTAGTGTCAGAGTTATTAAGCCGCCGAAAGGCCTCTGATCTGGCTTGGCGATTGCTGTTTTTTAAGAACAAACAATCGGGACCTACAATTTAACGTATCACCTGACCCACGGTAGCGCTCAGAGAGAAATGCCACTCACGGTCACCCATCCGACGACTGCCCGGTGCGTCTGTTGCTTGACATTGGTGATCGTTCGAGA
Organism: Lycia hirtaria; assembly: GCA_947563715.1. Classification (NCBI taxonomy): domain Eukaryota; kingdom Metazoa; phylum Arthropoda; class Insecta; order Lepidoptera; family Geometridae; genus Lycia; species Lycia hirtaria. The sequence continues at coordinate 13,395,209 of OX387379.1, read as the reverse complement.
ACACCTGATAAAGCTACGCCACGAGCGCTACTGTGGCAGGGCGTAAACAAACTCATATTCTACACTGTAGATGATCTACACAGCTCAGTTGGTATAATATCTTTTGTTTCTGTAGAATCTACAGAAACAAAAGATATTATACCAACTACAGAAACAAAGATTCTACAGAAACAAAAGATATTATACCAACTGAGCTGTGAGGCTGGTTGTATTCTACATACGCTATACTTTATAAATTTAATAAACGTGTAATAAAAATAATGGAAATAATTAATATATTCGACGGAAAACCAATTTTAATCTTATCTTAGGGTTTTACTTATGGAACATTGTTTAGGGTTTACCAAACTCTGTACCTAATAGGGAACATTCTTTGGGGTTTTCAAATGTTTTTCCTTTATTGAATTTACAACATTATTACCCGACTGCGTAAGAAAGAGGGTTATGTTTTTCGAGTGTATGTGTGTTTATATATATTATAATGTATATGTATGATTTTATTTTACAAAACCTCTTCCCGAACATGCCTCGGAGCCTGAAACAACTTTATCGCTCCCATTGGTTTTCATATTGACAGAAACAATCGGAGTTAATGACCGTGCGTTTCCAATCCATTGTTTTTTTCGGTTTAGCGGCGCACAAACTATTCAGTTAGCGATATCAGTTCTCTGAATGGTCGCGATAAAAATAGCGAGCACATGTGCGTTCACCGCCAGATGCCCTGCGACCTTACGCTCTATTCGTTTTATAACATTACACATTTTAGGATACCTATCTGTGATCCGAATTATGAAATATCGAATGTCATTTAAAATATAAATAAATATAAATATTTGTGGACATTTCACACAACACCATCTAGCCCAAACTAAGCAAAGCTTGTACTATGGAACTAGATGGCTGATTGAATACATATATACTTTTTTTTTTGTTGTAAATATATACATATGATACATAGAAACACCCAGACACAGAACAAACATCCATGCTCATCACACAAATGTTTGCCCTGGGTGGGGATTGAACCCACGACCTTTCAGTTCAGCAGGTAGACGTAAACACACTACCAACTGAGCCACAAGGCCAGTCAAATTTCCCTGTAAATTATTTTTTCCAAGACACTATCGAAATCCCGAAAGCTCATTTGACAACTTGTCTGATTACCGTATATACTTAGTGTACAGAAACTAAAAGGCCTATTACACTACCCGATTTCTCGGGCCCAGTCTATCGGATGCATGTTTAGGAACTATGAAGACCGGGACCCTGTCTCTTATTATACTATGCTGTCCCTGGCGACAGGGTACGATAAATCGGGTAATATAATGCTTTTATAAACTAACCTAACCTAATAATTTATGTAGGTAATAACGGAACTTTTGTAAATAAAAAAGTTTCTGGACATAATAAAATAGAAACTTATTGAACCTTACCAAAAAATTGTTCGGACAAATGAAGGTTATAGAATCGGTAACTGGTGTCAAGTAAAACATCTGGAATCTGACAGGTATATGAAACGAATTCGGTCAAGTAAGATTCAAATAAATGTATTTCGGATCATAGAAATGGTTACCCGCATTTTATGAACGCCCACCGTGGGCTGTAAACGCCAGCGTATTACCCGGTTCACACCGCGTTAGCGTTTATCGAAAAACAATGCGTTCCTTGTGGTCGCCTCGACAGACGGCCTTGAGTCGTCACTATTCCACCCGCATGAAATCATCATTGGCAGTTCTACCCAAACGGCGGACAAAGCTTCCCTTTTGCTCTATTCACCAATTTGCCGCGTCAGTTTTGTCAAGGTCTTTTCGTCGACCTTTTCAATATCATATACTAAGCCACTATGCTTACGTGGAAAGTGCTCTATCATTTGGCTGGATATAAATGTAATCTCTTACATTTTAATAAATTTATTTAATCAAAACATACTATCTATACGTATGTCTCGGTAGACAGACTGCCAACCTTCAGGCGGTACTTCATCCTGTCTACATAAAATAGTAAATGAAATTGTAAACTCTCGAACGTCAAACATGTTGTGATCGATGGAGCAGCGCGAACTGACGGTAATACTAATCTTTCTAGACTGTATCGGATTGATCGAGATACAATTTCCGAGTCTCTATTTACATTATCGTCGTAACGATAGGTATAAACCTACGAGTCAATTTTTGTCAATTTTTGGACGTAATTTAGATAACATTTAACACCTCAGAAAGACGAGCTCAGTGCATTGCTACCCAAAGTTTTGAATAATTGCATTTAAAAAATCTGCCTGGCATTGGAATAATATCAGCAAGCGTAAAACTTATATTATAAGTATAATAATATATATATATCCGATGAGCAATTCCCTCGCCTTATTTACATAATAATTATTTACCTATTATGTTTTAAAAATCTGAAACAACTAACTTCAAAACACGCCATTCTTAGGTGACATATTGTTTTCAGTTATTTTATTTAAAAAACCAAACTACTGAACAGATTTTGACCAGTCCGAAATACCCTTAAACATTTTTTTAAATGCAGAAATATGTTTGCGCTTGTCCGCCAACTCGCCTGTTCTTAAGCGACGTTGTGGTCTACGATGGAGCGCGCTTACATAGAAGAAACCAATTTACTCGCGATTTAAAGACACCCAGATTACATCTCATAAAAAAAACGAAATTGGTCAATAAATTATGGAGTTATGAGGTAACAAACTTATAAAAAATACAACCGAATTCATAACCTCCTACTTTTTGGAAGTCTGTTAAAAGTATGTAGTTAATGCCTAAATATTTTAGCGTAAAATCTGTCTGAAAGTAAGAAGATGGCCTATCTCAGTGTAACTAACTTTGAGATTAAAATCTTGGCAGCAAACGCCTAGATTATTTATACGTTCATTCATCACATTTTTCATCCCATCCGACTCTGGTGAGGATGTTTACATCTCTCCAACTCCAAGCAATTTTCACATTTCCTCCTTTAACAATAAAATTCAGTTTCCCCATAAATGTAATTTACATACGATTTGTATAAAAATTGATTTATAAAATAATTTGTTTTATATTACGTTTGTTCACGCTCCGCGGGCTGATGTATTGAGTCGGAGCATCGTACGATATTAGGTAATTTCTCAGCTCTTACAAAAAAATGTACTTCAGGACGTCTGATGGATTTTGAAGTGGGTACTTAAGATTTTTTCATTTTATATTCATATTTTTAACCGATTTAAGAGATGACGTTCTTTTCTACCGACATAGTTTAACAATTCGCGTGTATTTTGTTCTCTTTTATTTTTGTTACAGTAGCAGCATAACCCTGGTATTTATAGATTGATTTCAAATCTAAGATATTTTTTTTCTTTGAAAGTAAGTAAGTTCGTACAGACTGAGTGGCCAGCCTTAGTGTCAGAGCTATTAAGCCGCCGAAAGGCCCCTGACTTAGCTTGACGATTGCTGTTTGAAAGGATATTACTTTCAGATTGGAAAATAGAATTTTCATCAAAATCGGTTCAGTAATTTGAGTTTTAAAAGAAAATTCCGGATTTGATTAGTTGTTTTTTATAATTATTTTCGGTGAATGACGTGGACCCCAAAAACTTGCGGTTGACTGCCAACTTACCTGATATCTAGCAACCGTTTCGGTCTATGATAAAGCGCACTTACATAGAACTGTGAAGGATGTGAACTGATTTTGATATTATTATTTTGTTTCACATAACCTTTTACACTCTTAGGTATATAACGCGTCACACTCAGCTCCCAGTTAGGATTTTTTGCGTCAGGAATACACTTAATACATACGTATCATGTGGTCGTCAAAATGAACCTTAAAGAATGATTTTTATAGGGTTTTTGTTGTTTATACATAAAATAATATAGTTTAAAAAACCGAAAAACCTCCTTAAGGGTTTTCTGTTTATTTTTATTTTGAATGAATCTCAGTTAAGTATTTACATTCAAAATAAAATCGAACTTTTATGTACCTATTGTTAGAAATGATTCTTATTGAGAAGCTCTTTCACAGCTTCTCGAAACTATACGAGCGGAAACTTCGTAGACGTCGTCGACTCGTCAATCGTAATTCACACTACAAAAACCAATGTTATTTTAAATTGCTTTCAAATTACGCAATAATAAGCTAAATATAATTTTCCTATGAATAACGTGTCGAGTCATTAAGCGGGCCGACACGGCCCGAAATAGCGGGTTCCATTCGGCCGGCCCAGATGTGTGTCAACCGACGCCGATATCATTTTAACTGCCCATAATATTCGATCAAAAATAAAGGGATTCGAGATTTCGGTCCGTCGTTTTACATTTATTTTAACTAGATTGTAAAACACACGCTAACAAAACTTGCCAGTATATAGTTTGCTTCACTACGTTTGGCACGAATTTGAAACAAATATTGTAATATGATGTTCATTTATTAGTGATTAAACGAACTTACCTTGTACGTGATGTTCAATCACAATTGCACGAAGAGCATCGTTTGAAGGTATTTTATTATGAACACTTGTAGTTTCACGCACCAGCTCGCTATTTCATACTGTATTTGAGAGACTATAAGAATCAAAATAAAATGCATGAGGTCCCGCCACTTGATTCCCATCTCTACCTGCTATGATCATTCACAGTACAGTGCTTTTGTTTCGAAAAACTGTACAGTTTGATGAGGTGCTGTAATTTTGTCGGTTATTACTCGAAACTCACGTTTGTGTAGCTTTTAGTGTAAATAATTTATACTGCACGGTGGCGATTGGAAACGCTATCGAGATTCGTACGTTAAGAAAAAATGTACATCGGAAATCTTTCAGGCAACATAAAAACTCCAATACTAGGTTGCCAATATTCTGTAAAACCCAGATTAAATCTGTTTTCTCACTAACTATTGCTTGCAATGTTATATAACGCATTTTATGTGTCAGTAAAAAGATAGGAATAATCTGTGTTTCATAGAATACTAACATCCGAAACAAGTCTACATGAAGAAGAAAACGCTATAGATTAGTCATCAATGTTGGTCGATGTAGAAATTGTATGAAATAGGAAGGTGGACACAGTAGATAAGTCAACGAGATGGTATCGTTGGCTAGGTGGGATAGTGGACGATATAGGAGGGTTGACTTGGTACGAAATATAAGCGGACAAAATAAAATAGTAGAAGAATTAGGAAAATGACTAAGAATTAGGAATGAAAGTAGAGACACCCAGAAGGCACCCTGAGCGATTTATTCAGTGATTTGCAACGCATTCATTTAATTCAAAATTTATTGGCGTTTATGTAGACGATGGACTGATGAGCCCCTGTCACTGTAATATTTTGTACACCCCTCTAATCACCCTCAAATGATGATCATCGATGATCTACCTACCCCATTAAGGAAAATGGGTGTGGCTTTATGTATGTATCATTTACCTTAGTGAAAAGACGCTCGAGCTCAGCATTAGAACAGTTTATAAGAATAAGGCCGAAATTAAACCGAAGTTCTTAGTCCTGTTTACGGACATTTTTGTGACCAAGTTATCATATAATTATAAAATCTTTAGCGGTATTTGCTTACAGGAAAACTTTATTACTTTCTTGAATGTTAGTCTAGGAAATTTAATGTTTCAAACTCGGCTCCGATCTCGCTATCGTTTTCTGAGGAAATTAATTAAAGCTTCATTTATTGCGAACTAGATGACCCGGCGTACTTCGTATCACCTATCAATGAGTCGACCCGATATTTTCTCAACGTTTAAACCTTCCCTGGACTACGACAAACATTTCAAAACTAAAATCAGCTATATCGGCCTATCCGTTCTCGAGTTTTAGCGAGACAAACGAACAGCAATTGATTTTTATATATATATAGATAGAGATATATAGTTAATCTGGAGGATTTCCTATGTTTATGTGTATTAAAATATTCAAGTGAAAGACATTGTATAGGTACTAAGTAGGGTTTCTAAAATGAGTGAAGTTGTGACTTTTGCAGAAATCAAGAAAAAAATGTTCGTATACATTTTGTTGATGTTCAATAAAGTTTTTGCAAACAGCTGATTTATATTGCGATTCTAGGATTACTATCAAAGTACAAGTATTTCATAATGAAGAGTATAAATAATAAAATGATCCCATAATGTATGTTGTGTAAATGTAATTAAAATGATCCCTTAATATAAGCACGAAACTACAACAATATACTACGAAATTTGTAGCATTATAGGTGTTCAATATGTAATAAATTTAAGGCTGCTATGACAAGGTTGTACATTAAAAATTCCTAGTACCTACATGTGTATAATTTTTACGGGTTTGTGGTGGTGTATATCTTTATTTCTAAGATAAATATAGGTATATCTAAAATGATTTGCCATGTTGCCATGTTGTTATATTTATTTCAGAAATACATATGTAATATTCATGCGTTCACTGTGAAAGTTGGTAGGTAACTAATTAGATAACAATTTATGACAAAGTTGTCGAATAGTTACTTCTATAGAGATACTAACTAAAATAAACTCGACTTGGTTTTTAATGAGGTCTCACAATGTTTTTGTTGTGGAATGACTGTATTTTGAATTATAAGTGGCAAAAAATTACCACCAGAATTTTGTGCTAAACTTGGACTAAAGTCTATGGTAGATGTTTAACAAGTATCAATAAACTGTTTTGGAAAAGTGACAAGTTTTACCTTCAGGCAAGGAACTATAGGTCTTCATGGCATAAAGTTACCTAAAAATACACAGATACACACGTAAAATTTATAATATCTCTCATTTTCGGTCGAGGGTTAAAAATATAAATAAACATGCTTCATTTCTACGTGTTTCTCCCGTCCTACAGACGCAAAACGCATATTCGTATATTCCCAATTCGGCGAGTGCTTTTATTCCTGTTCAATATCTCGATACCAAATATTGCCCAATATATTTGCCGAATGCTGGCCGATGTATTCAATGTTTTGTAACGCGACCCTTTACCGCGTCTGCTTTCGTAAATACGGGTCCAATGTGGTCGAATATTAAACCGCGCCCGCGTTCACCTGGCTATTCGCATCTGATGCCTATACTATTCCGAACATTTTACGATATTAGTTTTGCGAAATTATCCCGTAAAAGTCGAGGTTTATTTACCCCATTATAGAAGGAGCGAATGTTTTTCGAGCGTATTTACAGTCAATTCTTCATAATTTAACTCTTCTATAGTTCGTATCTGGGCCTCTAGAAGTACATATTTTGGATATCCCTTAAATTTTCGATTATCGGGAGCCTAATGGGGTTCTAAGAATCAAATGAAAGGAAATTGAAGCATTTACTTGACTGAAGAAGAAAATGCAGGATGGAATGGAATAAGATTAGCAGATACGGCATATGACTTTATGATATATAGGAAATGCATTCGATAAAACACCGATAGATAAGCAACTTTGCGTATATGTTCCCAACTTAGGATTTCGAGCAATGTTATCATAGCAAATAAATCTCTTGGCACGTTTACATACTCGAAAATTTCGACTAATTGGATGATTCTTGTTGGCGGTTAGTTTCAGACAAATAACAAATTGTCTAATTTCTATTTCGGTTTCTCTATCGTTTCGTTCATTCATTCCATCATAATCACATGACGTCACTAACGGTTGCCGTCATTTATGACGCAAGCTGGTATGGCCGCTAAGTCAATCGACTAGTTTGTATTTAGTGCCGATTAAATAATATTTCAAGGTTAAAGGCGAAATCATCTATCGAAAAAAATAATTGAAGGGTTTGTTACAATTTATTAAATTGTTTTATGTCTACTCCTTCGCGTTTATGTATGATACGAGACATACCAAACTATTTGTGAGGAGTCAAACAGTCAGTACCATGTAGTAAGGCGGTATTCACACTAGAGTACGCACCACCACATTCACTAAAGACCTATAGACACGGCGCCGGCAATTCATTCACATTCCGGTGGACAACGGCGCTTTCAGTGAATACGGCCGTATGGCGTCGTACCGATTTCATAAATTTATAAAAGTATGAGGTGAATAGCAAAAAAAAAAAACTAGACTGAAGGTGAAGGCCCCTAGTACTACTTTTTTAGAATTTATATACTTTTCTTAATTACTTATCTTTCGTTACATTCAAAACTATATGGTGTCAGTGCCACCAGATGGTATAGATTCGTTTTCATACAATTCGTTGCTGACGTTACCGCGATCGAGTAGGTATAAAAGCATATAGAAAACTCGCACTAGGATTAGTGCATAGGAACATTCAACATCAGACAAGGTCACCTTGCAGCCATGGTATGATTGCTTCATTAGTGTCCCAGCATCCCTCCAGTGATGCAACAAGTCGACCATACGAACGGATGAGTCACGCGCGGTGACAACAAACGAACGTCACAGAGGTCACGCCGCACCTGAGCGCCCGCGCCGTTGACGGTTGGCATCATGTCAAGTTGCGTAATCAAACGCCGACGCGAAAACAGGAAACACGACTATTAGAGTAACCATAATAAACTGGCGAATAACAAATCTCTCTTCGGACACGACGGTTTTATTTGATAAAAACGACAAAAGAAACGTTCATTTATCGATCAATGATAGAATCAGTCATCAGTCAGAAATGAAGAGATAGACGACGTAGACGTACAAAAGTCACCGATATAGCACAGCGGATTAGCAAGTTGAAGTGGCAGTGGGCAGGGCACATAGCACGTAGAACTGACGGCCGATGGGGCCGAAAGGTTCTCGAGAACACGTACCGGCAAACGCAGCGTAGGAAGACCAGCCACAAGATGGACAGATGACCTCATACAAGTGGCGGGAAGACGCTGGATGCAAGCCGCTTCCAATCGATCTTTTTTGGAAATCCATGGGGGAGGCCTATGTCCAGCAGTGGACTTCTTATGGCTGAGATGATGATGATGATGATAGAATCAGTCGAACATACTTTAGTCTTCATTTGATGAAGGAAAGAAGGAAGCGGCAGCCGCTCTAGTCATATGTACAGTTAAATGAATATGTTTGATGTGATAACGTCTTATAAATCGATGAACGCCGGCCGACTGCACGCACGAAAAAGCATGACTCATTTTCACGTTCCGCCTGAGCCGAGCGTGCAAGCGAGAGCGCGGAACAAGCGATAGAGAGGCACGATCGGCCTAAGCGATCGGCTTGTGACGCATCATTATCATGTAAAATTATCGTCCGTAAACCGACTTTACAGACAACCATTTTTTTTTTCATATGCATAACCTATAATTATCTGCTTAATAATCATAGTTTGATAAACTGAAGAAACCTAATTCAATCAACAGATACAAGAACAGAATTCAATAGCTCTGACTGTTTGTGACCTTTTATTTCATGATCGGAGGGCTCAATCGATCGTGGTGAAATTTGATACACAGAAAGTTAAGAATATCTCTTAGGCGAAATTTCATCATCATTACCATGATTACCGTTTGTCATGATCACACAGTAATTCATATAATTGGAGCTGCTTAAAACATACTGAATCGGAAATTGATGATTAGTTATTTTATAAAGACCTCTTTTTAGAAGTCGGTTAAACTGCTTTTAACACGCTAAAAAACTAAGCTACAGAATTTTTATAGATAAATAAAATTTTAAAATTTTATTTTATTTATTTATTTATTTAAGAAAAATACGATAGCAATTTCAGTATGAAGTACTAAATAAACACGTGTTTCAAAATAAAATTCGTATTTATGAAAGTACCTATGGAGTTTGTTTTCCCATAACGTTATGTAAGAACTGTTTGTAGTTAGTCACACTAAGTAGTAACTTAGTAACTTAGTGGGTTAAGGACTCATTGAGGTTCGTCATAGTGAGTCCTTACCTAATTACTATCACGAATGCCAATGAGTCCCTACCTAACGACTGAATCATTTTTGACGAGGGTGAGTCTTATACTGTAATGGAAAAGACGCATGTTTTTTAAGCTATTGCATAGCTTCTATCGCGGGCCTTGAGCGTGGAGACCGAATCCAGAAATTCCGTTAAGAAAATAACCTAACGCAGTAACGCCGATATAACCAATGCCACCTAGAGGCGATTTGCAGAACTAAAGAGACAAGCGTGATATTTCAAAAAGTCATTAAAAGTTCTGCTATTCATCGATAGATGGCAAAACTAAAAAGTATCACCGCTGTGCCGGTCGGAGTGGGGGTGTTAGGAATACTGCATAAATAAAATAAATAAATAATTATAATTACATAAATTGATAAAAAATGCTATGCAATAGCTTTACCGCGGCAGTCTCCGAGTGCCACACGTCTTTATTTATTTTTTCCATGATGTGTTCGTATTCCACTTTGTTTCATTCATCCAGCCTATACACGTGATATACCTAGGTCTTAAACTATATTCTAACTAGATCAATGTAAATAAATACAACGCATAACCAATTGATGGTTATATGGATAATAGCTCGTAATTTTTTAATGAGAGTTGCTTACATTTTTGAATCTGTCTTTAAAATCAAAGAAAATAAGCGAACGCATTAGAAAACAGCAACCGTTTTGTAACTCGCCTTGCTGCTGCGATACAATATGGCGTATCATCAAATTTACTGCGACATACTCTACACATTATTGAGTTTTTGTGGTAAGAATTAGTGAATTTATGTTTTATTGTTTTGTTTCAGGTAAGTTGATGCCAACGATTTCAACTAACCATCTACATGAAGGTATTTCAAGTTAAGGTACTGTTCTAGGTAGTCGACAGGTATTGTCATTGTAGATACTGGCAGCCAATGAAGAGAAAATATTATTAGAATTAACTAAGAAGTGAGAAATCTATCCTTTGCATAATTTTCGTCTTATGAGAAACCTATAGCCTATTCAGAGGTAAAGAATAACTTAGCTAACCTAAAGTCGCAGTCTAAATTTAAAATATCTAATGATAAATCGATACATTTCTTGAAAAAGATCGTAATTTGTGGGCTAAGAGACTACGTTTTTTTTTAATTTCCTCTGTGCATATTTTTTTTTAAATATATTGTGGTGAAATTTCAGCGTGACATAAATATCACGCCTCCTAACGGTAGAGTGCGATGGAAAAAAATACGGGCGTGAAAAAGCTTTGCCTCAGTTTTTATTCATCCGGTGAAATTATGCGATTCGAGGCAGTAATTTGGCGAGAACTCTGATATCCGGCGCCAGGTTTAGGAATTTTGTGTGCGTTTGATTTGGAATGTTTCTGTAGTTTCAGCACGAAACATAAGTAAAAATTTAATTTTTAAGTTCAGCGTGGGCGTTTATTTCAAGATATACTTTCAATCACATCCCATGTTTTTATTCTATATACCTAGGTAGATAAATAAAACTATATTAAAAACCACATAATAACAAAAATTACAGATAGATAACATTAAATACTTAAGGCTAAGGGTTTTAATTGGCGGCCTTATCGCTTAGAGCGATCTCTTCCAGGCATCCATGCAAGGACAGAATAATATGCTAAAAAAACAGGCCACTGTTTAAAAGAAAAAAAATAACTAAGTAAGAATAATTAGTTAACATAATATTTTACAAATTAGTATACTTACCCACATAATATATTTAAATATACATATAATATATAATTATATACTACACACTCATAAACAAGATAATATATAGTCCCAGGCTATTAAATATAAAACACATTTTGTTGTGTAATTAGCTTTAGTGTCAATGTTTATGTTCATGTATTGTGTCATGTACGGAAGTAAAGGTGTGCCAGTAAAACATACGAATTTATTATTAAGTACATAAGTTTGTGTTTGACTGTCAAATCGTATAATAGCATTGCAGAGCGTCGGGCTTATACATTATAAATAAAAGTTGCCTCGCAATAAACGTTAGCTCCCATATTAAATGTAATTTCTTTAAAAGGTAAGCTACACGTTGCCGGCTGATTTAAATAAGACAAAATTCTTGAAATAAGAACTAAGCAAGCAGCTTCGAAATAAGATGGACTGCGAGCTCCGAGGACAATTTCAAACGGATTAAGTTTAAAAAGTTAACAAAAACGCGGTTACCTAAGTGGCGGGAGCTTGTGCTTGGCTCTGAAGATTCAGACTTTGTCTGCATGTTTAAAAGTGCGCCATTTACTAAACTTTACAAGGGGATTAAGTTAATTGGTAGTATGTTTAAAGCCCGGTTTGCGATTATTAGAAATTTCACTACTTTGCGTGACGTCAGGTGTGTTGGCGGTCAAGCACAACTCTATCAAATAGAAAAAAAACCGCGCGTAGGTAACCTCGTACTATCATGGCATCACTTGTGAAGATATTCCATATGATTTATTTTAAAGCTTTGCTTAGCGTGCTTTGCAAAAACCACCAAACTACCAGTAAATAAATAAATAAAATAATATTGGTGGACATTTCACACAACACCATCTAGCCCAAACTAAGCAAAGCTTGTACTATGGAAACTAAAAGGTTGATATAATACATATATACTTTTTTTTGTAAATACATAGGTACTTATAATACATAGAAACACTCAGACACAGAAAAAAGTAAACATCCATGCTCATCACACAAATGTTTACCCTGGGTGGGGATCGAACCCACGACCTACAGCTCAGGAGGCAGCCGTACTACCACTGAGCCATGATCTGTCAAAGCCTGTCAGTACAATTTGTTTAAGTGTAGGACAGACAGACGGACACCGTAGCCTCACGAACAGGCTCCCGCACCCTTAGTGCGAAAGCCTAAAAAAGAATAACACACAATACCATATTATTATATAGGTACATAATTATTTTTTTTTAAAACGGGCAAGTGCCTATTTTAACTACAACAAAACAACATACAAACTCAACTAACTAAACCACTACACAAAAAGCATATAGATTACTCCAGACCGATAAAGGTCTAAAGACAATCCAAATCCAAAGACCCACTACCAGTTGGCAGCGTATCCAGCATGCTGACCGCATTGCCGAGTTGAATGGCAATACTTATGCGTTGGGACAGATACGCAGATACCATAATTTTGGTCACGCGTCGCATCGATCAGGCGCTCAGATAAATTATAGTACTATTAACATATTAGTCTACCATATTATGTTAAGCTAACTGTACCCCTCTTTTTGCGTCGGGAGTTGAAATTAAAAGTAACTCGGTTAGTCAAGTAGCATACTTAGTTTACTTCATAATTGGCGAGTTCTTTTGACCCGTAATTCCCTAAGAATTTTCCGATCCCTTATCCTTACCACATGGATGGAAGCCCGCAACTAGATTAAAGAATGACCTTATAATAAAATTATCTTAGGTCCGGGAGCAGTATCCATATACCGTGAACAAATTGGCATTAAAATTATTCCGGTCTTTCGTTGCTAGGTACTCTCTCCAAGAACCCCTTTGAAAAATAAAGTAGTAAAAATTCATCATAACAATAGCTCGTTGGAATGTTGGATACCTACTCAGTATAGAATAATTATTCAGTGGGCAGAATAGACCGAGTACAGATGAAGAATTAGTTGTAATTAATCATGATTCTTGTTTTCTAATTAAAAAAACATTGTTTGAGTTATGGTGTGTTACATTATTGTTGAGTTAACCTTCCGCCCGCGCGGATTCATTCATGATATTTCCGATTTTGCACCCGACTGCTTAAGAAGTAGGGCTATATTTTTCGAGTGAATGTATGTAATGTTTTATTTATGATCGCCTACAGCCTAAACGGCTAGACTTATTTTGATGTGCGAGGTGTCGTTAGATTCATCTTCACTCCCGAGTGTCATAGGTTATTTCACATTTGCATTTTTTTGTAATAATAATAATAAAATAAATAATAATAAATAAGCCTTTTATTTCCTTAGTAAATATTCAATTTAAATTATGCAAAAAATTTCATTTAATTATATTATCATGCATTAGTTTATTGTATTTATTATTTAATCTTCTATCAACTAATATTAATTATTCATATATATATGTATATTTTTAATGTCATATTATTATATTTTTGTTTTTATTAAGGACCTCCCTAAAGAGTAAAGGCTCCCTAAGGAGTAATAATAATATCTCTCGCAAAAAATAATAATCGGCCAAGTGCGAGTCGGACTCGCGCACGAAGGGTTCCGTACTATCATTTATAATACTACAAAGTTTAGTTCTGTTTATAAAATAACGAGAAATCAACGAAATTCCAAGTAGTAAATTGCAAACTTATAGATAGGTTTTCGATACACATCCGGGCAGCATGACGACGCTCGCGCGAATGCGCGCGGCTATGGCTTGCTCCGTGATGTTACCTCCCCCGCTACCCGCGCGACCGTTGCTTAGCAACCGCCTCGCGCTCGCGCCACCACCACACCGCGGCGCGGCGCTCGCACCGCGTTTAGATGCACGGATTATTTTCATTTTGTGAGTTTTTATGTATTAGATTAGGTATTTATTTTTATAGTTAATATATTTCTAAATATTTACTTACAAATATTCAAGTTTCTACCTGTTAATTAAGATCGAGTAAAAATTGCTTCAAAATTACGTTTGTTGTATGGGAGCCTCCATTTAATATTTACTTTATTGTTATTTAACTATTTATTTTGAAAGTTAATATACAAGTAAATATTCTGTGAAAATTTGAAGCGTCTACCTGTTACCGTTTTTAATATTGAGCAAAAAAATACGAAAAAAACACATTTATTGTATGGGGACCCCCCTTAATATTTTTTTTATTTTTTTATTTTTAGTATTTGTTGTTATAGCGGCAACGGAAATACATCATTTGTGAAAATTTCAGATTTCTAGCTATCACGGCTTATGAGATACAGCCTGGAGACAGACAGACAGACAGACAGACAGACAGACAGACAGACAGACAGACAGCGAAGTCTTAGTAATAGGGTCCCGTTTTTACCCTTTGGGTACGGAACCCTAAAAATGTGTTTTTTCGTAACCTCCAACGAACTTTTTCGTAATAAACAAGTGATTTTACTACAATTATTCTAAAGAATTATAATTGTTAGAAATATAATTATTGAATTTATTATCTTTTACAGCGATTTTACGCATACTTTGTCACAAACACTCAACAATCTATCTTCTAGTGCTGGTGCCAATCTTATTCCATGTTTCCTACTTCCATGCTGGTCTTTTATTTATATAAAAATAGTTATTTATTGTACTAGGCTGGAAAGTTGTATTTTACCGTCGAGTGTCTGACAGTTGAATCCAGAGCAAGCGAAGGATTCTAGGTTCGAACCACGAGCGCAGATTCAATAAGACACGAGATAAAATAACTTTACAGCCGAGTGCAATACAAAAATTTTCATCTTAACGTAGCGAGGAAATTTTTTAGTTCACCTATTTTCGAGTAGAAAAATCTGCTTGGCATTTAATTATGCAACTTTACTGGTCCCAAAGTTACATTATAATCACGTGAGTTCACTTACATGTACACATTTCATTAATTTTGAACATTATTACAACAAAATTACGTAGTTTTTTTTACTCTATTTTTTTTTCTTCTATTAGGCTCTTGACACAATTCGCATAGGTCGCATTCTTCTTTACTCATCCAAACCTTTTTCGTGTAAATGGTTCTAAAAATTCAAAACACTGCTAAGAAAGTAAATTGTACATTTTTATTTACATTTTACGTAAATATACAAAATGTCTAAGTTATTTTAATGTAATATTTAGTGTTTCTTTAAGCTAAGATAGCAACCTCCTAGAATCGAACTATTTTTCTTCATTTTGTGAAGGTATTATACAAAGAGGTTGGAAATATTTTGTATTGAAAATGTAGAGTTCCGTCGTGTTCGAATTTTGAAATTAATTTCCACCCTAGGGAACAAAATTAACTTTTCTACGCCAATATTAGCCTTGGAAATGTAACTTTACGAGCTAGTAAGATGAAAAATATATTTTTAACCTGTGTGTTAGATAATCTTCATTGACTAATATAATTTAAAAAAACTGAAGCAACCGATTTCAGCTCCAAATGAGATGCTATTTTTTTTGAGAAGCTTGGACTTTCGAATCGCTCAGTAATGCGAAGTTTGCTGTCCCCTTCTTTTAACTAATAGCCCTATTAGCATCTTCCAGACAATAATTTAATTTCTCTCCACCCCTCTTCGTGAAACGGTTTGCAAATGCTGACACAATTCCTTCATTTGTCCACAACCTTCAGCTTATATCTTCACTTTGTTTCTTATAATATTACTTTGAGATTCTGATTCTTGCCGATTATTAGCTCTACTGTTTTTTAACCGATTTTCAAAAAGAAGGAGGTTATCAATTCGATCCGTATGTTTTTTTTTGTATGTTTGTTTACCGATTACTCCGTCATTCATGAACCTATTTTTGTGTTTCTTGAATTGACATATAGAGAAATCTCCCAAGTTGGTCCCATAATTATTTTATAGACATTGCTTTATTACTTTTTGAATAATATCTAAAAATGAAAATTTTCATTGTATTCGTCAGATTATAGAATCGCAGAGTTCCACCGACACGTTTTTCTTTGCAAAAGTGTCAAATGTGAAGGATTATCGTATAAACAAACATCTGCACATTTTATAATCTTCGAAGATGAAGCCTTTGACATTCAATGACAAATCTCATTCTTGACAAAAAAATAAACGAGCGGGTGAAGAGAGGTTTCTTTAAAAAGTTTATTACCTTGAAGGATTTAGTAAAAGTAACACCTTCTTACTCCTCATCCAATGTGTATAAGGTGAAAATAGAGTTACTTCGACGATTGAGCGTTTTGTTTAATTATTACCCGACTGAGCATGATGATATGAACTTTATGTATCTCCTTTATAACAAGTTACGAAGTAGCGTACTTTGAAGTCGGTTGTTTCAGTTTTTTAAACTATAAAATTTTATTAATTAACTGAGTAAGCGAATCGAACGAAAGTCTCTGCATCAACTAGTAAGATTTTCGTTCTTCTGTTAGGGTGTTTGTTGGTACTCACGTACAGGTCGTAGTTTTTCAATCTATCTTGACTAAACTTGGTATTCAAATGCCTCAATTTTATCGATTTTTTGTCGTCGGGGATTTTTCATAAGTAATATATTGCTCCCAAAAAGTAGGAAAGTTTGCTGCGGTGCATTTCACAGACCCATTTTAATAATATTTATTAAAAAAGTTTGGTAGGTACTGAATTTTAAGCAAGAATTTTAAATATAAGCAAAATCGCCCAAGAGGTTGTCGAGATTGTAGAGGTTAAGAAATGTCGGTTAAAAAAGAGAATTTGCTACGAGGCCCTTTATCGGCCGATTTTGATAATATTTGGCAAAAACATACAGATTCTAAAGAATTTTGAATATGAGCGAGCACAGACTTTTTTTGCCACAAGATATTTTGCAAAAGTTTGTGCTCACGATGTCTACTGTTCGTACAAATACTATTAACAAACGACGAAAATAAATTCAATACCATAACCAACTGAATTTGCCAACCATTACCAATTTTATACCGAAAATAATTTTTGCTCCGTAAATTTATTATACGGGGTTTGTATGGTACTAGTATGAAGTATACAAAATTGGATTTTAATATCGCGGCGAGTCCGTCGGATAACTAGATTGCTATCATGCGCTGGTAAAATGAGAAGGCTCGGCGTCGGGCAGCCGGTGAAAAACATGACGGCGAACCCAGCCGCTTTAATATCATGTATCGTTAAATTCCGATAATGTTATTACCCGTACCATAGACGAATACTGAACTATGGACCGCGAATTCTGAACAAATATTAAATATTTGTTCCAAGTCGTCTTCGATTACTACGCTATAATGATGCTCTTGGTTGCAACTTACTTTCGAGTGAGTACGAATTGAGCGTAATTCACAGCAAACCCGCCGACTCGCCGACACTACGGCGGCCGTAGTACGGCCTATATGGCATAAGTTACGATAGGTTAGACTTATGTCGGCAAAGTTGCCGAGATAAAGTCGGCGTGTTTGGTGTGTATTGCCACAAATTGCGCTCTAAAATTATTAGACGGCTTTTACACAAATGAATGGATTATGCCACCATTATGGTGTAGATAAATACAAAAATCAATAAAATAATTTTATAACACAGGTAAATTAATATGAAGTAAAAGCATGGCAAATCTCAGTGCACTTTCTACACAAACAGGATGACATTGTCGCTGTTTAAAAGTAACGACACGCGTCTAACAAGCCGACGTGTGGGTTGTGCGAAAATACGATTCGGGCGATTACCTTACTTGAGCTTTGCAACGCAGAGCTGGGGAAACCTATCTACTTAAAATACATAATACATCATTGCATATCACAGTAAAACACACAAATTTGCCTAATATAGACAATGCATTTTTTTTTGTTATTACTTAGTTAATCTTAACACCATCTACCGATACGGGCGATAGGCATACGAACGTATTGAAATATTCATATGAATTAAAATTAAGCTTATTTATTTTCGGAAGAAATTAAAAATAATAGTTTAGGCACGATTAGCAAAGACTAGTTTACGGAATTCAACTGTTGAAAAAAGAGCTTTCGGGCAATTTGCTAGCGCTATCTACACAATAAAATTATAAAACCGTTTTACCAGCGGACATTTTTGTTCAACATTGGCGGTCCATAATTTTGTATTGGTCAATGGTTATTCACGTAAAAACGTTGCATGCCTACCGCCGTTCCATCTTTAAATTATTCGCCCACTGACCACTTGTTACAGGTCTTGTAAAAAAGATTGATACTAGAATTGAACGATCACTCTTCTGACCCCTCTGGATCTTGGGGCTGTTGATAGATACGTACGAGATTGATAGATACGAGGCAGTCCATGAACATTTCACTTTCGAATATCCTCTTCTTCTTTTTTTGTATTGGACCCCGCGATTAGCGATTTGCCAGTGTCAAGCATTGAAATATTTTCAAGTTTCTTGAATAATACAAGTTATATAGTATTTTAGTCACAGTCTAAGTCACGTAAACATACATTTTCAAATTTAAGTCTTGCCTCAGTAAAGTGATGGTGACTTTACTAGAAGCTTCTATGGAGTTTTGACGACACAAAAAAAAAAAAAACACTCGTTTCACTGTTTTATTTCACTTGCCCACACTCACGTACTTGATCGAACACTTAATGAATAAAACACCACAATTTTTATAGCATTAATGTTCAAAATAACACAAAGGAAAATAAAACAAAGCAACAACATGTTAATAAGGCGTTCCCTTTCGAATATCGCAGATTATTTCAACTACGAGTTATAATATTTAATTAAATTAAATATATATTTTGCGAATCTGTATAGTAACTACTCTTATAATTGTTTTCCTTTTCTTTCTCCGTTGTCCATTGCTTTAGTTAAAGTATTTCATTGTGATTGTTGTAGAATTCCAAAGTTCTTGCTGCAGGATTTTCTCCTCTCCTTATACCTAAAGGAGGAACTATGTTGTAAGTTTGTTGTACATCTTACTTTAAATTGGAGCTTAACGTTTCCCACAAACACCGCGCTTAGTTTGACCCAGTTATCAGACAATAAATGGAATGCATACTGAGTTATATGCAATTGAAGTGAGTTATATTTTTCTGTCCATTTTAATACATATTATTACTCCGTAGAGATTGTATATTATGTATTTACGTCGACATGATTAGCTTTCTTTTGTCCACTGCTGGATATATATACACTTTCTTATGTAGATCCCATTTTCAGTTTATCGCTTCTACTAACCGAGTCACATCCAGTATTCTACTCCATAACATACATAGGTATTGCATAAACTATTGCTTGCATACATTTATTCATTCTATTTCATAAAATGTTCAGAATATTCTCAAAGTTATTGCATACTTGGGTGTTCCAGAGGTAGAGACAAAATAACCTTTATAATAAGTTCCGCCCAGCATTGCATACAATAATGCACGCTCATTGGCTAATTTAACACTGTGCGACAAAGATGGCGATATAAATACAGTCGGTGTAAGTTAGATGCATATTCAAGCTATGGATCTAAAATCGGTTCAAAGCTTTCGGGCTATGCTTCATGGCGTGGAGTAGTGTAGAACTTAATTTCACGTAATATTTCCGTATCCGTCAATAGTCAGTACTTGCTGCCTTACTCTTATATCTATGTCAAGTACAATTTCATATAGTCACAATTGTGAGTACGAATTGTCATTTTATTCAAGTAACTGTTAGTGTAATTCGTTGCCCTTTATGTAGGTGCCGATACCGTGAAGGACGCATTTAAATAATTGCAATAATTGACTAACTCTACAAAGTCTAACGCTACAATACTTATCTCTGTAAGCCTTAAATCTTGGTCAAAAAGCATGGCTTGGTCGTTTCATGGAACTATTACATTACTATTACAATTATACATAATTCAAGAGCAGAGATTTTAGTTTGTCTTTCTTTTTCTTCCTTAGAAGTCCATGTACGACATGTTATGCGACATATGTTTGTAACTGACAGCCGGAAAACGACCAAGCCATGCTTTTTGATAAAGATTGAAGGCTTACTGAGGTAAGTATTGTAGCGTTAGACTTTGTAGAGTTAGCAGCTTGGCTTTTCAAATTCAGTCAGATCTCATCTGATTTCTTTTTGTCAGTGAAAGTGGCATGACAATGCGAGACATGGCAACCAATTTTACATGAAATGTTTTTGGTGGGATTGACTTATTCTTGTAGTTATTATCATCCATTGTCTACGTAATGTAATTATTGAGTCAGTATCTACATTCATTGAAACGGTAAATTGTGTCTGTTACTGGTAATCTGCATAAGGCGTCGAGCAAACGAAACACTTTTGGTGACATGTTTTGGTAACCAGGAACCAGTGAATATTGTCTTGTAATAACCTCATCCTTCCTAACAGTGTAAACGAATACACTTTTAACCGACATAAAAAAACAGAGAAGGTTCTCAATTCGGTTGTATTGTTTTTATGTTTGTTACCGCGTGACTCCATCATTTATGTACCGGTTTGAAAATTTTTTTTTTTTGAAAGGATATACTTTCATATTGGGCCCATAGAAATTTATACAAAATCGGTTCAGTGGTTTGTTTGTTGTTAGCGTAATTGCGCATTTTGAAGTTGGATGTTTCAGTTTTTACCGACTTCAAAAAGAAGGAGGTTAACTATTCTGCTGTATTTTTTTTTATGTTTGTTATGACTCCATCATTTCAACAAGATTGCGTATTCTGAAGTCGATAGGTCCAGTTTTTGAAACTAATATTATTAGGCTATGATTATTATTTTTATAACCTCTGATTGTTATACAGATCTGATACATTGTTACTGACCGAGCCATTTGGTAAACACGAGTAGTGACAAAACATTTGGCACTTAATTCTGAACGAAAATTGTAAATATTGTAAACAAAAACAAAAGATTATAAAGTCTCAGTTAAAAGGGATAGCAGTTTTAATAAATTTTACTAGAAGAATAATAATAATTATATTTCGTACGAAACTAGTTACGAAACAATAGTTACGTACGCGGCCGAAGCGGATTTTTCGATAGATTTTGATAATAAATAAAGATTTCGGACTCAAATTTGAACAGGTCTTAGTTATAAACATGTACAATTGTTCATACATAGCAGAGCAGAGCATCAAAGACCATAATATTAAGGCCGTTTGATGCCACATTTGACCGTGGTTAGAGGATTAGTTGGGAAAGGGTATTTATTAGAGGGTTAGAGGGTATTAGAGGGTAAGATGTAAGGACACATTCTATGTTTTTCTTTTTCTCCCAGTCCAGCATGGAAGTAACAATTTAATAGGATTATGATATGATTATTCTTCTTTGTTATAACTCGTTTAATTCCGAAATTAGCTGGACTAAGTGGGAGCTGAGCTTAGGACAAATCATGCACATACTGGATAAAATTGTTGGAAAAGTTTGTGCTCGCGAGTTCTATTCGCAGAACAGCTTAAAACTATCGATCCAAATACTTTTACGTGTATAACTTTAACACATTTTCACACACACATTCTCACATTTCTTAATTGGTCACGTACGTCGCGCTAACGTTTAGCCCCTAACCAGGCTCAAGCTAGCTCACATATATGTCTGGACCATTAATTACCCAACTTATATGTGAAATTCCAAACGCTATTTTTCACTCCACAGCAATGCTTCATAGCTCCATAGTCTTGCTAGTGACATTTACTTTTTTGCTTTGAACAAAGAAAATGCCATGCCCTTTGTGAACGTGCCCCATGGAGGTCGTTAAACCGTAAATTACAAACTTTCGTTTCCGCGTTTAAATCCCTACCTTTGCTGTGGAATACACGTAAATAACACTTACACGTAGTTGTAGATATTTAAGAGAATAGTTGGTATAGCAATTTTCGCCAGTAAGCTAGCACATTTTTTTGCGATACATATAACTACGATTGATCTGATGTTAAGCGACGGTGTGGCCGAAGATGGAGCTCGTCGATCTAGAATATATCTATCCACTATAGTCTTGAAAATTCCAAGATTGTAGCTCACAGGAAACAGAGATGGCATTTCAATGAGAATGGCAAAGAATTCCATTCCTGTACAGTACGCATCAAGAACGTGAATCGAAGTCATTGAGTATGGATTTTTGGCATTTCAATGAGAAATGGGTGGCAATATGCCTACTTTCTGCTAGTTCTGTAGTGAAATAGGGAGGGCGGAATTTCGTAATAACTTTATCAGAAAAAAAAACTGTTTTCTAACCCAAAATATTAACTGATTTCGATTATTATTTTTCATTTGGTTTGCTTCTATTTTGCCTGAATTTGCATTTTTAACTCACAAATTACGTATAAGAAAATAACAAAAAAATTATTATTATAATCGGATAATGTGATGGAGTCACTTTACAGCCAGTCCACACGGCGCGTTGCGTCGGCGTTGCGTCGTCGCAACGCAAATATTTTAACGCATAGACGGCCACACGGGTGCTGCGCCATCGCAGCGTTACTACAACGAAGTCGTGACGTTCCGTCGTCGCAGCGGCGACGCCGGAACGTCACGACTGAAAAAACGAAATGAGCTTGCGTATGTCCTCCCTCCCTATCAACGCACAAACAACTTAGACTGAGCGCTGCCGTTCCGGCGTCGTAATGAGTACACCCCCGCCCGCTTCGTCTCGGGGGCTGCAGTTCAGTCGTGTGTGCGTAGCGCTACGTCGACGCGACGCTGACGCAACGCGCCGTGTGGACCGGCTGTTACTCTTTTGTATGGAGAATTGCACAGTAAACATTTCTTTTAAGAAGATTTTCGAATATGCTATTGTACATACAAAAAGAAGAACTGATATCAACCCCAATACGATTTACAATTTTTTTTTTTTGTGTGACGAATTTGGAATGATGGATGATTAAGCCTGTATGGTTGCTATTTTATTTAAAATTCATTATAACATTGATGCTCCATTCATAGCTTTAGTCATAAAAAATTATAGTAATCACATAATGCTTATGGGTAAAAAATATCGCGTGCTAAATGTTCCTGTAATCTAAGAAATGAGATATTGGTTGTAAATATACACATATAAGAAAGAAATTAATGATCGAACTGAGCGGTGTGGGAGAAACTAACACCCCGTTTACACTCGGCTCTGTTGGAAAGGGAAATGAGTAGATAAGTGGGCAGCGTGAGAATATAAACTGGTCACTCGCATCAATAGTCCTGCAGAAGTATATACGTATATACTTAGTGCAATATTACACAGCGCAACCGACAGCGCAAGAAGCAGCGGCAAGAGCAGTGGCAGGGGCTAAGTGTAAATGAGGGGTGCCCAGTCGTATACCAAGAGGGGTTGATTATTATCATGAATGTAGAGACATCATAAAATACCTTCTGACAGAGAATTATAATAAGCTAGTATAAATCAGCAATTAAAATTATACAATACAAAGAAGAAGTCTTCTAGATCGACGAGCTCCATCCTCGGCCACACCGTCGCTTAACAACAGGCGAGTTGGTGGTCAATCGTAGATCTATCTTGTATAAAAAAATAAAAAGTGTTTTAAGCCTTCCTAAAAAGCCGTCTTAGGTATAGTATAAAATCATTCAAGATTTTCAAAGTTATAAATGACTTAGCAAAATTTAAACTAAACAGTTTTGAATAATGAAAACTTTGAACCGTCCTAAGTTAAAATTAATAATTTATTGCTGAAGAAACTTGCCGTAGTAAATACTAAATTAGTTGGACGCCACTAATCTAGTAAACATCTTTCTAACGAGAAAACTTTGAGAAGGGGAAATGTGGATGAAATAATCATCTCTTCCCAGTAAGCGCTGCACTTTTCATGGGGTTATCAGATGACAGGAATTCTGGAACATGTTTGGAATTTTAGCTTTCTTTCGGGAATAGACCGACCATAATAAATTGTCAGGAATTTTAAAACAGGAAAGAAAGAAATAAAAAAAACAACGGGTTGCACTCCGGAAGTGCCGGCAGAAGTGAACACTTGAACATTAACGTTGTGCATTTTTGAATACTTTGGAATGGTTAGGGAATAATTTCGCACGAATTGCTTTATTTATCAGTATAAAAGTGCTATCATTTATGTGGTTAAATACTTAATTTCCCGTATATTTCATTATTAGATGCAATGCATTTGTTCATTTTCCATATTTTATACACGAATTTTACAAGTATACAGACGGTCGAGCCATCAGCAGTCACCATCCGTGGATGCGCGTAGCAGGCTGTAGTAACACGCACACTCGCGCAAGCGCCCTGCGCCGTCTTACGAATGTTCGATCAGGTCAGGTGTCCTGACGCGAGTTTAACAATTTTTACCCATCCCAAAAGTGCATAACACCGCTAAAGAAGTTTTCACTTAAAAAATTATAGATACCTATAAATATTCACTGATCATGCGGCATGGGAATTAAGTTGTAACTTCAGAATTTTAAAAATTGTATAGGTTTGTCAGTTAGTTTATTTTGTAGGAAAATTCATTTTCATGTCTACCTTAACTTTTCATATTTTTTTTCATACCAGTTGCGAGATATATGAGAACTAAGCAGATGCTATAATATAATATCAAGCCATCTGTTTCTAATTAGTGCCAATGATTAATGCGAATAAGGTCGTTAATAACTCTCGAATAAGCCGAGAACTCACTTAATGACGGCTATTTTCGTGTCCTAATTAGAGAAGAATAAGTGTAATTATT
This sequence comes from Lycia hirtaria, assembly GCA_947563715.1. Taxonomy (NCBI): domain Eukaryota; kingdom Metazoa; phylum Arthropoda; class Insecta; order Lepidoptera; family Geometridae; genus Lycia; species Lycia hirtaria. The sequence goes on along the minus strand of OX387379.1, from coordinate 13,370,110 downwards.
AAGATAAGTTGGACCAAAATAAAATGTAACCTATACCTAGTAAAACTTTTTAGAAACGACCTTTCATTAACTATATTATTTTGCGTGTGAATTTAAGTGTCCACGACAATGAAAATTGGGCAATAAAAAGAAAAGTAAAACACTCGACTGCATATGGAATTGAATAAATTTTCAAGGCTAGTGCGTTGCTACTACTACGTAGTCAAACATAACAAAACACACATACAAGCATACATAGTAATACATACACTGAAAAACATTATTCTTTGTTTGCACAATCGGGTAACAATTGCTCAAATTCAACATCTTTTTTCAAATTACAATTTTACTTCATGTGCCCCGTGGTTTCACCTACGAAGTGATGAAAAATGTTAGTGATGGTGGACGGTGAAGATGATGATAAAATGAAAACTTGTGTTCATCTCTAGGTCCTCAGCTATCTCTTTAACAAATTTTGTGTCTCAGTTCAGCCGTTCGGTCGTGAAAAGGTATCAAATAGAGACACGAGAGTTACTTTCGCTTTTACTCGTATAATATTAGTAAGGATTGTGATACTTGGACCTTTCCCTTCTTAAAATGAGCAGATGACCCACTTCTAGAAAGTATTTACCTTCTTCTAGGTAATGATAGGAAATACACAGGTTTTACAAAGTGCAACACCAAGATATATAAGGCCAAGATACTAAAAGACTTTAAGTATGTGGTCTTATCGTCGAAAGTGCTGAGAACTGAGATTTGCCATCATTTTACTTCATATTCAATGAGTATAACTTCGGTATAGATAAAATCTCATTGCTTCTAGGCACTCGCGTAAATAATGTACAAATACATTCTTAGTACTAGCGTAGGCGTAGAGTTACATAATTAAATTCTATGTAGAAGCACAAAGTTAGCCGTGGACATGGGCGCGCCTGTGATTCGAATGCCTAATTTCGATGAAAAATATAGTAATACTTGGAAAGTAAATAAGTGTCGATGCAAATTAATTGGGGTCGGTAAGTGCTACTAGGTTTTTAGGATTGAATACTAAGTAGGTAGACATCACTGAAATCTTTTTATGTTCGAAATGTAGGATTGATTTTTTATTGGTATCTATTTTATTCGGTTTCTTTCTTTTTTTTTGATTTGCAAGAAGGAGGGTTTTTTTTTCGAGTGTTTGTAAGTCTAGGTAAGTGTAGATATACACACATATCTATAGGTATGTATTCGGGTATGTATGTATGGATGTGTGTTTCTATATTACCTCCTACAGGATGTGTATGATACTTCGTGGATTTTTCTCAGTTACGCCATAATTGAATTCGCTTTTAGCTCACATTTAATTTATTTGCGTTCGCTTGCCCACTTTGATGTCGGCGCGCGCTCTCAGGGCTTTTTAGATAAATAACCAATTATCTCGATACGATTTTAATCCAATGCGACGCAGGCATGTGCTCTGGAATCCGGAATGTAAGTATGTTGCGAACTCTTACTGAATCTAATTATAGCTTGGGAATGTGGAGCGCTATCTTAAAAGGGTCAATCGTCCCTAAAAATTAGTTATTTGATTATGTATAAGGATTAGTAAATTAACGCGAAGGATTATTTGCTTAGTAAACAAATGTCCGTGAGGGATTTATTCTCTATGACAATGAGCATATAACGCTTAAAAATAAACATTGGAAATTAGACGGTAATACTTAAATTTTAAAGATTAATTTCCAATGACAACTGCAACGCGTTACGCGGTCTGAACGCTTTAACTGAGCTACACCAGTGAATCCGTAGCGCGATACGTTTCGGCGTTCAATTTTGATTAAATGTACTTGTGTGTACATCCATCAATGTAAATATGCGAAGATTTGCATTGGGCTAATGTGATCGTAGCCCTAATAGGCTAACCGATTACGTGGATAGGGCGCAGGGCGGTATGCGGCATTGGCAGTAGGGCGCGCCTACACGGCACTGGCTAACCCAATTTGTGCAAAACGACGTCACAGTACGAGTAAACACACGTCGATTCTACGCTCCGTCGAGATTTATGGCGACATCGTAAAATGCAGGACTCGTGGAAATGTCCAAATTGAATACAGTGCGTATTACTCGCGATAAAATGACAAATCGCATTTTTACCACCATGTTTGCGATACGACTATGCTGAGCTGTGAGAATTATATGAACAGCTAGCTATTTCCCGTGATTTTATTGGCGTATTTATCCGAAATCTAAAAACTCTTTATTGCACTTTCATCGTGCGGACTGCTAGAATGTGAAATACGCTTCCTGAGTGGGTCTTTCCCGATAGATATAATCTGGGTGTCTTTAAGTCGCGAGTGAATTGGTTTCTTCTAGGTAAGCGCGCTCCATCGTAGACCGCAACGTCGCTTAACATCAGGCGAGTTGGCAGTCTAGCGCGAAACTATTTCTACATAAAAAAATAAAACAAATATTGCTCCCCTACAGTAGGTACTAAAGAAAGCTAGCTTGAGAATTTCACGTCTCGCCTCTGATTTATTGCGTGCATCGAAATCATTCGTGAATGTTATTCATTAAAATGCAATGCTGTAGAGATCTAGTTTCTCATAAAAATACTAATTAAGTAAATCGCTGACACCGCAATTTTCGCATTGAGGGCGCTGCTGTTCTTATTTTATTATTTTGTTATGTCAATACCTGTATTTCAGTAGGGATATTCAGAACTCATTCGGAATCTATATCTCCGCCTCTGTCATTTCCATAGAGAATGACAGAGACGGCGATATAGGGGGGCTGTATTTCCCATATTTTGCCACGATAGTTAGTTCTCTATCCAAACTGACTCTATCGAAGGTTCATAAAGCTTTAAATACTCTTGCAAGTAAACACATGTCTCTCGCACTAAACAAATAGTTTCGGAAGGCCCGTTACCGACGCGCCTGTGTTCCGTGCACATATTGTTTATACGTCTTATTGACCAGTTCTGACGTATAGCCCCGAAAGTTTGCCACTTCAAATGAGTCGTATTAATTTTATGGCCATGTGTTACTACCACTTTGATTTATATTACTAGCCTTTGTACGTAATGCCGGTATTCTTCTGGCATATGTAGTGTGATCCTGACCTAAAATATTTTAGATCTGTATTTTTACAACTGAGTGACGAAACGAGCAGTCGCTTGTTAAGGTTCACAATTATGTAGTATGTCTATAATAGCTCAAAGCCACCCAGACTTTGAACTTCAATAGTTCAACTCTGTGTGGCAATGCACTGCGCTCATAATTCTCAAATATTGGAAGTTAGTAATGCTTGCACACTATTGCTTCGCGGTTGAATAACTGGTGAAGATGTGATACTTCTCTAATTAATTAGAATTTAGTACACAGGCAGCTGAACGAGTTGATAGTACAGTACGTAGGTAGTTATATTTCTTCATATATATATAATTTGTGACAAAAATAGAACAATAAAGACAAACAAACATATTTGTTACAAGCTGGTCTCAACTCAAGGTAAAGTTAAAAGCAACCAGCGTGGGTTTTCCATTTAGACCGACAGATGTTGGGATTAGGACATTGCCATTAACGACATTTTTCATCGTTACTCTGGTGAAACCACGGGCCACAGTTAGCATCTGTATTTTTCTTTTTTTATTAACCGACTCCCAAAGAGAAGGAGGTTCTCCAATCTACTGAATGACTTTTTTTTGTATGTTTGTTCACCGATTACTTCGCCAATTGTGAATTGATTTTGAAGATTTTTTTTTGTTTGGTAGGTTCAGATGTAGTCCCATATAAATTTTGACAAAATCGGTTAAATACTTTGGTTCCTATAACGAAATAACTGTCATCGAATAAAATAAAAAATGTCATCGAAGTAAACGAAGTCGGTTTTTTACCTGGTTTTTTTTTCATTTTATCTAGTAATAGGTTTGCGCTTGACTGACAACACAACGGTAAAAAAGTCAAGGGGAAATCATAAAATCATCAAGTTCTGACATCCTTGTTTATGGATGTTAATTTCCTTTTCAGCCGTGTGGAGGCCGGGAGGTGGGGGAGCCGGTCCGCCGCCGGCGCCGGCCGCGCCTGCGCCCGCGAGCCCCGGCGCGCCGCCGCCGCCGCCGCCACCACCCGTCTGGACGCCCGGCTCTTCGCCGCTCGCCGGCCGAAAGACCTACAGGCCCGTACACTTCGAGGATACGCCACCCACACGACGGAAGTTTGGAGTGAGTCCTATCTCTACAAATAGAATAAGTCTATAACTAATACACACTCTATATAGATACTAGCTACATCATTATCATCATCTCAGCTACAAGAAGTGCATTGCTGGACATAGGCCTCCCTCATGGAAAAAAGACTGGTTGGAAACGGCCTGCATCCAGCATCTTCCTGCCACTTGTATGACATCTTCTGTCCAGCTTGTGGCTGGTCTGCCTATGCTACATATGCTACGTTTTTAAGGTTCCGTACCTCAAAAGGAAAAAACGGAACCCTTATAGGATCACTTTGTTGTCTGTCAAGACGCAAGGGAATCAAAACCTATGGGGTACTTCCCATTGACCTATAACTTTGAAATTTGGCAAGAAGCATTGTCATATAGTATACACATAGAGGAAAATTTCCGAAAACAAATTTCATAATGATCGGTTCAACCGTTTGATCGTGAAAAGATAACAAACAGACAGAATACTTTCGCTTTTAAGGCCTTACCGAAAAACGTCATTTGACTTTAATCAAAGTCTTAAATTCTCTGTCTTCTTTCCGCGAGTGTCATTACATGTCATCGAGAAGTTGACAAAATATATTCAACATTGCTCAAATTTGAGTAACGCGTTTCAGTAAGATTGCTCAAATTTGAGTAACGCTTTTCAGTAATATTAGTTTGGATACAGGTTCTCGAAGTTTCCGGCACCTTAGTTGCGGTCCGTAGGCTTTGCTTGGGTCAAAATCCTAAGGTGTGTACTATCTCTGTCTTTTTGAAGTAATATGCGTATTGTTTATTGCCGCCAACTTCAAAGATGAAGGAATTGAGGAAAACTGTGTTGTCTGAAAGTTCTGCGTTGTGGAAGATATGTGAAGTCTGCTAATTCGCACTTGGCACACTATGGCATAACCCTACTCACATTGAGTAAATGATTTAGCAGTATAGGGCTGTAAACACAAACGTTTGACCCGAAAAATTTGATCCTACATGCTGGTTATGGGGTGTGTGTATGCATATTACCAGGCAATCTTATGTTTTCCTGCCAATATGCATAGGATAAGTGAAATTATTAAAAGGAAAATATAAACCGGCCAGATTGAAGTGCGTAAATAACTACGTTTAACTACCGTTAATAACTACTGTTTAGATCGCAGCTTTCTCTGCAGAAGGTAATAACAAGAACTGCAAATAAAAACATTTTTATCTGTACTTTTTTGCCTATATTTTTTACTATGATGTCATATTTGTAGTCACTATTGTCTGGTAAAAATGGCGACTATAGAATATCAAAGGCTCGCTTTGGGACACCGTGTCAACCGTGTCACCGTGTCTATCAAAACTTTGTACAAAGGGAATTTCACACAATCTACGTATTGGTTTCGAACTACTCGTTTAAATCAAGCACAGTTACTGGCGCTACTAGCTCTGTCTCTATGTCAGTTTATAATTATGCAAAAAATTGCCAAGCTCCTGTGTTAATTATATTGATATATAATAATTATATAGATATAATTAACAGAAATGGATAGATGACCGTGGACCGATAGTGGCAGGAAGACGCTGGATGCAAGCCGTTTCCAATCGGTCTTTTTGGAAATCCGTGGGGGAGGCCTATGTCCAGCAGTGAGCTTTTTATGGCTGAGATGATGATGATTATATCTCAACCAAGGTTTGTACCTACAAAACAGGTGTACAATGAACCTATGCCAGCATTTATAGTGTACGATACGATAAATCTAATATAATAAAACCGAAAATAATTCTGTAATATATAAAAATAAGTCTGTTTGTTACATATTTATGACCAAATAGCAGATCGAATTATGATGAATTTTGGTCCAGAGAAAGCCGACACCGGCAATCTCGTCACTATTTGTAACCCCGACCCAAAAAGAGGGGAGATATAAGTTTGACGTGTGTATCAGTCTGTGACATCGTAGCTTTCAAACGGATGGACTTATTTTGAACTAGTTATTTTAAAGAAGACTTCAATCGAGAGTGTTATTTGCTAAGTTCCATCAAAATCGGATCAGTCGTTTTTATCTTGGGCATTTTTTTAGTTTTCCAAACTTGTTTGTTTATTACAACGCGGGTGACAACGCAACGCACAAAATAGTCTTGGCATAAATTATATCGAAAGAAAATATGATGGATTTGACATGAAGAGCATAGCTAGGTTCTACTCCCATCTCTGAAGTATGACAGATTGTCGAGTAGGTACAACGGAAGTACGGAGTGTATTCACAGGAATTATTAGAATTTTCTTATCGGAATAAATCGGATCCAATATATCGACACGGAGGCACTTAAAATGTACACAATAATCGTATTAATCTATTTATCATTGAATATTTTCCAGTCTCACTCTTATTGTGAATTCTCTCCATTTCGAAGTACGAAACCTTATCATTTATTTAGAGGCTTCCAATTGAAGAACTTGGCAATAATCGAATTTTTGCGAGTAGTCTTTGAATTGATTTAGAGAGTTAGCATTTGGGGCACACTTTCGATAAGAAAAGACGGCAAAGCTTCAAGTTTCATAACTTCTTCGAGGTTGTCTGTAGGTACTTTATATACCTGCTCACCATTCAAAGGATCTTTCTCGATAAATTGTTATTTATCGATAAATAACGCCTAGTCGGCTATAAAATATAATTGAGATTAAGATTCTTTGTGTTTATTTAATCGGGCCGATCAAAAGAATGGAATCATAATTCTTACACAGGCTTATATTATATTCTTTAGAGCAAGTCTTTTTCGAAGTCTTAGAATGAACTCAGGGGTGTCTTTTGTATTATAAGTATAACCTTCATTTTCTACATGTTTCCCTCTAATACTCTCTACATCTAAGGATATTAGAGGGTTATCCCTTTTTTACATTTCATTTTACAAGGGAAAATAGCCGTGATTTTATGTATTTCTTATTTATATTTGTACGATTTATCCATTATCAAATCTGTGTTATATATGTATACCTAAATATATATATGTATATATATTTTACGTTGCATTTCATTTTACGTTCAAACTACTTCTAAATTGAATAGATATCTTCTAGATCGACGAGCTCCATCCTCGGCCAAACCGTCGCTTACCATCAGGCGAGTTGGTGATCAAACGTAGATCTATTTACTACAAAAAAAAAACATTCGTCATACTCAGTTCGCTTCTTTTGACACATGTCTGAATACTAAAATTTTTGAAATTAGTCGCGCCTTCTATTAACAATTTTAGAAGAAGCTTAAAGTAAGTATGAATATTGTGATGTTTCCAGAACACGGATCAGAACGGCTGCACGAGCGGCTCCGAAAGCGAGGGTCGACGGCTGCGGACGTCCCAGAGCGCTCCAGTCACCGGCCTGAACACCCTCGGCTCCACCAGCCGGCTGCCCAGAGCTCAGAACCCGACCGTCACTCTACTGCAGAAAGCTAGAGGTAACTTTAGTGCATACTGCCTTTCTTCTATGGTCTACCTTATTTCACGGGCTTAGTTGACCACTTTCATTTTTTTTCGTAGTTAGCTCGACCCACAAGTCCATCTCTCAACCCACGGGCCCATTAATTGACCACTGTCAACCCGTTAAAGACAACTTAGCAACGCAGCTCGTTTTAGACAAACCTTTGAAAATAAAAGTCCTTGTAGCCTTGGTAGGTCGATAAGACCACGATACAGGGCGTCGTTTATAAATTTAACTGATTAAGTGAATTAAAAATATAGGATTTTTTTTCTCTGATGCAATAATGTATAAAAGTAAAGTACTTAATCGTTTTAATTTCTTATTACAATTTTTAAGTTCATGAACTTAATTTCGTTTGTTACGGGTTATGATAAAATCCAATTAATTTTCCGGTCTTGGCTACCTCGTCTTAGTGACATATTGACTATTATACTTAAAGCAATAACAAAGACCCTCGTAATCCCTATTTTGATAACTTGGGTGAAGATCACAAATAACCAAATGTAAACGCAGTATGGGATCTTATGTTACGAATTGATTAGTCTGATCCGAATTGTTCCATTTCCGTGTTGCGCATTTGCATTCTACGGCTACAGTCATGGTTAACTGTGTAATCAGTTTTCACCTTAATTTTCTTGAGAATATTATCTTGCCACCCTTGTTTAATTTCTTTTATCCAAGCAACCGTAGCAATAGGTTCAGCCGTGTAGTTAATAAAATATAGTGACGGGTATTTTGTTTTTATTTTATTGTTTATTTATTGAAATAATCAACTTTAAACGGATTTAGGTATGACTTAATATATTTTACATAATTTTCAGCTAGGTCTTAAAATTATGTAAAATATATATTGTTGATTCAAACACTTTGTCCATAGGCGACGGTTATCGCTTACCATCAGGCGAGCCGTCTGCCTTTTTGCTTCACCTATTTTATAAAAAAAAAAAAAAAAAAGGTATTGTCACTGTCTCACCTGTGACCACGGAAGATTTAGAGTATTTGAAACGTCAGTTTAAAAAATTGTGTAACAATACGAAATAAATCCGTTAAACATTATTTTATTTAATTGTGAAAACCTAAGAAATCACTATTATTTGCTTAGTTATCGTAAGCACCTTTGCTTGCAATAGAAAATATATTTAAAGCTCATTCTAGATTAAGCTAAATTAACAATGTACATTGCTCAATGTCCGAAATTCTTATTACAGTAGTGAAACACGCCAAAATGAAGTATGTAGCATGATTATCGACGAATGTTTCGTAATCTCGTAGCAACCGTAGCCAAGAGTTACGAGTTTCATCTTCTATTCACATTTTCTCGTAGCATAATTTTTCGAAATGTATATTGCAACACCGAATATGTGTTACTGTCTATATATTACTTATCAATCCAAGGGCTTAGTGTAAATATTAGAGCGCGTATTTCGGGCCCATTAATTGACAAGGTCGTAGGTTACCTGCGCGCTTCCATTATTATCTGCGGTTAGGGCGATGGATGTTTCCATTACAGTGTAATTTCATTAGACATTCGTTAGCATTAGTAAGATAAACAGGTCTTACACCGGGTAAATTGTTTCGGGTGTATATGTAGTATGGCGCGCGTTCAATCTCTACCATTATGCTGGGCTTAATTGAATTCCCTTCTATAATATTTTGGTGATAGTTGGTGAGAACAGAATGTATCGCCGTATAGTTTTGTGTTTCTAACAGCTGCTATATTTACCTAACTGCTAAAAATGAGGTTTATGTTTTTCGGGTGTATGTATGTGTTTATACTATCTGCTATAGCCTAGTTGGCTTAACTGATCAAAATGTCGTTAGACTCATTTATTCTTCCAGAATTTTAAAGACTAAGTACTTTGTTTATAGAAAATTTAATACCTCTTTTACAAGTTAAAAAACTTACTTTTGTTTAGTGAAAAAGCTGTTATACGTTGAGTTCGATTTTGTGGCTATTAAATGAGCGTTTGATTACGATTAAATAGAGGTCAGAGTTTTTAGTTTTTAATTGTAATGTATTTACTTGTTATATGAATATTTGTACTCACGTTCTACAAAGGAACTTTTTAGCCTAAAATTTCGTATTAAAATCTTATACGAGAACTGTTCGTATACATAATTTTATACATGATAGGTTTGCGCTTGACTGCTAACTTAAAGAAACATACAATTTTTGAAAACTGAAACTGTTATTTTTGTGAGAATTTGTGTAAATTCTAGATAAGTAACAATATCCAAACATTATATATTATGTATATCTTATACCGCCGTGATTCATTTGTTTAATCCCTGTGGAACATAATTAAATTCTTTGTATGTAGCTTCCTCACCTACGTCATGGTAATGTTGTGGTAAACCGCAAATTACTAGCATTTTAATCGAATTCAATAAAAAGGAGAACGTAATCAATTTATCTTCTTTTTTCCATGTTTGTTCTTTAAAAATAGGTAGGTACATAGTTACATAGCGCATTGAAATGGCAATTTGAAACAAGAATTATGCTACTGTTCTGTTTAAAGTAATTCGACATAGTTATATTTCAAATGGCTACCACTGATATCAAATACACTACTCGATTCCAAGAAAGGGTGGCGCGCGGTCGCATCCACAAAATGGCATGTCACTAATGTCAATTACTTGATGTTATGTGTCTTCCATAAATAAATTTAAGTCTATGTCTAATTCTTTAGACATCCCATCGACCTTCAGCGCCAAAATAGTAATAATCTTCTTCTTCTTTTTTGTATTGGACCCACATTAAAGCATTTGCCAGTGTCAAGTATTAGGATTTTTTCAAGTTTCTTGAATAAATCAAGTTGTAAATGATCTAATCACAATCTAAGTCACGTATACAGTCAATTTATGAGTCGAGTCCTGCTTCAGTAAAGTGGTGGCGACTTCACTAGAAGCTTCTATGGAGTTTTGCCGACAACGTAAAATCACGCGTTTTACTCCTTTATTTCACTTGCCCACACTCACGCACTTAATGAATAAAACACTACCATTTTTATCGCATTAATATTCAAAATAACACAAGTTTAGGAAAATAAAACAAAGCAACAACGTTTCGATGACGTTCCCGCCAAAACTCATAATAATCAAATAGGCTTGAATATAATAAATATGACAGTAACCTGTCCGGAATGTAGACCAGTGACCCACATACACTGTCTGTAGAAATCCTTGTCGACAATACAAGACCTCTTCTTTACATTGACAATGGTGAACTCGTTTATTACTAAGCTACTGTGGTTATAATTAACACTGTTCTTGGGATAAGAAATAGTTAATTAAGAACTTGTTCTTACCCAAGATTTCATACGTTGAGGGAAAAAGTAGAGAGTAACTATTGCTGTTTTGTTTTCTACATCCGATTGTGTTGCATTTTCCAATCAATTTCAATTGATGAATATTATAAAATGAAATTCGATCAAGAATGGAATTCGTTGCCGCCATCTCTGTTTCCTGAGACCTACAATCTTGGAATTTTCAAGGCTAGAGTGAATAGATATCTTCTAGATCGACGAGCTCCATCCTCGCCCACACCGTCGCTTAACATCAGGCGAGTTGGTGGTCAATCGTAGATATATAGTGTATAAAAAAAAATCCGACCAAGTGCGAGTCGGACTCGCGCACGATGGGTTCCGTACCATTATCTATAAAAACGGCAAAAATATCACGTTTGTTGTATGGGAGCCCCCTTAAATATTTATTTTATTCTGTTTTTTTTTTTGAATTTGTTGTTATAGTGGCAACAGAAATACATCATCTGTGAACATTTCAACTGTCTTACTATCACGGTTCATGATATCTGGCGACAGACGGACAGACAGACAGCGGAGTCTTAATAATAAGGTCCCGTTTTACCCTTTGGGTACGGAACCCTAAAAATGTGTCTACTTACCACACGACATAAGTAAAAATTCATCATGGTTACGTTAATTGTAGTGTAGCAGTGAAACGTAGACTATTTATCTCTCTCGCTCCCTTAGTCGACTCGAACCGACTTTACTCGAACGAGCGTTTCATAGCCGAGCGTGACGGATCAGTCTCATTCAATACCTATCTACAAAGAAATTGCTCAACGCGCCTAAATAAGTTTTCACTAAAAAATGTACAGATTTTGACCCGTTACAGTCTTGTTACGAGTATAGGCGTTATTACCCCGGTTGATTTATTCCAAGAATGTCAAACAGAAAAGATACAATTATTTTTTGATGTAGGCAAATTAGACCGGTGGGACCTGAGCTTTCATCCGATTTTTACGTGAAAGGAAAATTATTACAATTATTTATGTCTAGACGATTGACAAGAGAATAATTAGGAAAATATGAATAACTTTGTTTGATTTTTTTTTTATACTTGGATGATGGATGATAAAGCATAATAGGTAGGTCTCAGAAATAATTGAAATGAAACAAACAACTATTTTATTGAGAATAAGTATGCGTTTGACCACCAAATCGCTTGTTAGAAAGTTACTACGATTTATATAATATCTTCTGTTAAAAAAAAATTATATAGAATAAAGTATAGTACTTACCTTGGCCTTCGACAAACATCAGAAACGTAGAAAGAGATAATGGGAAATATTTGCATTACATTACAGAAGAAGGAAGTGAAGGAGAGACAACAGCGGCAGCGTAAACTAAATTGCACTTAAATTTTTACGCTCTCTTAAAACCTTTGAGAACAAACGTAATAAAATACATGTCCAGCAGCAGCCTGTCTGTATGTCAGACAAGCTGCTGGCAGGTCGCTATCGTTATCTATTATAAAGTCGCCCTTCACAAAAAGGTCTCATAATGTATTCAATCCGCGTACTCAATGATGGCTAATTGGTGCCAAAGTTGGTTAATTGGCGGCCGCCTTCGTAACAACCCTTCGTTAGAAATCATTGAGAGGTAGGTATGATAATTACCGGCATTGTTTCGCTCGTTAAGCCTCTCTTGTACTGATGCCCGCTTGTTGTGCGTAAACGTAATGTTTACGTAGGCCAGCATCGATGCGATGCGTAAATTTACGTACCATTGAGACTATATTGAAGAATCGGGAAGTAAAATGTTCTTATTGTATTTCCTCACTTGATAAGAACACTTCTTTTTGGGTAGGATTTTTAACTCTAGGAAACTATAGCTTAATTCTAATTAATCTGTTTTTTTATATTATATGACTATTTATCTAAAATATAAATATTTGTGGAAATTTCACAAAACACCATCTATCCCAAACTTAGCAGAGCTTGTACTATGGAAACTAGATGGCTGTTACAATACATATATACTTTTTTTGTTGTAAATACATACTCATAATACATAGAACATTGACTAATAAATAATAAAATAAATCAATATTTGTGGACATTTCACACAACACCATCTAGCCCGAACTACGCGAACCTTGTACTATCGAACAAGATGGCTGATAGAATACATATATACTTTTTTTGTTAATATATACATATGATACATAGAAACGCCCAGACACATAACAAACATCCATGCGCATCACACAAATGCTTGCCCTAGGCGGGGATCGAACCCACGACCTACAGCTCAGCAAGCAGACACTACCAACTGACCCACAAGGCCAGTCTAGTATATCAAAGAACTTGTCAGAAAACTACGCGACTATGTATGTACCGGTATTTGTGTAACACATTAGCATTCTTGTCACTTGTGCGCATCACATTCCAATGTAAATGTATCATTTATACGACACGCTGAGAGGCCTCGCTTTTTTAACAACCTCTAATATAACTGTTACTTATAAGGAAAATGTATTTCACGGTTTAAGGGGCTTTTCCGTTAACGACCGCGGACTGCAAACTTATACCTACCGTAAGCACCACAGGAAACGGCTCTACGGTGCATCGAAAATAAGGTTGAATAAAAACTGAAATTATTTTGTTTTGAGTATTTCAATTACCGCCGCTTCCAAGCGGTCTTTTTGGAAATCCATGGGGGAGGCCTATGTCCAGCAGTGGACTTATTGTGGCTGAGATGATGATGATGATTTAAATTACTTCGCGCTGGTTGTTGGATAAAATTTTAACAGTAAGCTATTATTAAAGAATAATACTTTATGAAATTAAATAAATAAATATTGGTGGACATTTTCACACAGCACTATCTAGCCCTAAACTAAGCAAAGGTGTATATGGCTACCAGATAACTGATACAATACTTATAATTACTATCGTACCTATGATATATAGAAAAAACCTGGTACAGAACAAACATCCGTGTCATCCATCCAACATTCGAATGTTTGCTCTGGGTGGGTAACGAATCAACGTTTACAGTTTAAAAAGCAGAGTGACCAACTGAGCTGTGAATACAGTTAGATTAAGGGTGAAAAGGTTTAATTGTATAAAGAAAAGCTTTTATTTATACTATAATAATAAATATTTATTCAAATAAAGAAAAGTTGTTATCATAATGTCCTTGTAGGTATTTATTTGTTATTCTGTTGGCCTTTGGTCATTATTGTTTCAACACGTCAATCATTAAGTAGTATTCGCGAGTTTTGTATAGGCCTACCTCATCTTTATCTTAATCTGAAATCCATTCGCTCAACATTAACCTTGTTAGAATGTAAATAAGTGTAGGTATGATTCCGGTGGCATCGACGGCGTACTGTCTGCGGTCGTCGTTGGAAACGCACCTTTAGCTGTGACGAGGGTCGCGTTATTGAAACTCCTGTATCTATAGAGACCAACAGGGAGGGTCGGGTAAAGAGGTGAAAATCTTCTCCTCTATTTGTTTGTATACAGGCATACGTTGGGTAGTCTCTTGTTATTTGGCTACGGGATTTAAGAAAAGAGTAGAGTTTGATTATGGGTATAATGTAGGTATTGCGGTATGGTCTTAGTTAAAGATGTTCATGGTTGCCTGGAAGAGATCTATTTTAGTTATGAGGATGCCTATTGTCGCATTATTCTTTAGGTTTAATGTTAGGTTGCAGTGACAGGCGGTCAGCCAGTCGCCTACATAAATGTCTTCACAACGTCTTGCGACAAATGATTTTTCCAACAATTTTCCAAGTCATACTCATTAGAAAAACGTTATGATTTCCAGAAGGCCAGATCCCGCGTGGTTCCAACTACATACAAGAAGAGGCGCGTCTCCCGCGGGATCGACCCTCACCACCCAGGAGCGATCCAGGTAAACACTACTGAAAAAAAAAACTATTGTAAGATTAATTATTCTTTACGTTTTCGCGATTGTGACTCATTGAAATTAAACAAGTTTTTAACTTAAAAAAATGTGTAGTTTTAGAATCTATTCAGAAAGCGAACTAATATGGCAATGAGGGCTCTGCTATCCTTATCGCTTTATTCAGCTAGAATCACAATCGAGACGTCGGTTAGTTCTCTTTCTGATCAGTCTATAGGTTTTTTTTTTTGGATATTCTGATGTAACTTGTTTAATTTCAATCTATTAAAAGTTACGGCAGTGTTCTATAACTAAGCAGCTTTTTAGCAACTACACGGATTTCCACTGATAATATATTAATCAAAGTTAATTATATGTATGTAGCTCGACTTTGTTGTCAGAGTTGGTCTAAATTAAATCTCGATTAACATGTATTTATTCTGATGGCTAGAATTAACATTTACAAACCATTTTATTCTTAATATGCGTCTTAATTCAGTATAAGTGTGCTTGTATAGTCTTTCTTCATCAATTGGTTGGTTTATTATTCGCAGTTTCATAATTATTAATTTTATCATTGTAACAAAGACTTAATACGTAAATAGGGCGAATTCTGTGCATTGTAATTGATTCGTACGAAATTGCGTATTTTGTAGTCGGTTGCTTAAATGTTTTCAAACTTTAATTATGACATTTGTATTGAACCATGTCGAAACTTTTTCTTCTTCTTATTCATCCCTTTTCCCTCACGGGATGTGGACTCGCGTGGTCAGTAGATACATTTGCCATTTTTAGGGTTCCGTACCTCAAAAGGAAAAAACGGAACCCTTATAGGATCACTTTGTTGTCCGTCTGTCCGTCTGTCTGTCTGTCTGTCTGTCCGTCCGCCCGGGTGTCAAGACCTTTATCTCGGGAAGGCGTGAAGGTATCGAGTTGAAATTAAAACCATATACGCAGATCCATAGTATGTTGCTGCAGATAGAAAAATAAAGTTTGTAATTTTTCGTAAAAAAAAGTTACAGCTGAATATATCGTAAAAACCCCACATTTCGACACTCACAAGGGAATCAAAACCAATGGGGTACTTCCCGTTGACCTAGAAAAATGAAATTTGGCAAGAAGCATTGTGTTAGGTATAGGAAGAAGTTTCCGGCAGCCTAGTGGTGAGACCGTCTGACTTGCGATCCGCAGGTCCTGGGTTCGAATCCCACGGCACGCACCTCTGTCTTTTCGAAGTTATGTGCGTATTGTTGATTACCGCCAACTTCAAACGGTGAAGGAAAACATCGTGCGGAAACCTACATGTCTGAGAGTTCTCAATGATCTTGAAGATGTGTAAAGTCTGCCAACCCGCACTTGGCCAGCGTGGCAGACTATGGCCTAACCCTTCTCACAATGAGAAGATGGCCCGTTCCCAGCAGTGGGACAGTTTGTACAACCAGGGATGATAAAAAAAAAAAAAAACGAAAAAATCCGAAAACTGGACATTTTTTATTTAATCACAAAAAAGTTGTGCCTTTATGCAAAGAATGAAGGTCGAAATTTTAAAGTGAATTAACCGTATCATGTGGGGTATCATATGAAAGAGCTTCAGTAGCATAAGCTAAAACAGGTTTTTAAATATTAAACAACTGTACCGTAATTCGAAACCCAATTAAATATATGAGAGTAGCGTGCTTGACTAACATCCGAAATAGTCGTGCCGTGATTCGGGTCCGCTCGTTCACCTCCGGTTTTCTCGTCCAATCAGAAGTGACTCCGCCCCTTCCGGCCCCTTCCTTCCCCTCCACGTGTACCATCACCACAGGTAGTGCGCTGGGCGCAACTAGGATTCATTGGCGTTTGGATTTTCATCCAAAAGCGGTCGTTAGTACCTTCTACATACTTTATAGGCCGCGTCGTGCTATAAAAGTGTTAAAGTACCAAATAGTGTTAACCGGTAAGAGGTTGATAATTGGTAAGTCCTGAACAATTATTTACTTTACCACATTTAACGGTGTTACCGTTCGTTATTTTATAAATTCATACTGAATTTAAGGTTATTCCAGTATTTTAAATAGATTTAATAGGGTTCCGCTCCAACGAGGGATACTACGGATGTTAGGAAATGAAGATTTAGCTGTTGCAGGAATAAGGCTTAATATGCCATTGAAATAGTACTTATAAAACAGCTATCGCTGTGACATATACTACAATACATTTATTACCAAATTCTTTACCCGAAAGCCCGAACCCAAACACGAGTTGGGAATATTCACGTACAGGACCTAAAGAGCAGTGGCAGAGCTACCTTCTCGCTTTTTCAACTATTCTATAGCAAATCAATTATGCCTTATATAATGTTCTATATGCTTAAATATATACTTTAAACATCGGCTTTAAGAATCTCGTCATTTTTAAGAAGTAACGTTTTATATTGCGTTCATCTCATGTACGATTAAGAGTGAAACAAGAAAAGCTGATTATCGCAATAAAAAGCAAATTGACGCGACTTTATTCGAAATAAGTAAAAAGCAACACTAAGCTAGAATGATGTACCCTTGCTTCGCATCAAAATTATGCATCTGCGTGTTACAAACATTGCAATTTCTGCGTATCCCATCAGTATATGATCAGAAAAACTGAAGGCTTTAATAAAATATAATCTGTCCTGATCCGACGGGGATAAGAACCAAAATAACTTAAGACAATTAAAAAACTAAATTCGTCCTCATCTAACCGGGATAGGACAAAGAAATAAGTGAAGATGCTGACAAACTATGACGTAGTTTCTCCCTCATCCCATCGGGATAGGAGCAGAATCGAAAAATGCTAGCGGCCCTGCCCTACATTTGCAATTTTGGGAGATTCTGATTATGCTAAGGCTTCATCTTACATAGGACCAAGAAATAAGTGACAAACTATGTAGTTTCTCCCTCATCCCATCCGGATAGGAGCAGAATCGAAAAATGCTAGCGGCCTGCCCTACATTTGCAATTTTGAGGAAATATTCTGATTATTAGAAAATACTAAGGCTTCATCTTACATTTTCGAACTTGTACTAAAACTACTTACAGTAATCGAAATAAGGAATACGTTTATTAAAAATGTCAGGCGCCTTATCCTACATTTTTTAAACATTTGAAAGTGGACTATGTAGTTTCTCCCTCATCCCATCGGGATGGAGCAGAAACGAAAAATGCTAGTGGCCCTGCCCTACATTTGCAATTTTGGGAGATAATCCGATTATTAAAAAATGCTAAGGCTTCATCTTAAATCTTCGAACTTAAAACAAGAAATACCAGTACTAAAACTACTTACAGTACTTGAAATACGTATATTAAAAATGTCAGGTACCTTATCCTACATTTTTAACATTTGAAGGTGGTATTACACTCATCAGAGAATGCTAAGGGCAAAATTTTCAAACTTATAACGATGACTATGCTCATTGTAAGAATGCGAGGCGCCTCGCCTCCATTTTCAACTCTTGAATGTAGTATTACGCTTATCAGAAAATGCAAAGGCCTCCGCCCTACCTTTTCGCCATTACGCTCATAAAATAGTGCTAAGGGGGCTCCTCCTTTCACTTTTTCGAAATAAGCACTAAATGCTTGAGAAAATTATGATTACTTTCTTTTTTCAATTTTTTAAATAAGCGTTATGTTCATCGCAAAATACCTAAGCCTCCGCCCCCATTTTTTCAACCTTTAAAGAAAGCTTATCGGAAAATGCTAAAGGCTCTGCTAAACATTTTCAGGCTTTAAAATAAATATTACGATCATCGGAAGCCCCCGCCTTCCATTCTATTACTTAGAAATATTACTCATTGAAAAGAGCTTAGGGCTCAACCTTACCTTTTTTTTTTTTTTTTTTTTTTTTTTTTCAACTTGCTGATGCAGTCTCGCCAAGTGACCAGACTCATTCTAACCTACGACTCTACAACGACAAATATGAATCGTTCACGATATTCACACATCTGCTGTCATGTGTAAATCCAGTATTTTAAGAACAGTGCGATGAGATTAATTGTTTTGCTGTAATTGCTATTTACAGAACGGCTACAAATGTATCACCATCATAAATTCATTTGTTAACTGCCACCGTATACCTAGTTTTTATTTTTATGAAAACACTGGGCGTTCATAATTAACGTTGTGTCAAACCTACCCTCTTTTTCCAACTGCATTAAGCCGTCACTGCATTTATGTGGCTTGCTTATAACGATATTATAAAATATGTTCGAAAATCGATTCTACAATAATTTCATAAACATCAAGTCTATATACTTCCTGGCTACTTGCAACTCGGCCGGACACTTTCTTAATTCTAGGATTTAAAGGAGGAGAAATTAAGCGCATTATCGAAAGAGAATGCCTTGAGCACCTGTACCTGTGCCTTGCACTCTGTATCAATGGCCTTCCGCCAAGGCTGTGCTATACATATCAGACTGGACGGTATAAACATGAAGTCGCCCCACAAGTAGAAATAAACTTCCAAACCCTAGTGTTTGAAACAAATATACACATGTATTTATTGCTATAATATGCTATGTGTTCTCGCGCCAAAACGCTCAACATACAAATACAAGGGTACAAAGTTGGCCCTCGAACATACAAAGTGTACCAATCACTGTTAACACAGACATGACAATGAAGCGACTAGTACTAAGAAGCAATCGTAAGGGAACTTGCAAGATCAATATCATTAGATTATTCAAGTACATCCCTTGCCTATTATCACAATAGACTAGTTAAATACACTACAGTTAATGAAAGACATTGAAAAATCTTATGTCAGTGCAATACTCACATGATCAATCTATTATTTAACATTTACGACACAATCGCAACACTCGCATATGCCATTTATGCCGTACAGAATTCGGCACAACTTCTTAAAGTACCTACTTGAATTACAAACTTCAACTGAAACGAAGAGAATATCAAACTTTAAGGTCCACATCGAACAAACCTGTATTCTGCAATGGTTTCAGGATTGCACATTAAATTCTCAGGTGAATTGTTACGATGCTCTTTAACATAGAGTTAGACACCTTTAATCTTACTTAGTCTGTTTTTCATCTCCACAACTAAGAAATAAATTACTTGAGAAATGGACAGAAGTCAACAAAGGAACTGATAGTGGATAATTTCTTTATCGTCTTTATTAAAAAATTACAAACTGTCGCAACTTACGAATAACCAACTTATGAACCTAAAAACCAATCACAATGCAGACCTGCATTTGTAAATTGGTAGAATATGCTTTGAATTTAGTGTGTACCGGCCCACTGCTGGGCAAAGACTTCCCTATTCTCTTTCCATCCTTTTTGGCTTGATGATAATTGTATCCAGGTTTTACGAACTTTAGTAAACCACGGGAAAATTCAGAAACCAAGTTTCAATTGTTACCATGGCCGGCCACCCACCGCCGATAGTAATTAATATGAATACAAAAATAAATTAATTAATAAATATTTGTGGACATTTGACACTAATATACGACGTATATCTGCCATTTAGAGGTATCAATACCTTGTATGAATTGAGACAGGCTATGCTAAAGTCCTATCGTGTCTCAGTTGAATATTTTTTGACTGACCTGCATAAGCTTGTAAGCAGTCCATCCTGGTAAAAAATGATAGCGGTTACATATTTTAATTTTATACTGTACCGCAGCCAGAAATTTCTATCATCATAAATAATCGCATATGAACTTTCACAGTTCCACCCCACACAACAATTACTCCGTGTTTAATGGAAATAATATAAGATGCTTTTATGCCTAGAAGTGTTTAACTTCACCCAGTTTGGGAGCTAGTGCTGCAGTTTAATGTTTTGTACCATAATTATTGTAATAATAAACAACTTCAATTTGAATGGATATTACTAAACCAAGAACAATTGGTCTAGTTTCACCTGTTACCAAAGACGCTGCAAAGTATTCGAAATATCAGATCGCAAAATTATGTAAAATACATACATACACTATAGCTGATACTGCTTAAAAGAAGTAAACGCTGAATCAAATATACCTGGTAGCTACAGTCTAGCAGTGGCATCAACCAATTGTAATAACAAAATAATAATATTCTATAACAGTCGGTTCCTGATAATAACTTGATCTTCCTAAGAGTACTTACAACTACTTAACTAGTAGTTACTTTAATACATCACTTTTAAAATATTAGTTGTCTTTGACTACACCTATACAGTCAAACTAAATATATCACATTGGCGTAACGTCACCATCACCACCAGGCGATAACAAACAAGTCTCTCATATATTTAATTGGGTTTCGAATTACGGTACAGTTGTTTAATAGAGATGTTTTACCTGTAAATAAAACATTTATTAAACATACTTACCTATTCGAAACCCAATACTTTCTATATCTGCCTGGTGGCCTAATTATATGAGATAACCAATGAATCCTAGTTGCGCCCAGCGCACTACCTGTGGTGATGGTACACGTGGAGGGGAAGGAAGGGGCCGGAAGGGGCGGAGTCACTTCTGATTGGACGAGAAAACCGGAGGTGAACGAGCGGACCCGAATCACGGCACGACTATTTCGGATGTTAGTCAAGCACGCTACTCTCATATATTTAATTGGGTTTCGAATAGGTAAGTATGTTTAATAAATGTTTTATTTACAGGTAAAACATCTCTATTTTTACGATGTAATTTGTGTTTTAGTTAAGGTGTGAACAATAAAGAGTTTATCTATCTACGATGTATATTTTTCGGCTTATGAAGGAAAATATAAAAAAAAATATGATTTCCCCCTTTTATCTACTAGTTTGTACGGAACCCTCAGTGGGCGAGTCTGACTCGCACTTGTCCGGTTTTTTATTAAGTTGTGTCTTGCCTTGTCCACTTTCCTTATATTCGAAATTCAAAGCAGAGTGTTTACCTCTAATGAAAGACCTATTTAGGCACTAGTACTATTGGCGCTAAACCATCTCGTTTTTAAATAGGTTGCTTTCGAGCCTTGTTTAACAATCTACTATTTTAATATCACAGAATCGCGCTGTTAACATAGTGTTGTGTTTGGTTACTTCCAGTGCATGCGCTTCGTAGAGAGTACGCGAGCGAGACGGAAGCGGACCGGAGCGAGCACCAACGCTCGCGGAAGATGGCGGATGCGCCGAATAAGGTAGAAGGAATAGGACCCATTACCAAGGACGGCATGCCGGTCTCACTCAGATCTGTAAGTACAACAACAATACAAATAAACTACTGTAACATGGTTCACCAACTCACTCACTAGATGACGTTAGGTCAAGGTTAACACACGATGTCGTTTGCCTCACGGGTTTACAGGCACAATCCTTAGTGCTTACGATTAATTAATTCATTCGTTCGGTCATTGTATCGTGGCTGCATGATGACTTCCACCCAGTGGATTGCATTTGAACGTTCTCGAATACACCCATCACCGTTCCTTTCTATTATTCTTCATATCGCTTCCATCGCGTAGCACGACACTGGTCAACTGGGGGATAACCGGGCCGACTGTTCGACGTATTTAGTACACCAATAAATGTGTTAAGTTGCTACCACAGAACAGATAAATATTATAGTTTTCCTGTTGAACCCTTGTACTGTCACTGGCGCCGACAACCGCCCCGCTTCGCTTACTCTCCTCACCGCCACCACACTAGCTTGTTTACTGAATGGATTGAAGTCTTTGCTCGATACCTTGTTGGATTGATGATTGAAAACTCTTCATTTGACTATAAAGAAAATGTTGAAGCTAAATAGTTTTTTTTTAATGTTCTAATTTATATCTGCAATCAGTAGTAACTATAAGCAGATTATTTGTGTGTTGATTGTTAAATTTAAATAGTAAATAGTGTGAGCTGGACAGAGTATGAATTCCTGCAGCCTATATTTATTTATATTACTTTATTGTGTAATTGTGAGTTAGCGTCCAGTGTGAGGTTGTAATTTCCAAAATAAACACTCTTAATGGTCACTGTCTGAAAAAACAACAATGTCAACTTATTTTTTAGACGGCTAAAAAGGTAAATCTTGGGACTGAGAAAGTCAATCGAAATGGACAAGTAACTTAATCAAATTTACATTACTAATATGATAGGTATTGCGAATTATTCTCGATTTTTTGCCACTTAAACTTTTGATACACACAAAATTTAACTATAATGAATATTGAATAATATGTTTTCTAGAACTTAATTAGTAACTTGTGCCTTATGAATTCTGATAATGAAGTTCGTTTTTATCAATTACAGGAAGTCAAAGACCCGTCAAGATGGTACAAAAAAATGTACGACACTATACACAAAAACAAATATGACGGTAAGCGCACATTTTTGATATTTAAGTATATTTCTCTTCGTGTGATTAATATGGGTATTTTATGTCGATTCTTTCGTACTATATATTTATTTTATTGTTTATTAACTAAAGGCCCGTAAATGATATGGATTATCAATAAACAACGAATATCGAACGATATGCCTGGCTTAAGTCAACCAAATATGAAAAGGTGGGAAAATAGTATGCGCATACTACGATACTATCTACCTTCATTCACACGAGTATTAAGAAAGAAAAAGACAGTTATATCTTTTAGATCTGTCAAATTGAATTTCTTTATAAAATGGTACCTACGGCAGAATCGACGTCATTTATTTTAATATATTTATTTTTAGTACCCGATCCCCAACTTTGAATTTTCTTTTTCAGACGATTATGTGACCATACGGTACAAAAGTCGCCGAGGTGATTATCTGTGTTCTTTTTAAATTATTATCAGTATTAGTGGCTGTATTACACTTGACTCACATTATACTCACGGCTCGATTACGTTTCATGTCAAAAATAGCAATGCAATCGATTAAAAAAAAACATTCACTGCAATGAGTATATCTACCATCGACTAGATAATAATTTGGTTAAGCTAAAATTACAGATGGAAACTATAATAATTGGTACCTATACCTCCATCCATCACTATCGTGTACATTTTTACGCTATGGGATGGTGCATTATTTTTTTTCTTTCTCGAAATTCATTGAATTCAGTGAGAAATACTACGAAACGTGAAGTTTCGTAAACACCTCGTTTCGAAAAATTGATATTTAGTATTAATTTTGCAGCTTTGCTTTTTTGAATCAATACAAGGGAGAAACCAAAGAGATGGGTTCATTCATTTGATTTCTCTCGTGGATGAATAATGGAGACGATAACTTCACCTATCCCGTTTAGCCACACAAATATTTTGCCCATAAAAGGATTGATTGATCGTAGATCGACCTCGAACAATTATTATCCACCAATGATAGATGTTGCTCGATAGGGAATGCGGAGGAGTAAGGAAATGTGAACCAATTGGTGTGACATTAACCCTTACACTTCAGTTGAAGATCTATAGGTATCATTGTCAAGTGAATGAGGTCCATATTTGAGTAAAAGGTTTTTTGATCCATTGGGATGGTGAAACGTAATCGCAAAGTGTGATGTGTTTCAAGTTTGACTCCATACAAATCGCATTTTCATAACAGCTCTGTGCTTTTCTACCATAACCCTAATGTACCATTGTAAATACGTTTGCTTGAAATTAATATATCACTTCTAAAATTGTGATTGGTCGCGGCTCACCTAGCATAGACAATAACGCATCGCGCTTACTTTTAATCTTTTTTATAGAATACAAGTTTCATAATTATATTTTAGATGGAAAACGTAAATTTATCAAACTAAGGCCTTAACTAATAGGAACATCGCTAGCCAAATAACTAAATCATTTTCAGTACATATCACAATGAGAATAGAGTGAAAGCATCAATCGATAATAATTGTGTTGACTGGTATGGATATCCAGTCCGTTCATAATTATTATACCTTTAAATGTAATGTTAGCTAACCTAAGAAACGCATTAGTGTTGCCAAATTTAAAGATTTTCAGTATTGTTAACACCCGTCCTTACGAACTATCAATTTTCTCGTGTTTTCTAAAGTACTGCTTAATTGTCCCGATTTACTGCCATATTCACATTTACAAGAGTTGCCAGGCATTTTCGTTTAGCCCAATTTTAAAGAGATTATTTCAAATAATTTCACGCGAAATCAAATTATTGTATCGCCTCCTCAAATAAAATAAATTTGAACAGGCTATGAATCAAATATACAATAAGATATCCTAAAAAAATACGCAGAAATTATGAACATAATTGTCATTTACGCATTAACTTCGCTTTGATCAGCATATTCTTTATGGTTTTTGACCGTAAACGTTTACGTTACGCAACGCACGTTTTACGTACGCATTTCTCCAAATCGATACTAACTTTATATTTTCAGGTCAGCCACCGGAACGGGTGACTAGCAACAAGTCTCAGTACGCGTACTTCGACCCGCGTTCCGGGTACCTCAGCGAGCCGGAAGGCGGGCTCACCAGGCTCACTTCCGCCACGTGGAGTGACGCGTACGACAGTGACATCACTACCGGCCCCAGAAGACGGACGGCTTCCGTGCAAGAGGACAGACGAATGAACGATACTACGACCACGTATATCTCTAATAATAAGTTAGTATTACTGCTACATATTTTTTGATTATAAGAAAAATAATTTTATGGTTATTTCCAAACAATAGGGTAGAGGACCCATTTTTAACGACTTAAAAAAAAGAGCTTATCAATTCGACCTGTATGTTTGTAATATTGTTAGAATTGCACAATTTTTGTATATGTTAGTCTATACCAGCTTCTAAACATGTGTGATTTCATAAGTGTATGTATGTTTGTAGGTTTGTATATTTGTATTTTTGTATGTTTGTCCACGCATTACGCAGAAACTAGAAGTCTTATTTCAAAAATTCTTTTTTTATTGAATAAAGTATCTTTCAACTTAGGAGTCACTATAAGTTTTATCAAAATCGATTCAGTAGTTTTCAAGATATGGGCTTTTGAACACTCACTTCGTTCATCGCAACTGCAGAGCAGTGTCTACACCTTATATTTCAATTGTTTGATAGACAGTGACATGAGCGGTGATGAGCTTTGACGACCGTTTTTAACCGACTTCAAAATAATAAATACTATTAAAAATAAATAAATAAAAGTAATTAAAAAAAAAAACGACTTCAAACTGAAAAGAAAGAAATAACTCGAAGAATCAAAACTGGGCGTCTACATAAGTAAGTACGTACACCAACAGTTTGAAAAGTTGTCAGTTTGAAGTCGGTTTATTTTTTTTTAATTACTTTTATGTTTAGTTACTTTATTATAAACATTATTTTCTAGATATTTGCGATAACAAGCTCCTAATGAAATTTTTTAAAACAGAGAAAGTGGCCTACAAAGATGAGAATTATGTATGTTTGAAACATTAAATTTTTATCAATATACCTACTAACTAAATATTTTCCCTTCTCACATTGAGAAGATGGCCCGTTCCCAGCAGTGGGACAGTTTGTACAAACAGGGCTGATAAAAAAAATAAAAAAAAAAAAATATTTTCCATATTTCACATTTGCCCGGCGACCTGCAACGACTCTTGTTTCAGATAAGACTTCATTTTTCAATTAACGCTATTGGTATAAAACAAATAGTGCCATTTATGATTTCTTAATTATTTCTTTTCTACTTTCTAGATACAGCACGTTAGCTTCAGCGCGAGCGAGCCAAGAAATGTACAAAAGTCAACCGGGACGGATAGAAAACTACACGCCGGGCCGGTCTTCTGTAGTCGACAAAGAAGCTAAACAGGTGTCTTTCATTCAGGGCTATCACTTATTGGGCTTGTCATTCATCACTTTCACTATTCATGTATCATTAATGTCACCCTTCAATATTCTTACATCCTTAAGCCCCGGCCATTCAAGGACGCCTTCCGCGAGAGAGAAATGACAACAGCACGATAGAATAAGTCAAAGTGAGGCTGTGTCCTGGACACGGCTCTGTGTTTAAATAAAGTATGTGTTTGTGCGAAATGAAAATGGTGGTGTTTTCCCCCCGTTGCGCGCGATGCGTCACAGTCTTCATCCAATGTATCGAATTATTTGAACCTTTGATATTAAGAAATATTATTACATTTTGAATGCAGATGATAAATATGTAGCTGCAATAATACGATTTTGTTATCATCAGTTTTCTGTATTGCTTCTTGTTATGGCAGAAAATTCAAAGATGTATTCACATCAAAATTATTCGCCTTCAATTTGGGATTTTGAAACGTTCTGAACATACCAGAACTTCATTATGCTGAGTACGCTAGGATCGAAGTTGTAACAAGAAACGTTGTTGACGTGTGCTATGCAAGACCCGAATATGCGATTCATGAATGTGTGACAAAAATCACAATATGTGCCTTCGTAACATCGCTCGTGTCAGTGTTGCGACTCATGATTCAATCAAAATGCCTATCATTTTACTTATGTGTTCAAATCGCCACTCTCGAAATTTCCACTGTCCATAGCTCTCTCTCTCTCTCTCTCTCTCCCTCTCTCTCTCTCTATTCGTCCTTTCATGGCTGGGGTAGCAATAATGTACAGGGGCTTCACCTACAATATTTTTGCCTTTTTCGAGATTCATTCATAAAGACAACAACAGCTGTAGCAACTATACGTATATTAATATGGCATCTGCATAATGATGCTGCGCTTTATAAATCAGAGTTTAACATCGTTGGCGTAATGCCGAGCCCCCGAAGTGGGTGTACCTAGTTCATAGTTCATATTCTCACTCATATATGGATAGTTTGACCGAGATCACTGTACCGAGCCATGGATATGTGAGCGTTGTTGGGACGAAAGCCGTCAGCAACAGGGCGGAGGGGGGGGGGACGTGGGAGAGGGACACACACACACACACCCTCCCTTCCTGCCGCGCTTATACGTGCCTATTATGGGGTTTTGTTTCCGTCACGTAAAAAGAACGCTGATTTGTTCTCATTTACGAACAAACCAGCTTTATTTTTGCGGGACGGGAACTATACTCGTACAGAGCTTTCGATTAAAGTGTATATTCGAGTTTAGAATGAAAATATGAACATACCTAGTTTTTTTTCTTTTGATGTGCAAAAGCTCAGCCAAGGATGGAAATATTTACGTCATACTTTTTATCAAGACTCTTTATGTCTCGAGAGTATTGTTAATGATCGAGATATCTTGTTCTGCGCTTCGTTGATCTTAAGCGTAGAAAAAGATTCAAAATCTATTACATGTGCATGCGATGCATTATTATCCAGAGGGCCATACGTGGTGTTAGGGCTTAGAGCGAAATGCCATTTCATTTATTTTGTGTCTCCTAACAGCCTGGGTGCCTGTCACAATCGTGCAAATTTCTCAGGACTTGTTTATAGCCTAACTTGACTTTTCTCTCACTCTAACTACAGTAAATTGAGCGAAAGAAATGTCACAGAGTGATCAACTTTTTAAAATCTTCTTTTAATCTACGTCAGACGCTAAATTTGCTTATTAAAAAATGATATCTGGTATTTTAAATGTTACTTCATAATTTGTGTATGTATAGTTGGTCGTGCTGTAAGAATATATATACATATTATAATAATAGGTAGTTGATAAAGAGAGCAAAAACAAGATGTGTTTTTTCTTTTCTAGTGGTGGGACGAGGTCATGGACATTTTTGACGGGGTACGAATCCTTTTTACTATTTTATTTTGTGTTCTCGTGTTAACCAATAACATTGTACATAATCTATTCCAAATTATTATGTTCTTTGTTGATGTCTTTTAAATGTTTTCATTTCTGTCTTATGACATCATTTTTATATTGTAAATTTTTATAATTATGACAAAACACGGATTAAAATAGTAAATGAGCATATATAGTACCTTTGTGAATACTTACTGGTACTTGTTATAGTCTGTACAGTTTGCTAATAAAACATCTCAAAACGATGTAGATACAAACGTTTTTTTGTTGTTAAAATTATAATACTCATGAGTACTAAATTAGACACGATAATTTATTTTTTTATTATTATTTCAAAGCGTGAGAAAAAGATAGTTAAAATTTTACAGCTTTCACATTTTATTTGAACTATATTATATATTTGTAGTAAACTAAAGAAAACCTCGTTAGATTTTAGAATGTTATAGAATTCATCTTACCAGATAACAGTCACTTAAATGAAAACAGATGTAACGCTACTTTGTAGATTTTTTATTTCTATAATTTGTACCATATTCTACTTTTTATTGTATCTACAAATGTATTTGTATTAGTTCCTGCAAACTGTACACACCAAATCTACAAAACATAGTACTGTAGACAATCGGTGGCTGATTACACGATTATTTTGATTAGAGTTGCGAAGAAAATTTCAATGAATTGATTTAGGCACTACTAATAGTAGTACCCTTGAGGTGTCAAATTTTTACTAGCTTTACCACTCTGGGAACAACAACCTCAGAGTGGTAAAGCTAGTAAAAATTTGACAAAAATTAAGCAAAGAAAATTGCGCAACGCGATAGTAGCAGTATATTTTTGACAACTCCAAGGGCTTTCCGATATTAAGTTGTGTAATTATTGTCAGCTATCGGTTATAGTTTTGTCCATAGATTATATAAATATTATAAACACAGATGATACTATGAAACAGCTGCATCCATACGTTGTATTTTATTGCGCTAGTTCCTCTAACGGTCACTAGTGGCGGTAGCGTCGCGAACCAAAAAGATTATCTTGATTTTATTATTTTAATATATTATTACTTTTCTCTCCATTTCTAACTCTTTTGTACACATTATGTTTTGTACATATTTATAATTTATACGCTTAAATGAATAATAATAAACAGTTTTACAAAAAATCTAATACTTAAAACATGTTTTGGTAAAGTCACATAATTATTATTATCGATCCTAGCACATTTTTTTCGACAATTATAGAATTGTGAGGTTCATTAACGTAAAATCGAGACTTCCAAAGCAATTTTAGCCGACTTACAAAAAGAAGGTTTTCAATTAGACTGTATGTTCTATTTTTTGTATGTTTGGTCAGCGATTACTCCGCCAATTCTGAATTATTTTTAATGAATCTTTTTTGTTTGGTAGGTGAGGGAAGAATTGTGGGACCACCTCAAAGGTGGTCCCATATTTTTTTTATCGAAATCGAATCTAACAAAAAAATAACTGAAAAAATATCGTCCAAGTAAACGAATTGCGTATTTTGAAGTCGGTTTTCTCAGTTTTTTTTTAAACTATAATAATATAGGACAGAATATTATCGTAGACAGGTCGCTCGTTACATAGTATCAGTTCCCGATTCACTGGCTAATGTTTGACTGACCCACTAACGGTATGTTCCCATCGGTGCGGCTGGTGTTGGCTAACAGTGGTTAGACGAGAACTCTCCCCTGCCCCCTTACACCACACTGCTCGCTCGCGCCATCCAAAAAAGTGTAAGGGCTTTAACATGTCCGCATTGTGCGCTTGGTGTGTTTGTGCGCTTCTGTTTTGTGTATTGGCTGATTTGCATTTGGAACTAACTTGCAAACTTATATGTATTTTGGATGCTAGTAAGTATGCTAGCTGGTCACTGGGAACACTCATTTTGCTCTCTCTTACTCTCCTCAAAAAAGAGCGAAAAGAGTGTAAAAATATAAATAAGAATGCTGAAAGAGGTCGTTTCATGTCCTGGATAAATATGTGCTATAGTAATAAATATAGCAAACAATTTGTGGAAGGTACTGTACTGGCCCCTGAGTTTTTGTGACGATGGGCATAGCTTTCCAAACTGCTCGCGTAGTGTGAATATATTGAATCTATCGGGATGGCACGTTATCAGCACTGCCACCAGACTATACAGGATTCGAAGACACTTCCATGTGTTCATATCTCGTTATTGTGCGAAACTTCTTCATTCAATTTGTCAACTCAACGATTTTTATTTTACTTTACTTATTTCAAAGATGAATAACCAACCACATAACCATGAGTTTGGCACAAATATTATCGAAGTAGTTATTTTTATTAAATTTTGACAATATATATTTGTTTTGTGTTTGAAATATCTATATATTGTAGTATTACAAAGTCCTGGGCTTACGTGATTTATCGTTTAATCATGTGGCATAATGTAACGATGTAAATCATTGCGCATAAGTGCCCATTGAATATTATTCAGTATAAGATGAAATATAGAAAAATATTATCTATCTCTCTCTTTCTCAGCCCGTTAATTTTTTAGAATATTATTATGTGATTGCATTTGATTCTATTTCATTTTGTATGTTGTGATCGTTTGTTTAGAATAAAGTACTTGATCTCAAGCTGTTTGGTCAACATATTATCCAGCTGTACTTGATACTTTATATATATTTGTTTTTTTTATTGAATTGTTATTAGAACCATAATTATGTTGTGTAATATTGTGTGTAGATAATAATATGTATCTGATGCGTCTAGAAAATGTACGATACATAATAAATGTACAACAAACGTAACGCGCTGGCGCATGATAGCCACAAACTTTCGTGGTGACGTATACGATTGCTAGACGTCAGCTAATATTATTTTACATTTAAGGTATATTATGATGTACTCATTTATTATATTTTTGCTAAGGCATGATGTGATTTCCAGTAAGGCCCCTTCCTGACTGGTCAGTACAGTATCGCTAGTATTGTACGTATTGTAGTATACGCGGTACGGAACGCTTACCGAGCGCATATTATTTCACTAGCTGCACCCCGCGGTGTCACCCATGTAGTGATGAAATACGGCGATGATGATATATAGCATATGCGCTTCTTCAGCTCCCGTATTCTGAAACCATTCGGTTTCGGAATCGATTCGATTTGTATACCTCCGTCTCTGTCATTTCCATAGAGAATAATAGAGACGGAGATATACAAATCGAATCGATTCCGAAACCGAATGGGTTCAGAATACGGGTGCTGGTCCTAAAGAATCTGTGCCTAATTTCATAATTATTGGTTTAGACATTTAGCCGTGAAGAAGTAACAAACAGACAGATAAGAGTTACTTTCACTTTTTATAATATTTGTTAGGGATTGAGCTCTTCCTGATTGGTGCTGCATGTACGGGAGCTACAGAGGATCCTTTCGGTATATTGCATCTCTGAGAAACTTCATATAAAAGATCAGTATTTCCCGAGGACAACTAACACGTTTTCAAAGTTTTTTTTTTTGGCGAAGATCGTATTTAGGTATAACACGAAGTGCGTAGAAGAACACAGTGGTACCTACCGTTTCAGTATCAATGAGATTTTATTTCAATATACAGAGCATGCCATACATCCGTGCTGCGCCGATATGCTAGTGAGGAAAGGGCCTAAATGTTTATTTATCGATTTATTTACGAAATTGGCGATTTTGTGGCTAATGTATTGACTAAAGCTTCAAAGCATGATTGTTTAGAAACGAATTGAAAATATTAGCATACATCTCACTTGTTTACTCGTGAGAGAACAGTTTTGTTGTATATTCACTCTTATTACTATGACTAATGGATGTATTTCCTTGCAGCAAAACATATCAAGTACGACATCGCTACCCCAAGCTTCACCGAAGGAAAAGAAGGACATCACTTCTGCGATATTATCCAAATCAAATATGGCAAGGTTTGTTTACTATAGTTTAGTTAATTATATACATATGCCGCCCAAAAATAAATTAGACTAAACATATTTTTCCTGTGTAGCTTACCTTCCTTTCTGACGACGACGATCTAATTTCTAAAGAGCTTCTTCTCTGGATTTCTAGACTTTGGAGGGCTATTATAATCTTTGAGTAACAAAGTTGAAGACGCTGAAGCTACAAGCTGGATAATTAATCAATAAAAGCTAAAAGAATTACGAGCGTGTGTTGGATTTTTGTAAATGTAATTTGTATTATTCTAGTACATAATGTGAATTACGATTTCAAGAACCCAGTAGAAGTATGCGTGGGAATCGACGAATAATTTCAATTTCTAAGTATACTGCAGACCTTAGCTTAGCGCCCGTTAAAGTAGATATTTTGTGATAGTATGTTTAAAGATATTAGATCATGCCGAATCTTTTAATCTATCCCAAATGAGTTCCCATGACTTTCTTACAATTACTGCTAGATTGCTCTCCATGCTGAGTTCATAAAGCTGCGAAAATCGAAATCTCCGCTCGAAAATTTTCGAGCATTGTGATTGGTCATTTTGTGTACTTTAACAGACCTTAACAGAGTGGCTTATTTTTAGAGCGCTAAAAGAGTCTGGCTACGAATCTGACTCGACGCTGGTATTTCGTCGGCGAGAAGACACCGAAGGGCCCCTCTCCCCAGCAGAGCGGCGAGCGGCCTATCGTGACCTGCAAGCAGGTGGCGAGCCCCCACTCAGGGGCTTCCGCTCCCCGGCGCCGCATAGACAAGGTATGGATTACCTTCATTCTATGGAAATATAGTTGAAGTTGGAAAATGCTGTATAAAATATGTGGGTAGGAGCTCAGTTCATAGATCTTTTTACAGTGATATTTATTCATTATGCTATTAAATTTGTAGTTTAGGTAGAAAAAAAAAGAAAATACGATGATATATTAATGCAGGCAGAATATTTTTTTTTTGTGAAATGGCGAAGGGATGATGTGACTTGTGGCATATTATTATGATATTGCATATTCCATTTTTCCCCATACAAAAATAAAAAGAGAAAGCTTATAGTAAACCACATCAATCTTGTGCAATACTGTCATTGTATTTTTTTATTTATTTGAAATTTGGTAAATTTGATAATTTTGAAATTCATTTCCTAATTAATGTCATTGATATTTTCTGTATTCACCACTCCTATCTGCTACATCTGTCACAACGTTCCTACCGACTATATAATTAAAATAAAACGATAGGTCTCTAAAATAAGTTTCTGCTTTGATAACTTTGTGCAATAATAAACTGTAACTCGTCTTGTATAACTACAATTATCGCATGGTTTTAAATCTTATATTATGGTGTCGGTGCTAATTATGTGAAGGCTTTCTACTACCACATAAAACATTTACAACGTCTTTGTGTAAATTTAAACAAACGAAAAAAAAAACAATTGGATACAGTTTTTTGTATAGAAAATTACGAAGGTCAGTGTATTACATCTGTCATACTACGAGCTCGCCTATGCTCCCAATCACATGGTTCATAACTATGGTTGGATGTGTCATCTCAAGGCCGTTTGTAATAACACTGACCACAGCGGCCACGCTTTTCAATCGAGTGCACATTACTTCACCGTTATACACAGTCGCTATACACGAGGTAAGTTCGATATATACCAGTATTTTATCACTTCGCATGCCACTATCATACTCCGCAACAATGGTGCTGGGATCCCTGACTGAGAACAGGTAATGCATGTATTAGTTGACTCCAAAATTAAACTAGCACAGTAAATCCACAAGAAGTTTGACCTACACACCCGTAGTATCACGATTAGTGAATCAGCAACGCTTTCAAGAGCCACCATTTATTCCAGGAGCACAACACGTTTTTCTCACATCTAACGCAATGAAAGAAGAGTTGAAAGTAATATAGTTGAAATTCTACAGACGAATCGGAAATCGAATATATTCCGATTTCTCCGACACTGACGAAGATAAGAGTTCACAAGAAAACGCCTCAATTCCACGAAGTGATCTGCTATCCTGTGACGAGGATCGAGACAGATAACGTGAAGCTCAGAAAGCAAGCACCGTCTTTTTATAACCCGGATTCAAGCAAAACAGTGGAATATCCACCGGCACCCCCGAGGCGGATTTCTTCGAGAAACAGCAGAACTCTCAGATTAGTAACATCAACAAGGCCCGTTTCAACGTCGCCTAAGCGACCGTCAGCGATCTCTCAATCAAATGTAGATTTTCTAAAAGACAAAATAAGTCATAAACTGCAAAGGCAAAATACACACATTATATCGAAATCACCAGTAACAGACATCCAGAAAGTCAAAAGTAGAATCATGTCAGTTTCGGCTCCGCCCGCTATAAACAGAAAAAATACAGTGACTGTCGTACCGAAAATTACATCAAAGGTTCTTCATAGTGATAAAGTGCCTGGGTGTACGAGCAGTTTTGGTTCATCCAGAAGGACTCTATTGCCGACTGAATACTCCAATTCGTCACACACTAAATATGGAGAAAATCAGTCTTCTGTTATTATAGAAGGAGGGGCTGGCAGAAGAACTCCTATTTCTAATATATTGGACAAAGTGACTCCTTTAGATAAGCTATGGAGTGCAGAAAAACGTAACGAACGAATTGATTTAAACAAGGCTAGATCCTTGAGTAAAAGTATTCATAATATACCAAGCAAGGCGAATGCCTTGAAGCCAAATGTGTGTTCGTTAAAGCCATCTTTACCTAGTACAACTCATAAAAGTAGAGATATGGTACGGACTGCAGAAAAAGTACAGAAGCTTAAAGTTTCTAATCTCCACACCAAATCAAATCCATGTTTAGTGAGTAAAAGTGATCAAAAAGGAATTAAACCAAGTACTCTTCAAACGGCTTCAAATATATCCAAGTCAGTTACAAATATTTCTTCGCCTCTAGTGAAAAAACAAAATCAAGTAAAGACTGCAACGGTCACGAATCTTAAAAAGAAAAAGTCATTAGAAAGCGTAGTGATAAGACCACGAAGTGTTCCTTGTCATGAATCTTGCAGTAAAAAGGCTAAAGAAAATAATAAAACGATGAAAAAGTATATTAAGCCCAAATCAAGCAAAAAAGCTACATTTACCAAATCCAGTAATGATTCAGAATGTGGGAGTCAATTTGGAGACACTTCAAACGAGGCATCTAATTTTGGTTCATGTGAAAATTTAAATGCAAAAAGAATTAGTGCCAAAGATATAAAGCGATCACACGATGCAGTCGTATCGGATTCATTTTTTCAACATTTGTTTTTAGGGAAATCATTTTCTCCTACTGTTATAACATATCCAATGTATGAAGAAATTACCACCGTATTGCAGAAAGCGAAAATGTTCCAATCAATTCCTCAGGATAGTAACATGCCGAAGTCCTTAAATTCGTATTTAATTCACAGAAAACCTGTTTCGCTCTCTCGTTTTAAAATGTGGGACCGGCATGCAAGCCCTACTTCTCTGCAAAGTCCTAGATCTGTGTCATGGCCAGGCAGAATACATGGTGAAATACGCAAATTTGATAGCCTTTCTAAATCAGATGAATTTGGCTCCACTTCATCATTGGCAACAATTAGAAGCAAAAGTGAACCACCAGATAATAAGATGTTTTTTTCACAAACAACGCGACCAAAGTCACCTGTGGTTATATTTCACAAAAGAGAGCGTTCTAAAGAATCTCCAGAAAGAAGCTCAATATCACCTTCAAGATTATATTTCACCCAAACTTCTAGACCCGTATCACCAAAAGTTATTCGTAAAGTAGATAAAACCCTAAGCCAAATTAAGAATCAATCCTTATCCCCGCCAAAAATTATACTTACAGAGACAGTTAGACCAGTTTCACCCACAGTAATTAAAAGAAAAGTACGACAAGAAAAATTGGATTCAAAAGATAAAAATGAAAATTATCCTTCAACTTTATTTTTTTTACAAACATCTAGGCCTGTGTCGCCTAAAGTAATAAGAAAGGCAACAAGCCATAGCAGAAGTCAATCAACGTCACCTGTTTCTATAAGATCACCATCTTATCGGCGTATTCATAATGTACGTTTACAGAGCAGCAAAAGTGATAACGCGCCAAAAACTGGGTTACGCACACGGAGCGCTGGTGATGCTGAACAAAAAGAAATCTCAAACCACTTATCTCAAAAAACAAAAAGTGATTCTAATTTACATTCTGACGACCCCGAATACGATGAGTATGTTCGCGATATGCAAAACAATAGAGCCCGATCGGAGCGATTTCGTGAATTAAATAGATATTATGCATATTTAGAAAGAGTAGGCGAACTTGAAAAAGCAACGTCTACGTGCGATTTACGTCATAGGCGAAAAGACGAAGAAATCATAGACTTTGAGCGTTGGAAAAAAATACGGTCCATAGAAAGAGCTGAAGAAGAGTTAAATAATCTTTACCGTAAACTTAAAGTAGCTCAAACAGAGAAAGATGTTTTATTTTACCCTCGAGACGTAAAAGATTTCAGATGGAGTTATGATACTGATCGGGGTCTTCGAA
The DNA here is from genome assembly GCA_947563715.1 of Lycia hirtaria. NCBI lineage: Eukaryota > Metazoa > Arthropoda > Insecta > Lepidoptera > Geometridae > Lycia > Lycia hirtaria. The sequence continues at coordinate 13,333,219 of OX387379.1, read as the reverse complement.
CTAAAGAAAAGTCCGTTGAAGATCTTAAAGATCACTTCCAGCAAATATCTCATTATGATTCATTAGAATTTGATCCTCCGATTTCCAAAGACACTTATAAACCTTTGTGGCGTGGGACAAGCGTCGCAGAAACAGCATTTTATATTAATAGAAAAAGTGACAGTGATCCAAATGAACGTCCAATAGTAAAACCTACTGTTTCATTGCAACAAGATACATCACTTAGTGAACTTCGAAAAAAAATTGGTCTGGGTAGCCGTCTTTGGAGTAGTTTGTCCATGGAACAAGTCAATGCATTGAAACATCAGCTTAACGCTATCTACAGCAAAGAGCTTGATTCTAAATCAAACAAAGATTCTGATAAGTATACAATCGATGTCAACGATACTATATCAATAGAAAAACCTAACCTACAAGTAAGGTGCAATTCTTTAATAACGACTGATTACACTAATGAAAAGGATAATTTTATTAAGTTGAGTAAATCTGATTCAATTGCTGCTATACCATGCCCGATAGCATCCGTCAAGGATTTAAAGAATAATGTTAATAAAATTCAAATGACTCTTACTGAAAATGAGAAAAGAAAAATTTCGCAGACACTGAGTAAAGAACTACTGGACAGAATAAATAAGTTTGATACTTCTGTTCCAATGTCATTAAAACAAGAGATGGAAATGAGCTTAGAGAAAGAAAATGCTTCTTTACAAAGTATCGATAATAATGCCATTGAAATTAAAACTTTTAGTAGTAATGAACAAAATAACTCTTCCAAGACAAATATCATACCCGACAACGTACACAGACATTCGGTTGATCTTAGCGAAAAAACTGAAGCTCAGTTTCAATCTTCAGCTAGTGAAACAGAAACTGCTAGTTCCGACCACTCAAACAAAACCGTAATATATCGAGGTCCAAGCAAAGAAGTACAAAAGAAAGTAAAATATTTTGAGTCAGTGAAAAAACTTTCCGATCAAAGTAAAACAGTTTACCACGCCAGAGAAAATTCCGACGATAAAGACAACCAAGAAAAATCGATATCCTTAATAACTCATTCATATCCTACGGACGTGAAGGAGCCCGACCTGCCAAAGCACCCAATAATGCAATCTCAGTCATGTACTAATTTCAAAGAGCTCTTTGGGGAAAGCGAAAAGAATAAGTTTTTGTCACTTCCATCGCAACCCGAGCAACGATCTAGATCAGGGTCACCCCATTCGGAAGCGCACATTGTGGATCGTCGAACGCCCGACACGCTACGTTCTAGTGAGGAGACAATCTGGCGCAGTCGGAGCCCGTCGCCCGACCCGGAGCGGTACTGGCGCGCCTACCTCAACCTGGCGCGAGCGGGGGAGGTGCGTCGCCTCGCGCGCCGCTTCGACTCGCCTACCGCAGCCGGGGCAGTGCTCCGGCGACACCGGAGTGACCCGGAAATTGCACGCAATGTGCTCAACAGGAACTGGTCCGCGTTCGAAAAACTATCGCGCCGGGACAAGGGCCGCGGGATGTTACCCGTGGCGCGAGTCCCGCTCCGCCCAGCTAACCGGTACATGCCGCACATCGATATTATATCGAAACTGGCGGCTCTACGCAGACGTACCGCTCCCAGGTCCAGGTCGGCTGAAGAGGCTCAAGAATGTCGCCAAGGCGAGGTAGATCGTATTCGGCGTCGATTCGAAACTATGTCCCTTCTGGGACAAATATATGCATCGGCTCCAGATGTAAGCGAGCTGCATGATATGGCACCTTACCTCGCGGGCTCTTGGATAGCGCACCGCTATCCCAGACGTAGTGACAACAACAGGTCTATAAAAGATCCCTCGACTCTTGTCCGCGGTCGGACGTCGCCAGTCAAAAGAGAGATAAAAAGAGAGGTGCCTAAAGAGCCTATCAAGCTGAGTTCTATCTTGAAGGGAGAGACGTTCGAGAAGCAGGAGTTTGACCCGTCGCTGCATCGAGTGGTCCGACGATACGAGCCACCGCGCCCGCCGCCCGTCGCCTGGCCCTACCGGCTCGCACCTCACGTGACGCCCTCTCGACACACAGTCACCTTTCAAGGTTATACAAACTATATTATTTTTTTCATTTCCATATTCTGAGTTTAATTTTGGAGTGACTTATTTGTACATAATGCTTCCTATAAAGAGTTATTGATTCTTGTTACGTCGTCCGCATCGCTATGTGCGTGTCTGAGTTGCGTGTTCACTTTGTTCGTTATTGTCTTTGACTTTATTTATGTTTGCTATCGTGAATGTATTCGTATGAATGAATTGGAACTACTATGATAACTTGCGGATTTTATATTAACCAAAATTTTTCAGTAATTTACTAATGTTGTTTTAAATTTGTTTCTCTTTCGATATTCTGTAAGCGACAATCAATAATTCTTTTATGGGTAGTATTTTGTTTAGTTTTTCATTTGTTTTTGTGTAAATGCCTCATCATTTCATTTTGTTATGCACTGGTAGAGACCGACTCAGCCCCGGAGCCTCCACGCAGAACGTCTTACGGGAGCTATTCAGACACAGGCAAGTATATCTACTGTATCGTTAAAATCATTAAAATAACTGAACATCTAAAAATGCTAACGTAATTACTTACCCAAATAAAGCAAAAATATAGTAACCCACTTTTACAATGCGATTAGGTAACTTTTCTTCGCTATTGAGCTTCCGATCCACGCGATCTAAGTTTCGTGAGAGATGCCGAGTGCAATTATATCTATCTACATTATCTGTGCGAATAAAAAAAGAAACAATGGCCTTTGTTCCAAACAATCCATGCTTAACTTATTCTTTTGACCGTCGTCGTCAACATACGTGGTGTAGGCTCCATCAGAGTTCGAAATAAATAACGCGCGTGAGTGTATTAAAATCGCATCAAATAATGATTATGTCATTGTTGCGCCAAAAACCATCGGAATCCAGCGGTGATGTAAAAAGTCCATTCATATCTTGAGATTAGCCGTCCGCGATTTACGTCATTCGCTACGATAGGACCGCCAAAACCTGTCGGTACAGTTTTTCGATTGTAAATAGTTCTTGTAACCTCGCGTCCGTATGCGGTATGTTTCATCTCGCTCGAAGTAGTAAACAAGTGTTTTGGTGAATATTTTATTAACTATATTGTATCAACAAGTACTATCTCGTATTATTCACTGATAAAATGTTTATCTATGTTATCGTGACTTCAGTTTGACTCGGCTCACCTAACTGTTGTGTGAAGTGGTAATATGTTGAAATAAATATACGTGATTGGAGTGCCAAAATGAATGCAAATCGAACGTCCACTAATCTAAGCAAGGACAGAGACTCTACTAATAGTGATATAACGTACGAAGATGATGGATTTTTTAGTGATGTCCCTCCGTCTGGCTCACTATCTAGATCACAACTTGCGCTGAATAAATTCATGAAAAAAAACTTACTGTATGAAGAAAACGAATACGAGAATGATGGAGCTTACTTTTCCAAAGAGAGCACTCCAAACGAATCAGTGACAAAATATGATTCTGATAGTACTAAAAGTAACGAATCTACGGAGAAAAGGGGAGTCGTCAAAACTGTAAGGATAAAAGAAACGTATATTGGAGTCGAACCGGATTTAAACGTGCCTCCAAGTGTACCTGTACGAGAATTCATTACGACAACAAAGGAAACACACATCGATTATAGTCCTAATGATACAACGCCTATTCGAGATATTAGTGATGTCACAGATGCCACTGAACTAACAGACGACTTTAAGTACATGCAATTACGTGAAAGCGACAATAATTCTCTGAAAAAGTCAGTAGTACGAATAGCGTACAGCGATATTCGTAATGAACCTACACTTTTACAGACAGAACACAGATCCGCTTCTTATAATGATTTAACTGCCGATTATGGCACTGCGATAGATGATGCAGACAATAGTAACTCGGAAAACGTTGTAATGCGAGAAAAACCGCGTGATGTGAAAAGGGATGAACATCGTCACACCATTCATGAAGTTTCTGAATGGGTTAATAGAACAAACGTATATCCGGATGTGTACGCGCCTCTACCATACAGTAAGTACTATTGTCATCTCTAAGTTCATATGCAATTTCTTGTCTCCTGTCGTACGATTATTTACCTATTGATAACCGACTTACAAAAAGGAGGTTCTCATTAGACTGTATGTTTTTTTTGTATGTTTGTTCAGCTATTACTCCGCCAATTATGAATAGTTTTTTATGGTTTTTGTTTGGTAGGTAAAATACCTCATATGTAGATGGTCCCTGTATAAATTTTAACAAAAAAAAAGTCATTTACGTAAACGAATTTCGTATTCTGGTTTTTTCCGTTTTTAAACTATAATTAATAAAATATTTATTTTTTAGCTCTATAGACACCGGGGTCCGTGACCAACCAGTCGTACTTTTAAACGGTTGTATCTGTTAATAGATACCCATTAATATTTTTACAGAATGTATATCTCTCCAAATTTAAAAAAAAACCTTTGTTTAAAATATTTATTATTTTATAAACGTAAAAAATAACGTATTATACTATAATAACGTAAGAAACCGTAATACATATATAAGCGCCAAACTTACTTGTATATATAACTTTATAATGCTAAATTCGAGGTCAAAACAAAAAATATAAGAACTCTCCCGAGTCAAAGTCCCGTTAACGATCTGAATGAGTTAACGAGGCTGGATGACATATTGTTGCGACGTAAAATCTTCACCATGGACCGCCAGCCTCCACGTCGGCTGCGAGACAAAGAAAAACAATTACTACCATTTCGTTTTATTGGTTTTTAGGTATAAACACAGACTGTAAAAGGGTTAAGAAAAATTGCCACTCATCCTAAACCTAAAATAAACCTGATTATTTCGATTGTACCGCCGCCAAATTATGGCACCTCTGTATAACGGATTTATCTTCCAAACTAATTGTCCTTAATGTTTAATTTTTGTATGCGCTTTCTGAATGGGTCTTTCCTAACAGATATAATCTAGGTGTATTCAAATCGCAAGTGAATAGGTTTCTTATAGGCAAGCGCGCTCCATCGTTGACCGTAACTGGCGCTTAACACCAGGTGAGTTGACGGTCAAGCTATCGTCGATTTTTTTGATTTTTTTTACCTACTAGGTACATAATAATCAAAAAACCACAAACAAAATGCCTTGTGTTTTTACTATGAATCTCAAATTCTTAGCAAGTAAATTGTATTCATTACAAAATAAGAAGACAAATTAGCATTATTTCAATTTTATGTAAACACGTGGTACAATACAAACAACAATTAAGTATGATAAACAAACGCTACGTAGAAACTGTCAAAGCACGTGCGGTCAAGCGAAAGTAAACCGGCGGGGCATGGGCGGGAGATGCAGTTGTACTCACTTGTAACTAAAGTCTACAAGAGTGTTCGGTGATCTATCGAAGCCGGCGGCCGCTAGTGCGGTCCCACAGACCACCGCCACTGTCCACGTAACACTCGCAGTGACAGTGCAGTGTCTCTATCACCCCCCGTGTCACCCCTGTGTCACCCCCGCATATCATGGGCATTCTGAAGCAGTTCCGGAAGATGGCCGTTCACGGTTCGTTAATTTCAATTATTTGATAAAAATTAACATTTACATGAGTGTGTTTAATTACCATGCATTCGCTGGAATGGAGTTGTTAACTCAATCTTGATTACTATTTTGAAATTTCTTTGTAACTTGCGCGTATAATAAATGCAGTAAGTGAGCAAAAAATCTATTGAGTAGAGATCACGTACTTTGACTTTGATAAATGTGTTTCTGGCTTACCTTACTTACTTATTGGGTTATTTGTTTGCGCAATTAGGCAGTTTTTCTAGTTGCAATCGATGTCGAAAATTCAAGCGTCAGAGATATTTTCTGTCATTCACCATGCTATGCTTCATTGGTGTTACGAAACGCAGCAGTAACTAAATATTAGATTTGATTAGTTTGTAAATTAATACGGCGACTTGACATACCTGGTATTTCAAAAGATCATGAGACATACATTTTGATTGTCTTTTGATTTGGTATTATTTAAATTAACAACAAACTTACCATATTATATGTAAAAACAACATTATGTGGTTTTTAAACCCCTGACCCGTAAAAGTTTGACGTGTGCATCTGTCTCTCTGTAGCATCGTAGCTTTTACGGATGGACCGATTTTAATCTAGTTTTTTTTTATTTTTATTTGAAAAAGGATATCGATATTTCTCTTAGCTATGTTTTATCAAAATCGGTTCAGCCGTTTTTTTTTGTCGGGAGTTTTTGAAGTTTCAAAACTTATACTTGTTCAAAGCATTATTTTACTATCAATGTACCTACTAAATACTAATTTTTCACTGTTCTTCAGTTTATCAAAATCATGTTTTAGACTTTGAATTGTTTTTATCGTAAAAATGTGTCATCGTCATAGTTAAGCCGAATTAAGAATAGACTATAACAAATTAAGTTTAGAAAACTCAAAAAACCCCGTCAAAAAATGGCTGAACCGATTTTGATTGAAACATACCTAAGAACACTCCTGACTAATTCACCTTTCAAACAAAAATCAAAATCAAAATCAAAATGTGCTCATCCGGACACGTCAAACTTATAACATCCCGTCGTTTTTGCGTCGGAGGTTAATAAATAAAAAATAAGAAAAAACAAATTTCCTTCATAATATGGAAGCTTGCAGTTGTGAGTGCATTCATTTTCTTAATTGGCTGCAGCTTTCAGATCACTTTAAAGCAGGAGTAGAATTTATAGTTGTATAGTTTTTAAAACTAGATACTAAAGGCAATGGAAAACTTGTTTTTTAGCTAAAAAATTATAATTTCAGTCCGGATTTCCTCACGAAATAATCATAACGTTGAGTTTTATTGCGCAAAGTAATCTTCTCAAGCTGTTCACGTAAACTAAATTGAACACTAATGGTATACCATTTGTCTATGGTTCATTAACTTATTCAATGCTCTATAATTGGCCTTGGTTCTTTTTCTACGCATTTTCTCAGTTAAGAATTATTATTATCTTGTATTGAATATGTATCATACAGGGTGAAACAATAAACTAGGTGAAGTAATAAAGAATGGAAATGGTATACTTATGTAGATTATAGAACCAATCCTCGAGTCAAAAAAGTTGTTCTTTGCTAAAATGTAAAGAATAGGAGAGCTGATTTATTCCGCGATTTTTGGTTTAGTCTTACATTAAAAGGTGGTAATGGTTATGAGTTGAACATAATTATAGTTTAACAAACTGAAAAAACCGACTTCAAAATACGCAATACAATACATATGTACGCGACTTTTATATAGGCACTTGGATGATATTTTTCCAGTTTTTTTTTTATCAGCCCTGTTTGTACAAACTGTCCCACTGCTGGGAGCGGGCCATCTTCTCATTGTAAGATGGGCCATTAGGGGTATTTTACCAGTTATTTTGTTATAAACACCAAAGTACTGCATCGATTTTGATAAAATTTATATGGGACTACCTCTGTAGTCCTAACTACCTACCAAATACAAAAAGAATCATCAAAGTCAATGCACAATTGGCTGAGTAATCGGTGAACAAATACACAAAAAACATACAGACAGAATTGATAACCTCCTTCTTTTTGGAAGTTGGTTAAAAATGAACAACATTTTCATCCAAACTTTGTTTCTTATTTAAATTTCATGTTTTTTTTTAAGAATTTTAATTAATTTAGAATTGCCTTACAAATAAAAATTACTAACAGCTATAAGATTTTCTTTCTTGTAACTTTAAAACGTTCAGTGAAAGCAGGTGCAATAGCTCCATCGAGGCAGCTTTCCACGACAGTTCTGCGCAATCATTTCCTATAATTGCTGGCAACATAACTAAGAAACCTGTTTAATAAGAACCAGCTATACGTGGTATGCCGAGATCATTCAATAAATATAACTACTTCTTGATCGAGATAAATTCATACCTTCATTACTTTGTACAGTTTTGAACATAGACTTCTATAGATACCCATGTGTATGTACCTAGCGTGTCAAGTACGATAAAAAATCGCAGTTGACGACCAAGATTCATTTAATTTCAGGTGATATATACTTCCGATTCGATATTTTGACAACTAGTTACTAGCGTACAAGCGTGCGGATGTATTGGGTTGCACAAATAACATAGAGCCGGATTGGGAAGTTTCTATTATAAAGTATGTTGAAATTATAGAACATGTTTGAAGTATGGGCAAAAACAGCGGCTAAAAATACTCACACGATTGGACAATCGAAATTCCTACATGTACTCTGCATAAATACGACTTATACAACAATGTATGGCGAGATCATACCATAACTCTGCTTCGGCCCAGACTTAAGGCGTGGAATCCCTTGTTAATGCCGTACTGGATTGTAATCTTATCATTGCATAGCCGTGTCGCGAGCACGTGCTTCGAATGGCTATGTAAAGAAAGTCTGCTAGAAATCCACTTGCGTATTCTTTAAAGCTTTCGACTTACTACGTTAAATGTTATTTTTTTACAATTGTCAATATTTCGATATATTGAATACTATTTTTACCCTACTGCGAAAGAAAGAGTGTATTTTTCGAATATGTACATAAGTGTTTCTATATTAATTACCTCATACAGCTTAAACGGTTCTTAATACGAGGTATGCTTAGAGTCGTATTTAATTACTGAGTTTCATATGCTACATTTTTGTAATAATAAAATGATACATATCTCGCTTAAATAAAAAATTGCATTCTTTCATAACCTCCAGCCAACTTTTTCGTATCAAAATAAGTGATTTTATATAGGTAAAGCGTGAGTCACAATACAAAAATCGCTCTTAAGCATTTTATTTTTTAGGGTTCCATACCCAAAGGGTAAAACGGGAACCCGTACATACATATTATATGCAAAAAAAGACAATAGGCATATATAAAAAAAAGACGTGTGGCACTCGGATACTGCCGCGGTAAAGCTATTGCATAATAGCTTTACGCGCGGTGTGTTAGGTTATTTTCGTTACGGAATTTCTGGATTCAGTCTCCATGCTCAAGGCCCGCAATAGAAGCTATGCAATAGCTTAAAAACATTGTACTTCATTTTGCGCAATCGCTAAAAAAAAAAAACAATCAGAACGAAATCACCTAGTCACGACTTTCTATTTATAAAAGCAATGTGTGAATCATGATTATTTCTAAGTAATTTTCTGTAATAAAAATTAATTCATCCACACCTCAAATATTATCGTTATGTTATCAATATTTACGTAATGACGCATATCTTTTAGTCGCCTACAAAACGTTCCCAAATCCTACTTATACGTTATGTTTACCTAACCTACCTCTACTGTGATAACACTTAAATATTTACCGGTCCTTTCTAATTTATCCGAAAATTATCAATTTGTTTTGATCGGTATCGTTACCTACTTTCGATGATATAACATCTATAAATCAAAGACCGGTTCCCACTCACGAGGTGTTACGTGTGTCATCGCATAATCGGATGTGGAGTATCTCGATGGAATATGTCGATAGCTGTTGCTAAATGTGTCGATATCCGATGGTAGCCGTTACCGCACCGTCGATGATGGGACAACACCATGACTGCGACACGCTTTCACTTTCGCAGCGGAAAACGGAATTTTTATGTTTAATTGGCCGAGCCGTTGACACGTTTTGAACTCGATGTTTTATAGTTTTTTTATGCAAGATAGATCTACGATTGACTACCAACTCGCCTGATGTTAAGCGATGATGTGGCCGAGGATGCAGCTCGTCGATCTAGAAGATATCTATTCACTCTAGCCTTGAAAATAGCCAGTACTCTCTAGCTCTCTCTGCTTGACTCTAGCCTTGATAGTTTTTTTATAATAACTAATACGTCATACAATAGTGATACTACCACATCGTATATATAATTGTGTATACCTACTATATATATATATATATATAGTACGTTTGGTGTTAAATATAATTTTTGGTCTATTTGAATAAAAATCTTAATTTATGGTTAAAATATGTTTTCTTCATAAATATTTACTGTGATTATTTTTTGTAACGATTCATTTTTCAAATTCATTCAATTCGAATCTCAAATTCAATTAAAAGTTAAAAAGAAATAGAAAATTCAAAATATAAATGACCAGCTATTTATAGTAAAGTTACAATCGTATAATAATCATCGAAATGATGTTTAATCGTAGAATTTTTTCTTCAGAAAAATGCGCAAAATAAGTACTTACTTACGATAACTTGAATGCTCAACGTTCCTTTTAATGGTATACTAAATTAATACATAATTTCTTACTCGTTTTATAGTAAAGTTTAAACTAAATTAATTAATTCAAAACGAGAAAGTCGAGCCAATTAATGTTGTTGTTACGTGCTAACACATAAAAACGCACAACTATTTAGTAGCAATGCTATGCTACTCATTACAATGAGCATGTATTATGTGAATGAACACGTTTGTTGTAAATTATAGTACTTGCTATTAAACAGTTAAAATAACTTAATATAATAACAAACAAATTATTGAAGTGAAGTTCGATCATTATTATAATAGGTCGTTAATACAATTCTTTGAAATAAATAGGCCAAAACTTTAAAAAAATCACACAAGTAAAAGATTGGACAGTTTTTTTTTATATCGTAACTATATGAATGCTTTCAATCAATTCAAGCCTCCCCCATGGAAATCCATGGGGGAGGCCTGTGTCCAACAGTGGACTTCTTATGGCTGAGATGATGATGATGATGATTAATAAAAAACTAAGTAAATCAAACTCAGTTCATCTGTTACAATTTTATTAAGAGTTATGTGTCTGTCTGCAGACAAATACATAAATACACAGGTAAAGAAATAAACTTCAATCCTACTTTTGCGTCATAGGTTAAAATCTATAGTTTATCGCATGTAATTTTTTTTCGACCCGTTACGGAACGTAAACTATAGGTATTTTTCAAGTCACCAAATGCTTGCATTTGAATGGGCCTAAGATTTTAGTCTTATTATTAGAGGAAGAAAGCATCTAGAGAGTCTGTTTTCATAGAGAATTATAAACTGACGTCTCGATTAAATAATTAAATAAGAACTCTATGACAATTGCGTCTTTCTTATGTTTGAGTTAGTTTTACATTAAATACAGATTCTGTTTACTTATAGTTCTATCGTGGCAAAAAAGAGGAACTAACGTCTCGAAGTAATATACTTCTGTGGTATTCTGTGGTCTCGATTGAACAAGATGATGAAATAAGTGCAGCGACTCCCTCAATGCCGCATTAGTTATCTAATTGAATAGACTCTGCATCTGTTATCTTTGTTATATTTTTCGTTCCACTCCAGCTGTCAACTCGCTTCTTGGATATTAATTATCCCGTGGCATATACTCGTGACTATGATGTTCCCTATCTTCTGTCATGACTTTGCCTTTGCCGGCGAGTTTCTTCTAAGTAATATAATGATTCTCCCTTCTCACAATGAGAAGATGGCGCGTTCCCAGCAGTGGGACAGTTTGTACAAACAAGGCTGATAAAAAAAAAAATAATAATAATAATGATGTTGTAGAATCCCCGCGGCGCTACGTGGAGAGCGACGTGAACATCCACTACCGGTGCCCGGTGCGGCACGACCCGCTGCCGCTAGTTCCCGAGAAGGAACTGGCGCGTCAGCAGGCTGAGCACATGAAGCGCCTCTACAGGGAGCAGAGGAGGAACAAGTATCTACAGGTGGGGGACGATACACTACTTATACGATACTTTCTTACTAATCATTGAAAAAAAAAACTACAGATTCACCTACATTTTTCCCGAAATGATATCTACCTACTTTATTAAAACCCTGAAAGCTCATTTTGTCAACTCGTCTGATAACTGATTCTCTGCAACAGAAACGTAACGAACCTAACCTAATAATTGATATATTATCAGCAGGCTTAGACAAGTGGCAAACATTTCTATTTCTACAAACGCTTACGCTTCGAAATGCTAAAAAAGTCTGTAGTACGTCTGCCTTCTGTATAGGTCGTGGGTAGATCCCCACCCAGGGCAAACATTTCTGCTCAGCATGGATATTAGTTTTATGTCTTGTCTGGATGTTTATAATATATATATTATATTATATACATATGTGTATATATATATATATTATATACATATGTATATATTTACAAAAAAGTATATAATTATGTTTTCTATCAGTCAACTGGTTCCCATAGTACAAGGTTTGCTTAGTTTGTGTGAAATTGTCCTCCAATACTTATTTATTTATTTCATTTTTTTATCGGTACGAGTATCAATGGAAACATACAATACGACTACAAAATTTTAATATCGTACGTAACATTTCGCCCCGGATGGTCGCGTGACGTGAAGTGCGTTGTTGGTGCGTGTTGCATGACGCCGACCTCTCCGTATACTGTCACGCAGACAATGAGCGAGTTCCCATGCCTGATTGTGATAACAATGGACATATCTCTTCCTGCTTCATCATTGGATTACGTGAGCATTTCTCTGACGGTATTTGGGGCGGAGATAAGTTGGCTCTGTGTTGAGATTTTAAAACTCGTAGGCCTGATTAATGTGTCTAAAAATGCCATGTTTAACGCTGTTTGACTGGTACCAACGGAGAGAAAACGTAAATATCTACTATACCGAAGCCAATTATTTGAGAAAATAATAAGAATATGATACAATTAGGGCATCTACCTACAAGGTAGAATTAGATAAGTAGGAAGTAGGAAAATCATTTTGAAAATAAGTTTTTCCAACTGTACTATAACCACAGATATAGTTTTCAAAGGATTTGTCTACTAAATGTACTATTAGTAGGTACTATTTATTAAAATAAAAATTATAATATTAATTATAAATAAAACAAGCTAAAAAATGTGTTTCCCTATATTATGTGTCATAATATCAATGGTTCTTTATTTCTTGGTTTTGGCGGCTAATAAAATAAATAACATGAATTATTAAAATACTTTGCACTTTTAAAATACACTGCCACAGAGTTCTTAAAACCTGTAGCATGAAATGTAAAAAAAAAACATGATCATAAAAATACAAATAGAGTTCTTACGATCGAATAAAAATATATATAAAATCGATTCCAAACTCGATTCCAACTCGATAAAAATTCGCAGTTATTATCAGAGTGCGATTACTGTGTCAGTCGTCCGTCGTTTCGCGATATTTTTAATCCAGTTAAGTTGAGCGCGGCACGCCACCGTGGCTTGATCGATATCGGAGACTGACGGCCCATCGCTATCCGAATAATCCGATAGATATTAAACCGTGACTCCTATCACTTGGACAAACAACTGACGTGAATATTAAGGAAATATACGACGCAAATCGATTTGTAGTCGATAAATTACTGTTGCACTGTTGCAGATAATTTGTAGATAGTAAATTATTGTTGCACTAATGCAGATAATTTTTATACAAAATAGACCGTTTGACCACCAACTTGCCTAATGGTAAGCGGCGGTGTGGCGGCGGTGGTCGAGGACCTCCGAGGACGAACCACTAATCAATACTTGGATATAAATTACATTAATATATAAATTAAATTACAGTAAAGTATATACACGAAATACTTACAACTGACACGAACTGTTTGAAATACCAAATATTAATAATTTAATACGTCCCCTTCCTGTAACAAAATCATGAAGACTGAGTTCAGTCGAAACTGAAAACCTTCTTAAAAAGAAACTTTATTCCAAACGTATAAGTGTCACAGATAAAGGATTATCCGGGGTCACAGTGCATGCAACGAAGGTCTTCTATAGACCCACCGAGCACCGGGTAACATAATCTAGTTGCGGTTTCACTGACCCCTACCTATTGTTAACGCTCATTTCCATCCGAGTTTTCATAGTAGAAAGTCAAACTCATAATTTTTACATAGACAGTTACGCGGATAATCTAAGTCACAATATTTTGTGTGATTTTTGTTATAGTTACTTGTCGTGGAAAATCGAAGTCACAATATTTTGTGTTTTTTTTTGTTACAATTCCTTGTCGTGAAAAATCTAAATCACAATATTTTGTGTGATTTTTGTTATAGTTACTTGTCGTGGAAAATCTAAATCACAATATTTTGTGTGATTTTTGTTATAGTTACTTGTTGTGGAAAATCGAAGTCACAATATTTTGTGTTTTTTTTGTTACAATTCCTTGTCGTGAAAAATCTAAATCACAATATTTTGTGTGATTTTTGTTATAGTTACTTGTCGTGGAAAATCGAAGTCACAATATTTTGTGTGATTTTTTTATAGTTACTTGTCGTGAAAAATGTAAATCACAATATTTTGTGTGATTTTTGTTACAGTTCCTTGTCGTGAAAAATCTAAATCACAACTCACAATATATTGTGCAATTTTTGTTATAGGTACCTACTTGTCGTAAAATATTTTCTGTGATTTGTGTTATATTTACTTGTTGTGGAAAATCGAAGTCACAATATTTTGTGTGATTTGTGTTTTAGGGTTAGTTATATTGAAATTCACAAGTTGGTTGTTAGTTTGCGAAATGTTAGTTTAATTTCGATCGTCGCTTGCATGCAGGATATCATCAATCTTGATTGCGAGTTCAGATTTAGATGGTATTTATGCTTGGTTATTAGTATCTTAAGTAAGATCCTTGTACGCAACGTCTGACATTATATATAGACTTGGTTAACTTATATCCTTAGTAGTAGGTAGACTTATATTGTACATATAATTATCTAGGTATGTACTAAAGTCTATTGTTTTACTAGTCTTATGATGTAAATAACTAGCGTGGACTCGTAATTAGTGCCAGCAATTGTTTATCCGCTATTGTTGTTCACTATATAAGACAGAAAAACACATTTTACTTGCGTACAATAAAGTATATATTTTTATGCGTCTATTCTATAGTAACACAACAAACATGCTTAGTACTTAGAACCTTCTATTTTTTTAGAACCTCCTAATAATTCAGTAATTAATAAAATAATTGATATATAAATTAGAACCTAATTTATATATTTATGTAAAAAAATCACTTTTAGTACAGAGAATATACAAATATAAAAATATATGCAATTTTATATTTTATTAGGGGTAGCTGTGGTACATGTGAAATGGGAATTAGGTAATTTCATTTTGTTTAATTGAAGTTGTTATGATCAACATTATTGAAGATCTTGTTGCGTCTACGGCATATATCTTTATAAATAAACAAATAAATATGTTTTTGATATTTCACACAACACCATCTAGCCCAAACTAAGCAAAGCTTGTACTACGGAACTAGATGGCTGATAGAATACATATTTTTTTTAAATTTCTTTGTAAATATACATAATATACAAATACAATATATATACAATATACATATGCAATATGCATATGATACATAGAAACACCCAGACACAGAACAAACATCCATGCTCATCACACAAATAAATGCCCTGGGTGGAGATCGAACCCACGACCAACAGCAGGCAGACACTACCAACTGAGCCACAAGGCCAGTCTAAAGACACTAAAGACAGCTATGAAATTTATTTAATGAGTTTATAAAAGTACTCATGCTATGTATTCTATGAGCGCGTTGCTCACCGGATGTGTCGTTTCACAGTTCGTTTTGCATCCCACTTCAAAGGAACACGGAGATAGAATCATTTTCACTGTAGAGTTCGTTAAATTACACGCTCTTGCATTCGAGCCGTGTTTATCAAACAAATCTATTATGCGAGCGGAGATGGAAAATTTCTCTGAAGTTTCACCGCACGCATGGGGAAAACTTTCGCACTGTGGTACCAATGGTATAAACACGCGTCACTGTCACGTTTATTTACTCTGAAGTACTTGCAACCAGTGCTGGGAAAAATACCTGTTCTTCCCCAGTTACACCATGATAATTAACATACTAGACGTAGATACGCCGCTTTTACTAAGTATTTTACCTTCCACTTTCGTTTTCGTACGTGCAGACTTTCGGAAGATTTCACTGCATGAAATTTGTAATAGGCAATGTTTGCAGTTACAGATTTTGCGCAGATTTGCATATTTTACAGAACACAAAATTTATGAGAGTGGAACAAAACAAAATTTACTTATACATTCTTACTAGAACTACGCACACATACGAGTACCTACTAAGATAAACGTATGGGTGTTTTAGAGTATCCTTGACTTATTTAAACAGGTTTATGTTATGTATTATAATATTATGTTAGAATACTAGATCTTTTATTGAAATATTAAATACCAATCAGAGTCCGGCCTCTATTGACCTTGTATAATTTTCGCATGGCTCGCCTACAGTACCAGCCGAAAATCCGTTGAAATAAATTACCATACCGTTCGCAACGCTTCGAGCGATCATCATTAACGCCTTTTACCCTATTAACAACCTTATTTCTTATGTATTAAAGTATACAATTTGACCATAAAATGTAAATAGCCCAGTTTCGAAGATATTATTTATACTTTTATTCGTGTATTGTTGGGATAAACGAACTCCGGTGTATCACATTTGTTGGTCCAGTACAAACGCGACGCGGCCGAGAGACGACCGCGATGTTCGTGCAATTAATTAAATACGCGAATAATTGCATCGGAGTTCAGTGAAAATTGCGACAAAACGTAGAAAGAAAGAAAGAAAATATTTTATTTTTATACACCATACACGGTGGAAAGTAGTATTCATTAAAATTATTGTTAGTCAGCAAAAATGCTGGACAAACTCGTGATATCTGTTAGTATTGTTTTTAAAATTTGTTTTTTTATTTTTTTGGCATTTCCAGGAGAATGAGATCCGCGCATCGGACATTGAAGCATTCGATGCTTCCATGAAGGTGATATTCTGAAAGATTGCGTGACTGAAATGCTCTAACTGCCGTTGAACGCCTTTCGACTTAATTGTTATATCATCGTTACTGTAATCACCAAAACATATCATTGAGCGTAACATGCGGATGAATTACGTGTGAAAGAGTGTTCCGTTTTTTTATGAATTAAAACGATTGTTCTATAGCTATGCATGGTTTTTTTCGGTTAGCCAATCATCTATATATTTCTGTTCAAAGTTGATATGTCAAAGGGAATATTTTGATTTTGCAGGAACTGCAAGACATGCAGAATCGTCGTCACCAAGACAACTTCACGCCTTCGCAAAAGAACATTTTGCCGTTGAATCGATACGATGAGGCTGAAAAAGTGATCGCAAAGGCTCTATACACGTTCAACGGGCAAACTCAGAGGGAACTTAGCTTTAGAAAAGGAGACATCATTCATGTAAGAAGACAGATAGACTCCAATTGGTACGAGGGAGAAATACACGGAAGAATTGGGTTGTTCCCATATAACTATGTTGAGGTGAGTACATATTTTTTGTTGTAGATCGTTCGATCGATAATTTAGGATAAGGTTGCTGTGTAGGTATAATCCTGTTATTTTATTATTGTTATATTTTTTTTCTAAGATTACAACGTACGAAATGATTTTAAGTGCTCAAAAAATGAGGCCTTTGATTAATCTATAACAATTTTTTGGGGTATTATTTTGAAATATAATTTGGAATGAAAAAGTGACTTGCGAATCAGTAAATCTGTTACTGACTCGTAAGTCACTTCTTAATCACCACACTTCTCGGTGCAAATTTGACTTGTCCTGGTCAAATGAAACCTTATGTCAATTTACCTAGTAAGAGCGATCGTACCCCATCAGCTTCGTCGGGTTGATTCGTCTAGTCTAAAGCGTGAAAGACAAATTCTTCGCTTCGATTACATTAATAAAAGACCGACTCGAGACGATTCCACGACAAAAAGTGCGATCACTTCCTAAGAGCTTCATTCGATCGAAGACACTATGCATAGGTACCTACAAATATTGATCCAATATAAAAACTTGTGCAAATATGAATTACGTCGTATCTTTGCGAACTATTCGCGGCATGCGACACCAAAGTAGGAAGTCTCGGGACCGGTTCGCGAAAATAAATTCGATTCGGCGCAATAACCTCACGACTAGTTGAAGTCCTTAAAGCGCGAGAAAACTTCTGCACTGTCGAAAGGCCAGCGCCGTATTTTAACGCAAGTAAATCCAAATAGTATTAAAAGTGGTTAACATTAAAACACTATTATTATTAACGGGATATTTAACGTGGTTCCTGTTAATTTTGACGCGAACCACGGTACATATCCCGTTAATAATAATAGTGTTTTAATAAATGACCGTGATAGTTTAAAAAATGTGGTTAACATTATTAAAAAACTGGAAACCCTTACTGCATATAGGAAATTCATAATTGGAGTTGTATGTTGGCTAATTGGATTAGGATTTAATTGTAGTGGATTAGAAAACTGCTTAAAGTCACTGACATTTTTATGGGATAACATCTGATGTATATAAATAAAATTACGCCTATTTTCCCTTACAGGGTAAGCCGTTTGACGCAATATTATACCGTGGTTTTAACATTCTTACAATGACAACATAGCCTACGCTCAATAGTGAGACAGTCCATTCAAACAGATCCGAACATATTTTTTTTAATAAGTACAACGTTTTGGGTGAATATACATATCTTCGAAATCGATGCACAATTATAAGTACGTGCTCTCACATAAGACGTGGTACCAGAAAATTTAGCAATTTTATTTTTTTACATTTTTAATCGTAGTAATTTGTCCAACTGTACAGAAACAATCGGTCTGTACGATGTCCTTAAAGCGATCCCACTCACTTTATCTCAAAGCGGCTTGTGAATCAGAATGACTTTCTTTGTTCATCCTTTTGTAGATTACGTGGGTATTAGGAATGTTGTGTTCGGTCACTGCGAACGTGCCTTACTCATCTGTCACCAAGCCAAAGCGACAACACGACCACGAGATTATCTTTAGACTCGAATGGGGGAGACGATATTGTTTTGTGTAAAACAGATAACTTTCCTTTGAAATAAGTTATTCTCTATTTTAGCCACTTTTACCTACAGTTCTGTTGGTTACCCTGAACTTGGAGAAAGGATGAAAAAGTATGATGTTCAGGACATCCAGGTTATTTCATATTTACATATGAAATCATGAATGGCAATTATTGTCCAATATCAAATCTAAAGTACCAGTTTTAAGCACATCTCTAATATTATTTTATGATATATAATAGCTAACAAAATGTACTTAAAACCTTTCCAGATCCAAAAGGGAGACGCAGTTCAAACTCCTAAGAAACCCGCCGTTGTGGAGGGACGAGCGCGAGCTAAGTTCGATTTCACCGCTCAGACGAATCTAGAACTGCCATTGAAGAAAGGCGAAGTGGTCGTGTTAACGAGGAGGATCGATCAGAACTGGTGGGAAGGCAGAAATGGAACCAAAACAGGCATCTTCCCCGATAGTTATGTGACCATTCTACAGGAACCTAGTCAAAATAAGCCTGGTAAGTACTTTACCTACCTGTTTTGTCAATCCTACTTCGTACTAATATTAAAAATGAGAAAGTATGTGGATTAGGATGTTTGTTGCCGTAACTGTTTGATAAAATGTTATAATGTCAGGGTCAGTATCATAATATTTACATTACGGAGTATGTTACATGGCTATCTTTTATTTTGAGTTTTAAATTCTTTAAATCAAGCGCTTCTAGACCACTTGGCTCACTGGACCTTTTGCCCCCTTAGCCCTTTGTGACCCTGAACGTTGGAGTTCAAATAAGAAATGGACGAGTTAAAATTGTATCACAGAATAAATAAAAGATGACTGTTTTTGCACTAGCGTGACAACTTCTGCTGGGTTCCGGTAATAAATACTAATTCTAAGGCCAACCTTAGAATTTAATAGGTGCTGAAACAGCATTCAATTTTACTAAGAATGTATTTGTATAGAGATTCTAAAAAGCTTAGATAAGTGAATCATGTATTGAATGCTTCTTCTTGGGTTCTGTACAACTAGTGTAGATTTGCATAGTGACATGGCAGTCAGCTTCGCTTATAACGTTTCCACTAAACCTGAGCGGAACTTGAATTAACCAATTACAATGTTCGAAATCTACGTGCGAAAAATTTCAACTATTGTGATTGGTTAATTCATACAAGCGAATTCATTCAGCGAAGCTCCGCTCCACTTCAGTAGAAACGCAGCTTTAAGGTGAAAAAGTTTGACAACACTATCTGCTGACTACAATCACTAAAATCATAATACTGTCGATTGCAGAAGCGCAACCAGTACTGAAGTCTGATAAGCCGGTGGCGTCGCCAGCAGCACACGGCCTCATGAACGGATCAGCCAAGCGTAGCATGGGCTCGCATAGCTACATGCCGCAACAGAACAGCCAAGCGCTCTCCAACGCGCCGCCTGCCACGCAGCCTCTACCAGGTAATTACTATATTATACACATTTTTGATGAGAAACTTTTCATAAAATCACACGAAAACAGACAAGTGTCAGATAAAAAATGTGTCACAAGTGCAGTATCTTTAATTAATAGCTTATAGAGTCAGCTCGCTGATATGATCCTGAGTTACAATAAGTGGGCGTGGCCTGTATCTTGGGACCAAGATACAGGCTATATAAATGATGAATGCGCGACCCGCACTTGGCCAGCGTGGCAGACTATGGCCTAACCCTTCTCACAATGAGAAGATGGCCCGTTCTCAGCAGTGGGACAGTTTGTACAAACAGGGCTTGTTAACGCTAAATTGCGACTTGAAATAAATGGCAGAAGACTAGTTCTTTCTCCTTTTTTCCTAACCAATTACCGCTCCCCATCCTTGTCTTTCTCACGTATCGCACCACTTGAGATGAGTCTGTTTCGTTGACCGAATGGCGGTCATGTGATCTCCCTTAAAATAATTACAAACTATTGTTCATCCGGTGATTTTGTGTGGAAATACTATATACATATACATATGTGCAGAACTCTCCTATCTTCGAATTGTGATATAAGAAGTGATCTCCTGGATCTTCCTGTGGGAGCAGCAGTAAAAAACGTGAGTCCTTTCATGTGCCTTCCTCACCCCTAGATCTTTTGCCATTATATTAGGTTCTAAATTCAAAATACGATACCAGCGCGCATACATTGTTTTGGTCACTTCGAACCTGGATGTTATTTTGTATATTTAGACCTTGTCATTGGTATATTTTGTGAAATACGGTCACTTTTTCACGCGTAACTTTTTCGTGCAGCTACCGCCATCTTTTTGCAATAGGCAATTTAATTTATCGGCCAGTACTTATAACTTCGAATAAGTTAGTATTTATTTCGGTAATTAATTCCTTTACAAAATATGGCTACTAGAAAAGAAAAAGATATTGAGAGATTGCATAATAAGTTATCAGCATATTTCGAGCATGTCCAGACAATTTATGATTCATTAAAAACGTTAGATTCTAATAATCCTTCGCAAGTTGAATCGTTCCTAGCATCAAGTTTTACAATTGAAAACATACGTGATAGGTATATAGAAACGCTCGAAACAAAATGTACCTACGAAGTTGCGCAAGAGGATACTGCTTCGAGAACTGCTGGTACTTATCAATCTTTGATTGCATTCGAACAACTTTATACTCAAATTAAATTTAAGGTAAATCAGTTATCTCATAAACAAAGCCTAATGGAAGGTTCATTAGATAAAAACAAACAAAATGCCAAGAATATACGGCTTCCTAAATTGGAGTTGTGTTCTTTTTCTGGGGATCAGGAAAACTGGCCTGTTTTCTATGAAACTTTTCGCACGGCTGTCCACGAAAATCACGACCTATCCGATGGGGAGAAGGTAATATATCTTATGGGTAAATTATCGGGCAATGCGCTCACACTCTGTCAAGGTATAATACCGTCTTCTGAAAATTATCGTGTGATTTGGAATACATTAATAAACCGTTACAATGATAAGCGATTAATGGCCGCTAATTATGTTGACAAATTATTGAATCTTCCAGCTGTTGACAATACACCCGCCAGCTTAGAAAACTTCATTGATACGTTTTCGTCAGTTATCGCAGCGTTGCGTCAATTAAAAATAAATAGCTTGGAGGATTTATTAATTGTTCATATCGGCTGTAAAAAACTTAATCTCGATACTATTAAAGCTTTTGAAATGTCTTGCAATGAATGCGATGTAGGTCAGTTGCCTACCTGTGATGAATTCGTGGAATTTGTTCGTAAACATGCTCACTTATTGAAGCGAGCTTATAATGTCACTGATAAGCCTACTCAATCTCGTAAAAATGTGGATGCAAAGTCATCTACGGGAAAATACACCGGATCAAGATCGAACAATAATATTAAGACTTTTGTTAACGTGCAGGAACACTCTAATTGTGTATGTTGTGACAAAAAAGAACATCCACTGTCTAAATGTCCTTCATTCCTGTCTACGTCACCTCGTAACCGTTTTGTGATAATCAAACGTAATAATTTATGTGTGAACTGCTTTGATAAACACACACTGCCCAATTGTCCCTCTAAAAATAGGTGTAAGGTGTGTTCGCGTCCTCATAACGATTTATTACACTTTGATAATGCTTACGCATCCTCTAATAGGAACGTTAATGCATCGCAAAACGTCGGGAGAAACAATACCGCTCTTATCTCTAACGTAAACAATCAAATGCAGTCGGCTACGGCAGACGAGCGTTCTCTAGCCGCGCGGCCAAGAGTTTCACATGTTGAAGGGTATAATGGTGAGTCCAATACTAACCGTCCCGTCACGTTGTGTGCTGTAGGTATTAAATGCGCCGCTGTCAGCGAACCTGATGATATTAAACCCGCGACTTCCGTCCTGTTAGGTACGGCGCAGTGTCACTATGTTGACGAAATGGGTAATATTCATTTGGTCCGCGCTATAATTGACAGCGCGTCGCAACGCGATTTTATTACAACAGAATGTTGTCGGCGTCTGAACCTGCCGTTGTACTCGACTGCAAGTAAATATGTATCTGGGGTGGGTGATGTCACCAACCCTATCGAAGGTATAACTTGCCTTACTTTACGATCTCGGCATAATGACGAGGTAAAGTTTACTATCCAACCGCTAGTAGTTAGTCGGATTACGGATACACTTCCGGTATCAACAATTGATATAAAGCAACTAGATTATTTACAAAATCTACCTTTAGCTGATAGCCGCTTTAGCTCGCCGTCGGCCGTCGACCTTATCTTAGGTTCGGATTTATTCGCTCGTATACTGCGCCCGAACACTGTGTCTCGTCACACAGGTGAACCGGTAGGTATAGAAACCCTATTGGGTTATCTTATCGTAGGTCGGGCTCCGGTGCAGAACGATAAATGCAATATTGTCCGAGCATATTGCACGATTAACGAATCGCTTAATAACAACGTAAATCGGTTTTTTGAGTTAGAAGAAGTACCTACCGTTGAGAACGCACTTTCTCCTGACGAACAGAGATGCGAAGAGTTCTATGCTAGTACCACGCGACGCGACGATGATGGTCGGTTCGTGGTGTCGCTCCCGTTCAAAAAGGATGCATCATGTTTAGGTAACTCCATGCGTACAGCGGAGCGTAGGTATTTATCACTCGAACGTAAACTGCTGGCCGACCCGTCTATTAAGAAAGAATACGACGATGTCTTTCGTGAGTATTTAGATAAGGGTTATTTACGTGCTTTTGAGAATGTTGCTACGGAGTTTAATGTTCCGCATTACGTGATACCTCATCATGGGGTCGTGCGGACAGACAAAGCGACTTCGCGTTTACGTGTAGTGTTAGACGCGAGTAGTGCTACCTCAAACGGAATTTCATTAAATTCCATTCTTAATACGGGAGCGAATCTCCAAAATGATTTATTCCAAATATTATTGCGGTTTCGATTACTGCCCATTGCCATCAGTGCCGACATTCGACAGATGTACTTAAGAATATTAATGAGTGAAGACAACTGGCATTTTCAGAGAATGCTGTATCGGTTTGATCCGATTGAACTTATTCAAGTATTTGAGATGACGCGTGTCCCGTTCGGTTTATGCTGTAGTCCGTTCTTAGCCGTACGGTCGGTCCGCCAATTGGCTATAGACGAAGAAGCTCGCTACCCGACGGCTAGTCTTGCCGCGCAACAAAATATATATATGGACGATTTGGCAACGAGTTGTTTGTCTGTATCCGACGGAATCAAATTATCCGATCAGCTGATTAAAATGTTTGCAACTGCAGGATTCGGGTTAGTCAAGTTTTCTAGTAACTCGCCCGAAGTTATGGAAAGTATTCCGGCCGACCATCGTGTGTCTGAAGCTGTAGAATTTAGTCCAGGCGACCAATTGAAAATATTGGGATTGCATTGGCTACCGGCTGAGGATGTATTCACGGTCAGAGTCAACCTTGAGCCACGTCCATGTACAAAGCGTAATATACTTTCTCGTATTGCCCGTCTATGGGATTTAAATGGATACATCGGACCAGTCACGCTACTTGCCAAACTAGTAGTCAAATCACTCTGGAATCAAAATGTCGATTGGGATGAAACACCTAATCCGAATATTGTTAAATTGTGGCAAAGTTTTGAAGCTGAGTTACCATTATTGGAAAATGTCAGATTGCCACGTCATATCGGAGTTACTGACGATTGCGTCATATCCCTACTGGGGTTTGCTGATGCTTCTGAGTCTCCTTACGGAGAAGTGATCTATATTCACGTGTACGTTCCTAAATTTGATCGGGTCGGGATCGGGATCAAGTCGACTCCCGCTCAGTTGATTGTACACATACTATGGTTCTATGGACTGAAGTTTGGTTATCAACCTCGCTCCGAATGGCCATTAAACAATAACTTCAGTACCTCGGATGACACACCGGAAGTAAAAGTGAGTGTGATTGCAATTATCGATGCGTCCACTCCCACTCTCCCGGTAATGTGTGAGCTTGCGAGTCGAGTCTCCACCTGGACTAGATTACTTCGGATAGTAATCTATGTCCTTTGTTTTGTCAAGAAATTACCGACAAACTTTCATGTTTCCCATTTAGAACATGCTGAACTTGTAATAATCAAGAGCCTTCAAAGCGTTTACTTCGCTAATGAAATTGCAAGATGCAAGGCGGGCAAACAATTGCCGCCAGCCTTTCTTAAACTTAACGCATTCGTTGATGATAACGATATCTTGTGCGTCGATGGTCGTTTGACTAATGCCAACATAAGTTTTGACAGTCAACACCCCATTTTGCTGCCGCGTCGCGACCATATCGTTAACTTGATAATTGAATATTATCATCGCAAGAATTTGCATACTGGACCGCAACTGCTGATGTCGTTATTGCGACAAAAATACTGGATTATGTCAGCTCGTAATATTATACGTACTCGAGTGCAGAAATGTAATAATTCCTTTGGTACACGACCTAAAAATCAGTTTCCCATGATGGCAAGTTTGTTTGAATGTCGCGTCAATGAGGAAAAGCCTTTCTGTCACACGGGGATGGATTATTATGGTCTTTTATTAGTCGTTCTGCATAGTGAACGAGGATTACATGCCGTACTTGCTTACATATGTTTTTATGTACGTCTCGTTACGAAATGTATTCGCCTTCAGTTGTTACCGCTTCTGAGTACAGAGTCTTACCTAAATGTACTCCGACGCTTCCTCGCTAGACAAGGACCCGGGAGTACCATTTACTCTGTTCAGGGTACTAATTTTAAAGGCGCCAAGTCCTACTTAGATAAAATGTATAATTTACTTGAATCAGAAAAGTATCGTGATAAGTTTGCGAACAAATTGCGCGACAAGCGCATCGATTTCAAGACAAATCCAGCATCAGCACCGCATTTTGGAGAGCTTTGGGAGTCCAACATGCGGTTAAGGTTTATCTCTTCCCAATAGTAAACAAAAACAAAAATTATACAGTCCACAACTCTAATTTAGCTACAATTATTAGTAATTGAATATCATGTTAAATGTTAGTTTCTTAACGTTAAATGTTAGACTTAAACTATTCGTAAATAAGTACTGGCTATCTCCAATAGGTTGCCTATTAAGGTTTCGCTTTAGCTTAACGCTCTTTTAATTAGGCGCGCTGAAGTGACCTTTTATTTGTATGTGCCTTGTATTATTGAAGGCTCTTCGTCCTGTCAAGGTGGGGGGGATGTTAACGCTAAATTGCGACTTGAAATAAATGGCAGAAGACTAGTTCTTTCTCCTTTTTTCCTAACCAATTACCGCTCCCCATCCTTGTCTTTCTCACGTATCGCACCACTTGCGATGAGTCTGTTTCGTTGACCGAATGGCGGTCATGTGATCTCCCTTAAAATAATTACAAACTATTGTTCATCCGGTGATTTTGTGTGAAAATACTATAGACATATGTGCAGAACTCTCCTATCTTCGAATTGTGATATAAGAAGTGATCTCCTGGATCTTCCTGTGGGAACAGCAGCGAAAAACGTGAGTCCTTTCATGTGCCTTCCTCACCCCTAGATCTTTTGCCATTATATTAGGTTCTAAATTCAAAATACGATACCAGCGCGCATACAGGGCTGATAAAAAAAAATGCGCGACTACGTAATTTAAGTTTGCGTTTGCGTAAGTTTGCCACGAGTTGGGGAGGGTTGGAGGGAAAGATTTTGCCGTGTGTCCCGCCAATTTTTTTTTAAAACCCTTGGTATCCCAATGTTTGAAATCTTTCAATTCTTTTCTCTACTAATCCTGTTCCCGTCATATCTCATTCCTAGCTAAAATTCTAAATCAATTTAGTGACAAGTTTACCGTCATACTTTATTATATGCGTATTGTTTAGTTGAAACCACATGGGAAAACTTGCTTGTCTGAAAGTTATGCTCTGAATTATATTATGTGTACTGTAACGTCTGATAGCTCATACTTGGCCAGCGTGGTGGATAATGCTTTAGCCTTGTCTCAATGAGAAGCGAAAGAAGAAACAGAATGACAGAAAAAAGAAACAGAAAACTTGTATGACACTGGACATAGTCCTCAGTCCTTATCGCTATTGTCAGATAACAGACGACCAATGAGTACAGGCTTCATGGCTCACTGGTAGTACTACTGCCTCGTGAGCTGTAAGTTGTGGGTTCGATACCCACCCAGGGCAAACATTTGTGTGATGAGCATGGATGTCCGTTCTGTGTCTGGGTGTTTCTTTGTATCATAAGTATGTATTTACAAAAAAAGTATACTTGCTATATGTATTATATCAACCATCTAGTTTCCATAGTATAAGCTTTGTTTAGCTGGACAAGTACGTGTTGTGTGAAATGTCTACCAATATTTATTTATTGGTGAATTTCATCGAATCAACCAATCAAAACGGTTATTGAAGTCCAGAGTGATGAATTGTTATGGTCATGGTGAAGACCATAGATTAATAGAAGTTAACTGATCAGGCAGCTGATCTTATCCAGATTAGAGCTCACATTTGACCATGTTTGTGTGGTTCCAGGGTACACGAGTAGACAAGCGCCTTCCAGCCTGACTCCGTCGGAGCGCGGCTATGGCCCGCCCACCGGACAGGGCGTCGATCTCAACAACAGTGAGCCCTTGTACGTCGACACTAACGCGGAGGCCGTGCCGTGAGTATATTTTGAACATTTTTTTTAGTTGTATGCAAACTCATGAGAAAATAATCGGCATCATCATCATCATCATATCAATCACAAGAAGTCTACGCTAGACATAGGTCGCCTCCAGTAGATATCGAACAAGTAATTGTTTAAAAAACAAAAAAAAACTAATTGAAAATACGCAATTTGTTAATTTTTTTTTATTTTTACGAAATTAAATTTAATTTTTGTTTTATTTCTCATAATAAATGTCGTCAAAGTTTACATAGTCAGTCAAACAGCCCACCCCTGACTGTACCCGACGCAAAGGTGCCCATGACACTCGCCGCATTACCTCGTTGAATGGCGATGGACAACCTTTGCATCAGGTAAAATCCGGAGCGGGGGTCGCCACAAGTCTCCCTTATCCGCTGCCCCAACTCCAAAACCAAGCTTTTGGCCTCAGCACCCCAGCTGCCCATGGTCTCCACGGCAATGGGTACAAAATGATATCGCGTCACTAGCGCCGCGTACTTCTCTCGCTTTTTACTTGCAGCATCTTCTGCAGCAGCTGCTGGCGACCGGATGGATCGACTCAAGTGACAGGTGGCGAAAGTGCTCACGCAAGTGGCGTCCCAAATTAAGCACTTGTCATTCTTCCACGGCACTAGAGTCAACCCATCCGGACGCTTGCCGTCCGACCTGCTCAGGCCTGGCGGCTCCAATACGCAGGGAATATTGGCCGAGACAAAGGCCCTACGGACTATGTCGTTGAGGGCATGGTGACGCGGAAACCTACCTGCGCAGCGACGACAACTCAAAGCGTGATGGCCATCGGCCTCCACCATGGAACCGCAGGTGCATACATGAGGTTCACACACCTTACAGCCCAAGCGGAGAGCCACCGCCACGTGAAGTGAGTCGTCGTCCAACAAAGTGCCCAGGTGAGGCGAAGGGAGAGCGTGCAACCATGCCCCCGACTCCGATTGCGACACAGCCCTTAGTCTGGCCAAATCCACTCCGACGGCAGCACTGAGAGACTGCGCATTGATTCCTTTAGCCCTAACGTCGTCCCAAGCTTGTTGAACGTGAGGATACTCGGGTACTACAGCTCCAGCATTGAGCGAACACCAGGCCGCCACAGCCTCCGACACAAAGGGTATGCTCACCTTGTCACCATTGGAGTTGAGTATATCAGTGACCAGGTTTGCAACCCCATGCGCTGACGCCAGGAAAGCCGGTAGCCCGACATCTTCAGCACACCGCACCCCAAGACCTCCGTATCGAACCGGCTGAACCGCCTGCCGCCACTGCAACTCATCCAAAGATACATTAACGATCGATTCGACAGACGATTTCAAAGTTTCATCGAAAGATGATACTTCTCTCGGACAGAGCCAGGTCGGTGCAGTACGAAGGAGATAACTAACTTTTGGTACAGCAAAGCACATGCGCAGCATTACCAATGCAACATGTGCTGAAAGGTCTTTGAGCCGTTCTTGAGCGGTCAGTAAAAGTTTTTTTTTAGAAAGAATAGCCTCAGGAACAGCCTCAAGGAAAATAGGTGATCCCAAGAGATAAAAAAAAGATGGTGACAGTTCTTTTAGACCAGGAAGAAGAGAATTAAATCGAGAAAAGTGTGTACGAGCTTCTGGGCAGCAGGGGAAGAACTCACACTTTGAGGGATTCACTTCCAAGCCCAGCTCCTTGAGACGCGGAATAAGCACCTCCAAATCCCGGTATACCTCTTCCGGAGTCCCACCAATGGTGCCATCATCGAGGTACCACAAATTTAGGGGCGATTTTAGCTCGAGAACGGCCTTGTGAATAGCTAAGCTGAAAGCAAGTGGTCCAAGCGGGTCCCCCTGCTGCGCTCCCACTTGAGAAAGAATGAGATCGTTTTTTAGAAAAAGATTCGACGGAGCCTGATAAGCCTGGTAGAGGAAAGGGTATAATGCAGGAGTATGATCCTTGACTTCGCTCAAGAGGGTGTCCCTCTCTAGTGAATTAAAGGCATTGGTAATGTCGACCTTGAGCACCACACAGTTTGAATTCGTCGAATCCCCCACGTACGCCCGAGTTGCATGAATCGCTGCCTCACATCCCAAGCGTGTACCGAAGCCCAACTGATGAGGTCGCAAATGACTGGCCATTTCTTCTCTAACAGCTCGGCAAGCTAACTTTGCTGCCAACCGTCGAAAAACGCTGCCGATGGCGATTGGTCTCACTCCACCATCCTTCTTACTCAGGGCACTTAGTGAGGCTCCATACAAGTACGGGCACACATCAGAGTTAAGTTTTCAGCTGAGTAAAAAGTTGGACAATCTAGTCAGACACACCAACAAACGAAGACCGTTCTCGCCTGCAGAAGAAGACGTAAGCTCCTTAAGATGACTCGGGCGGATTCCATCTAAGCCGGCCGCGGAACCGCTGTAAAAAGAACTTAAGGCCAGCGCAATCTCCTCCCCAGTGACTGTTAGGGGGGTATAAGAAGCATCTGGCGCCGGCGGAAAGCTGAGCGGTCGCGACGGACCAGGATGTTTCGTTCTCATAGCGGCTAGAGTCTCCGACCCATGCTGAGCATGTGTGTCGCTCGACACCAGCAACCGTACTGCTCCTCTCAGATCACCCTCGAATACTTTAGACTCAATCATAGTGCGAGTTGATCGTGATCTGGAACTGAACCCAACGTTGCTGTCGTAGCCATCGACGGGGAACGACCGGGAAGACTCAATATTGGCCTTCACCTTCGATGTCATGTTCCCGGGCAACTGCTTTGAAGGGACCTTCAAGGCATCGAAGGCAAAAGTCAATAAAGATAACCAGTCCTCAACGCCATTGCAGTCAATACATCTGTCGATTACCTCGCACAGCCTACCCGCCGCCAGATTTCTCGCCCCCTTAGGAATATGCCGGAGAACAGGTGTACTTTGCTTCAGTTTGGCCATCACGTCTAACGGGCATCCGCCACCCGCAGCCGCCGCCGGTATCCTTTGTACCGTAGGCGGTTCAACACCAGATAACTGAGAAGCAACTGAAGGCTGACTCAACACCTTATGCATGCGGCCAATGTGTACCTTTAGTCCATGCGCGCTGAAAGACCGTGTAGACCCCGGGCAGTGGGGACAAGTTAAAGAGGCAGACAGGGAACTCATTTTACATGAAGTACAAACACTAATCTGTAAATAATTAAGTACTAAAAGTTAAACATTAATAACAATATGAAGTTGATAAATTTACATTAAATAATAATAATAAATTAAAATCATTAAAATCAAAAATTGAATCAAAGTAATTAATTGGTAATATAATAATTATTTGTTTAAAGAGCTAAATAAATTGAAATTGTTGAATAACAAGAGTATAACATTAAACAATTAAACTGAGATATAAAAATTTATATCGGCACAAAGTCAGGATGTTATAACTATGTTCAATATAGTAAAAATTAAAATAATAGCCACAGCGCTAAAGTCACAATTACTATAACTGAAAAAAAAAATTAAAAAAAAAAAATAAAGTAGATTTTACTAACACAATAGAATTCAGATATTATATAATAACTACATTCCAATACTCGATTATTCATATATTAATTATTTTGAAATCATTACAAATCATTAAAATTGCAAGCTTTACGAATATGGTCTATAAATAAAAATACGGTGACAACAATATCTAATATGTGTACCACCTAACTCTGGAGACTGAGGCAGAATGGACTGCAGCAAAAATTGTTGCAAAAACAAACTTCGCTTCTCTGGACTCGAACACACGTATCCAACATCTAATCCGACCTACGCGACCCCTTTGCCAGTTGCGTGGTTACGGTGATCACGAAATTGCAGATCACGTAATAAACGGGACAATACAAATTATAGTGTCATATTTTTAATATGTGGGTATTTTTGTGTCTTCTTTGTTTTGGTCTCAACGACGACGCAACTTGTGCAGGTCCAAAGGTCAATTATGTTTAAATTATGTATAAAGTGCCTTTACGGAATCAAAATTTGGTTCAAGCTTCCTGATATCACTTTCTTCACTTGAAATAAAATATACCGGCACAAAATCAATGAAAATTTCTTCGACTTAGTTATCACACTCTTCGAGACTCTGACGTATAACTGACACAATTATTTTATATTTCTTTGTTTATACCAAATATTTTGTTGTAATAACAACAACACGTAGAAGTCGTCGAATAATTGTTAAAATGGAGTGGAGATAATAACTACTTTGTGCAAAATAGTATTTTTAAAATTTAAAAATTCGCGGAGTTGTTGTTATCGTGCAGCGCCGTCTGGCGGTCCTTATTATTAGGTTTGTTAATTGGATGAGATATTTTTTCCAGTTATTTTGTTATAAAAACCAAAATACTGAACCGATTTTGATAAAATTTCTATGGGATCACATGGGAACCCTTTCAAATAAAAAATATTTTTTTAAAATCGGTCCAGGTGTCTTCTAGTAAACGAGGAACATACATAAAAAATTAAAAAAAGATTCCGACGAATTAAGAACCTCCTCTTTTTGAGAAGTCGGTTAAAAAGATTGGTAGCTGGAAGCGACCTCTAACCAATGTCTTCTCTTTATGCCACTTGTATGAAGTCATCTATCCACTTTGTGGCTGGTCGTCTTACGCTGCGCTTGCAGATCCTTGGTTTCCAACTTTTCAGCCCTATTTGCCATCAGTACTCTGCCCGTTGCCACTTCAACTCACTAGTATAGTTCTGGGCTATATCGTTGACATTTAAGTATTCGTCTACAGACATTATAATTTTATTGAATCTCATAAAATTCATAGAAATACTCCTTAAAGTATCTCTATAAGATTAACAAAAAAAAAATGAAAAATTCGGAAAAAGAGATATTTTAATCATCATAATTACTCTGCGAAAGGAAAAAAGACTGTCAATGAATAAAATAAATGCTGATTAAAATGTCCGTTAAAATTACATGTTTGTTTACCTTACGCAGAGACCGATAATTACACACACACACGCGCGCACACACACACGCATACACACACGCACGCACACACACACACACACACACACACACACACACACACACACACAAGCACATTACATAAACATACATTTACAATACATTACACATAAACATTTACATTTTACATAATTCAGGGAGAAAGAGAAATCGTCATCTCAACTAGATGTATATATTCGCAGGTACCGAGCCATGTACAAGTACCGCCCGCAGAACCCCGACGAGCTAGAGCTGTGTGAAGGGGACACGGTATACGTACTGGAGAAGTGTGACGACGGCTGGTATGTGGGCTCCAGCCAGCGCACCGGACGCTTCGGGACCTTCCCCGGTAAATATCTACTTATATGTTTCTAGGGTTGCCATTTCTATACTTCTATCTATATATCTATTCAGCCTGGATCCACCCACTGCTGGGTATAAATAATAAAACAATATTGGTGAACATTTCACACAATAACCATCTAGCTCAAACTAAGCAGAGTTTGTATTATTGAAACTAGATGGCTGTTACAATATTTTTTTTTTTGTAATTTTTTTTTTATCAATGAAATACATACTTATAATGCATAGAACATAGACTAATAATACATAGACACAGAACAGACAGGTCATCATACAAATGTTTGCCCTTGGCGGGATTGAGATCGAACCTATGACCTACAGCTCAGAAGGCAGTCGTACTACCACTGAGCCATAGGCCTTCTCTTGTTCACGCCATCCTTTCCGGTCCTGTGTGAGTCTCGTCCACTGACATCCAACGTGCTTTTCGATGTCATCTGACCATCGTACCAGTAGTCTGCTCCGATGTCGTCGTCCGTTCCTCAGGTACCATTCGGTGACAGCTTTGGTCCACCTGTCGTCATCCTGTCTAACCAAGTGTCCTGCCCACCTCAACTTTAGCTTAGTGATGTGTGTTGCCTACGTTTTATCTATCCTTACTCCACCAATATTATTTATTTATTATATTGTGTAAACTTGACTTTCTTAGTACAACTTGAATGTTGGTCAATAAATAATAATATAAATTAATGATTGACAAAAATCATACGAATCTAAATCAATGAAAATAAAAACATAAAATATATAAGGTTCTTTCACTGTGAAGTATAGATAAGAAAGGATGCGGTCGGTTGCGGTTGTAACCGCTGCATGCGGCTAGATTAGAAATTCAAGATTAAAGTAATTATAGCATAAATACATATAAATAACTCTGTATCATCATCATCATCTCAGCCACAAGAAGTCCACTGCTGGACATGGCCTCCCCCCATGGATTTCCAGAAAGACCGGTTGGAAGCTGTATGGATGGATGTACAATCAAGTTATTTCTATTCCAAAGTTACATATCACGTGAAAATTAATTAAAATAAAATAATATAATAATTGAATTAAAAATCATTCAAATTTCATTATAATAATATATTTAAAGTATTTTTACATTCAGTATAATCAATATAAAGTTAATCATTCAATTCATCAATAATTATGTCATATTTAAGAGCAGATTTCTGGTAGATTTCTAGTATGGCTACCAACGCGATGGTGTAATTTCAAAATTTTATTATCACTGCTAGATGCTATCCATTAATATCTATTCAGCATATCTTTTAAAAATGTTGTTAGGTGTATTAAATAATTTTTTTTTATGTTATTGTAGGTAACTACGTCGAGCGCATCTGATAGCGACCACGGTCGTTGCTGCGTCGCTTGCGCCGCGCCACGCTGTGCGCGCGACGCTGACACGCACAAACACGCAAGCTACACTGACATGACACAAACATACCTGTAGATACACACCTAAACAAGGAGTTATTATTTTACATACCATACTATCGACAGGCTTATCTGTGACTGAGGCAGCTCATGTAACTGATTACTTCAAGTGATCAGATATTGTATATACCTACATAAATAACATTTCTGTAAAATTATTCTAAGAAAATTTGATGCTAGCGCCTCTAGCGTAATACGGCAGAAATGTTAACTAAAAATAATATAATCGTTACAGCTGCTAATATAAGCCTGCAGTTAGTTAAAAAAATATGTAATGGTGAACTCTACAGCTGTCATTCGTTCGGAAAGGATGTGGCTAGCGTCGTGTCGTGTCGTGACACTGAGACGCGGACGGTCCGATTACCGGGTACTGTACCCAAGCGCTTATTTTATATCCAATCATACCAAAATTTTACCATGACTTTTTATAACGTTTTGTACAAAAGTATGTTAACGTTTTCGGCGAGGTCGTCGAGCCGTCGCTGAGGGCATATTCATACCGCAGCATTGAGATCTAAAATTTTCGCTGGAAAGTATTGAATTAGTCCTAAATATTTCCGACCGACCGAAAGTACGGTTTTTATATTTAACGGCGTTCTACTAACCGTAGTTTAGTATCTCATTACGATTTTATCGGTGTTCTATAGCTTCCGTTATAAGGTGGTTACCATTTAAAATCGGATTTAATCAATAAAAGTTTGAATAAGTCCGGATTTATGGCAACCTTCGTCATCACGTATTAGAAAGTGTAACCTGGGCAGTTATGGATGCTGTTTCGGACTGCGACACGATTGTAGTCCCGCTCACACGATTTACTCTTGCTATGCGTGCGTCCGGGACGGCAACAGTCTCGGTGTTCAGATCAAGGTTACATAGTAAGCAGCCTAATAATGTCGATTAAATCTATCCAAAGTTGTTTTACGCGTCCCAAAGAGTATGTTTATCTGATAATTACGATGTTGTATAATTGTGTAAAAAAATGAATAAAAATACGTATATACCTGTAAAATTGTTTAGAGTAGTTATTTATTTATAACATAGGTGAGATTGTGGGCTCGTCTTTTGAAAGTGGCATTTTAAAAGAAAGCAGCTGAATGGCACGCGGTTTACTAATTCATTAAACCTACTAACATAACACTAGGAATTATTTTTTATAACCATTGGGTCCGTGCGTCCGAACATTGAAAATTAGACTTTATATTTTTGCTCTAAAGTTTTATTTTCTATGTAATTTTTTTTGCGCGTTACGTCCAGTGGTCATATTAAATAAGGACTCTGTCACATTACAAAAGTCAAACTTTGAACTAACTTTGGTGGATACAACACTTTGCCGGCGCGTCGTTGACAAAGTTTAGACGTTTTGTATAAGTACACGTAAGCTTATAAATTACCCAAGATTTTGTGTAAATATAAATGAATCGTTCTGTACTAATAAATGAAGGAAAATTGGTTACCATAGATGTATAATCAACTAAAATATAATTAATCAAAATCTATTCGTGATAGATTGATTTTCTGCATTTTTGTGGAGTTTCAAAAGTTCTTCAATTATTGGCACAGAACTGTTTCAAAGTTACCTTATACCTTAAGGATATTTTGGCGCGTGACTGGGGGCGCTGCTGTTGTATGTTCGGTCAAAAACTGTGGAATTTGCGTAGTTCCGACTCGGGTCACGCGCCACAAGACCCTACAAATGTAACAGTGTAATCAATATACAATACTCAAGTGTATGTATTAATACGAATAGGGCGAGTGTTTCGGCAACGGTTGACAATACAATATAGTATGCTTAATTTAAAATTAGGTGTATCGAAATTGCGAGTGCTATTTTAGTCTGACGTCTGAATATTTATACTTATTACTTGGAACTGTCTAAATTGCTTATTCGGTTGCATTAATATTATTTCTGTTGTAGTTAATAATCTAGTCATGAATCAGATTTTGTAACTCACCATTGTCCCGTATTTATATTTTACTATGATTTAATCGGTTTTTTTTACTAAGCCATAGTATTCTCTCAATGCCTGTCAAAGTTATTATACCATTTCGCATTGCAAGGTTTTAGATTCTCGCCCTAGCTACATTGAAATGGAACCATAATTATTTTATAACTTTAAAACCTACCTATAAAATGTATTGTTGTATTTACTTTTGTTAATTTATTTTTAGTAAGCACAAATGTTTTATTTTGTTGTTGACACCTCGACATACGATTTGTATCATTAACTTCTACTACATATTGTTCGACATCATCACATCTAATAAAGTAATCTTTATAATATAGGACTGTTTTATTTTACAAGTATCTAAGTTCTAAGTAAGAGAGTATCTAAATTATCTTTACACGAGACGGACGGATGACCTCATACAAGTGGCGGAAAAACGCTCGATGCAAGCCGCTTCCGATCGATCTTTATGGAAGTCCATGGGAGAGGCTTAAGTCCAGCAGTGGACTTCTTGTGGCTGAGATGATGATGATGTTAGTCTTTAGCTGACTGCATAACAGGAGTTTTTGTTGTGTCACTGTTAGGTTCGAAAGTATGCTCAAAACCGCTGTAATAAGTAATTATTTATGATACAAATGTGGAAAGTTGATTTTTACAAACGAGTTGGCGAATGTCATGAGTTTGCCACACTCCCTTTATTGCGGTTTGAAAGTAATAATAGGAAATTAGTGTCCACCCGGTAAAATGAGTTAAAACCCGGGAAGAAACTGGTATTTAATGAGTAATAATAAAAAAAAATTCCGTGATACTTTTTCACCCATTGCCTCTCGCTCTTATCGTTTTTTTTTCTTCATTATTTTGTTAGTGAAC
Source organism: Lycia hirtaria (assembly GCA_947563715.1). NCBI lineage: Eukaryota > Metazoa > Arthropoda > Insecta > Lepidoptera > Geometridae > Lycia > Lycia hirtaria. Next base: position 13,296,166 of record OX387379.1, on the reverse strand, counting down.
ATTAGCGCTGCTGTCCTTATTTCATTATTTAGTTCAATCGATACGTTAGTTCCCTTTTTTGCCACGATAGATATATATCTAAACAGAAGAAAATACGTATTCTTTGTTCCAAACAGAACAAACCTCCGGGTTTTTCTAAGGGCTTGCCTGAACGTACAAAGAGTATTTGTCGTTTATCTAAAAAGGCCACGCCTATTTACACCTCCTTGCATAACGGAGCAGGTGTTATGTGAACACTGCTTCATAACATGGTTGCCTAGCAACGCCCCGTATTTTAGTAACAACAAACATGACATTTTCAATGTTTCTGAGTAATTTTTGTCTCAGGGTTATTGTATTCTCTTTGTGTCACGGTACGTCAGCTCATAGATTAACTTCAGCTTGTGCCACACAAAACGCGCGGAATTACGTTTCATTTTAATTGACTTATCGAATAAAACAATCATAATGGTAGAAACGGACTGGAGAGAGATACTAAGTTTCTCGCAACGGGAGCTGGGACAGGCAGATAAGGAGAAGCTCTGTGAAAGTATATCATGGATGGAAGCCGACGATATCGAACTGAATTTCTCGGACTTGAAAACACTGTTCAGGCTCGCTCAAGATATATTAAAGTACAAAAGTGAACAGGTAAGTAACAGTTATTTAAAAGTAAGTATCTTCTATAATATGTGTAGCTAGGTATATACTTACCTAACTTTAAGCTACTTTACATATGTAAATGCTACTATGTAATTTGTTATGTGCTATAGTTAGGTACGATTCTACATACCGTTATGGTTCGCTAAATGACTCTTTGTAAATTATAGAGTTTGTTTTTTTTTTTATAAGTTTCTAATAATATAAATTGTGCTGAAAAAATTTGTTAAAGGTAGGCTCACATACAAAAACACGCATGGTTTTATGCAACTTTAACGTGGCTGACTACGAGATATGTCAAGTAGAGGTCAAACAAACCTATTAAAAACGAGTAAATACATATACATACAATATATATATATCAAAACTGGCCGTCGACTTAATAGGTACATATACCTAGTAAATAATTATCCAAACTAGTATGTAGGTACTGTTCTTGGATATAAATTGGATAGATAAATTAATGTATGTATAAAAAGAAAAAGGTTCATCTGATTCTAAGATAATTTCTTTAGTATCTAGGTATTAGTATAACTGTGGTGTATTCCATGGCATTTATACACTGTTGTAAGCGATATGATGTTTCTTTTATTTGTTTAAGGTCTATAATCTATTGGGAAAATTAGAAAGTGTTAACAGAAAAACTAAGAAAGTAAAAGCAAAATCGTCTCAAGCGGGTAAGTTAGCCTGTGATTACGTGGTTGGTATGTAGGTAGTTTTATGTATTTTCTATTACTTTTTTAATATATCATCCTAACAGAATCACCAGCCAGCACTGACAGTGTGCTAGAAACTATAGCACATCAAGAAGAAGTTATAAAAGCAAACAAAGAAATACTTGAACAGCTGTACACAGATATTGCAGAGCTGGAAGGCAAGAAAAATAAGTTAGTGAAAGATGGAACTCAAGCAGAAAGAGATAGTGATTCTAGTAGAGATGCTCTATCAGAAATGGATGCAGTGGTGCAATTTGAAAATGAACTTGCTATGAAAAATCGACACATCAGAAAGCTTCTTAGTGATGTGAATGTAAGGCACTTTGTTTATCTACTACAAAAATACTATCGATATTCATGCTAATTATCTAATAAAACTTTAATGATTTTTGCAACCTATTGAGCTAATAAGAGTACTAAGTAATAATGATTATTTTATTTTTAAGGCGCTGGAAGATGAAAATGCAAAGTTCAAAGAAAAAGTTCCTGTGTTGAAAGATAAACTTTTAGAAGCGACGCAACTGATAGATAATTTAACAGAACAACTCCTTTGTCTTAATAATGAGTGCAGTCGATTAAAAGGTATATGAATAAAGCTTATTAAAAAATAAATAAAGCTTATCTATCCATAAAGATGCTGAAGGATGATCTGACAAATACGGTGCACTTAAATATATCTTCTCTTTTTAGTATATATGTACCTCTGTGTAATGCACTCTTTGCCATCAGGCAAAGAATGTCAGTCAAAGGATTATATTTTATATAACCTAAACTTACAAAAAAAATGTAACTGTATTTTTGAAGTTTTATTTTTATTTTTGTTATTTTGTCAATCGTCTCTGTATATTATTTAGTTGCTTTTATGAAGAGAAAATAATGAAGTAAAATCAATATGCCTATATATTTTCACCCACATCGAATCGAAAGCAAAGTTATTGTTTCAGAATTACTTGGAAAATCAGAAGAGGCAAAGGTGGAACTGTCTTATCAAATAGAGTCGTTACGTAAAGAGGTTTTTCAGAAAGATTCCAGCAGAGAAAATATTTACGATGAAATTAAATCTAAAGTACAGCATTGGAAGGTATGCGAGTATCTCTCTAAGGACACGGGACACGTATCACAACCACAAAAAGTTTGTCATGGATCATGATGGATCGGTTGAGTGAGACAAAGTGGCGCGACCACAGACGTCACTGTATGCGACAAGTTCATGTAAAATATATGAAAAATGCTGTGGGCATCTCGGTGGTGGTGTTTTGTGGTTTGACACTTGTTCTGTGTGCGAAAACTCTAATTGGTACAACCGATACTATTGGTATATTTATTTAAATTGCATCTCTAATTCCAGAATTTAGCAAAGGTAAAAAAAATGGAATTAGAGGCTTTAGCAGTCGAACATGAGAAATTGAAAGAAAATCTAATTCAAGTTTCTCAACAATTGACTTTATCTCCTAAGGTAAGCGTAAGTATACCTAACTACATAAACAAACCAAAAAAGACAACGATAGATAAAAATGTACAAAAAGGTACCTACTTTATATCTAAAATTGATATTTAACATTTTTCTAGAAAAATAAATTTCAAAAAGAAGAATTGAAAATTAAAGAACTACAAGAAAAACTAATTGAAGCTTCTAACGAAATGGAACATTCTGCTAGTCTAATAACTCTGCTAAGAGCCGAAAACAGACAGCTGAAGAGCATCATAGAAGAAACTCCCGAAAATACTGTAATAGACAGTAGAAATGAAAGTGACGATGGCAAACAAAGAATACTTATTAGTAAATTGAAAAGAAAGGTAAAAAGTTTAACAGTTTCTCTACAAGGAGCCGAAGAAATGGTTGCTGTTCGTGAAAGAGAGGTAAGGAATCTCAATTTCTATTTGGCATAATACAAAAAATATTTTATTTATGACACTACAAATTTTTAGCTCGCTGAAATAGCTTCAGAACTACAACTCCTTCAGTCAAATGAAGGAATCAATAGTCTTCTGCAAGGATTGAAACATAAGAAGAAGGAGTTGAAATTAAAGGATGATGGAATCAAATCATTGGTTCAAGAAGTAAATAACATGAGTCAGATAGTCACAGAGTTACAACTTGAAAATGAAACTTTGAGGTAAGTTGTTTAACGTCTTTTTAATCTTGAATTAAACCGATCTATTCATGATAATTTCTTGTAAGTAATACATACGATATCATACGATATGCCGATGTTATATCATGTGGTGGTTAGTGAAACAATTGGTTTAATTGGACTTTGGTAACATCCTACCAAACAGCATTCATAAACATTTAATTTTAATTTTGTTATTAATAAACTTTATATTTATAGAAAAAGTAATAAAATAAGTAATCAATAATAATGAAATCACTAAAATAAATTGTTACACACAGGCAAAAATATAACGTTCCAGCAAAAGAACCGGTATCTACAGATCAGATTGTTACAAAATATAGATATCTCGAGAGAAATAATATTAATATGCGCAGAGAAATACATCAATTGGAAAATAAATTAGTCAACGTCGAGATGGAAAATCGAAGTTTAAATAATAAAATAGTAAAGATTACAAATTATTTGTCTTCAATGGGTCATAGTTGCACAAAAATTGAAGAAATTATACAACGTAGTGATGATATTGATGATAAACTCATACCTTCTGATGGTGGAGGAGAATCTACAGAGTAAGCGACTTTTATAAAATTGTGTTTTATCGTTGTTGCCCCATTAGGCTAATTTAGAACAATACTTTTTAAGCATCATTTTTACTTTAAGGGTTTTTGATTATCGGAGTAAATCCGAAGAAAAATTGAATACAGACAATACTGAATTAAAGAATCTAGCCGATGAAAATGAAGGTCTCAGGAAAGGTCTGCAAGAAATTCTCGATTTTTTAAAAGATAACAGTGAGTATATAAAATGTATGTTCATGCCGTATCAATAAGTATATTCTTGACTGTCCTTGTGGCTCAGTTGGTAGTATCTCTACCTGCTGAGCTGTAGGTCGTGGATTCGATCCCCACCCTAGCCAAACATTTGTGTGATGAGCATGGATGTTTGTCCTGTGTCTGGGTGTTGTGTTTCTATGTATCATATGTGATACATAGAAACACATACTTACACACATCTACATATACTCACATATACATATACTCACATATACATATATATATTTACAAAAAGTATATATGTATTCTATCAACCATCTTGTTCCATAGTACAAGGTTTGCGTAGTTTGGGCTAGATGGTGTTGTGTGAAATGCCCATAAATATTTATATTTATTTTATTTTATTTATTTTTATTGTATACTGATATGGTTTTTAATATTCAATATTTTAACGTTATTTCAGGTACTACATCGTCTGGAATTTTATCATTGCAGTGTCCAAGCTTAGAAGCTCTATTGAGATCTATGGAAGCGAGACATTCAGCTGGTTGGTTTGCTCCACATATGGCAACGATAATGGAACTTCGAGCTGCCATGGGAGGAAAAGATGCTTTGCTTACAGCCTTGCACGAAGCAAGGTGATACTTGATTATCATTGTTATGAAACAACTAAATGTAGATTTAAATTTGCTTATTGGTTTTATGTTTTTTTTTTTTTCAGGAAAGAAACTTTTGATGTCATGACTCAACTTTCCAAGGAAACTAAGAAATCTTCTGAACTGCAACATAAATTACAAGATATAGAAAATTCAAACAAACAAAATGAGACCAAAGATGAGACACAAGGTAACAATGTTGTCGAATTTGGTGCGTGGATGTCTGAAAAAGATGAAACTAACATTGATATTAGTAATAAAGAGGAAATCGAAATCATGATTGAAAAGAGAAACTCTCTGTATGAAAAACAACTTAAAAAAGGCTTGGAATATTTTCATGAAAAATTTAAAATACTATACGACAAAATTTCTACCATGTCAATTCAAGCAGCTGATGATAGTAATAAATGGTCATTACTAGAAGAGCAATACAAAGCTCAAATTGAAAGCTTAAAAGCACAAATTCAACAAGAAGAAGAAGAAGAAGATATAAGTGATATCTCTCCAGGACTAATTGCCGTTCCCAGTGCCGCCAATTCACAACGGAAATGTTCTTACTTGGAAGATTCATACAAATATATTAGAACACTGAACGAAAATATAAAAAATGAAAACATGGATGCTAAAAGGCAGATGATGACAATGTCTTCCGAATACGAGACTGAAATTCAACGTCTTATGCTTAAAATTGCTAACTTAACTGACAAATTACGCAATTCTATTCCTATAGATCTGTTTTGGAAACAACATTTTGCTCACAACGAAATCACTTTAAAGTATCGTAAAGTTGTTGAAAACATCGTTAAAAATAAGACGAGATCAGTTGAGCTTGAAAAACGTTTAGAAAGTGATAAATTAGAGATAATCAATAATTTACAGGAGCAAATAAAGCGAAACGGTAAATAATTTTAATAAAGTTTACGATTTCGGTGCAAAAAAAAAAAATTGCAACTAAACAATGTTGTTTGATGTTTGTAATATTATGTTTATTTTATTAAAGCTAAACACGGAGGAAGAAATACTAATAATTTTCTGTCAAATGTTGAAGAATCTGTTCTGAAAAAACAACTGGAATGTTTATGTAAAGAAGTTGAAAACAAAAGTAAAAAAATAGAATATCTTGAAAGAAGAAACATTGAGATACAGGAAGCTCAGTCTAAAATTATGTATGTACTTATTTACGTAAACAAATATCACTAGATCGTCTTATTATCTATAAACGCTGAATAAGCACATTTTAGTTAAACAGTGATTTGTTCCGTTATCGCGCATGACAGTTTCCCGTCTGACAGAAAGTGACTATTCGGTGAATAAGATTTTAACATGCGTTTTTTAGGGTTCCGTACCCAAAGGGTAAAAACGGGACCCTATTACTCAGACTCCGTTGTCTGTCCGTCCGTCTGTCACCAGGCTGTATCTCATGAACCGTGATAGTTAGAGAGTGGAAATTTTCACAGATGATGTATTTCTGTTGCCGCTATATCTACAAATACTAAAAAAACAGAATAAAATAAATATTTAAGGGGGCTCCCATGCAACAAACGTGATTTTTTTTTGCTCGTTTTTTGCTTGATATTGATAACGGCAACAGGTAGACGCTTGATATATTCACAAATAAAAGTTATAATGAGTTATATTGCATCCAGCGTCTTCCCGCCACTTGTATGAGGTCATGTATAAAAGTCACCGATATAGTACAGCGGATTAGCAAATTGAAGTGGCAGTGGGCAGGGCACATAGCACGTGGAACTGATGGCCGATGGGGCCGAAAGAAAAGTTCTCGAGTGGAGACCACGTACCGGAAAGCGCAGCGTAGGAAGACCAGCCACGAGATGTAGAATAATAGGTTGATTTAATTTTTACGGTTCCGTACCTCAAAAGGAAAAAAACGAAACTCTTAAAGGATCATTTTGTTGTCCGTCTGTCAAGACCTTCCATCTCGGAAACGCGTGAAGGTAGCGAGTTGAAATTAAAACCGTAGAAGCAGATCTGTAGTCGCATGCAGCTGTGAAAAAATCATACTTTTTGGTTATGTATCGTAAAAGTTAGAGTCGTATATGTCACAAAAAAACCGCATATTTCGACACTCACAAAGGAATCAAAATCTATAGGAATAATCTATACTTCCCGTTAACACAGAGAAATTTGGCAAGAAGCACTGCACATGAAGGAAAAAATCCGACATTGTAATTTTTTTAATTTAATCACAAAAAATAGGGTCTTTATGCAAATAATGAGGGTCCAAATTTTAAAGCGAGTTAACCGTTATCATGTGGAGAGTATTGACACAGGCTAAAACTAGTCTTAATTATTTTTATGATGTGTAATTTTTGGCTTACAACCAAAAATGAAAAAAAAAACCTTTTATCTATGACTAGCTTCGCCCGGTAATTATTTTATCTAGTTAGTACGGAACCCTCGGTGGGCGAGTCTGACTCGCACTTATCCGGTATTTTTTTTCAAATCCTGCGAACCGTAATTTTTAACGGCTTAAAATTAATGAGATAATGATATTTCTAAACTGATGAAATAGGCTAATGTACATAAAGTAGGCACATTATTTTATTTTTTACATGTGATTTTTATCCTTTTTACCCGACTGCGTAAGAAGGAGGGTAATGTTTTTCGAGTGTATGTATGTATATTTCTTTGACACGCCCTAAAGCCTAAACGGCTTGACCGATTTTGATGTGAGTGGTGTCAATAGATTCGTCTTAGTTGTGAGAGTGACACTGGGTACATCAAAATAAAAAAAAAACATAAGTTAGGCTGCAAAAACCTCTTTTCTGTAGTCGGGTATTTTGTTTTTCTTTTAACATTGATACTTGTTGGTTAGTTTTATTTAATGAAGTGTACTAGAGAGATATTTTTTTGTGTGCTGTTACGATTATTCTGCGATAGGAGTAATGAAGTTATGCGTTAAGTTTTAATACTAAGCACAATTATAATAGTAATAGCTAGTAATATGGACCAGATATAATTAACAATAATTATAATTTCCAGTGATAACTCGTTGGCTTCCATAACGATAGATGAACTACATCTTTTAAAAAGTAGGTTACAAAAATTTTCCGAAGAAAATCGTATTCTAAAAGATCAATGTCAACAAATTAAAAACCAATTAGATACAGCAACAATGCAGGTAACTTTACAATCCATACTCATGAATTATTTCAAAAATAATGTTACAGATATATCATTTGACTTTTATGCTATTTTTTTTTCTATTTTAAGTTACAAGAAAATCAACAGCGGCATATGAGCAATGACATTGAAGTTAATATGCTAAGGCATCAAATTCTAGATTTACAATCCAGTAGCGACAATAAAGCTATAGTTGCTAGGTAAGGAGTTTGAATATTTAAGAGTCCATTGTTCGAGCATGGACTACCGGACTAACCGTCTCGCGCATGCCCACATTTTTTGAAGATATAAAATGACTGAATGAACTTATGAAAAAATCGTCATTTGTAAAACTAGAAAACAACATTACAAATATTTGACAACTTAACTTTGAAAAATTAACTCTGGATCAAATTGAAATTTTCAATTTGATCCAGAGTTAATTTTCATACCCAAAAATATTTTTGCGTTAATAATTTCTAATAATGATTTTTATGTATGAAAATTTACTTTGATCAAATTGAAAATTTTGTTGAATATTTGTGATGTTGTTTCCTAGTTTTTTAGGGTTCCGTACCTCAAAAGGAAAAAAATGGAACCCTTATAGGATCACTTTGTTGTCAGTCTGTCCGTTTGTCCGTCTGTCTGTCTGTCTGTCCGCCTGTCCGTCCGTCCGGGTGTCAAGACCTTTATCTCGGGAACACATGAAGGTATCGAGTTGAAATTAAAACTATATACGTAGATCTATAGTATCTTTCTGCAGAAAGAAAAATAAAGTTTCTAAGTTTTCGCAAAAAAAAGTTACAGCCGAATATATCGTAAAAACGCACATTTCGACACTCACAGAGGAATCAAAACCTATGGGGTACTTCCCGTTGACCTAGAACTCTGAAATTTGGTAACAAACATTGTGTTATAGTACACATATAGGAAAAAATCCGAAAACTGGATATTTTTAATTTAATCACAAAAAAATAGTGTCTTTATGCAAGGAATGAAGGTCCAAATTTCAAAGTGAATTAACCGTATCATGTGGGGTATCATATGAAAGAGCTTCATTAGCATAAGCTAAAACGGGTTTTTAAATATTTTTACCATGTATATTTTTTGGTTAATGACGGAAAATATAAAAAAAAATATGATTTCCTCCTTTTATCTACTAGTCTGTACGGAACCTTCGGTGGGCGAGTCTGACTCTCACTTGTCCGGTTTTTTATAAGTTGATTCAGTCATTTTATATCTTCAAAAATGTGTATATGGGCGAGCGAGATGGACGATGGTCGAACTATGGTCTCTTATTATTTACGGTATTTTAAATATTTATATGTCATACATTCAGTGATATTTTGGTACAAAATCTTAATTACTTTATTTCAGATTAAGTGGTGAAGTACTAGTGGCTCATTTACAGTCTTCCGAATATAACAAAAAGATAGAGCAGTTAAATTCCGCTTTGAATAAAGAAAAAGAATTAAGGGTTGAAGCCGAAGAAATGTTCAAAGCTCGTCAAAAGATTTTTAATGTGTATTCTCTCAGATATGAATCAAAATTTCGGTAAATTATAAATAATTATAGTTTACTGAAACAACCGACTTTGAAATACACATTTCTTTTACTTGAATGGCAATTTGTCCTGTTATTTTGTTTAAAAAAAGTGCTGATTTAGATAAATTTATACGAGGCTACCTCTAGTGTATGACCTATCAAACAAAAAAAGAGTCATCAAAAAGTGATTGCATAACAAACAGACAATAAGCATACTGTCAAAATAAGGACCTCCTCTATTTTGAAGTTGGTTAAATTGAATTAAGTTTTTCAATTACATTACAGTACTCAGCAATAAGTATATAATTACTCATCAGGACTTAGAACTAAATGATAAATGATCATCATTACCTTATAATTAAATTGATAAAGCACCATCTCTGTCACAGGAAACACAGAAGTATAAAATGACAGAGACGACGCTCTACAAAGTCAAACTGTCTTTCTCAAAATCGAATCATACGTCGAGTTTGAGAAAGAGAGTTTGACTTACTAATGAGTACTGTAAATAATCCCAGTTTTTTTTTTTTTTTTAAATATCTTTATTTTCTCAAATAAATATTTTTCAGGTATATCTTTGAAGTTATGCAAGCTTTGAGACAGCAATATCAAGGAAGTATACCACTAACTTCTATTGAAAACTATCTTAACAACATTGAAGACTTGTCTCGTGAGACTCGTGTGCTAAACGAAAAATTACAGGACATTGAAGATCTACGTTCGAATCTTATGGCAAAACACAGCATATTTGATCAAATTCTAGACGTTTCGAAAAACAAATGTTTAACAGATAGTAACAGCTGTTCTCATAAACTAAATTCTGTTATGATGGTACTTGTTACTTTTTTAGTATTTTTTTATAAATGATTACACTGTTACATCATTTAAAAACAATTGCATTTTTTTATCAGTCCTGTTTGTACAAACTGTCCCACTGCTGGGAACGGGCCATCTTCTCATTGTGAGAAGGGTTAGGCCATAGTCTGCCACGCTGGCCAAGTGCGGGTTGACAGACTTCACACCTCTTCAAGATTATTGAGAACTCTCAGACATGTAGGTTTCCTCACGATGTTTTCCTTCGCCGTTTGAAGTTAGCGGCAATCAACAAATCGCACATAGCTTCGAAAAGACAGAGGTGCGTGCCGTGGGATTCGAACCCAGGACCTGCGGATCGCAATTAAGTCAGATGGAAAAACAATTGCATTAAATAATTTTAATAAACTGTTTTTTTTTCAGGAATCTATGCATTCGCGAGAGCTTGATCACATTACTAAAAAATTAAAAACCTTAGAACAATCCCGAGAAGAACTCATTAAGCATTGTAATTATTTGGAGAAAACATTACTTCTTGTTAATCAAGGATTCGAAAAGTCTTCTAGAACCTTCGATGATCGCAAACCTTCGGATGGGGAAATAAGTATTTCTCTTGAATTAGAGGATATTCAGTCTGATGATGATACAAGCAGTCGTAGTAAGTACTGATATTACTTTGTCCTTATAATGAAATAATATTTACATTAATTATACGATGTTAATTTTTTGCAGAGAGTCAAACTATCACTTTACCAAAACCCAAAGTTCTAAAATCATTGAATAATAAAACAGTTGAAGAACAAACTCCTGAAGACAAATATGATTCTAAGAAACAAAAAGAAAATAATGCGAAAAGTTCACCAGTTAAACAGAAAAATAAAATACAAATAGAGAGTAAACAAACTTATGCTTCAGTTGAAATTCAAACTTCATTTGAAAAACAAACAAAAAATATTACTGTACAAACTACTGACGATAAAGAAATCAAACAATTAAAACAAAACGTGACTTCACTTCAAAAAGATTATGAAAAGAAGGACAAAGAATTAAGGGAAGCTTTACTTGTAATTCAACAAAAAAACAAAGATAATTTAGTTCTAAATTCTGAAAAAATTAACTTAGAAGCAAACATTCAACGTTTACATACAAATATTAAACAAAAAGACAAAGTTATTGATACACTAAGATTTGAAATTGATGAGTTAAAAACTGAATTGGTTAGCATACAAAATATTAAAATGACAGAAACGAATGATAAAAAAGATGTAGAGACAGACGAGAACAAATCTCTTATAGCGGCACTTCAGCAATTAGAAAACGATAAAAATATCATAACCGCAGAATACAAAGATTTATTGAATAATGAAAGAGAAGAGTACTCTAACACTATAAGAGATTTAAACGTTAAAGTTATGGAGTTACAATCAAAATTAGACAGGTAATAGATAACTAAAGACGAGGATACGCCCTCAACTAGTCGTCACAACAAATGCAATCCATCATTTTTAACAGCTTGTAAATAAAATACCTTCTTATCTCCTGATAAATGATTTACGTAAGTATAGCATTATTACTCATTTTATTGCAGAAAGGGAAGCGACTCCAATGGCACTAACGGTGAAGGCTTAAAAGAAGTTGTTATTAAATACACAACAAAAATTGTGGAGTTGGAAGATAAGTCATTCAAATTGCAAAGTGAATTGGACGAATGCAGAGCTGAAAAGTTAGTTAATGTTAACTGTTAACAGTGTGCAGTTTTCTGATATGTAGCGTTGCATAATAAAAAATCTGCTTTACTGTTTTACAGAACAACGTATCAAAGTGAAGTTGATCGTTGGAAAGATTTAGCTACTGAGCGATTAGTGAAAATGGAACACTTAAACTCTCAACTGGAAGAAAGACATTGCCATGAGGTAAGGGTGCTGAAAATACAATTTTCTTTTCATTACTTATTCATTACTTACGCAGTACCTTAAAATGATAATCTTTCACCAGTGGTATGCTAAGGAACTGTGATATAATCGTTCAACGTGGACCTAATGCTTGTTCAAAATGACCCACAGTTCGGATGAATAACCCAAGGAGAATATATGCAAACGATTTAGTTTAAAGAGTTATTAAACTGAATAAGTAGCAGTAGATGTTGCACATTGCTCTTATTGCCGATGGCTGATGCCATCAAAATATTACTTTCGTGTCTGTAGACTGATTGTAGTAGTAGTAATTACTACAATCACTCTACAGACACGTGTAAATATGCAGTATGCACATGGTACAAAACTGGTCGTCGTATAGATAGTTAATTTTTATTTCATACCGTTTCTGGTCTTTGCAGGTAGAATCCTACAAACAGGAGAACCAGCATTGGCTATCTCAGCTGAACGACACGCAGCGTGAGCATATGGAACTGCGTTCTCGACTCACGGAGCAAAAGACGTTACACGTGAAGCAACTGGCAGAGAAAGACGGACAAATAGAACAGATGAGATCTGTTATAAACAACTTGAAGGTGAGAAATAATACTCATGCCACATGCACGTGTTTTGCTGAGAACTGTTAATTATCTTAAAGTTTCATTTACTGGCGATATGTAATAAGATAACAAGTGATATAATTAAATTAAAAACAAAACAATCCATTGCAAAATTTAACCAATAGCGAATAATATTCAAGGAATAAAAATTATAACGGTAGATTAGACTTTAAAATTAATCGATTCGCATAGATTGTAGGAAACAATAGAAAATAAACATTCAATCACATTAATATTCACTTATATACAATATATTTATACCAAAAAAATACTATCCTCCTACTAGAAGAAAAGTGTTTTTTTTTACTTATAACCCAACCCTGTAGTAGTCCAGAATCAATTGATTTCTTAACCTCCATTCGATGTCAATCTTTCAGACGCAAATAATGAACATGCAAACAATGATATCGATCCACGACCCGAGCTTCGACCTCTCCGCTATAGTGGAGGTAGAAGAAGTCAGTGACGTGATATCCCACCCTGGCTCCGACAGACTGGAGATCAAGTTCGATTCCAGCGGAGAATTGAACGACATGGATGAGTTTGGAAGGATTGGCAGCACCTCTACTACTATATGGTAAAGCGAAATTTCTAGTCACTACAACTCTTGCACCGTATTTTTTATAGTCCATATGCTAGGTGTCTACATGTGGTCAAAAGTGGTAAGCACACAAACCTGGAATACGAACTGGGTTTTAAGTGAGACTGCCGACAAGATTTGCCAAGAAATTTGACAGAATAGATGGATGAGCGAAGACAGGTGTGGGTTTTTCACGCAGTAAAAAGAGAATAATTATGACGTAAAACTCACACTCTTAACTTCGTGTTAGGATTCACTGTAATCGTAATGCTATAAAATACATAAGAACTAGTAACAGAGATCCAGACTCATTAACAACAATTTAGCATTTAAACTGATTGACTGACGGGCTTGACTGAGAATGGAATCCATGACCTTCTATCTCTAAGATGAACAAGCCACCAGTCCCACCCACCAGTGTTTTTATATTATCTAGTCATTGTTACGAGTATTATCTCTTACTTTCAGGCAAGAGCCTGTAATAGAACGTCTGAGACGTGATAAGCAGTTGGCCGGCAAACAGAACGCCTTACTGCGTCGCCAGATCAAAGCGCTGGCAGCTAGGGAAAGGAGGGCCAGACTTGATGCACAGAACCTCAAGAACCAAGTGTTTAGAATGTGAGTTTTGAACTTTCGTTAGATGCAAGTAATTATATCAAAACAAAATAACGTATTTAGCTATTTAAATGAAATCAAATCTCACTATGTAACGTTTTCATTTAACTTACAAATGTGGCCTAAAAATATTATTAGATCCTGGGTTTGTAATATTGGATCTAATAATATTTTTAGCAACTAGAATTAAGTAACCTGGGTGGGTCTCTTTAAATAGGGAGAATAATTATTTATGAAATGCGCTCTATCGTAGACCGCAATAACTGGTGGTCAAGCTCAAGCCCAAGTGAATTAAAAAAATAGGTACCCGCTGCAGGAAGTATCCTTCCTATATACAGTATTGAGCAAACGAACTGATTATGAGGAATTATTTAACTTGCATGTTGTATTTAGAAGCAGTTCTGGTAACCGCGTCGCCACCGCAGAGTCCGCTGCACTTCATAATAAGATCGCCACGCTACAAGCTCAGCTCACCAGCGCGCGTCGTGATACACACTCTACCATTGCTCTCTGGGACAAATGGAAGCGGTAAGATGGAATAACAGATTTATTATATCGGCGTAGTAAACAAACCAGTTTTATGAAAAGACTTTTACTTTTATGAAAGCTGTAGATTAGGTCCTGCTTGTGATGAAGGTAAATCTAGCACTGTACTGGTGTTCACAACCCATCATATTCAGATTCGATTCGGATTCTACATCTCCTCTGTCATGCTGAATGCAGATGATGAAGAGCATATTACGAAATTATTCCGAATTTGATGAATTTTGAATATCGGTGCTGCGATGCTGGTACCGTGGTCTAATAATACGTCGTCATCCGTTGGCCTCTGCCTTTCATGAGTCTACTAAAATGGTCTTTGGGCAATGAATGGTCAGAATTGAGGGTGTGACAACCTAAACGAACCTAGGGATAAGACGACGTGACCTAGGCGACACGGTGGACCTGTATCATTCTAGAGAGAAGAGTTGGGTAGCCTCGGTGGAACAGTAGGTACCGGTAAATACAAAGAGGACACTAATATTGATCACCAAAGAGGTTTCCATGGATATTAAAACTACATAAACAATAGTTACAACTTGATAAATAGATGGCGCGTGTAACTTACCATCAATGGAATAGAACTCACAATTCAATTCTTATTTTTAATTCAATTCTTATTTTATACAATCTTATTTTTGTTATAAGTTTTTGTTTTATTTTTATTTCATGTATTAAATTTGACTTTCACTCTTTAGAATTTATTTACAAGATAAATAAAATGGTTAAAACTTAAATTAAATATAGGGCGCAACAATCAGCGGACCGCTGGCAGTCACGTTTCGAAGAAAAGTGCTTGGAAGTGAAGAAGCTAGAAGCAAGCCACCAGCTTTCCAAGTCAGCCGTGTTGCGGCTGGAGAAAGAGAAACGCGTGTTGATGTCTCGATTATCTGAATTAAAAGGCAAGTCAAGTAGACCTAGTTTTATTGTGTATGTTCTTGAAGGTTTCCTGGACTTACTTAAATCTCAAATCAATATTATTTATTGTTAAACTGTGACTAGTCTATTCTTGGAATATATTAGGAGTCCCAACAGTTTGCCCATAGTATACAATATTTAAGTGTAGTTGTTACCAATTATTCCTAGGTTAAGTAAGATGGAAAACAAGAAGTAATTAAATTTAGATTTCATCAAATGTGATTATGTACTTGTCTTACAATGTGTAAAATAATGGCGGATTGACAACCAATAAGAACTCGTATTTCCTAAATTACGAGCTGTTTTGTATCACAAACTATATAAAGCGAAGGTTTATTAATATATTTTTGTTTACAAGATCAGAAAAAGGCTAATACAGTCTTTGGTGTGTATTTTCATTTATGTTTTCTAGATGAAAATCAGTTATCAATAGAGAAACAGGACAACGAATCGCCGGAGAAATCACAGCGTTCAACGGAGTGCGCGACCTGCGCAGACGCACCAGCGCTCTCCAACCACGCGCTGCTAGAGCGAGTGCACGCGCAGCAGAGGAGGATCGTTGCGCTCACGCTGGCTGAGAAGGTATGTTTATGGCTCTGTTATTTATTGGTTACTAAGTGAAACAGCTGAAGATGTGAAGAAAAATTACAAAGTGGACATTGAGTTTATAAAAATGTTGATTTTTACCCGACTGCGAAAGAAGGAGGGTTATGTTTTTCGAGTCTATGTATGTATGTATGTGATGTATGTATTGTATTGTATGTATGTTTCTATATGATCGCCTACAGCCTAAATGGCTTGAACGATTTTGATGTGCAAAGGTGTCTTTAGATTCGTCTTCACTTCCTGAGTGTCATAGGCTATTTTTTTTTAATAATAATACTACATCTTTCGCAAAAATAAAAAAATGCATTTTTTCGTAATCTCAACTGACCTTTTTCGTAATAAACAAGTGATTTTAATAGAATTATTCTAACGAATGCGCATTTTATAATCATCTTTTGTAGCGATATTATGCATACTTTCTCACAAAAAACGTACACTCAACAGCGTGTCAAGCTTAACGAAATCGTAAGTTAGACTGCAAAAACAGCTTTTCTGCATTCGGGTATTTTGTCTTCAATACAGATACTTGTTACAAATACCTTACGTTTACAACATTACAAAAGTCTCAAAGTGAAGAAAAACCATGATATCCCAGGGGACTTGCCAAACTATTTTCTAAAGTTGTCATTACCCTTGTCGTGCAGGGCAACGAGCACCTGGTCTCCGAGTATGAGAAAGCGCTCGCAGAGCTCACCTCCTTGAAGGGGCAGGTGCTGAAGCTGGAGTCAGCGCTGCTCGAAGCTCAGATACGGACGCCGCTCAGCGCTGCAGCTCCAGATCCAACGCCAGAGTTGCACTATTGGAAAAGGTATCTCCTACCTTTCCTCTCTTACCTATCTCATGAACATTTGTTTTCAAAGTCGTCGAAGACGAATATTTCTGGCAAACGTGTAGCATATAAGTATCAACAATCAATTTACAAAGGTTAACCCCGTTTAGGTAACATTCGATGACTCTAACTCTCCAAACTTTATCGAGTGTATTTAAAGCAGAAAAAGGCCCTCCACGCCGTTAAGCAGGCACCCGGCGCGGGCATCCGACGCGGGACCTGTCGCAGCCACCTGCGCCGTGCTATGTCGCGGACAATTCGACGTCCACGACGTCCGTCACTTTTGCAGTGGCCCGCCAGTACAATTTTAGTCGTGCGGGAGTACAGTCGATATGTAATGGATTATTTATTTGATGATTTACTATTTAGGGAAAAGGCGACGTAGACAAGAGAAGCCTACTTCATTCCGTCTTGTGTGATACCTGCTGAATGTCTGTTGGTATTGATTCCAGTTACTGCGAGATGCTAAAAGAAGAGAATGTGCAGTTGACAATGCGCGTGAGCAGCCTGGAGGCCGCGCCGACCGCGACTACGCACCACCACCGGGTCAACGACCTCGAGCAAACCGTGCTCACGCTCAGAGGTAACACTTCATAAATAGGTACATGTTTAATTGTGAACAACAGACATACTTTAAAAGTCCGTAGTCCACCATCGTCCGTCTCGCTCGTGCATACTCACATTTTTGAAGATATTCCATGTTAATTTTTATACATAAAAATTATTTTTAGGAAACGCGTAAATTATTTTAATGTATTAAAATTAACTTGGATCAAATTGATTTATTTTTGAATATTTGCGATATTGTTTTCTAGTTATACAAACGACGTATTTTTTTATAAATTCAATTAAAACCAGACAAATGTATAAAAACATTAGGTACTTTGGTATATATGGTCTTTCTCAAAACTAATAACGCGGTTTGTAAGTGCGGGACGTATATGAAAATGAATCAAAAGTATAATTGAGATTATTTACTTAAAATAAAATTTATATAATACCCAGGACTCGTGAGCAAGCTGCAATCCGAACAGAAGTCATCGTCGTCGGTAGTTCCCAAGAAAGTCGACTCCCGGCCTAGTAG
Organism: Lycia hirtaria; assembly: GCA_947563715.1. NCBI lineage: Eukaryota > Metazoa > Arthropoda > Insecta > Lepidoptera > Geometridae > Lycia > Lycia hirtaria. The sequence continues at coordinate 13,278,079 of OX387379.1, read as the reverse complement.
CGGCCGTAGTATATCGGAGAAGGTAACTTTACATCATAAAACGTTGTGTAAAAACTTTACCCATCGTCCAAACCCTTCATCTTCATATTCTACATCATCATTTCAGCCTTTATCGATCCACGATCGTAATTAGGCCTCTAAAAAGTAATAGTAGTATTATAGGCATCTTTATTAGCAAAACTCTTTTACGACCCTGCGCCGATCTTATTCAAGTCTCTACTTGTGCCTTGACTATGTTTTTTCTATCTGACTGTTGGTATGTAAACACCTGTCTACTCCAAAATCCTTACGATTTCTAAACCTAAGCTTCCAAATCTAAGCTAAGCTTTATGGGAGCTTAGCTTTTACGCCGCTATAGCGGCGTAGGATATGACCACAAAAGTTATACGTTCTTACTGTAAACTGAATAATTACTAAAAATAAAAATATTATTCAGCTTTGCACAATTGTATGCAGCTGAAAATATAAGAGTTTTTCTTTTAAAACAGGGCCCAACTCGCTTGGAGTCTCATCGTATAGAGATCGTAAACTTGAAGCGGAGCATTCAGGATAAGGATCTGCTGCTGGAAAGATCTAAAGAAATGTTGAAAATAGCTGCTGAAAGGGAAGACGAACTGTTACGAGAGGTGAGGGAAATACTTTCTTAACAAACTTGATCCTCATGAAAATAATGTAAAGATATAAAAGACAGGACTAGATAATTTGACAGTGTGCGAGTTAGCGACGGAAAATTCTCGAGTAGTAACTGGAGGCTTGAGACTATCATTTGGACATGAAAATTAAGAGATGAAGTTGTAGGTATCCACTAAGAAAAAAAATCTCGGTTAACAGCAGGAAGCGGCTGGTATAGTTTTTCGTTATTTCCTTTATACATTGTATATGTTATTCAGTTAAAACAAACCTTTATTATGCGAGTGCGATGGTTCTTATTTGCGTGATACATCTCTACGTCTGTATCTGTTTTATTTCAGAATGCATTCCTGCGCCGCCAGTTGAATGATTTGACGAAACCCAAGGAAGGCTTTTTGTCTGCCTGAATTTTATCTTCTTATGTTAAGAACATAGTTTTTAAGTATTACTTGACTAAACTTTCCAAAATGAAATAAATATTAAGTACAAAAATAAGTTTTATTTCAATTTCCTTCTAAAGAAATACATTCATAAATGGTTTCAGAACTTTTTGATTTCTTCCAGGGATTATGTTGTTGTCATTACCACAAACTTGACAATACAAATCACTGAATGTGAGTCCTATTCCGTGTCACATAAAGTATAATATCATATGAGTAACTTCTTTTGAGTAGGACACGCTTGAGAGCCGCGTTGATTGCCAGTATAATCAAATAGATTAAAAGACGTTTTGCAAGTATAGTTTATCTTATCTCAGCTATCATTATCTCTTGAGCTACTTCTGTTGTCTGCCGCGGTGACAGGGGGAATCATCTGTAAATAATTCAATATTATTTAATAAGTATCTATGGTAAAAGAAAAACTAAAGAGCCGACTATAAGAGCTGAAATGAAGAGATCCGTAGGCGCACGAATGTTACCAACATAGCAAAGCGGAATGGGCAGGGCACGTAGCACGTAGAACTGATAGCCAATGGGGTTGAAAGTCCTAGAGTGGAAACCAGGCTCCGGCAAGCGCAGCGTAGGAAGACCAGCCACTAGGTGGATAGAAGATCTCATACAAGTGGCAGGAAGACGCTGGATGCAAGCTGCTTCTAACTGATTTTTCATATAATAAGATACAGTTAGAATGTATATACCTAAGTGAATAATTGAACATTCTTAACAGCACTCTTTTTAAAACTACTTATTTTTTACGAAAAATTTGGTTGGAGATTAAAAATTATAAAAAGCACATTTTTGTATTTTTGCGAGGGATGTATTATTATTATTACAAAAAGATATATAAAGATATTACACCTCGCATAACAAAATTGGTCAAGCAGTTTAAACTGTAGGTAATAAAGAAACATACACTCTTACTGTACTGTATATACATACCCACATAATACAAAGACACATACACTCAAAAACATAACCCTCCTTCCTGCGCAATCGGTTAAAAGTAACTAGACTTAATACGTTTTTTTTAAATCAAATCACTTTTGATTCAATTCCTAGTTCATCAAGTTCTCAATTTCTAGTATATATTAAAGGTAAGAATTTAACAGTAAAGTACGGACGCCGATATCGCACTCTCACAGGTGCAACGACCGGCACCTGTGCGAGCGCGATAGCAATATAATCACGCGGGAGTGACAGAGATAGGTAATCATAGGTCAATGTACGAAATTATTTCTGCTCGGCGTCCGTACTTTAGTAACCAATACGTTCTATGCCTACCTCGGTGGATTTCTCTCCATATTTATTTCTAAGTCTGGTGGCGAGGAGTGGCGTGAAGAGTTTAGGGTCAGGGTGCGTCTTGCCTTCCTTCTGCCACGGGTGCTGCTGGCGCCACGCGAGCGATACCACTGACCCGACTAGCAACACCCACAAAAAGCCTATCTGTGAATAGTGAAGATCATAGTTAAGTAATTATAAAATCTGTTATACAACTTACATGTATCCATGATACGATCGAGTCATCGGAACAGGAAATATCACGATATTCGAAACTTAAGTGCCACAGGTGCCTACAGGCTTTCGATATAGTCTATGTCGTAGTTTTGGCGACCATACACAACTGGGTTTAACAATTAATATGTACGTATATGAAGCTGTCACTTGAAGCGTTACGATTTCTTCAAAAGATATAAAAATAATTGTGCGATTGCAGCTGTTTAAAAAGGCGAAACGTTCTGAACGTCGCCTCGTGGCCTGGAGGTTAGATGTATTAAATAAACCACATTTTTGGATAAATGAATGTCAGAGACAGCTAAGTTAAACTAAGTTATGGCTACTAACTTATAACTAACTTTGGTAACCAAAACATTTAAAGTTAACGAGATATAAAACGAAATATAACCTATAGCAGCTATGTTTTTCAGTTGATGGTCTCATCAGGTCGTGAAAGATATACTCGATTATGATTTCACGCAAAGCTGAAATTTCGTGTAGGTATCTAAACCTTTCCGAAACGAGTTGTATAACTCGCCTAGCAACTGAATTGAGAAGCCTACCATTCTACATAAAACAGGGACTTACTGGACTAGTCCACAGATAAGATATCCTGTAAAAATAGAAGTAGTCACTGGACCCGGTGCTCTTCATTGGACTGAGAAGAGTCGCATTAGCTGAACAACCTTCCACACTGAGCGGCAGTTTAACAGGCGCAGGACGAGGTTGACCTAAGTTGATCCAAAGGGTCATCGCTATTCCGCTGAGAAGTCCCACTGATGCACCCTGAAATTATTCAAATAAGTGTCACCAGAAACGAGAAAACACGAAAAAAGGCAGATAACGATTTATATTTGAAGGCAGATAATAATATGAGAGACGGAACAACAAGAACTTTAATGAACCACAAAAGGGCTAACCTAGATTTTTTTTATTTTAAAAAAGTTTCAATGTAGATATTTGTGAAACAATAGACTGTATTAGGGATGATGGTAAGATATCTCGCAGCTCTAGGTTATAATATTTTTATAAAAGTAACTAACCAATTCATTAGCATAAGTCGTAAATATGCCCAAAGAGAACACGCCCAGTAGGGGTCCTCCTACGGCCCCGAATATTGTCAGAGCGGACTGAAGGATGCCTCCCAAGAACTCTGCTAAGAAAGCCATGACTATGAAGATAAGACCGAAAGCACACGCCGCTATCTTTGCCAGCCACGGCTTGTAGGCATCTTTTATTGTCCACCACCTGGATTATATTAAAACATTTAAATTAAAATATAAAAAAATTGCCTTAGGATATACAAGTTAATAACTGAGTTTTTAAATAAATTATCTTCCAATCGAAGTTTGAACACTGTACACTATCATGGAAAAATGCATCAAAATTATAATAAGGAAATTTAGAAAACTTAAAAACACTCAATATAAAAAACCGGACAAGTCCGAGTCAGACTCGTCCACCACTCGTTCCGTACAAACTAGTAGATAAAAGGGATCATATTTTTTTTTATATTTCCCTTCATAAACCGAAAAATATACATAGTAAAATTATTTAAAAACCTGTTTTAGCGTATGCTAATGAAGCTCTTTCATATGATAACCCACATGATACGGTTAAAGAAATTTAAAATTTGGACCCTCAATCCTTGCATATAGTCACTATTCTTTTGTGATTAAATTAAAAATATTCCAGTTTTCGGATTTTTTCCTATATGTGTACTCTAACACAATGCTTCTTGTTCAAACTTTTCAATTTTCAAACTTCATAGTTCTAGGTCAACGGGAAGTACCTACCCCTTTGGTTTTGATTCCCTTGTGAGTGTCGAAATGTGCGTTTTTTACGACATATTCGGCTGTAGCTTTTTTTACGAAAACTGAGAAATTTGATTTTTCTTTCTGCAGCAAGAAACTATGGATCTGCGTATATGGTTTTAGTTTCAACACGATACCTTCACGTGTTCCCGAGATACAGGTCTTGACGCCCGGACGGACGGACGGACGGACACGCGGACAGACGGACAACAAAGTGATCCTATAAAGGTTCCGTTTTTTTTCTTTTGAGGTACGGAACCCTAAAAACGATTCTGATGAAACATTTCTAACAACACTATCGATCAAATCCTCTTTCAAATAAAGAAACTAAATCAAAATCGCTCCATCCGTTTGAAAGCTACGATGATTCTTCGATTGATTCTTGGGTCGAGGTTTAAAAATAAATCTCGGTAGAATTAGAATGTGGACGTTTCTTTCTGGGTCTCACCTGCCAGCGTAGTCGGAGAGAGTGACAGCAGCGAGCGCATTACAAGATGATGAGATGGTAGAGAGTGACGCGCTGAAGATGCCCGCCACGAAGAGGCCTGCCATCCCCGGGACTGCCTTCATGGCATTCACCACATAGTACGCCATCAGCTGGTCTATCTGACAATATCGAGATTCGAGAGACTTTCACGTCCAAATACAATAAGATTTATCCTTTTTTGATATCACATTTAAATACAATATGATGTTTTTACAAATTTTTATCTTTTGATTTTATTTACTTTTTGATTAGGTTCTTGAATTTATATATATATAATATACAAACTTATTTTATATGATATAGCAATAGTCTAACTTTACTATTGTTCTATTGAATGTTGTATATGCCTGTATAAGGTGATCATATCAGATCCATGTGTGAACTAAGTAGAAAATTAAGAATGTGTAATATGTTCACTGTTGGTTGGCGTATCGAAATAAATAAAAAAGATACGGCCGGTTTCACAGCGCAGCCGACTTCCTTGCGGCCAATTTTGTATTTCAAGAACTTCATTAACTCTACTGAAAACACGCGTCAGGGTTCAGGGCGTATACCGACAACGCGAAACGTGTACGTGTCGAATCTCTCATATAATCCCAAATCACTTTATAAACAAAAAAAACTAAGATATCCTCATCGTATAAAACCAAAATCATATAAAGTCACACTTGTTGAAACTTAAATTTTTCAGTAAAAATAAAGCAATTTTGTTAAATAGGGCAAGTGCCTTTATTAACTACAAAAAACAATATACAAACTACACATACTTAACTAACTAAATTACTACATAAAAAGCAAATTGATTACCCCAGATCGATAAAGGTCTAAAGACAATCCAACTGCTCAAACCCACTACCAGTTGGCAGCGTACCCGTCATGTTACAGCATTAGCTACGGAACCCTACTTTTAGCGTGACTGGATACTGTCTTGGCCACTTAATTTTTGGAAAGATAAAATATGTGGAAATCTTTAAATAGGAATTTTTATTTCTAATCCTAATATCATCACGTGGAGTTTTGGCATGCTACGAACAATTTCGTAGCATGCCAAAACTCCACGTGATGTTGGCAAAGTAACACTAAACCAACCTACCAAGGTAGTCAAATCTTACCGCTGTGATTTCTCCGCTAGATAAAGGGTCGCAATCTTTATAGGCGGCGTACATGCCCAACCCACTGATGCAGGTGACCAGGCTAAGGAGAGCTAGCACGGGCCAACTCCACCATAGACAGTTGCGAGATTTGTCCAGCGTGCTCACGGTTAGAAGTCTTTGGACCTGAAGATAGCAGAAAGAAACTTTTATCGTGATGCACAAAAAGCTTTGTGATATAACTAACTAACCTACTATTATAACAAATATTAAAATATTTTATTGACAAAAAAAAACTGTGAGTCTAATTTATTGAAATAATACATACATAGAATTAATATAAATGTATCAAATGTATGTTACACTTTACTATCATTAACAGATAAATTATATTACAAACTTTCGCATCGTTGCGGCCCTTAAAATATTGCTTACAGCTTTTGATTCAAAAACGACCCAAAGGATTATTTCCTCTATAGCGTCCACCTGTGTCGAAACTTTTAGTTATTCTTATCTTTTAATAGGTCAGTCAAGTTTATTTTCAAACAAATTACCTGTGTTTGATTAACAGCATACAGTGATAAATAAGTGGTTATACCTCCAGCCATGAGAGCCCACCATGTGTGCCTCTCTGTCGGATCTACACTGAAACTGTATAACTGGTTAAAAATTGTAAAGAAGTTGAAATGGTAGGATTACTTGTATATAACCAACGCTTACTTGGAAAAGTCTAGCCGTCCACCTTCCCAGGCTATTGTGAATATCTTGTCAAATCCACCAAGATCAATGGAAGTAAAGATGAGCACACTAAACACAGCTATGAACATCAGAGCTGACTGCAGAAGATCTGTGTACAACACTGCTTTCATCCCACCCAAGGTCGAGTAGAAGGTGCACACCAGTCCAACCAATACCACAGATAAAATCCTGTCAAGCCCTGTAATTGCTTCTAAAACCAAAGCTGGAGCATATAATACAACTCCATTGTAGAATATCATCTGTACACTATAAGTAAGAGAAGCCAACATTCGTATTCGAGGCCCAAATCGTAGCTCTAAATATTCGTAAGTGCTGGTCTTTTGTAGGCCAAAGAACACAGGCAAGTATAGCCGGCTAGCTATTGGAGTGCCAGCCAGGTAGCCAATGTTCATGATGAAGAACATCATGCCATAGTAATAGTTCTCAGCTGATACTCCGAGTAGAGTGATGGAAGACATGAATGATGCCATCAAGGAGACAGCCACGGGCAATGTTGATTGGTTCCGATCAGCCAGCAAGTATTCCTGTAAAGGAAAGCAGTAAACTTTTAAGTATTAAGAAATTAATGGAAATATTTTATTTCAATATGTATTTATTACAATCCTGCTGTTTTACTTACAAATTTTAACCTCAGGCTATACAAATACACGTTTGACTTGATGGGAAGGGACGATGCGGTCGAAGAAAGCAATGTGTTTCATTGCTTTGACTGACCAGAAAAAAGGAGGAAAAACGCTTTACTAGTTGCCGGGACCATTATGGGTTACCCTTAGCTGTTTATTTGGAAATGGTAGATATACTCTACTCTAAGATTGCTTGCCTCACAAACAAATAAAAGAAATGATACTTGCAGCGTTTTGAAAGATAGAATGAAAGAAACTAGGAGAATTCTATGCCTTCTGCTATCTAGAATTCTGGATGTATGAAGGGGGAGAAGAAGAGGTTAAAGTAAAAGTTGTTTACCTAAAATAATAGATGCAAATAGTTTTGAAACCAAGAAAAGTTAAGAAGATAACAAACTATGTATTCTTTTTAGGTAAAAAAGTACAATGGTGTCGAAGTGATAAATAGCACCCAGACAAAGAATAGACTCACCTCATTGGTTTTCTGTTTGCCTCCACTGAAGCGGAAGTACACTCCAATCACGACGGAGGCGATCATGGTCGCCGCCATGATCACGTAGTCCCATACTCCGAATACAGATTCCATGTTTCACCTGAAGCTGAAGTATTATTGATTTATTTATTTGATCCCTGTAAATAGGTTGGTTGGGGCCAAAATTTTCTAGTCATCATCATCGTCTGAGCCATAAGAAGTCCACTGCTGGACATAGGCCTTCCCCATGGATTTTCAAAAAGTCCGATTGGAAGCGGATTGCATCCAGCGTCTTCCCGTCACTTGTATTTCTAGTATATAATTATTATAGTAATCGTTAATTTGAAACCCCGGATCCACGATTTTTCCGAAAGGAAGCTCTCTCTATAGACACTCGAGACAATCGAGACTAGCGCCCACACTCTTCCAACGTTTCAAAATTTTTTTAGAGTTCAGTTCCCCAAAAGGAAAATAATTAGTTTAAAAACTTATGCCGTTAGAAGGCGTTCGAAAAGATTGTTTGTATATGTGCGCTCTATTTCTCAAAACGAATTAGGTTTGCTATGCCCCTTAAATAACCGACTTAAAAATGCGAAATGATTTTTCCGAAAGGAAGCTGATACTCGAGAGTAGCGCCCACATTATTAGAGTTGAATTGATGAAATTCCCTCTCTTTTCAAATTTATATGGGACCAACTTCGAGGTATATCAAAATCGGACTACTCTGTAAAAAGTTATGCATGGTCATACATTACAATAAGTGAGTGAACAATCATCCCCTGTTTTCCTACCCTTAGAGTTGTTTTTTTTTTTTCAAATTTATTTGGACCAAATTTGGTGTATACCCTCTCCAATAAAAAAAGAATTATCAAAATCGGCTATGCGTGATCATACATTTAAAAAAATACGCGTCGACTTGAGAACCTCCTCCGTTTTCTCGTCAGTTAAAAACAAATTAGTGACCAATGAACTACAACTACCTAAATGCACTATGTGGTTTATGCCAAATTGTGTTAAGGTGCCTTAAATAGTAAATAGATGTTCTGTGCCGCTCGCGCATACTTACCAATATTTATGAAGATATAAAATAACCTCAATTAACTCAAATATTAACATAAGAAAACAATCGCTGTTGTTATGGAGAATAAAACTCAATTTAAGTTTGTTTTTATCACTATGTTTGTATCTAAATACAAATTTTTGAGATATTTATAACATAATAAAAAATTAAACAAAAAAATTTTTATTATTGTATATTTAATAACAGATTTTGTAAATATTTAAAAATTCTTTATGCATCTTCAATAAAAACAGTTAGTACGCGCGAGCAATGCAGCAGACTTATAAACTCCAGCGCCTTAACTGATAGCATTGTTTATCTTTACTGCTTTAATTTAAAACATGTTTGGTTATCTGGATGTCACAACTAAAATAAATATCCTTATTACTCAGATTACCTTTTTTACATAATTTTATTTGTTGAATTTTACCATCTGGTTTGGTGCGTACCATATTTGAAAGATGACATTGTCAAGCGATCTGGCTAGAATTGGTTTGTAAAACTCGAAAATATAAAGTGGCGTATAGTCTTTATTTTTTACTACCTATTTGTCCCACTACTGGGCAAAGGTAAATATAGAAACTTTATAAAAACATTTCAAAATTATAGACATTTTTGTTTTACCCGACTACTGTAATTGTAATTTAAAAGTTTAACACGTACCTTTAAACACCGTTTATTTTTCAGTAGCTGAGCCCCGCGCTTTAACCCGCGCAGGGATGAAAATGGTGATTAATAAAGTAAAGCGAAGACGCGAGCCGCGAAAAAATAATCTACTCTTTCTGTCGAGCGAGAACTTGACAAATTTACGAAGATTACGAAGAACTTTAGTAACTAGAAGAAATAAAAAACTTTGATCAATTCACGTGTTTGCCGGATGCTGCTAAATATGAAGTTAACAAATTAACTTCAATAAAGATCATTACGTCTACGCTCAATTGTGACCTGATAAAATTGCTTGTCTGTTTGTTTGTGTATTGAGAAAATAATATTGTAAATAAACTTTAGTAAATTTCTTATTATATAGCTAATAAAATCTTCCATGATGGTCTGGGAGAAAAAGAAAAACAAAGAATGTACCTACCTACAAGCTGCTTCTCTTCCCGGGCATACTGTAAGATTCAATTAAGGATTTGAGGGAAACGGGCAATGGGCTGACCTTCTTTCACTGTAAGGTAACGTTATATCTTACCCTCTAATACCCTCTTCCTCCCATTTAACCCTCTAACCACGGTCATATGTGGCGTCAAATGTCCTCATGATCTTTGACGCTCTGCCAAACCCGTAGGTAAGGGAAAATAGGCGTAATTTTACATATGTATAACCTGATGTTTAAGCACAAACACAAATAAGAAATTATAAATACGTATAAGGAAACAGTTTAAGTAGGTAAGTTTATAAAATATCACCATAGTTTAGATAGGTACCACATAAATAAAAAATCGGTTACTTCCTATATTCAACTCTACGGGATAAATAGGTACCTAATTTAAGTACATTACACAATTCCTTAAGTGTGTAGTACTCACCGGGCCACCGGCTAGCCGGCACAAATCACTCGATCAAAACATGATTAACTTCATTAGGAATGCAAATAATTGTATACAATTTATATTTATCACAATACATTTTTACTTACCTCAGCAGTAGTTTTAAAAAGAATCAACGTCCTATCATTGTTAACTTACTATAAATTTATCACAATTTCATCATAACAAGTAAAACTAGGTAACCAAAACGCCGAAACGCGTGTGTCTACAACACTGATTAACATGTGAATGAGTGAAGTGAATGAAATGAACTGAGGTGGTAGAGGTGTAGAAAAGTCATGGACTGAGTCAAGTCAGGCGTCAAGTTAGTCAGTCTGCCCCGTGCCTTTGTCTTTAAACGTCTGCAGGACAGGTTAGATTAGACCTGCCGGGCCGTAACGCCACGCGCATGTCACGAAGCGTCGATATTTTTGAGTTTTGTCCTATTAGATAACAATTATTATCTCACTGATAAGTTTGAAACATAACACGATACCTAAAAATTATCATCATGATCTTGTCACGCATACTCTACTTGTGCTAAAGTTTATCATCAGCAAAACGACATTATTGATTAAAAGATGGTTGAAGAACCCACCTAGTCTTTAATCGCGTGTTAGGGGAGATGGGTTGGTATCTTATCTAGCCAGCGAAAGACACTATAAACCAGGCTTACCTACCTCTATGCTTTTGTTTCCACACGAAATTATCAGTCAAATTACTTAAAATCACACTTTAGGCTATGCTAAAGGCCATTTTTAGCCCCCGAACCAAAAAGTGGCCTTGTGACTCAGTTGGTAGTTTGTCTACCTGCTAAGCTGTAGGTCGTGGGCTCGATCCCCACCCAGGGCAAATATTTGTGTGATGAGCATGGATGTTTGTTGTGTCTGAGTGTTTCTATGTATCATATGTATATAAAACAAAAAAAGGATATATGTATTCTATCAGCCATCTAGTACAAGCTTTGCTTAGTTTGGTCTAAATGGTGTTGTGTGAAATGTCCACAAATATTTATTTATTTATAAGTTTGACGTGTATATCTGTGTGTGTGTGTGTCTGTGGCATCGTAGCTCTCAAACGGATGGACCGATGTTAATCTAGTTTTTTTTTGTTTGAAACAGGACTTCATAGAGTATTCTTATGTTGCATCAAAATCAGTTCGGCCCTTTTTTGTCGGAGGTTTTGAGTTTTCTAAAATTATACTTGTTTTTCGTTTACCCTTCTTGTCCATCATACTGATTTTCCGATCATTCTATTAAAAATAATTCGTGATTCCTGCTTCTAAAGTACTTTGAAAAGATTTTTTTTATTTTATATAACACTAGCGGAGCCCACCCACGTAACGTAGTGACGAAAAACGTTGATGACGATAATGATTTTCGGTCCAAATTGGTCAACTCGTTCTAAATGTATGCGTTTGCTTACAGTAGACGATTCGGGAAATTATTTTTTATTGAATACAGTGTATAACATCTATTTATACATGTGAATTATAGGCTTTACCGAAAAACGTCACTTAACTTTAACCATCGTCTTAAATTCTGTCTTCTTTCCGCAAGTGTCATTACGTGTAAGCGAGAAGTAGACAAAACATGTTAAGCATTGCTTAAAGTCAAATAACGTTTTTCGGTCAGGCCGTATATTTTTGGCTTAGCTAAGTTAAAGAAAACACTTCAGTCACAGATTTTTAATAATATATTTATTTGAACGTCAACATCTAAAATTATTACTTATATAACTAACATAAATAAGTACTCTATTTTATTTTTTAGGTAAATACATCAACAGCACATCCGTATCAATATACAATTTGCGGATAAGTATAACCAAACATAAATAACATCATCCAATTACATGTTTTCCCGGGTAATATTTTTATTAAGATTGTATGTTTAACCTTTTGTCATCTTGTAAGGTTTTCACAGGTTAGCTTCCAAAATACCTATTATTAGAACATCATCCTTAGAATTTAAAGTTACCAAGTCCAGCGTTTTGAATTCCATTTTTACCACGATAATTATAAGATATATCGTTTCAATAATTTCGTGCACGACTGGGATCTAACTGTATTTACCAGTCAATTTCACTCAAAGTGCAATGGCACTTAGAGTTAACGAAATTTGAAGTCTGTAATGTATAGCAGCCGAACTCCCTTTTATAGCGCTATAAAGTTTGCTCAGCGCTCGTTTTTATCTTGCTTTTTCTGCAATTAAGAGAACACAAAAGTTGAAGCGATTATGAAAAATATCACAATTTAAAGTAGGCTCATTTGAATTTATGTCTCACACTCTTAATTGCAGAAAAGGCAAGATAAAACGGGCGCTGAGCGAACTTTGCATCACTATAAAAGTTGAGAGTAACCCCGCAGGTCTATAAAATATGATTCCAAACAGAAAATAAAGATTAATGGAAATGGATAAATTTTATATTATACATTAATTTTATTATTTTGTTCGTGCACACCCAGGGACTGTAACTCAAAAAAATTATCAATAGTAAAATTGCTTTTAGCTTTATCATAGTTTCCTATAAAAGCGGTAACGTTTCGTTATCTTGACTCCATAGCATAGTGTAAGTGTACGTCGGCTTCTTGTTAAACAAGGTTCTATTCTAAAAGCCTTATATTTGATTACAAATTATAATATTAACATGGAAGACATTCAATTAGTTCGTTAACAATAATATAATTATTATTGTCTGTATTCATATTACAATATTTTTATAAATAAATAATAAAGATATTCCAATAAAACTACATTTATACGTATAAATAATGAACGTTATACTCGTGCGCAGTTGCGCACAATGCGCGCCGTGTGAGATGACTGCCTATATATATATGACCCCAAGATCAAACCATAATCTAAAACTCTTGAGAAATCTAGAATCTCTTGAGATTCATAATAATACTTTTGATTATGAATGTCTGTCCTATAATTTTATTTAAAATATTTATTTAATAATTATGTTTTACATAAATAAATTTAAGTACACTTTTAATTTTCTCTATGCAGATATGTATATCTCAATTTCGTGGAGTGTTTTATTTTAAGATTAGTTTCAATAGGTAACTCTGACGATACAGTTAGTAAGTTTGTACGCTATCACAGATCATTGAAGACATTATTATTGTCAACTTTTATATTAATAGGTAGGTACTTATTCTACATATTTGATAAGTATATTGTTTGGTATTTTTTTTACATAAAATGCGATTTTCATCTTTATTTTATTACAGTATCTAATGAGTATCCAAAGTCACTCCTCCTCGAAGAGTATCTTTTCTTGATCTCCGTTTGCGTATTTGAGCAACTCACACTGAAAAAAAAAACATCATTGTAGGTAACAAACGCGTAATATAAATATTACTAGATATATAGATTTGTACCTAGCAAGATCGAGTTGTCGTCCCCTATTCTACCTAAAAACCAAATTTCATTAAAATCGTTGGAGCCGTTTCCGAGATTCAGATTATATATATATATATACTCGTATATACAAGAATTGCTCGTTCAAATGATAATATTGCTTGGGGACAACCGTTTGTTTAGTAAAACGTATGCGGAGACATGTAAATAGAGCTAAGATACCATAATATTTTTAAGTACATTAAGTTAAAATAACACTGTTTGTTTCCCAAATAAAATAAAATAAAAATAAAGTATACAAAAAAAAGGTGTACTTATGTAACGAGGAGATTTTTTCGCCCCGACCCAAAAAGTGAGGTGTTATAAGTTTGACGAATCTGTGTATCTGCATATCTGTGTATCTATGTATACCTATGTGTGTCTGTCTGTGGCATCGTAGCTCTCAAACGGATGGACTGATTTTTATCTACTTTTTTTTGGCTGAAAGAGGATTTCGTCTAGAATGTTCTTAGCTATGTCTCAACAAAATCAGTTCGCCTTATTTTTGCCTTAGATTTGAGTTTTCTAAATTTATACTTGTTATTTAACCATACCCATTCGTGGTCTAATATTTATTTATTATTAGATCGGAATATTTTTTCTAAATAAATTAGACGAATTTGGTGGTGTTCACCAGAACTAAATTCTAAAATATACCAATCACAAAAAAAAAGAAGATTTAATTTATATTTCATTATCAGTTATTACAACAAAAAATAAAACCGGACAAGTGCGAGTCAGACTCGCCCACCGAGGGTTCCGTACAAACTAGTAAATAAAAGGGGGAAATCATATTTTTTTTATTTTCCTTTTTATACTGAAAAATATACATCGTAAAAATATTTAAAAACCTGTTTAAACCTGTTAATGCTAATTAAGCTCTTTCATATGATACCACACATGATACGGTTAATTCACTTTAAAATGTCGACCCTCATTCCTTGCATAACGACACTATTTTTTTGTGATTAAATTAAAAATGTCCAGTTTTCGGAGTTTTTCCTATAGTACACATATAACACATCTAACACAATGCTTCTTGCCAAATTTCAGAGTTCTAGGTCAACGGGAAGTACCCCATAAGTTTTGATTCCTCTTGTCGAAATGTGCATTTTTTACGACATATTCGGCTGTAACTTTTAGCAAGCAGATACAGCAAGATACTATGGATCTGCGTATATGGTTTTAATTTCAACTCGATACCTTCACGAGTTCCCGAGATAAAGGTCTTGACACCCGGACAGACGGACAGACGGACAACAAAGTGATCCTATAAGGGTTCCGTTTTTTCCTTTTGAGGTACGAAACCCTAAAAACTAATTACGTATATGTAGGTACACAAATTTAATATCAAATTTAGCTTCCAGTTGAACTCCCTGCTTTGTCCATCAAGGTCCAAGAGAAATTTGTTTGAGGAAAAGAAATAATTTTCGTAAAATATTTAAAATTCTCGGATAAAAGCATAAAATCAAAACAAAAAAAAAAATACTTTGCATGCCCCATTGAAAGCATTTTAGTCAAATTATTTATCAGTATAGCCAGTGACAAAAATTAGTAACTTGATAAAAATTACTAAGTAAAGTATCAAGAGAGCTAAAGTATCAAGCGACATTATTTCATAATTTTGTCTCTGACCGTACACGTATAAAAGCTGTACCAACCTTGTTTTCTGAAATTGCAATTTGTCCCAAAGCCGCATTAAAGCATACTGAAGTCCTCAATCTAAAAATATTCATGCAGCGTATAAAGCATAGTACATAAATACAGTCTGTTCGGATAGAGAACTAATATGGCATTGAGCGCGCTGCTGTCCTTATTTCATTAATTTGTTCGAGAACAAAGGCGTTGCTGTCTTTTTGTCATTATTTTGTTCGAGAACAGAGGCGCTGCTGTCCTTATTTCATTATTTTGTTAAATCGAAAGAAAGAAAGTTAGTTCCCAATTATTTTTGTCGCCTTAGTTCTGAATCCAAATAAACTCTCGTATTTAAAATAATAATAAACATAAAGAAAAAACATATTTAAATACAATAAGTGACTAAAGATGTTTATTATAACAAATAGGTAAGTAAATAATATCTATAACTTCACACAAAACCGGATCACTCCCCAAAAGAGCTTATTAATTATATACCTAGTATGAAAACTTTAAAAACACCATTACTATAAGTGCACTAAAGTAAAAAAAATATTTTAAGACAAACTTCTACAAAAGTACTCCTCATTACGAATCAATCGAGCCAAACTCGATGGGCTTATCTTGTTTAGATAAGAAGTTCCTATGGCCATCTTCCAGCTCCATCATTAGAACAGCTCCATGGTACCATATTATTATTGTTTTGTCATCGATATTTACACCAAACTTGAGCCAAATCGGACATCGGGAAGTGGTTCTAATTAAGCTTCCAAGATTCGTAACGAAAACACATACATACCTACAAACATAAACTTGTAAAAATAGGGTGCATCATCGCTTAACATCAGGCAAGTTGGTGGTCAATTGTAGATCTATCTAGTATAAAAAAAACTGATCAGCTCAATGTAACCAAATTCTATTATTGTCATTGGTATTAGGTATATAGATTTGCAAAATTTCAAATCGATATGACAATTAGAAGTTGGCTAAATTTTACTTTCAACATGATTTGATACACCATTATAGATACAGTTATAAGGTTAAGCCAATAAAAACATGCCAAAAACAAAAGAAAAAAACATTAAAATCTAAGCAAGCATAAACTCCAAAAACCAAGCTTTCAATTCAAACTTCATGCATACTAGCATAAAATATTATCTAAGTAGTTGCATGCGTTTCCCAGCACAAGATATACCATCCACAAGATAGACGTATCCACAAACCTGGACGGCTGGTTTTTCCCCATATTTAGCCCTGAGCCTGGCAGCGAGCGGTGGCGTGAAGAGCTCAGGGTCAGGGTGTGTCTTGCCTGCCTTCTGCCACGGCTGCTGCTGGCGCCACGCGAGCGATACCACTGACCCGACTAGCAACACCCACAGAAACCCAATCTATATGAACGATAGCGTAAAATTAGCACAATAACTTTTATTTTCCACTTAATGAATAAGATACGTAACAGTGGTCAAGACAGTGTTAGGTTAGGTTAGGTTAGAACTATTATTCGAGGTAGGGTGCGAGGCCATTAGCCTCCCTGTCACTGCGACCCTCGCGGATCTATTGTGACTTCACTGCAGCTGGAACTAAATTACTAACCAGATGATCATTAATAATTTCAGTTTAAAAAACTAAAAAAATAACGATTTCATAATACGCAATCCGTTTACTTGAATGATATTTTTTCAGTTATTTTGTTATTAAACCAAAATACTGAACCGATTTTGATAAAATTTGTATGGGACCACCCATAAAACAAAAAAATAATCATCAAAAACAATTTATAATTTTCGGAGTAATTGCTGAACAATCATTCAAGAAAAAAAACATACAGTCGAATTGAGTAAAGTAAGTAAAGTAAATATTTATTTCCGAAAAAGAATTACTATTGCAATGTATTCTCAGTGGCCCCCAAACTCGACTAGGCCGGTATCTTGGAAGCCCAGAGCAGAGAACCTCCTTCTTTTTGAAAGTCAGTTAAAAATGGCCAACCACGAGCCTACTATCTGATGATTTTTGAATTTATGACATCAAAAATTCAAGCACTGCATACATTGGGAATTTCAATAACTGACTAATAGTAGACAAGGATATGTTTCCCGAAGCTAACTTACAGGACTTATCCACATGTAGGATATTCTATAAAGATAGAAGTAGTCGCCGGGGTTGTGTCCCATCATAGGAGGCACAGTAGCGTTGAAACCACACCCGGCTACGCTGAGCGGGAGCATTACGGGCGCCGGCCGCGGTCTTCCAAAACTTATCCACAACGTGACTGCCATGCCGCTCAGCAGGGCTAAGAATACACCCTGAAAATGTATAAAATCCTACATTACATAAAATTTAAAGACACTCAGGTTATAAGCTGTTGAAGAAATCACAGGTTATTTCACAATTTAAAAATTCGTACAATAGTAATTAGTTAATTAATTAATTCTTAGTTTGGGCTAGATGGTGTTGTGTGAAATGTCCACAAATATTTATTTATTTATTTTATAAAAGTGGAACTGTAGACATTAATCTGTAGACTTAATTCAAAGATGAAATAGAATTTATTAGAAATGAAAGTATACAAAAAAGGTAGTCAATAAAGCCAAGATAGACGAAGGCTAGAGTGGAAGGAAAGTATCCAACGATACTTTCCTTGAGTTACTGATTTTCAAGTTGGTACAACCTTCTTACATACTAACAATCTAAATTCTATGCTATAGTCAAGTACGTTTCGGAATCGAACCCTGATCTTTCGAACAGACAGTAAGTCAGTCGACAGTCTGATTATTTTTTCTTATGTACCCGCTAGTATCAAATTAACAATCCATCTGCCTGATTATAAGCATCGCTATTACTAATGACAATATCAGAGAAATCGTCAATACCTACCATCTGATTAGCAAAAGTGGTGAACATTCCTAGTGTGAAGACCCCGAAGAGTGGTCCACCGACGGCACCGAATATAGTCAGCGAAGCTTGAAGAATACCACCCAAGTACTCTGCGAGGAAGGCTAGGGCGAGGAACACAAGGCCGTAACCACACGCCGCCAGCTTTGTCAGCCACGGCACGTAGCCAGGAGACAGCTTGCACCATCTGGAAAACACAAAAATCACATAAGAAAATATCATTGGATTAAAAAAAGTTGCTCTTATTTTAAGAATAATCTTGTAGATACCCTCGGGTAAGATAGTATTGTGATGCTTGGGAAATTTTCGGTGTAAATTTTTGAAACAAGAGATCCAATTTAAAGGTCACATAAATTATGATACGTAACTACGGAACCTTACATTGCGGGTGGCAGGACACGCACTTGGCCATTTATTAAATATGTATACTTGTTCGACAATAACTTGTAAACAAGTTCTAACTTCATCAAATATACAACAACGAAAATGAGCAATCGGTCAACTGAAGTGCAATTTAAAGATATAAAGGTCGCCAGGTCACAATTAAGCGTGCATTTGCTTCAACTGTTTCAGATTAAACTAACTAAATAAATAACCGAATATATAAAGTGAGATGATAAGATAGTTTCATTTGTGTTAGTTTTATTCATGGAAAAACAAATTAACCGTTATAGATTCAATTGCTCCTAGAACCAATGGCCGATAGAACCACAGAATAGAAAGAAATAGAACCACGATAGATGCCGTCTAAATTAATTTTAACTGATAAAGTTCTTAAGTTCTTAGTGTTAAAGTCGAAAATAACCTAACGCAACTTCATGTTGAGTTGAGTAGCGTTAACCCAGTTAGTGCAAATTATACTTTATTACGTTATGGATTTAGTTGTCTTTTGACTGTAACAATAGAATTAATTTGTGATCCTCCTGAAATTGTTTTATTTCGTAAAAATAATAAAATAACACTTACCTGTAAAATTAAATACCTCCATCTGATACATTTTTTGTAGTGCTACTATTTTTGCGTTCTAAAATGGCACAGTATGGCATTATTAAATTGTTACAAGTCCACTTTGAACGTACGAACGAACGTACGTGTCTCAGTCGAATTACGAGCTCAACTGGTTCCGGTTCAAGGCTGCTGGCCATAACTGTGGT
Organism: Lycia hirtaria; assembly: GCA_947563715.1. Lineage (NCBI taxonomy): Eukaryota > Metazoa > Arthropoda > Insecta > Lepidoptera > Geometridae > Lycia > Lycia hirtaria. The sequence continues at coordinate 13,258,592 of OX387379.1, read as the reverse complement.
GGTCGGGAACCGCCTACATAGCATTTCTATTTACTTCTGTCTTCTGTGGATAGAACCGATGGCCGATAGAACCGATAGCCGATAGAGTCGAACTCATGTGGTGACCGCATCCCAGCAAACGTAGACGTTCAGGGGAATCTCAGGATAGCAAAAAGCCATGCAGTGAACATTTATCGACATACATCATGAACAATGACATACATCATCGTACCTACTGACATAGTCCTCAAGCGTGACAGCAGCGAGAGCATTACATGAGGCTGATATGGTTGATAGAGATGCGCTAAAGATTCCAGCTACGAATAAACCGGCCAGGCCTGGAACAGACTTCATCGCGTCGACCACGTAGTATGGCATAAGCTGGTCTAACTGGAAGAAAATTAGAGTTTTAAACGATTGTACACAAAGAGATTGTTCAGTCAGAAGTTGTAGTTAAATAAAAAGTTTACCTGAATTACAAGAGACATTACTAAAAATAATTAATGTTGGTAATTTTAATATAAAAAACAGGCCAAGTGCGAGTCGGACTCGCGCACGAAGGGTTCCGTACCATTATATGTAAAAACAAGCAAAAAAAAAATCACGTTTGTTGTATGGGAGCCCCCTTAAATATTTATTTTATACTGTTTTTTAGTATATTTGTTGTTATAGCGGCAATAGAAATACATGATCTGTGAAAATTTCAACTGTCTAACTATCACGGTTCATGAGATACAGCCTGGTGACAGACGGATAGACAGACGGAGGGACGGGTCCCGTTTTACCATTTGGGTACGGAACCATAAAAAATATATTAAACGAAGTAAGAGCTAAGTAGAGATAATAATTTATACTAGTACTCTAATATATTATTTAAAGTAGGTACCTAGAACACCAGAAACTGAAAATAATGACAGAATTAAAACTAACGGCGCAACACTTACGAAAAACTTTCGTAATATTTTCAAGTATTCAATTGCTTTATATGATATTAAATGGTTTTAAAGTTGAGGAATCTATATTAAAAGAAAAACAAAATACCTAACTGCAGAAAAACCGTTTTAGCAGTCTAGCTTACGATTTCGTTACGATTGTTACACAGTTGGATGCACGTTTCTTATGACAAAGTATGCGTAAAATTTCTGTAAAAGGTTATAAATGCGCATTCTATTGAATAATTCTAGTAAAATCACCTATTACGAAAAGGTATGTTGAGGGTTACGAAAAAGTGCAATTTTAATTTTAGCGAGAGTTTTATTGTTATTATTCCAAAAATCAAATAGCCTATGACACTGAGAGGGTCAAGACGAATTTAACGACACATCGCATAACAAAATCTGTTAAACCTTTTAGGCTGTAGGAAATAATATAGAAACGTGCATACATACTCATATATGTACAATTGTACATACAAACATACATACATTCGAAAAACATGACCGTCCTTCTTGCGCAGTCGAATAAAAATGTAAGAGAAGAATGAGAAAAGGTCTCACCGCAGTGATTTCCTTGCTGGTATAAGGGTCACAGTTCCGGTACACCGCATACATAGCTATGCCGCTGGTGCAGGTGACTAAGCTGAGGAGAGACAGCACTGGCCAGCTCCACCACAGGCAGCGCTGTGACTGCTCCAGGGTTGCTACTGTCTGGAGCCTTTGCACCTGGAATATATCATCATCTCAATCATAAGAGGAGGGGTCACAAGATTATTACCGTGTAATACGATGAGCGTTTGGTGTACTTAGGTACATTTTCAGATTTTTTTGTCAAAGACCAAGTTTGTGTACCGTAAGTCAATTCGGGAAGAATGCACATGTCCATTATTTTTCTTTTTAGACATATTGGAAGGTCGCCCTTAATAAACTCCTTGATAGCCCAATAGCTCCTCCAGGCTTTTCCGTTCGTCTTGCGACTTCTCGGTCTTGTCTGGCCTGGAAAGAGACTATTTTGCCCAGGTAGATGTATTCTTGGACATAATGCATTGCTTCCCAATCGACCGTTACACAGTGTTCTATGCTGTTTGTCATTAACTTGGTCTTTGACATATTCATCCGTAGACCAATCTCAAGGCTCGTTGTGCTAAGATCTTGTAGCTCTGTGGCTGAAGAAGAAAAGAGAACAATGTTGTCCACAAAACAAAGGTTGGTTAACCTCGTTCCACCGACATCAATGCCTCTATCCTCCCAGCCAACTGTCCAGCTAAGTATACGGTTTCCTATTACTTGGACAAAAGTGTTGTATAAATGTGATATAAGACTAATGGGACGATAGTTATTAATGTTAGATTTGTCACCTTTTTATGAAGTAAGATTATATTTGAATGGCAAAAATGTTCTGGGAGTATTTCGGTTTTTTAAATAAGGTTAAACGGATTTGTGACATAAGGAAGCATGAAGAAGAGGAAGAGTCATTTCACCAAATTTTAGAGCTTCTGTGTCTTCTCCGGGTACTTTATTGAACTTCACGCTGCGAAGTGCAACATGAACTTCATAGCCTTGTTATAGGTGGAATTACGTCTGGGCATACATATTCAGTCAAGGGTTCGTTATTTTGAATCATTGTTGAGTTTGAATAATGGGTCTTGTAGAAATTGGTACATATTTCTAAAATCTTCTCTATTTCGATGTTGTTGGCCTGTAGAATCTTTAAGGTTGGTAATCCAAGATCTGTTGTTGCATATGTCCAAAATTGCGACTTTAAGAGAACTATTTTGTTCTAGGGCTGTTTGTATTAAATAATAATTGTTGTGTTGTCTAATATATTTTCTTATACTCCGTTTCACTTGTCTGTCCATTGTTCTGTATTCTATGTTGCATCTATCTTTAGCAAGTTTTTGCCTCTCATCTATTAACGTCCTAGTATATTTTGATAGTTTTCCCTTCTTCTTATGGTTTGGTTTAATTTTCTTACACGCTGTCTACTATACTATGCCTTATATACTTCCAACTATGTTATTATGTAAATTGTTCTTGAATATTTGAGCATTCCTTAACTAAAATGTCGAAGCTATTCTTTAATTCTATGTTAAATTCTTCTTTATTGTTGATTAAAGTTTCCTTATCTAATGTTTTTATTTTGTTATTATAAGTTTTTGCTCTAAGAAGTTTTACATTAAGTTTTATAGTTAATCGTACAGGTCTATGATCTGAGTAATCTTTGAAGTTATTTAGAACTTGGGTATTTCTGACTATGCTTTGATCGGAAGTTAACAAAATCAATTAAATGTTTTGTTCTGCCTCCTGGTGACATGCAACTCCATCGTCGTTGTCTTTTTAAAAGAAGAAAGAATAGCTAATCTGTAGGTTTTGTCTGAATGCAAATTGAATAAGGCGAGCACCACGCTCGTTTCGATCTCCTAGTCCGTGAGTGCCTAAAATATGTGTGTTATCTGACTTCTGTCTTTGACCAAGTTTTGGATTGAAATCGCCTAATACTATATTCCAGTTGCCGCGATGGTCATCGCAGGCTTTGTTTAAGAGATAGTAGAAATCTTTTATCACGTCGTCTGGGTATGTCTGAGTACACACCCAGACGACGAGGTATTGATAATTATATAAATATTCAAACATAAATAAAAGAAGATAAGTAAATACTTAGGTAATAATTATCTATTCTTACGACAGACGATGTACAGATAACAATTATTAAGTAAGGTTGTGCACAAACTGGTTTAATTTAAATGTGGGATGGTGAAGGAGTACTTTACGGTTTGACCTTGGAATGACCTATAGGAGTGAAAGAGGAAGTGTGAGGAACAATATGGTGGAATGAAGACCAAGTAGGGTGCGCTCGCGGTTTTATATTTTAATTTTTAAGAAGTCAAGCGAAGAAATACACACATAAAACGAAGAAAGTGGTTTTGTTTCAACCAGCCAGCATCCACTCTACATACATAAATATACTAGATGTACTAGATAACGGATATACTTTTGTATCAATATGAAGAACTATTTCTATTTAATCTGGAAATCATGAAAAAAATCAGACGACCTTGAGATGACCATCTCAAGGTCGTCTGATTTTTCACCTTGAGATGACCCTTACAAAAAGTTCTTTGACTCGTGAGAAAATGTACGGAACAGCATATTATTTTCGTGATATCCATTTCTTCATAAAAATTATTTATATTAATGAGTACAATAGTCCTTTATGTATTGTCGTCTTCCAGATTTCTCGTTAAATACCAACTTACTACTACCTGTTGCATTATGAACATGTTGTGAAAACATCACTAACCACAATATAATAAGTAGTTATCATGTGAGAAATAATTTCTTAGGTTTAACAAATTCTTACTCATTTAAAATACATGTAAAATATTGTTGAAAAAAAAAAGTTTTAAAGTTGTGTTTTTTTTTCTAATTTTATTGGACCCGCTTAGAGCTTTTGCCAGTGTCAAGTATTATAAAGTTGTTTTGTTTGTCGTTAAAAGTTGTTTGTTCGTACGTAATGTTTTTTTTTCTACACCAATATTATTACTTATTCTGTATCCAAAGGCAACGGGATTTTATAAACCTCGATTCGTTTTCTGTCTGTCCTATACTTACCCTTTATCTTCATCATGATTTCACTTTTAGTGCCATGAAGTGTATCAATACATACATTTTAGACCACTAGTGGATGTAGGTCATCCCATTGAACTCCGCATAGCCTGATTAGTTTTTTGTTTCCATCTTTTCGTATTTATAACATCATCTATCGTATATCGTATCTCACGGCGTCACGGAGTCCTTTAGTAAGTTTTGCGTCACGCAGTCTCTACTCTAGAACGGTTCTACGACAGATATGGGGCCATTAATTTATTACGTAAGACGATTTAGGGGGGGAGAGGGTCGACCATGTCTTATTTTTTCCTACAAGGGGGTGGGAGGGATAGTTGATAGTTAATAGTCTATAGTTGATAGTCTTGATAGTTCTTACGTAAGATCACAAAAATGCGCAAAGTTAAAATTATACTTTGAAAAAGAAGTGCGCTCGGATGTGTATAAAAGTAAACATTCCTAAAAATTGTGACTTTGAAAAAATAAACATTACAATAAACCAAACGTGTATTCATTTTTTCCTTTAGTTTCTTATATTACACAGGGGGGAGGGGGTCGGCCTATTCTTATTTTTTCTTATAAAGGGGGAGGGGGGTCAAAAACTAGCAAAAATAGTCTTACGTAATAAATGAATGGTCCCTATGACCAGCTCATTGCCACTCAGTCTACTATACTATGCTGTGGGAAAATCTGTTTCTTTGACGAATTATTTCGTTCCAAATTATGATCCCTCAGAGGAACACCGAAGGCTCAGCTTTTTCCGAATACCTTTTACATATTACATTATTATTTTCATACAAATACTGCGCCAATTTAAATAAAAAACTGTATAAGTCTACGAATAATAGTTTATTATTCGTATGTTTAATACCGAATGTTGAATAATGAAATGTAAAAAGTAGTATAGAATGAAACTGTAATCTTACGTACCGTTTCTCAAAGTAAATATTCAAAGTCGGCAGTCTCACGAAACCGTTTTCTTAGATAAAGGCAATGCTTATCATCCAATTAGGCAGGTATAATAGCATGAAATCTCAGCAATAAACGGTTAAGTATAAGAAAGTAAACGTACGGTTCTGTTGTTTACCTGAGTATGGTTGACGGCGTAGAGAGACAAGTAGGTTATCAAGCCACCGATTATGAGAGACCACCACGTGTTGCGTTCTGTTGGATCTACACTGAAACTGAATAAATATATAAAAAATTTAATAGCATTTTTTTTTTCACAACACCACCTTTTTTTGACGAGGGGGGAAATCTTCTAAAGATACCCGGCTGCGTTGTATTTATTTATTTTGTATGTTGGGGATGCAACCGGGTTATGTGGGATTGTACCACTATTTTAAGGGTAAATTTACAATTATTAATTTATTTTGTACCACGCGATTTAAAGAAAAAATCGCAAGTGAATCGTTTTTTCAAGCGCGATCCATCGTAGACTACAATTGTCGCTAGCATCAGGTGAGTTACGGGTCAAGCACAAGCCTATTTACCTATAAAAAGTCATTAAATGCAATACTCACTTCGAAAAATCCATTCGTCCACCTTCATAGGCAACGATGAATATTTTTTCAAATCCACCGAGCTGCACCGACGCAAATATGACCACACTAAACACAGCAGCAAACATCAGAAGCGACTGCAGCAGATCAGTAAAGAGCACCGCTTTCATCCCCCCAAGTGTAGAATAAAACGTACAAACCAACCCCACTACCAGAATCGAGATCAGTCTATCTAATTCAGTAACAGACTCCAAAACTATTGCAGGAGCGTACAGAACTATCCCATTATATAACACCATTTGCAGAGTGTATGTTAGAGACGCTAACATTCTGATTTGTGGTCCGAATCTAAGTTCTAAGTATTCATAAGTGCTCGTCTTTTGGAGTCCAAAGAACACAGGTAGGTACAGTCTACTGGCAATGGGGGTGGCTATGCCGTATGCTATGTTTATGACGATGAACTGCATTCCATAATAATAAGTTTCTGCAGAGACTCCTAAAAGCGTTATGGCTGACATGAATGATGCCATCAGAGAGACGGCTACTGGTAATGTGGACATGTTTCGGTCTGCGAGGAGGTATTCCTGAAAAAATAATAAAATGTGTTTATAAAGAGAGTCTTCTAGACCCCCTTCTCTTCAGACCTTCTTCTCTTAAGTAATTTAAGACTAAATCGAAAGGAGATCATTGCACTCATTGTTTTATGCAACTTTTACCATGGTCTCAACTTCTATACTCCAAATTGGCGAACAGATCAATTGTTCCAGCAAAATAGTTCGTTGACCCCCTAACAACATGCACAGCTGATTTATTGAAGAGAAAACTCCTTTAGCGGCGTTGGGCATTTTTGGGATGGGTAAAAAATGTTAAACACGTGTCAGATCGTTCGATCGTAAAACGGACAGTCAGAAACCTATTCTAACGTAACCTAACGTTCTGCATTTAAAGTTCATTATTGTATGTACAAGCGCCGTACACGAAGCCTTAGCGAGTTTTAAGAGTATACAGCGCCATCTAGTACGTTGTTTTAGAACTAACTTTATTTTATGAAGTGTTCATACAATAAAGTTAGTTTCAGACCAACGTACTAGATGGCACTGTATACTCTTAAGCACACTAACGCCTCGCGTACAGCCATGAGTATGGATTGTTTGTAAAACACAATATCTTTGGTCAAGTCCTTCACGAGTCAGTCTTGTTGCTATTTCATTTTTTAGTTTTCACTTCGGGAGTGCCGGCACTCCCGGAGTGCAACCCATTGTTTTTAGGGTTCCGTACCTCAAAAGGAAAAAAACGGAACCCTTATAGGATCACTTTGTTGTCCGTCTGTCTGTCTGTCTGTCCGTCTGTCCGGGTGTCAAGACCTGTATCTCGGGAACGCGTTAAGGTATCGAGTTGAAATTAAAACCAAATACGCAGATCCATAGTCTCTTGCTGCAGAAAGAAAATCAAATTTCTCAGTTTTCGTAAAAAAGTCACAGCCGAATATGTCGTAAAAAACTCACATTTCGACACTCACAAGGGAATCAAAACCTATGGGGTACTTCCCGTTGACCTAGAACTATGAAATTTGGCAAGAAGGATTGTTTTAGAGTACACATATAGAAGAAAAAACGAAAACTGGTAATTTTTAATTTAATCTCAAAAATGTGGGTCTTTATGCAAGGAAGGAGGGTCCAAATTTTTAATAGATTTAATCGTATCATATGGGGTATCGTATGAAAGAGCTTAATTAGCACAAGCTAAACAGGTTTTTAAATATTTTTGCGATGTATATTTTTCGATTTATGAAGGAAAATATTAAAAAATATATAAATTCCCCCTTTTATCTACTAGTTTGTACGGAACCCTCGGTGGGCGAGTCTGACTCGCTCTTGTCCGGTAATTTTTTAGAGAACTTCGAATTGTGATCATAGTAAAAGTTGTGTATAATAATGAATACCTCGTTTTGGCTTAGTTACTGGTCACTGTAATATCCCTGCCCTGTAAAGATTAATCTAATTCAACCGAAAGTAGCTCTGTCTGTCTGTTTGTTACCTTTTTACGAAATTGCCAAACCGATAGTTATGAAACTTGGTACAGAGACCTGAAGAAGGACGTCGGACAAATACTACATTTCATCATCATGATTTTCTTGATCACCGTTCTTCATCAAGACGCGGGCCAACCCGCATATTCATGACCCGCGAGTCAAGGGCGTCGTCAGCCCATGGAAGCAAGTTAATATTATGGAGGATGAGAAAAATATGAATTGTAGGTACAGGTACAATTGCACGGCCTTAGAACTTTGGTTGCTTCGAAGTTGGCTACATTTTTTAAATCTCAAGGGGGGGGGGGGCAGCTACCCCCCCAATCCCCCCTTGGCGACGCCCTTGGTACAACTTACACATACATAATTATTATACTTAGTCTGGCCATAAATACTGTTACAGTTAAAAATAAGAAAGATATTACATTTGAATTTGGAATCTGTCATTTTTATACGATTGTTCATTGAGTTTTCTAATTTTGGCGCCAATACATTGTACAATATTTTGCGATATTAAAATGGAGTGGGGTGATAAAGAGAACCGAATCGCTGTGATTGCATTACACAAAGTTGGTATGGAGCCAAATGCAATTTTTAAAACTCTCCATACGCTTGGTATTAGTCAAATGTTTGTGTACCGGGATATTAATAGGTACAATGAGACCTCCTCTGTTTGTGACAGAAAAAGATCTGGCCGTCCACGTAGTGTTCGTACGAAAAAGGTGGTCAAAGCAGTAAGGGAAAGAATTCGAAGAAATCCTGTCCGAAAGCAAAAGATTTTATCTCGGGAGATGAAGATAGCACCCAGAACCATGTCGCGTATTTTAAAAGATGACTTAGGACTTGCAGCCTATAGCCCCAGCCTTGAGACGCACTGGTCATTTTTTAACTGATAATTTAAAAAAGAATAGGGTGGTAAAATCGAAACAACTACTGAAGCGGTACGCAAAGGGAGGTCACAGAAAAATTTTGTTTACGGATGAGAAAATCTTTACAATTGAGCAACATTTTAACAAACAAAATGACCGTATTTATGCTCAAAGCTCTAAGGAAGCTTCCCAATTAGTCGACAGAGTGCAAAGTGGGCATTATCCGACTTCAGTGATGGTTTGGTGGGGTGTTAGCTATGAAGGAGTGACTGAGCCATATTTTTGTGAAAAAGGTATCAAAACATGGGCACAAGTGTATCAAAATACCATTCTTGAGAAGGTAGTTAAGCCCCTTAACAACACCATGTTCAATAACCAAGTATGGTCCTTCCAACAAGACTCGGCGCCAGGTCATAAAGCTCGGTCCACGCAGTCTTGGTTGGAAGTGAACGTTTCGGACTTCATCAGAGCTGAAGACTGGCCGTCGTCTAGTCCTGATCTTAATCCGCTGGATTATGATTTATGGTCAGTTTTAGAGAGTATGGCTTGCTCTAAACGCCATGATAATTTGGAGTCCCTAAAACAATCCATACGATTGGCAGTGAAGAATTTTCCCATGGAAAGAGTGCGTGCTTCTATTGATAACTGGCGTCAACGTTTAAAGGACTGTATTGCAGCCAATGGAGACCACTTCGAATAAGCTTTTATATTTTAAATTGTTTATATTTATGTATTAAACTAACACACTGTAAAAGTAATAAATATTATTTACAATAAAAAATTTTTTTTTTCTTCGTAACAATATTTATGGCAAGACTAGGTATATGAAAACAAATTCTGTGACGTTGTTATTGTATTCTCGGTGTCGTATTCTGATATCTTGTTCAGACATCGCGTACAAAAATAGCCAAGAGACGAACCTCATTTGTTTTTTGTTTCCCTCCACTGAAGCGGAAGTAAAGTCCAATAACGACTGAAGCGACCATGGTCGCTGCCATGATTACGTAGTCCCATACTCCGAAGACTTGAGCCATTTTTATCTGAAATTTAATTAGAGTAAGTAAAATCAGAGTGTCAGAATTGCCCAAAATCTGTTTGAGAGGAAACCTATGATCTAAAATGTAATCAATCAACCAATAACACTTTATTGACACCACAGAAAGTAATAAAATAACAAACAATATATACCTAAGAGAATCACACAAGCACAAAGGGCGGTCTTATCGCTTAACAACGAATTCTATTTTGTCTCTATGTTAATCTTAGACAACTAAGATTAACATAGGGACAAAATAGAATTCGTAACAACAACGCAAAATTTTAAGATGTTAACGTTCTAATTAAAACACACACAATAAGTTAATATGCAAGAACGACGAGCATGATTTTGTTAAGCAAGCTTTCGATTGGGATTACAATGGAAAGTCTGAATTTTTCGCCATTTCAGATTGGTCCTTACAGAGAAAATTTTAAGATGAATGCGTACCTAGATAAGCCACAGAAGCCGAACGAAATATTGAATTGCGCCGAACAAAATGCTGCGGTCCATGCGATTACATACAAAAATTCCGTGCACATTCACTTTTAAAAACCCAAGTAATCATCATCAATCATAATTCCACTGCTGGGCATGACGCTGGATGAAATCCGCTTCCAATCGGTCTTTTTGGAAGTCCATGGGACTTATAAAAAGACCAGGGGGTTCAAAGGTTTTGAAGCATTTTATAAAATTATTGAAGCCTGGAAGAATTTTTATAATGGCCAGGATTTCGGGGGGCCCTAACCCCCCCCCCCCCCCCTGCCTACGGCCATGACGTTGTCACGTTAAACTATCGTCCGTAAACAGACTTTACAGACAACCATTTTTTTTTAAATTGTATTTGGACCCGCTTAGAGCATTTACTGGTATCAAGTATTAAGATTTCTTCAAGTTTCTTGAATAAAACAAATCATAAATGTTCTAATTACAACCTAAGTCATACAGTAATTTTCAGATTCGTCGTGCTTCAGTAAAGTAGTGACGCCTTTACTAAAAGCTTCTCTATGGAGTTTTGCCGACAACGTGAAAATACACGTTTCGCCGCTTTATTTCACTTACGTCTTGACCACACTCACGCACTTGAACAAACACTATGAACATAACAACACCATTCAAAATAACACAAGTTTAGGAAAATAAAATAAAAACACAACATGTTTTCATGACGTTTCCGGCAAAACTAGAACAGCTGTTTTTTGTTTGGTTTTCAGATTGATCCCTTAATTAAAGTTGTTCACTAAATCGATTGTGAAATAAAAACCGGACAAGTGCGAGTCAGACTCGCCCACCGAGGGTTCCGTACAAACTAGTAGATAAAAGGGGGAAATAATATATTTTTTTATATTTTCATTCATAAACCGAAAAATATACATCGTAAAAATATTTAAATACCTGTATTAGCTTATGCTACTGAAGCTCTTTCATATGATACCCCACATGATACGGTTAATTCACTTTAAAATTTAGACCTTCATTCCTTGCATAAAGACACGATTTATTGTGATTAAATTAAAAATGTCCAATTTTCGGATTTTTTCCTATATGTGTACTCTAACACAATGCTTCTTGCCAAATTTCATTGTTCTAGGTCAACGGGAAGTATTGGTTTAGGTTTTGATTCCCTTGTGAGTGTCTAAATGTGCGTTTTTTACGATATATTCGGCTGTAACTTTTTTTTACGAAAACTTAGAAATTTTATTTTTCTTTCTGTAGCAAAATACTATGGATCTGTGTATATGGTTTTAATGTCAACTCGATACCTTCACGCGTACCGGAGATAAAGGTCTTGACACCCGACGGACGAACTGACGGACAACAAAGTCATCCTATAAGGGTTCTGCTTTTTCCTATTGAGGTACGGAACCCTAAAAAATATAGCAACCTAATTTATTTCATTAAAAAAAAATCATTAATTAAATACGTAATATACTCGTATGCTGTAGTTATACAAGTAAGCATTATTATAACATGTAGCTACCATCGTTTTCGGCTATGCGTATTTTCGCAACATGCAATACGCTTAGTTCGTAACGTGTTATAAATTGAAATCAATGGAGCTAATTGTTTCAACCGATATGCCGATTGACACCAATTTACAATTATGCAAGGTCTTTACACTGTTCTATATCTTCTGATTCTGATAAGTATGACCTTCTTCTGAAGGTCACACTTAAAAAATCTATGTAAAGTAAGTGTATCAGTGTAATGGTCAATGTAAGTCTGAGCAGCCACAAAAACATAATTATTTTCAACTAGAGAAAGCAACTGTCAATAAATAACTAGAAAGTGCTGAAAAGTTTACTTTTTGAATGAAATTGGCGTAATTTAACAATACCATTACGTAGACGAAAAAATAAAGTAGGTACTTATAGTCGTCATTCTATTCTTAAGTTCTTATTGTAACTTAACAATACAAAATTTCAGCTATGAAAGTCACTCTAGCTGAGAAGATTGAACAACACAGAAAATAATGTCAAACGCAATAAGCATAATTAGCGTTTCTTGAATGTCTTGAATAGCAACTATGTAATTTTTGGGGTTCCGTACCTCGAAAGGAAAAAATGGAACCCTTATAGGATCACTTTGTTGTCCGTCTGTCTGTCTGTATGTCCGTCCGTCCGGGTGTCAAGACCCCTGATCTCGGAACCGCGTAAAGGTATCGTGTTGAAATTAAAACCATATACGCAGATCCATAGTCTCTTGCTGCAAAAAGAAAAATCAAATTTTGCAGTTTTCGTAAAAAAAGTTACAGCCGAATATGTCGTAAAAAACGCACATTTCGACACTCACAAAGGAATCCAAAGCTATGGGGTACTTCCCGTTGACCTACAACTGTGAAATTTAGCAAGTTGCATTGTCCTTTAGAGTACACATAGAGGAAAAATCTGAAAACTGTACATTTTTAATTTAATCTCAAAAAATTGTAGAGTCTTTATCCAAGGAAGGAGGGTCGAAATTATCATATGAAAGAGCTTAATTAGCACAAGCTAAAACAGGTTTTAAATAAGTATTTTTACGATGTATATTTTTCGATTTATGAAGAAAAATATAAAAAATATATAATTTCCCCCTTTTAAACTAGTAGAGTTTGTACGGAACCCTCGGTGGGCGAGTCTGACTCGCTCTTTCGATTCGCCCGATTTTTCACACCAAATTTGGTATTCCATATATTAAGAGGGTCTAAGTACGTGACGTGATATTATACCTATGTGCGTGTCGGGCCAAGCGTAATGTAGTTTCATAGTGCACATCACTATTTTTGATGCTCGTATGTTCAAACATACGAGTTAACGGCAAAATGCATTCAAATAAATAAAAATCGGTAACTCGTATGTTCAGTATGATTAGGTATTTACATTTCAGCTATTGATTTTTAGTACCTGGGCCACCAAGCTCCACTCGGAAATTTTATGACTGAAAATACGAGCAAACCCGGGTTCACTAAGAATTACCTAACCTAGCAAGATCGATTTATCATCCCCTAATCTACCTACAAACCAAATTTCATTAAAATCGTCGGAGCCGTTTCCGAGGTTCAGATTATATACCCATATCTACGAGTACATCTACACTAATATTATAAAGAGGAAAGATTTGTATTTTTGTACGTTTGACAAGATATCACTCAAAAACTACTGGACCGATTTCAAAAATTCTTTCACAACTAGAATACTACATTATTCCTGATGAATATAGGCTATATTTAATACAAGAAAAATTAGGGATCCTTACTAAAACTTCAATAATATAAACCAAGGTGTAAAAAAAAAACTGCCATAAAATGGCTTTGATCGCATACGCTGCTCAAATTATTTATGATAGAACAAAAAAAAAATCTACAATATTAAAGAACATACCAATATCAAAAAACATCGCGATAGCATATGTCTAACTATTGTTATTACGTCAATATAACTACTATTTTACATTTTAAAAGTTGAAACAAATACCGACCAAAATCAGACCATGTTACCCATACCTTTGTATTAATACTTATCCTTGGAGAGGGCTATGCTCGGAGTCTCTCAACGAGGTCGAATCAGAAATGAAGAGATACGTAGACGTACAAAAGTCGCCGATATAGCACAGCGGATTAGCAAGTTGAAGTGGCAGTGGGCAGGGCACATAACACGTAGAACTGATGGCCGATGTGAGAGCTCGAGTGGAGACCAAGTACCGGCAAGCGCAGCGTAGGAAGACCAGCCACGAGATGGACAGATGACCTCATACAAGTGGCGGGAAGACGCTGGATGCAAGTCGCTTCCAATCGGTCTTTTTGGAAATCCATGGGGGAGGCCTATGTCCAGCAGGGGACTTCTTATGGCTGAGATGATGATGATGAATCCTTATCCAAATAAATAATATCGTTTTCAAGACTGTTTCAATTCCTGTTACTCACTTTTTGAATTATTCAAATCCGACATTCCATTCAAAAGATATTGCGTATTTAAAAAATACTAATAGAAAAATAAACGCCCTCACGCCGCGCGCCTCCGTGCCGTGGCTGATGTGAGGTACTAACGATATAAAGCTGTGTCAATGTTACAAATCAATGGTAATGATGGTACTACTGGGGGGCAATTCAGTTATTCAAAACCGATCCGTAACTGAACCTTGTGCGAAGCGTTTCCTATCGGCTGCTATCTTTTTTTGATTTAGTAACGAGCAGAGGACGTGTTACGTTTCATCAAATGTGTCAATTGTATGACATAAAAGTGACTGAATCAAAAAAACTATGGCGGCCGACGGGAAACGCTCCACATATGGTTCGGCTATGGAGCGGTCTTGAATAACTGAATTGGGCCCCAGATCCTAAATAATTGTCACTAGTACCATTAATGGTACTAAGGATACAACGTTGTGTCAATTGTACCATAAGGCAAGCAGCGAAATACGTAACTCATATTTGAGTAAACATATTTTGTCAACTTCTCGCTGACACGTAATGACACTTGCGGAAAGAAGACAGAGAATTTGAGACGTTGATCAAAGTTAAGTAACATTTTTCGTTAAGGCCGAAAACATCTTACATCGCGTGCACTGCGAAAAGTATTCATAATAGAACAAAATATTGTGCACAAATAATAAAGAACGTAGTAATTAGGTTAATAATTACATATAAACTCCTATTGTATTTTTGTGACAGGGATAAATAATTAAAGGATTGAAACGGCGAGTAAAAGATTGAATGAAAGGTCCAAAGTTTTAATGTTAGGGATAATTAAGTTTTTTATTTAGATTAACTAACAGGTATAGATGAAAAGTACTATTAGAGTTTTGCTATTTAGGTGCTACTTAAGAATAAAGAGGTTAAAAGATAGGAGTAAAAGATTGTATGAATTTTCCGTGGTTTTTATGTTAGGGACACGAAATGTAGTATTTAGATTAACTATCAAATATAAACGAATACTGTTTAGTATATGTATTATAGTTTTGCGACAGGGATGAGTTAAGGGGTAGGAAACGGGGGTAATTGATTGTGTAAAAGTTCCAAGGTTCTAATTTTGGGGAATTCCAGTCATTATATTAACTAACAGATGCAAACGAATACTGTTATTATAGTTTCGTAGCGACAGGGACGAATTATAGGTTGAAAGAAGGTGAAAAATATTATATGAAAGTTCAAGAATTTAATGTTTAGGGGCATGAAATGTAGGATTTAGATCACCTAATAGATATAATAGATGCTGCTATTATAGTTTTGCAACAGGGATTAATTAAGAGTTTACACGGGGGGAGGGCAGTTAAAAGATTACACGGAAGTTCCTGGGTTGAATATTAGGGTGAGAGCGGGGCAAGAGGGAGCAGAGCTGGCGAGAGTGAGGCATTAGTGTGATGGATGGGAGCGTCACGGGAGCGGGGTGAGAATGGGACAAAATAAGCGAGGGAGAGAGTGTGGGGCGGGAGCGAGGCGTAAGCGAGGTGAGAGTGGATGGGATTACAGCAAGAGGGGTGGGATTACGGTGGAAAGGGGTGAGTGTGGAGCAGGAGTATAGTGGGAGTGAAAAGGGAGCAACAGACTCGGGCTGGGAGCAAGGTGGGGGCGAAACAGAAGCGGAACGGTGTTGGTGTGTCAATCAGGGGGGTGTAGGAACGGTGAGTCAGGTGGGATGCGGAAGGAGCGAGGTAAGAGCGGGAGAAAAGCAAGGAGTGAACGGTATGAGTACAGGAGTTGAATGAGAGTGAGACGGCAGTAGGGTTGGAGCGAAGCGGGAGCGGGACAAGTGCAGAACGGAACGGAGTGGGAGCGAGGGGAAAGTAAAACGAGAACAAAGTGGGAGTGCGAAAGGTGCGAGGCAGAATAGCGAATGAGTGTAGGGTGGAAATGGAGTGAAAGCGATCCGAGATCGGGAAGGACGGAACAGGAACAAGTTGAGAGCCGAACGGGAGCAGGGTTGGAGCGGGGAGAGAAAGGGATGAGAGTTTATTTCTCATTGAAATACATAAATCTACGTTATACCACTGACTCGACATTAATAGATGGGGTCGGAAGATTGGTTGAAGCAGGACGGAAGTATGGCGAGATTGAGTTAGGAGTGAAACACGAGAAGGGCAGATGCGGCACAGGAGCATTAGCTTGACGGGGGTGCAGTGATTGCATGTAGGAGCGTGACATGAACGATTTTCTTACGCGTACGAAGTCGCAGCGGGCAGCTAGTAGGTATACTAATCTTTTGAGCAAAAAACCATAAAATTCGTTACTTAATTACCTACATGAAAAACTATATTCAAGAACTCTGCTATGTACTTAATTTTTTTTTTTAAATAACATTTAGTGTAGAGACTAACATTACTTTATGGTACTTACATTTTAACAATCGCCGATTCCGTAGGAAATTAAAACGCACTACACTATTAACCAACTAGGTACCACTATTTACGTCATCTATCATAATATTTGCCTTTTTATTATCGATGTATTAAATCATTTATTTCTGAATGAACGTGGCCTTGATTACTTTTTATAAGCGAGATGTTATCTCACATTGGTTACGCACATGTGTATTATAGATAAATAATGTATTTTGTTTATTCTATTTCACATTTTTTTACCCTTCTTTAAAACGTGTGCATGGTAGCACATGTGATGCAGCTGTCATTTAAAATAAATGTACCGACCGAGTGGAGTAACTGAATGAATGAACAGAATAATATTGAACGAAGTCTTAACAGATTGTGGTAATATCCAAAGGTATCTGACAGTATAGATAATACTACATACAGCAAATAAATTTAACTTCAATTTCAATTTATTTATTACTGTTTAAAAATACATTTCCAAATAAATAATCCTACTAACAACTAACAATTGAAATTGAAATAACTGTACGTTTAGACGAGGGAGAAAGATCGCTATTTTAGAATACAAATATCTGCTTTTAGTACAAAGTTTAAATTTAATTTCTTTGATTTAGCCAGCTTTAAAATATTAGTTGTTCGTTAGATCTTTCACAGCCATTATACCATTTCAGCGTTTTGCAGAAAAATCAATACTTACATTCGATTGCGCGCGCAAACTGTTACTTCGGATTTAGAGTCCGCTCCACCACTGAAGCCCTATGGCGAAATTTTGTAACTAAATTTGACGGGGCCGGCATTGCCCGCCGGCACACAGAAAACCTTAAAGTTTGCATGATAAAGAATACGATTGAAGCGCCGCGTCAATTGGACTTGAGTCTACTTTATACGTTACTACCTACTTTTATACTCCATTACTTACTCCATTTTTTCCAAATTCACCCCACCAAATTTGCACCTTTCTGTGACACTCTATATAGTTATATTTAACCTATAAGCACAATATCATATTTTTGCTTTGTGTGAAAAGTAAAAATTACCCGAATATCTCTCAAATATTAGTATTTGACACCTTTTTACAGGTCGACACAATTTATTAACCAAAAAAGAAAACTAACTACCTATGTTATATGCCTATGCTACATACCTATGCTAACTACCTATGTTATATGCATATTTCTACACTTGTGGCATTCGCAAGAAGTCCTTTTCCAACTTATTATTCCTTATTTTTACCCGACTGCGTAAGAAGGAGGGTTATGTTTTTCGAGTGTATGTACGTATGTACATGTGTATGTATTTAGGTATATATATATGTGGGTATGTTTGTATATTTCTTTATTACCTCCTACAGCCTAAACGGCTTGACGGATTTAGATGAGCGAGGTGTTATTAGATTCATCTTCACTCCTTAAGTGAGAGTTGTGTCCTACCTACTGTGTAATATCGATGTAACTTCTGAGTTATCTTTTACCGTACACTACGTTAATACACGAGAATAAAATGCATAAAAAGTTAAAGCGAAATGAAATTAAGTTTATTCTTTTAAAAACCTACACCTTACAAAATTATCTGACTTACTGCTTTCTAAAACACAAAATAGTATAAATAGACAAACAGACAATAAAACACGTAAATCTAATAAGTGACCGAATAAGTGTATAAAATTGTCTTTAAGTACGTTCATACAATTTTTCGTACTGGAGATAAATGCAAAAATTAGAAAGCTTTCTAAAATCAAAAATAAATAAATAAGTACCTACTAATAAGTATTTTTACTTTCTTTTTGGTGTCCTTTGGATATCGCAGGACCCAAAAAATAAATTATATTTTAATATATCACATTCCTTACTACGAAATCATCACTTTTTGCTACAAAAATACTTAACTATCTTAAAAGTTAATCTAACGGCAGTACAGTAGCAGTTTAACATGCTTGAGAAACTTTATTTTATGCGTAATGACTGATCTTTGTTCTTCTGAGTTTGTCATGAGCAAAGTTTGACACGAACGGGCTGATGAGCAATGTTTGACACAAACCGCTGATTGACAGTCTTTCATCATTACCGTCATCATCATCATCCATGGCCTTTTCTATCCCACTGCTAGGTATAGGCCTCTCTCTATTATGCCATCTGTTTCGGTCTTGTGCCAATCGAGTCAAGGTTCGACCCACGATAGACACAATATTGTCCACCCATCTTGCAGTTGGAGGACCTACCACTCCTTTGCTTGCCCACAACTCGGTCACAACCTACTTCATCTGTCATCTCTCTAGAGAAACATGTCCTGCCCAATTCTACTTCAATTTCATTACCGCAATTTCGACGTCTCGAACTTCTTTTGATTTCGGTATTTGGAACTCGTCCTTTGTGTTTGATACCTAGCATAGACCTCTCATGGATCTCTGCGTCAATCTAGATTTCCGCACAACCTTATGTGCGTTCATGTTTCAAAATAACCCGTTTCTGTCACAAGAAAATATAGGCTTTCCCGAAGGATTTCCAAAAAGACCGGTTGAAAAACAGTCAGTTGCACGTACATTATACATGTGTCTGATTAGCTGTTGATTCTTTACCCAGCGGAAAATCACCCGAGAGAACGTGGCAATCTTTGTTCGAGATAAAAACTCGCGTTTGTCTCAAACGTTTCAGTTTCAGTCAATACCCTAACAAATACAATTATTAGCACTTATAAATATTAAAAAAATTCAGTTAATTAAGTTTATGCTCGTTGGTCATCTTATATTCTACAGGAACATTTGATTGAGATCATAAAACTGGTTCTTCTTTCTTCATCGGTAAAAGTTCTCGCTGAAAAACAGTAAAATATATTAGTTGTTAAAATCTGCATCATATTATATCAGAAAATGAATATGAGTTATAAGACGTTATCACGTCAAAAAAAAAAAAAATAAGAATACCTCAGCTGGCACCGGAGCAGTTAGTCCATATTTAGCCCTGAGCCTAGCGGCGAGTGGTGGCGTGAAGAGCTCAGGGTCAGGGTGCATCTTGCCTTTCTTTTGCCAGGGTTGCTGCTGGCGCCACGCGAGCGATACCAAGGATCCTACTACCATCACCCATACGAACCCGATCTAAAAAAGAAGCATAGTAAATACTCATAGTAATCTAAATAGCAGGTTTGGCCTGAGATAGCAGGAAGAACCCTACTCTAAGGACTGGGCAATCGGGTACAAAAGTTTCATCAGTTGTATTTGAGTCGGTCGCAAATTTATATTGGCCAAATAAGGCACGATTCATAAGGTATATTTCCGTATGTATTCCAAGAATTGCAGTTATATACTTCCTGGGCCTTGTACAGAATGCAGAGCTCACTGAGATTAGTTTAATTTTATCAGCATCATCTCAAACAAAAGAAGTCCACTGCTGGGCATAGGCCTTCCTCATGGAATTCCATAAAGACCGGTTGAAAGCGGCTCATATTGCCACTTGCATAAGGTTGTCTGTCCACCTTTTGGCTGGTCTTCCAACGCTATGCTTGTCGGTGCGTGGTCTCCACTCGTGATGAATTCTGCGAGCTATGTGCCCTACCCGCTACCACTTTTACTTTCTAATATACCTTATGCTATCAATGATTTCGTACGTTTACGGATCACATTGTTTCTAATTCTTTCTCCAGGCATATATAGCCTTCATTATAGCAACTTTCGACTTTAGGCACTCAGGTTTTATAATAAATTGTAGTCTTTCTTAATGATGACTCACAGGACTGGTCCACAAGTAAGATATTCTGTAGAAGTAGAAGTACTCCTCTTGATTGTTTGGTGCTTGAGGTAGAGTTACGTTGAACCCACACCCCGTGACGTTAACAGGCAGGTAATGAGGTGGGGGCCGTGGGCTGCCGAAGTTCTTCCACATGCATATTGCTATACCGCTGAGTAAACCAATGCTTACACCCTGGAATACAGAAGATATCTTTTCTATAACATTCACTACATAACTATAAAACAACTTTAATTATAATTGAAATAGGTATGTTTTACGGGAAGATATATGATGAATTCCAAAATAAATCGAAAATTATATAAGAATTTTAAAGTTAGAGCTCGTCAAAGCTTAGAGAATAAGTTTATAGAATAAAATGTAGCAAATCTACCTACCGAATACAAGATAGGCAAGTCACCATTATGTACTTATGTTACCTTTGTTAGAAATGGGACAATACATCGCGCAGACTGACAGAAACTAGCGATTTAATTTATTGCGTCAATGAATATGGGAATTAAAATTTCAAGATTGATTCCAATGTCAAACTTGTTCATATTGATGAGTGCAATGACTTTTTAAGGTTCTGCATATAGGTACCTAACTAGAAACTAGCATTATTATTATTATTATATACTAGCAGACTACAAAGAAAATTAATTATAAATTCATCCTTCAAAATAGAATTGTAAATAGAAATCATATGAATTTATTTGCTGAGATAACGTTAGAATCAAAATGAATATAAAGTACTAGGTAAGTGTTTATAACACAGTTATTTAGTTACTTGAATAGCAAATTTTCTGTAATTAATTTCAGTACTTTTATAATTTTTAAAATGCTTATTATACGAGACCGAGACAGAAGAGTTACTACCGACAGCGCCTTAAAGTCTATCAAAAATTTAGAGATACACAGTATATTACTACAGATATTCAACACGTACTCTCTCATTAGCGTATGTAGTAAACATGCCAAGAGTGAAGACGGCCAGCAGCGGTCCGCCAACCGCGGCAAATATGGTGAAGGCGGCTTGAAGCACGCCCCCGAGATGTTCCGCCATGAATGCTAGCACCAGAAACACCAGCCCGTATATTGATGCCGCCAGCTTCGTCAGCCACGGCACGTAGGTAGGCTTCACGTGCAACCATCTGTAATACAACAATATTACAATTTAATTTTGGATCAAGACCGGTTCTTTAGTAGGCATCAGTGGATTCATTTTGGAGAGTTACATTAAGGTGATACAATACATAAGCAGCAGAAAATGGGCGACCGAGCTCCGCTGAGATTTTCCATAGATGAAATACAGGCAAACCCGTAAAAATGAAACCTAGCTAGATCAATTTATTGTCCCCGAATCTACCTACATACCATATTTCATCAAATTCAGTGAAACCGTTTCTGAGATCCTAATATATTGTTTGTATCATCATCATCATCAGCTCAGCCATATTGTTTGTATATTAACTTCAAAAGGCTGACCTGCCAACGTAGTCAGAGAGTGTGACAGCAGCAAGTGCGTTACACGAAGCAGATATGGTAGAGAGAGAGGCACTGAAGATTCCAGCGACGAAGAGACCCGGTAGGCCAGGCACTGAGCGCATGACGTCCACCACATAGTACGGCATCAGCTGGTCTACCTAATGGAAAGTTAAAATAAAAGTCAGTGACATAGAAACTTATCGCTACGTCAGAGTAGCCACTTTCTATATCAACATTGCATAGAAAGAACATAACGGACTATACAGCATGTAGGTTACTATTGTGATAGATCTAGCTATCTAAATAGCATATCGATATACGCACTTTGGCATTTTCGTAAATTGTTCAAAATTCAAATAAAAATATTAAAAAGTAAGTAAGTTCGTATAGACTGAGTAGCCAGCCCTATTGTCAGAGTTATTAAGCCGCCGAAAGGCCTCTGACTTGGCTTGACGATTGCTGAACAACCGGGACCTACAATTTAACGTGTCATCCAACCCACGGTAGCGCTTAGAAAGAAATGCCACTCACGGTCACCCATCCGAAGACTGACCGGTCCGTCCGTTGCTTAACTTTGGTGATCGTTCGGGAACACCTAGTCAAGCTACGCCACGAGCGCTACGCTATAAAAATATTAAACCATGTGAACATTTACGTTCATTTAAAATGATAGTTTAAAAAACTGAAAAAACCGACTTCAAATTTTGGTGTCATATTTTCAGTTATTTTGTTATAAAAACCAAAGTACTGAACTGATTTAGATAAAATTTATATGGGACCACCTCTGCGGTATTACCTACCATACATAACAATAGCCCGGATGCATCCCCAACATACAACGCAGCCGGGTATCTTTTAGAAGAGTTCCCCTCGTCAAATAAGGTATTTAAAAGCTTGTATCTTGTTTGATCACTGGTACGTTAGACAAAAGACAGTTCGCGAGTTTCATTTTGAACTGATTATCATTCGAGCGTGGATCAGGTGACAAATTATATAAATTATATTGTAGAAATTGGTTAGTTAGTAGTTTAGTAACAATAAGTGTTATTGGAAGCCAACAGGCGTCTTAAAAAGTAACATATATTATTTCTATCACTCGTCATCATTATCATCAGCCCACTTTAGTCCAGTAAGTACTGGGATAGGCGAACGTCACTTAGTCTGATTCTATTTCCAGTCACTTCCAACCTAAGATAAATACATATTATTATTATGTACATACATATTATAAACTATGTTTGTCATTGTCGACATGCAGTCGGCAAACTTGTTGTATTGTATGTTATTAAATTCGTACCTACAACCTTTAAATATCGCTAGTTTTATTTTATTTTTTGAAAATGTAAGCTCAACAGTTTATACTGTGCATTTTATACTAAAACTACTTTTGCTTAATTACTTTACATGCTTTTTTATAAACTAGTATAAAACATCGCAAGTGTTACTCTTGATACTCTTGTCAAAAATGGTTTAAGCAAAAACATCTAAAAGTACGAGTGCTTATCAATTGTAAGTTGCTATAATGATATCAATAAAAATACTAACTGCAGTAATTTTATGGCTTGCGTATGGGTCGCACTTGTGGTATACGGCAAAAATCCCAATTCCTGCGACACAAGTAGTAATGCTCAATACAGACAGAGCAGGCCAGCTCCACCATAGACACGCTTGAGACTTCTCCAACGTTTTGACAGTCAACAGTCTTTGGACCTGGAATTATATAGAACAAGTTATAGGTTGAAAAATGAAAACCAAACTTATTTAATACAACTAAATCTTATGCTGATCTGCATCTTTCTTGTATTTATAATTAAAATATTATTTAAATAAAAAATAATTATACATAGTCGGAATGTACTCATAAAGTTTTTTTCTCTTGATACCAAATACGACGCATTTATTTCGAAATACTGACCATTTATTTTTTCATTCTGCTTTATGCGAGTTATTCCAGCTTTCTTAATGTTAAAGTTGTTGGACTAACTTAAATATTACCACAATTAAGACAGACACAAGCGTACGTTAAACATACGTTATATAGATAGAATGTAAAGCCGTAGGCTATAAGTATTGGTAGGTAATAAAAAAAAAAGGAAGAAAGGTTTTGGCAAACGTAACGGAGTATATCTAATACCTCGGACGGAACGGGGATGGAACTTAGTACTAATGTGGTCCTCATCGAGATTATTCACATGTAATGTAAAATTTTAGATTCCATTTTGAGCATTTAGTTTTGTTGATTGTCCATGTCAGACGAAGTGGTCGTGATGCTGACCGCGATAATATGAATAAAAAATAAAACAGAAGAAAAGGAAGATATTGATGTCATGAATAATTTCATTGTTGGCGCATTGATGTTTTTTTTTTTTTTTATTTTTTTTTATTTATTAAACCTGCCACTCCGGATTAAGTTGTCGTCCGGAGTCTTAACTAGCTAATATTTCTCTTCCATACCATTTCTCGCATTCACTACCTCTCGTGCGCATTGATGTTACAAGATTATCTCTATAACAATCTCAGCACAGTAATGCTCGATTATCACTGCCATGAGCATACGCCACTGAACTGAACGGGATCAGGATCCCGTTCAGTTCAGTGACGTATGCTCTTTTCAACCGACTCCAAAAAAGGAGGAGGTTGTCAATTTGAATGTTTTTTAAAATGTTTCTTATCTCATAACTTTCGACTGGGTAAACCGATTTTGATGATTCTTTTTTATTTGAAAGCTGGTTCTTCCCGTGTTCCATTTCATTTTAATTTGGTCCAGTTCTGACAATGGCATACATGAGAAGTCGGTTGCTTTAGTTTTTTAAACTATAATTATGTATAAAAATTCTATGAAACTATTATTCAAAATTAATCATCCCATTATGTCCCGGTTAAAAACACGTTACGTGTGCAGCGATCTTTAGTTACCTGCGTATGATTAACAGCATACAAGGACAGGTACGTTATCAAACTTCCGATGTTTAAGGACCACCAAGTGTTCCTCTGGGTTAAATCGAAGCTGAAACTATAAATCTGATTAAAAATTTGCTTAAAATTAGAACTCAATTATAATTATCATTATAAAACTTACTTAGAAAAATCCATCCGTCCACCCTGTCTGGCAATTTCGAACATGTTTCCAAAACCCTCGAGCTGAACAGCAGTGAATATGACAACACTAAATACTGATATGAACATCAGGAGAGATTGGAAGAGATCCGTGAAAAGTACCGCTTTCATCCCTCCTAAAGATGAATAGAAAGTACAAACTAAGCCTACTAACAAGATCGATAAAAATCTATCCAGTCCTGTAACAGCTTCAAGAACTATAGCGGGAGCATACAGTACAATCCCGTTGTATAAAACCATTTGTAATGTGTAAGTTAAAGATGCAAACATTCGTATTTGCGGCCCAAACCTAAGCTCGAGATATTCGTAAGTACTAGTTTTTTGTAGACCGAAAAATACCGGTAAATAGTACCGGCTGGCTATAGGCGTTGCTAGCCCGTATGATATATTGATGACAACGAATTGCATTCCGAAATAGTAGTTCTCAGAAGATACGCCAAGGAGCGATATGGCTGACATGAATGATGCCATCAAGGATACTGACACTGGTAATACTGATTGGTTTCGGTTTGCCAGTAAATATTCCTGAAAAAAAAATTACAATATTATCTGTATTAAAGAAAAGTAAAAACATCAAATTCTAAATATGGGAGATAAAAACGAGTATAAACAAAAAGTATCAGAAATTCATAGTCATAATAAAGGAATATAGGGACATACGTATATAGGCAGTATATTGAGACCAACATATATCCACAACCAAGTTACAGGGGCGGTCGAAAGTGCTCTGAATGGCTTTGAGAAAAGGATGGTACGGCGCGGCCTGGCCTTGCTGCTCGACTTGGCTGGAGCCACTGCCGTGCCCCCAGATTTTTTCAAGTTTTACAAGTATATTGTTACATCTGAAATACTTGAACCTCTTTCCTACTCTAGTAGGAAAAGCGAGATAAAAACGTGTGTGAATCAATTTTGAATAAGAGATTATGTTTTATGGCTTTGTTTATGAAAAGTACCTCATTTGTTTTTTGTTTTCCACCGCTGAATCGAAAATAAACTCCGATTGCCATGGAAGCAACCATTGTCACAGCCATTATGAGGTAGTCCCATAATCCAAATACTTGCGCCATTTTGATTAACTGAAAAAATAAATAATTTAATTAATGAAAAAAAAATGAAGGAAAGCTACGAGTAGAAAATGTATTTTATCAATTGAAACATTTTTAGGGTTACGTTTAGCAGTGAGGTACCTACTGTCTGTTCTTCTATAACAAAATATCTCATCCTTAAACTCCTTTTTATATAGAAACTAAAATCTTCAGCGCTGAAATTTGGTACGGCAACTATAGGATGATAGAATCATTTTATATCTATAATGTATATTTATATATATTCACTAGGAAAATTATAGAATGCTGTGGATTTTCATCTGATAACTTCCCTGGACGAAATGAAAAGGATATGAATAAAATAATTTTGGGCAGGCATAACATTATACCTATACATGCATGATTTTTTTGTTTCTACGAAAATATAATTATTTAAAATAAATACTTGTTTTCTTTTTCTATTTTGAAGCTCCGATCCAAAATACCCATATAATAAATACATGCATACATAAATACATGCATGATTTTTTTGTTTCTACGAAAATTTAATTATTTAAAATAAATACTTGTTTTCTTTTTCTATTTTGAAGCTCCGATCCAAAAAGAGGGGTGTTATAAGTTTGACGTGTGTATCAGTGTGGACCGATTTTGATTTAGTTAGGGTTCCGTAGTAACTACGAGGAACCCGTATAATTTTTTCGACATGTCAATCTGTCTGTTAGTCCGTATGTCACAGTCATATCTATGTCTGCATCGGCTTAGTAAGATTGACGTAAGAAAATTCATTAGGTACCTATCTAAAAATTATTAAGATCAGTTTAAAAAAAACTGAATTACAGTCGCAAGAAGTCAATAACGGCACATAGAGCTCCGCCCAAGATTTTCCAAAAAAATAGTTTGCGTGTTGCATGTAACTAGCGTTTTCCGGCCGTTTGTCCTTTGTCGCTGAGCGTTGCTGCTCTTGAACCGATTTTGATGATTATTTTTTTATTTGATAGCTGGTGCTTCCCGTGTGGTCCCATTTCAATTTGGTCCAGTTCTGACAATGGCATCCATGAGAAGTCGGGTGCTTCAATTAAAAAACTTTTAAACTATAGTAATTATTTTATTGAACATATTGAGAGGTCACGCACACAGAATTCTGCTCTTCATCAAGAATATGAAATTCTTGATGAAGTGCAGAATTCTCTGATATTTTCCATTCATAATGATATTTTATAATAAAACATGTTCAAATTAACAATGATACCAGATAACCAAAGTGACGACCGACTTGCAGTTAATTAGTGACCATTACGCTTCAATTCGTTTCTGTAGAAACGCGACTCGAATCAATGCGCCTGTATAGAGTCCTACGTACTTAATGCATTGGAGTCATCATCATCTCAGCCACAAGAAGTCCACTGCTGGGCATAGGCCTCCCCCATGGATTTCCTAAAACACCGGTTGGAAGCGGCCTGCATCCAGCGTCTTCCTGCCACTTGTATGATATCTTCTGTCCACCTTGTGGCTGGTCTGGTTCTTCCATTGGAGTATTTTATGTATGTAGGTATGTATATTGATATTATTGATTTACCTAAATATAATGCAGATTACTAAATTTGATTGATTCGCTGTAAGCATGCTACGTGTCAATAGTTCAATTACATAGTATATATGATTCACTTCATAAATTGTACCGTAACTGACTCCAATTTTATTAAGTAGGTATAGTACCTATCTCGTGATGGAAAGTCATTGATTATTGAATTCTACTTAAATTTTAAAAACTTAAGCACTTATTATCATTTTACTTTTCCTGAAATTGGAATTTTTCTAGAAAATCTGTAGTTTTTCGGATTTGAATCTATTCCCAAGGCACCACTAAACTAATTACTTAAATTCTTAATATGAAAAATTTTTTTTAAAGAATAAATTTCGCATACAATTTTAGTTTTTTTTTTAAATTAGTAATTTTAATTAGAGGTGCGTTAAGAATTGCTCATATTTAACACTTAACTAATTTTATGTTTTTAGTCTAGGTATGATAAGTTTTAGAGTATTGAATATTCCAAAATAAATAAAAAATGAATACCTACACTTTTACATTACATTTATTCTCTTTATTCCTTTATCATTGGCTCGAATAGCTAACATTAAATATTTTTTTAGTTTATTTTGTTCATGTGCATTGTCTCATTTTTATAACTAAAAAAATTGTATAGATCATGATTTACACTCAAAATACGACAAGCCTAAATAGATACGAAATAATAATACAGAGTAATAATAATAATGAGAGCGTAGAGTATCTATAAGTAAAAATTGCCAGTACAAATAATAAAAGTTCCCATTATAGACACAGTAATTCAATAAAAAAAACAGTAAAGAAAATTCAAACATAATGTTTCTTGAATTACCTAAATACCTTATTTAGCAATAGCACGTAGCACAGACTTTACCTTTTCCAACAACAGCAGATTCCGTTATATTCTCACAATAGTTCAAAGTCCACACGCACACGCACATAAAATATTTCACCACATTTTGTGTGTTGCTATATAGCAACGCAAACGTGTCTTAGTGACCTTGGCAACCCTGACTAAATTGTTATAAAATAACGCGGCAATAACGTTTTGACTCGACCGCTGACACCTGGCGAATGAATTCCAACGATCCATCCGTCCACCCGTCTACTAAAAAAATTAAATAATGGATGGCATTCAACACTGGCTGGTATTTTTTGCTGCCATACACTGCCATAGATTTAGGAGGAACTTATATAAATGTATATGTAGTAGATACCTATGTCTCTTGCATCGTACGATTTCGGTCTCAATGGAAAATAGTACGCTTTAGCGCTTAATATCCCTAAATATCAAGGACCGCTTTAGTCATTAGAGTGACAGTCTTAAGGTAGGAGATTATCATGATCATGCGTTGATCGCATCGTTAAGAGATTTTCCACTGATTATGAAAATTTTCGAATGATAGAGATACCCGTATAGGTACTTACTTTTACAGTTTACATACTTACTGTCAAATTCAGTGAAAGAACTCACTAACAAAAATGTTTATTAAAAATTAATTTAATAAAATAATTAAATTGTGTTACTCAATAAATTTTAAAGTCAAAGTTAAATTGTACTTAAAGGTACCTAGGACTAATTTAGAACTGGATATAGGTATTGAAAGTTTAAATGTTTTTTTTTGCTAAACTTGTTCTATCGTCGAACGTGAAAACATAAATTTTAAACGTAGGTATTTCTTTTTTTTTTACAAAAAATTAGTATTTTTTGCTTACTTTAGATTTTCCGTGAATATTTATATTACTTAACTACCAAACCTTTTCTAAAATTCGTAAAATAGGGAACTATAGATAAGTAACTTACCAATTATGATAATTTATGAAAGCTGTACTTAATGTCACTTTTAAAATTTTCCCAATCTATACCTATTACTTAACTATAGAATATTGTTGCGTACCTATTTTAATGCAATGTAATAAAAATAATATGATAATTAATCATCGTCAAGTTAACAGACTACTTTGTTACCCACCCAAGACGTAAAAATAATAACAGAGACGTCAAGGTTTTTCAAAAAATACCAAAATAAATCTGTGATAATATTCAATAGTTTCAAGAATAAAATAACAGCATGGCTGTAGTGATTTTCTTTTTGGTAAAGCGCTACAAACGCTGAAAGTTCCAATTTACTAAATGGCTTGCGCACGCATATACCTACATACTTCTACAAATCAACGAACCTACAGGAAGCAAAATGGTAGATGGTGTAATTTCCACGTTTTATAAAAGAAATTGAAGTTTTACTTTAGTTCATGAAAATCGTGATAACTAAAGGTTAAAGTGATAAGGTGTGACCACAAACTCGCATCATGCGGTCTATAGGTACATAGATGGCACACTTGTTTTGAATGAACATATTCACTCACGATTTATGAGACACTCCAATTCTATTGTAGGTACACAGAAAAAGACAAACTTTTTGTTCTTTTTTGAAAATGAGAGAATTTTTGTTCACATTGTAGCGATCCTCTTGACTTTACACTTACGTACAAGGTCGTACACATTGCGATCGGGTTCATGGAATATCCGCCATGTTTTCACATTTTTGTTGAATGTTACACGTACAACTAACGCCATCTAGTAACTTTTAGGTGTACTTTTTACTGGTCACACTTCTCTCTACTACTCAGCTGAACGAAGTAGAGTGTGGTAGAGTGTATTTTTGTAGTTCATGACTAACGTTCACCTACACCTAACTGTAACTCTAATACCTAGTTGTTTCAGGATTAATGTAGAGGGCATAAAATACACCGTAACAAATTACCTATAAAAATAAAGAATTAATAAATTATTTTCGGTTCCTCGGTTTCCTACCGACTACCGAGTACCGACCAGCGTGGAACGCCCTATTTTATTCCCAATCATGGAAACTAATTAAAAATTGCTGTACTATTTATACAATGACATTTTCAATCATCATCATCATCATCTCAGCCATAAGAAGTCCACTGCTGGACATAGGCCTCCCCCATGGATTTCCAAAAAGACCGATTGGAAGCGGCTTGCATCCAGCGTCTTCCCGCCACTTGTATGAGGTTATCTGTCCATTTTCAATACCTGCTGCTTACTGAAACTCTTAAATTTCCATTCTCTTTGTACCTATATAAAACGAAAATAGGTAAAAAGTTATATAAAAATACATAATTAGATAAGGCAGTTCCTGTCTGAATATATAATCTTAGTATAAAAATAAAAGCAATTTACATTTAAGTAAATAAAACATAATAATAGGTAGGTACCTACCTAATAAAAAAACTGGAAAACCGACTTCAAAATACGCAATGTCGTTTACTTGCATGACATTTTCCCAGTTATTTTAATTAGAAAACCAAAATACTGAACCTGTTTTAATAAAATTTATATGGGACCACCTTTGAAATATTACCAAACAAAAAATTATCATCAATATCAATTTATAATTTGCGAAGTAGGTACCTACCTAATTAGTGAACAAACTTATAAAAAACTTACGGTTGAATTGAGCACCTCCTTCTATTTGAAAGTCGGTTAGAAAATGTAAGTTAATTTTATGATTTCCAAACAGTTTTCTGATTTTTTGAGTTACCTACTTACGTGAAAAAGGTTAAACAAGTTATAGGTAAGTACCTATGTTAATTAGAAATAAAACACAATTTAGCTGCGGAAAAACATTATCTGAACGAGTAAAACCTTTATAAAATAATAAAATGACACATGATCACACCCAGCACGATTTTAGCTCAGAATTCTAATTTAGCTTGCTTCTGTTGTGCATTCTTGTTAAGAATTTAACTGTCTACTCTTAGTAGCAAAATGCAACTTTTCAGCTTAATTATATTATTAAATAGGTAGGTATATGAAGACAAAACAGTTAAATCAACAATAAACTCAAACCTAAAAACTGTTACGTTTGCGCCCCTAACAAAAGAATACCGTTTTCCTAACCAATTATCCGTTTTAGTTTTTTTTTCTGTTTGGATTAACAAAAGACTAAACGTCTACTTTTTTTTTCAAATTTCATTGTAAATCCAATGTTAAAAAAAACGTTAGAATTGAAACGGAATGATATTCCGACATGGTGGAGGAAAATGATTATATTCATGATATTAAAATAATTATAATAAGACGCCTTTACCACATGCATGTCATCGAGAAGTTCCAGATCCAACTTTCCAGCTATATCATTAGACGAGCTGCATGGTTATCATTTCTTTAGCATTGAAGAGTTACTTAGACGTAAATTGCGATTCCCAAAGCACCTCTTGCAAAGCAAAGATTCTCTTGCTGCAGAAAGAAAAATCAAATTTCTCAGTTTTCGTAAAAAAAACGTTACAGCCGAATATGTCCTAAAAAACGCACATTTCGACACTCACAGAGGAATCAAAACCTATGGGGTACTTCCCGTTGACCTAGAAATCTGAAATGTGGCAAGAAGCATTGTGTTTGACTTTAGAGTACACATAAAGGAAAAAATCCGAAAACTGAACATTTTTAATTTAATCACAAAAAAATAGTGTCTCTATGCAAGGAATGAGGGCCCAAATTTTAAAGTGAATTAACCGTATCATGTAGGGTATCATATGAAAGAGCCTCATTAGCATAAGCTAAAACAGGTTTTTAAGACATTCTTCGCCCCCTGCAGACCCTTCACTTCAGCTGGGAACCAAAACTTTTAAGGCGAATTTTGATTAAGTACAGAGTGGCTGCGCAAGGCAACGTTGACTGCCTCAAACGCCGGTTTACTGACTACAAAATGAACGGGACGCTCGCTCGGATCCGAGTGGAAGGCGCCGCTACTATAGCCCCACTCCACTCGGATCCGAGTGGTGACCAAGGAATGTGATAAATATTCTTACGATGTATATATTTCGGTTTATGAAGGAAAATATAAAAAAAAAATATGATTTCCCCCTTTTATTTAGTTTGTACGGAACCCTCGGTGGGCGAGCCTGACTCGCACTTGTCCGGTTTTATTCATAAGTTAGATAGATCCACCATTGACCACCAACTGCGACGGTATAGCCGAGGATGGGACTTGTCGATCTAGAAGATATCTATTCACTCTGGCCTTGAAGATTCCAAGATAAATTAGATTAGATGGATTTCTCTTTCATTTTTCCTTTATTTGTACTCTCTGATACCTTCCTTGGCGCCAAATTAAGCGATTATAAGCTAATGGAAAGTACCCTGCCCTGAACCTGGTTTTAATTACTGGCGATGGTCAAATTTTAAGGCAGAAATGAACATTTTTAGGGTTCCGTACCTCAAAAGAAAAAAATGGAACTCTTATAAAGGATCACTTTGTTGTCCGTCTGTCCGTCTGTCTGTCTGTCCGTCTGTCCGTCCGTCCGGGTTTCAAGTCCTTTATCTCGGGAACGCGTGAAGGTATCGTGATGAAATTAAAACCATATACGCAGGTCCATAATCTCTTGCTGCAGAAAGAAAAATCAAATTTCTCAGTTTTCGTAAAAAACGTTACAGCTTTTAAAATATGTTTTTAAAAATGCACATTTTAATACTCGCGAGGGAATCAAAACCTATGGGGTACTTCCCGTTGACCTAGAACTATGAAATTTGGCAAGAAGCATTGTGTTAAAGTACACATATATGAAAAAATCCGTAAACCGGATTTTTTTTATTTAATCACAAAAAAATAGTGTCTTTATGCAAGGAATGAGGGTCCAAATTTTAAAGTGAATTAGTTAGCATAAAGTTAACACAGGATTTAAATATTTTTACGATGTACATTTTTTCGGTATAAGAAGGAAAATATAAAAGTATATAAAAAAGGATATGATTTCCACTTTTTATCTACTAGTTACTAGTACAGAACCCTCGGTGGGCGAGTCTGACTCGCACTTGTCCGGGTTTTGTATTGTACCTATACTTTATATTGCATTAATATATAAGCTTGATGTTTTACAGCTTTGAGGGACCGTAAATCTACTTATGATTTTTCCGACTGCGCGAGAAGGAGAGTTTTGTTTTTCAAGTGTATGTATGTATGGCATAAAAGGTTTTATCGATTTTGATGTGCACGTATCTGGTCATTTGCATATCTGGTTAAATGCGTCTAATGGCCTCTTGCGTTCTTGGTCATATGCGTCGATCCCACCTTTAATACCAGGAAAATGGAGAGTAAAATCAGATATCAAGTCAGTTATAATTAAAATAAGCGATATTTAATAATGAATATGAAATTGTCACCTTGCCTTACATGTGACTGACGCCCAGCCCTATTCATTAGAAATTACCGCGACTCAAACTGACCATTATCACCCAATTATGTTTATTTAAATATTCAGTTTGTTAATAATGGGTTAAGTTACCATTTGTACTTTTCTACAGGTTGAATTTTCTCTTCTTATTACTACCCGACTGCGTAAAAAGCAGGGTTATGTTTTTGATTATATGTATGTTTGTATAATTATATGTATGTATGTATGTACATATGTTTATATATGACAGCCTACAGCCTAAACGGCTTGAACGACTTTGATGTGCGAGGTGTCATTAGATTCTTCTTCACATCCAGAGTGTCATTGGCTATACTTTTTTTTGTAATTTTAATAATATATGTCTTACAAAAAAATGCGTTTTTCCGTAACATCCAACGTAATACCTATTTCGTAATAAACAAGTAATTTTACTAGAATTATTCTAAAGAATGCACATTTATAATCTTTTACAGTGGTTTTATGCATACTCTCTCACAAAAAACGTACACTCAATAGCGTATCAAGCATAACGAAATCGTAGTTTGACTGCAAACACTACACAATTATTTTTTTTTCGAACCGCGGCAAAAACTTCATAGTGGCGCCCCTGTCTCCAGCATTTGAAATAAATTACTTAACGTTGCCGTATACTATAAAAAAATGGTTGTCTATGAAGTCGGCTTACGGACGATAATTTAACGTGAATCTAACGATGTGTCACAAGCTGAGCACTTCGGCTGATCGTGCCTCTCTATCGCTTGTTCCGCGCTCTCGCTTGCACGCCCGGCTCAGGCGGAACGTGACAATGAGTCATGCTATTTCGTGCGTGCAGCCGGCGTTCATCGATTTCTATGACGTTATCACATCAAAATAAATTTCTTTCTCTCGAGATTTAAAGACATTCCGATCATATAGGTATACATATTTAGAAACATTTACTCAGGAAACGTATACCACTTTTTGGTATCTTGAGTAATAAAAGTGGAAACAATTTTTTTCGAGATTCCAAAATAAAAGTACTCCATGAATACCTAGCACTATTTTAATTAGGTACGGTTCGCATAACACAAGAATTAAGTTTAGGGCAGCAACCATTTTGGCTTGGTATGTGTGGGTTGAGAACTACGTAGGTAATATGTGAAATTGTTCAAAGAAATTAAGTTTCATTCCGTAACGTTCGTGTTTAAAGGTGCTGTCATATAATACATTTTGGTATATAATTATGTAACATAAATTTATAAAAGAGCTAAAAACGAAAATTTGACTCAGTCAACTAACCCACCACTAACTGTACCTGGTGCAAAGGTACCCATAATACATTTTGAATGAATGGATTTTTAGATTTTAGCTATTTACACTCATTGAAGTTATACACGTTATGTATGTGTATTGCCAATGTGTATTTCGTATATTTCAATTAATTTTAAAACCTAATGTTTGCAATGTCTGTGGTCACATTTGAGACTAGATCACGGATGGCTTTTTAAATAGGCGATAGATAAATATCGATATTTATTTAGTAAAAAATAAAGACAGTCATATTCTAGTCTCATTTGTGACTACGGGCCAATGACAGTCCCACTTTATCAAAGCTACAAACACTGAAAAAAGTTTTGAAAAAAATTAAATAAATTAAAGTTTTGAAAAAAAAACACACGCGATGGTTCCGTTAAAGCCATTTTTTACAAAATTGCGCGAGAAACAGGGTTATATTTTCCGGGTGTAGGTACGTATGTTTGTACGAATGTATGTTTCTATACTATCTTCTGCAGCCTAAACAGCTTGACTGATTTTGATGTGCGTAACGGAAGCGTAAGGTACACTAATGAAATCGCGCTTATGCAGCCGAGTGTTTTATAACTTTTGAAATTATTTAGATAGCCTATTCAGTAAGGGAACTAAAGCAGCATTAGGGCCCTGCTGTCCTTATTTCGTTTTTTTGTTAAATCGAAACGCTAATTTCTTTTTTTTACCGCGATTCTTTATCCAAATAGACATAGAGAAGATATAATAGAGATATTAAACTAAAATTATGTACTTAATCTCTTTCTGTTAAACAAGTATGTTTACTGAAAGAAAGTACTCTAGACGACGAATAAAAAAACCGGACAAGTGCGAGTCCGAGGGTTCCGTACAAACTACTTAGCTAAAAGAGCTACCGGGCGAAGCCAGACATTGATAAAAGGGTTTTTTTTTTCTACTCATAATTCGAAAATTACACATCGTAAAAATAATTAAAAACCAGTTTTAGCTTGTGCTAATGAATCATATGATACCCCACATGATACGGTTAACTCACTTTAAAATTTGAACCCTCATCCCTTGGATAAAGACCCTAGTTTTGTGATAACATAAAAAAATTAGTTTTCGAAATTTTTCCTATAAAAGACAATGCTTCTTGCTAAATTTCATAGCCCTAGGACCTAGGACCTAGGTCAACGGGAAGTACTCTTAGAGGTTTTAATTCCTTTGTGAGTGTAGAAATATGTTGTTTTGTGACATTCGATTGTGACATCGATTTTTTCACATCTGCAAGAAACTACAGATCTGCATAGATGTTTTTAATTCCAACTCGATACTTTCACGCGTTACCGAGATAGATGGTCTTGACAGACAGACAGACGGACAACAAAGTAATCTTAAAAGGATTCCGTTTATTCCTTTTGAGGTACGGAACCCTAAATATATATATATATCAAAGGTTATAAGTACTATTGCAATACGTATCGACTACCACTACTATGACATCGGTCAAAACATAAATCATTAGTGCCTGAATACTTCGCCTGTAAGATACTTCCGTGTTTGTGAAGTCATGACACCGTTCTTTTGATCTCGGCGCTGGCATGCGGAGGGACAATTTCAGAGAGTGTTTTCCTGATTTTCGTGACTCACATACTTACCTAACAGTTACTGCAGCTTTTTCACGAGCTCTCTTTACGCTTGTTCTGTTTTCGCTCTTCTGATGCGAAATTCTTATTTATGTTGCTCTAATCTAACATGTGTAGTATTTGGATTACATAAAATTGTGTTCGTAGCTCCTTGATGTTTGAATATATTACTTCCATTTTCTCTGCGAAAAAGCTCGATATTCCTTTTGATTTTGTAACATAGAACATACTGTATATATGTAAGGTTAAATCAAAGCCTCCTAAATATATATATTGTCAGAAGCGCCGGTGATTTGTTGAAACTAAGGATTATTCACAGTGCACCGGGCCGGAGCCAAGACGAAATCCTAATCTTTATGGTAGAGTTTTTTTACGCAAGGTAGATCTGCGATTGGCCACTAATTTGCCTGATGTTAACGACGGTGTGGCCGAGGATGGAGCTCGTCAATCTAGAAGATTATACTATCTATTCCCTCTAACCTTGAAAATTCCAAGATTTTCAAGAAGAAATTCCAAGTTCTCAGGAAACAGAGATGGCGGCAAAGAATTCCATTCCTGTGTAGTGTGCATCAAGAAAGTAGACTGATACGCTGAGTACGGATTTTTGGCATTTCAATGAGAAATGGGTGGTAATTCGCCGACTTTCTGCTAGTCCTATAGTGAAATGGGGAGGGTGGAATTAGGTCGTGAAGCTGGGAGCTCTTGCGCACACTCCCCGAAATGAAACCTGTAGAATCTAGACTGACATGCTATTTTACGGTTATCTATTGGTTGTTCTATCTATGTTTGGTTATAGAACAACCAAGCAGCGCCCTCAATGCCACATTATTTCTCTATCACCATCACCATTCACCATAATATTCCTGTGACAAACCGTTGCACTACGAGTGAAACTACTTGCTGCATTTTGCGTATTATCGCATGGCATAGATTCAAAAACTTTTAAGACTAAAACTTCAAAATATCGTGCAATTTTCAATAAACAATTTTATTCTATAGTAATTTACATTTACCGGCACTCAGTCAAATTTAGACAAAATATTATACATCGGATTCCGGCCGAACCCCGACCGATGTACGGTCTAGCCCATCTGACACCGACCGTATGTGAATTAACCTTTACTTTAAGTTCTTCACAAGCCTAATTCGTTAGTTTTATTTTCGATCTCGCGGGGACACAATGCCTAATACGATTAATTCCCGTCCCAAAAGATATTTCGGTTTTCATTACATCCTTTTGAGGTGTACAGGTCTGGGATGGTGGCATCATCCCGATGAAAACGATACTAATAACTTCCCCGGATGGTATCTATATTATTCCATTGCCACTCAGATCATTTGGGTCGCGGGTTTCGTCGGCCTGGAAACGATCGACCCGTTTGTCGGAGACAAAGAATTAGACAGTTTCATGTTCAGCCTCTCGTTTGTAATAACGCATAATTTAACCATCATAAAACTGTATTTGTTCTTCTTCAGAAATAAGGATATACAAGATATTGTCCGAACCATCGAAATAGGTCTTCATGATTATTATCAAAACGAAAACACAAACCGCAAAACCATAAAAATTTGTAAGACCTTTACTTTTGCTTTTATATTTTTCGGGTGGCTTACTATCGGGAATTCCAATACATACGGAGCTATTCAGGATATTCACTGGAAAGCTTTATTAAAAAGAAGCAATGACTCTTCACAAATCCCGCGTCGTTCCCTGGCACAGCCGATATACATCCCCTGGGACTATCAGAAGGATAAATCTTACATTCCTACGTTCATACTGGAGTTGATAGGACTACTGTGGACAGGTCACATCGTGATGGGAATAGATACGTTCATAGGCTCAGTCATCCTGCACATGAGCTCGCAATTCTCGATACTCAAAGAGGCTATCGAGACAGCTTACGACCGCACAATGATAGCTCTCCGTGAAGGCACACTTTACGTTGCTGATGAAAATCTTCCGAGTGACAGCACAGACATCTCTCTAATGAACTTGGAAGAAAATAACGAACGAATTGTCAGAGCTTTTTACACGAAAGAGCAAATTGAATCAGCTTTACAAACAACACTGGTAAATTGTATTCGTCAACATCAAGTCCTTGTCGGGTGAGTAGATACAGATCTATTATTTTCTCCCGTTTCGCCGTTATGGGAATGCGGAAACGTAACAGTATCGGATGTAATATTAAATCACTGTTGTTTGTGAACTGTTCCCCTTTTCGCCATTACGTTTTAATAAACGTCGAGCAGGTAGGGTGGATTTTGTGTGCTTTTACATTCGTGGATGATAAAAAGAAAAGCTTTTAAGTCTTGCACTAAGCCTTTTAGCGGAAAGAAACCGCACGATGTTCGTGGAAGTTTTCAGCCATCAGCTTATGAAGTAGGACGGCTGACGACAGTTGAAAACTTTGTACAGCAACAAGCTATAAACAGATAAGTAAGTACATTACATGCGTGTTTCCAATTCGGAATATTCACACCCTTTTAAATTATTTCGACGTATTCCAGGCAATTCAATAAGTTTCCCGGTTACTTACAGATTCTTGCTTGGAGGCTCGACGTTGTTACGTAATGCGTTCTCATTTTCTGGCAATGCCTATTTACAAGTTGGTTTCCGCTAGTTGTAATAGAGTTGGTCTGAGTGTGCGTCGGATGGGTGCAGCGAACTTTTGGCTCTGTACTTAGACTAGTCGGCTCGGACTGTGCCTTATAGAGCGATCCAAATTAGGTGGCCACGCTTTGCTGAAACAAAGCTAAAGTTCGTCGCTCACTTGTAAATAGTTTCATTGTGGGCTAGTCTGTAATCAGTATTCTTGGCAAGGTTATTATGTAAATAAATAAACTATAAGTGTAGCTCATTCTATTTACATATATAAATGCACGTCATGTAAATGTGGTATAAGTTAGTATGTTTCTATACATATACGAGTAAGTGTATGTTTAAGTATACCATGAAGAAAATTAAGATACAAACAAAAGGCATGGCGCACATTCTCAGGAGGTTCATTTTGGGAAGAAGGAGGAGGCAATTTGAGAATGCTCTGCTGCCAGCGGCAATCTCTAGGTGTAGATTTATATTGTTTTTTTATTAGGAATACTGTAAAAACTTTGATGTGTCAAGAAAAAGATAGGAATAAGTATGTGAAAAAATTGTAAGTATATGCTCCTATTCTTTTAAAATGCTTAACAGCTATGATAGACTATAGGTAGATTCATATATCTCAGTAATTGCTCTTATAAAAAAAACGACACGTAGAAACGGCTTGAAATAAATTTATACCCTAACTTTTACTCAATAGCAATGAAAATCTTATCTTTCAAGTATTCAATACGAAAGCAATATAAGGCAGAGTTGTGTGTGAGTATGACAAACTGCAATAACTCTGGATTACGGCCCCAATATTGTGAGGAGTGGATTTTTTCAAGGACTCGGAATCAACATAAGCTGAGATTCATATTCGCCAAGCGAACACTAAAATGAAACGGTTCTGCTTAATATTTTCGACACTTTTCCAGTAGGTATGTAACTTTTAGGATGCCATACTAAAGTATCGAATATAACTCGTATCGTTATTTTTTACCCCACTGCGTGAGAAGGAGGGTTATGTTTTTCGAGTATGTAATACCTATGTATGTATGTATGTTTCTATGTAACAGCCTACAGCCCGATTCTTCACCGATTTTGATGTGCGAGGTGTCGTTAGATTCGTCTTTGCTTCCAGAGTGTCATAGGGTATATTGTTTTTGTAATATTGCAAAAATAAAAAAAACGCGCTTTTTCGTAACCTGTAATGAACTATTTCGTAATAAACAAGTGATTTTACTAGAATTATTCTAAATAATGCGCATTTATAATCTTTTCTCACAAAAAGACGGACACGTATCAAGCGTAACGAAATCGTTAGTTAGACTGCAAAAACTGCTTTTCTGTAGTCTTGTATTTTGTTTTTCTTAATATCGTCGCAGGAAAGGCAAATTTACTGAAGCTCCAAATGACCATTTCGAGAAAAAGCCGTTTTAATTTATTTTTTTTCGTTTTTAATTCATAACATTTTTCCCGGCACACGAATTTTTATGACGTCAAGGTAAACTTTTATTAATTTGTCATTTTCTATGTCCAGAAGTACAAAACATAATAATTGGACTGCTGGTTTGTGATATAGTGGCGCTTAAGTAAAAATGACTTCAATTTACAGTAAAGCAAAATTTTTTAACCGCCATTTGATTCAAATATTTATAGCAATCAAAATTACTTATAACTCTTACGTATATAAATTGGAAAACGACATATTTTCTGGAACTATAACAATAATTTAATGTTCGTAATCTTAAATTACTGAAAGGACTTTTACAAGTCTGGTTTCATCATGTTAAAATAACTTAAAAAGTGATCGGCTCATTATGTTGAATCACTAAAAATCCTGAAAGGTAGGTTATTGTTTTAGTTTTTTCGAGTAAAAAGACGTAAGAGATAATTACATTTGTCTAATCACACCTTTAAAACTACTTATAACTTCAGTTAATACATAATAAGAGCTACTTAAATACTGTAGTGCCAAAATTAAAGTTACTTGAACCATAAATGATAACGTATACTCCATTACTAATGTGTAAGAGTAAAGTCTTAATTGCTTATGATTATGAAAATTCCTATCTTTTTTTAATAATCTTACGTAAATTAGTAGGGCATTGAGATGGGCTTGAGCTGGACTGCCTCCTCTGATAAGAGCTCAGCTCTTAAATTGGATAGATAGCTGGGCAAAGGCCTCCTATTTGAGTTAAGAGGGAAATAGTTTCGAGAAATAAATTAAAATACAGCTGTTAATTCGTATTTTTTTTAATCTGTGAATTGTTTGGTTTTTACCCTTATTCTTATTATTAAGTAATTAACTTTATAATTTTACTCCTTTTAAACAAAAAGCCGTTTACCTCTTCGGCAAAAATAATAAACTTACATTGAGTAACAGAGCCTTTAACTTCTTTGGCAATAAACAATTACTTAAAAATATTTAGAATCTTAGAGATTGGTATCTAAGTACCTACCTATTACAACAAATTATCAACTACTGAAATAAAAAAAATGAGAATCAACGTTTCTTTCAGTCTTTGACATTTAAAAATAAAATAAAATTAATTTCTAATCAAAACAATCTTCATTAACTAATAAACTTTTTCGATGGTATTTAAAAAAAAAACGAGTATAAAATAGCAAAAGGTGAGTTGGATCTATTTCAATCTTAGGCCAATACTTCATCCTCCTCGTCTGTTTCAGCCAAGCAGTTTTGAACTTTGGGATCATTATTCATACTTCGATATTCCGTATGATACACAGTTGGTATCACATTATTCGAGCACAATTTGTTCAGATCCGTGTATTTCTTTTTGCAAATGGGCAGCATTGCTTTGTAGCATGGTTTAAGCTGTAGGTTATCTTTCTTCACTATCTCGATTTGTTCTGTTTGCGCATCCGGATTCATAGAGTATTTCACAAAAGCCATATTTGCCACCGATTTCTTAAATGTTACTGTCCTCAAATTGCTAATTTTTCCGGTTAAATTACCTTTGAAATATTTTTCAGCAACTGTGTCCCATTTGTTAAAATCAGCATAATTAAGGACCTCTAACTTCATATGGTCTTGGTGACTTCCTAGACATAGTAAAAATTGTGCTCCACTGTGACGGTGCCCACACTATAATGCCTCTTAAGCTTTTATCTATAATGGAGTGCATAGAGTCGACCGGCATATAGGTATGCCCCGGGAGCAAATAATTTATTTGAATTGATAGAAGAGTGTTACACTTCTTAAGTATTTCATTTAAACATGTTAATACTATCTTATTTTTATTTTGGCCCGGACATGAGTCACAATATAGTAATAAATGTTTCACTGTACCCCTTAGATCCACATTATTGATGTACTTCTCTAAAATTGATGATATCTCATTGGCACCCCTTTTTCCATTATGGCTCGTGCCGAATATCTGCCGTGCTGGTCTAGACCTGACAAACCTGTTAAAAACTATCTAGAATTCTAAATGCTTCTACCTTGCTCAATCTAAACCAATAACGTACATACTCGTACCTATAGATTAGGTATACACAAAAACAGAACCAGCGTCAAATGACAATTCGGCATATTTCATAAATTATTAGGTATTTAGGTACTTACCGAAGGTGACTTTACTAATAATTATTGCTTCTTATGTAAATTATTATAATTTTCATACTAATAAATAGCTAACTTACCGATTAAGGAGTCCGTTATTGCATTTTTATCACCAACATTCCCTTGTTTTCTCGATATATTTGAGCGGCAACAAATACCTACACACGTGTACTCTCAGTGGCTCTGTCGAGCAGACCATTCCTGTATATAATATTCCTCTATGGTGCAGACTGACTGATACGCGGCGTACGCGCGGGTTATAGGTTTTGCAGTATTGCAGTATTTCATATTTTTTACTTTAGCGACGTAAATGACGTATTGACCAGCTTTCTATTTTTACTTCTATAACTTTTGCTAAAATATTACTTCATAGTAAAGATACTCAAAGTCAAAAACTTGCTCAATAACAGTAAGGCAAAATTACTTATACGCCACTTCCTGCATAAAAATGGAAAGACTAATATTCTTACAAGCCTTACTTATTATAAATACTTCAATTCAAAATTACTTATACCAACCTTTATGTTTGTTTCGAGTAGTCCAAAAATGCTTATAAAATATTAGCTTTTAAATTGCCGGATGCCAAATTTACTTAAAATTTACTTGTAATTTATTGCAGGAAAACAAAATTACTTAGGTGACAGACACGAATAAAATGCCAAAAAAGTGTCGTTTAAGGACTCTGGCTGATGAAAAATCCCCTTTTTTTCCATTTACTGAAACGCCAAAATAGTGCTCGTATCGCTATGGGACCCAGACTGATCGACGCAGAAAAAAACGCTGATTCCGAATATCTATATAACTCAATATGCCTATTTTGGCGCTTCAGTAATTCTGCCTTTCTTGCGACGATATACATACTTGTTTATGCATTTGTATGTCGATGGTTTTCTTATGAACGATTAACAGAACTTAGATACAAGATTATTGATTAGATTAAATGGGAATTAGACAAAACATTGAAATTTTACCTAAAAGCCGGTCCCAGCGGAAGACCAGCGCTGGTTGTTTACAACTGTTATCACGCTAAGCTGGGGCAGAGTTATCGCAAAAAAAAGGTTTTTTTTAATGTGTTATTGTACTATTTATGTTTTTATCTCTTTTTTTATGTTTTTTGCTACAATAAAATATATGTCATAAGAACCATGGAACTTGAAATCCAGATAAAATTATAGGGACGTAAGTATGTGTTTGTATATTCTACTGTCTTTTGTTTCTTTATTTTGCTGATACAATACATTGTATATGATTCGATTTTGTGACATTAAAATACCATGCGATATCTTGACGATATCATCAACATCCATGGATGAAATTAGGTATTTTTTACTACAGATAACAAAACGAAGTACACGAAGTATACGAAGTTTTAAAGGAAACTTTTCTGTAGCATTAAATAAATCGAAAGTTTCTAAGTAGTTCCCATGTTTTACAAAATATAAAAGTCAAATCAAATCAAATAGTCAAAGTCAAATCATTTATTGCTCTATTATGTTATGTACATACATTGGTAGGAATAACATAATAACCCTATCAGAGGTATCGCAATTTTAGGTGTCTGCATGGAGCGGCCCGATCTTATTTATAACATTTTATCGTGTAAAAACTCGTCTACTAATTTTCAAATAAACTAAAAACAATATTAATTGTTTTTTTATTTGACAAGCTACGATCATTTTCATCACTTATTAGGTCTTCGGGTAGTTTATTCAATATTTTTATAGCCATTGCTTGGGGACCGCTGCTTTTCATTGCTATAGTCTTGATTTTTGTGTCATTAGTTTATATTTGAATCTAATCGGGTACCTACGCGATTTGTCCGATAGTTTTTCGAAATATTTTGGATATTTTTTTTATAACATTGCATATTTCTAGTATGTAGATTGACGCAACAGTTAATATTTTATATTTTATGAAGTATGGTTTATGGAAGTGCGTTTTCGTGATGTCCAGAGTTTTAATTTGGGCAAGGATTCGAATACATTTTTTTTCTGCGACAAATATTTAATTTACGTTTACGCTACTGCCCCAAAGT
The DNA here is from genome assembly GCA_947563715.1 of Lycia hirtaria. Lineage (NCBI taxonomy): Eukaryota > Metazoa > Arthropoda > Insecta > Lepidoptera > Geometridae > Lycia > Lycia hirtaria. The sequence continues at coordinate 13,213,604 of OX387379.1, read as the reverse complement.
AAAATTCCGTACCGAATCCATGAATAGGCGTATGTATAATAAGCCGACAGCGCCGTGTCGAGGTCAGTGGCTTCTCGCAGTTCCATAATGCATACACAAAACTAGATAATTTTGATTGTCTTAGACTCCTTAATTTTTTAATGCTCGGATTTATTGTCATTTTTGTTCTACATATTTGTCAGACGTCTTTAATAACAATACATACAAAAGCAATATACTCAGTATGAATAAAGTTGAATAAACACAAAACTACGTACTATTGTTCTAACTTAAGTATAATTAGACGTCTAGATAAAAAAAAAACTTATTTTATCATGGTCTGACTATCCGAGATCCGTGAACGAGATAAGATCTTTAATCAGTGTACCAGACAAACTTGTAATCTGTCCCGTTTTTATAGATTGAGGCAAAGCCAAAGTTAGAATTAAAAGCCCTTATAGTTTGATCATGTCCGTCTATGACTTAAATCACAGACTCTTTGTAATAAAAAGCTGTAATTTGGTTCGGGTATATTAATCAGTTGAAAAAAAAAGACAACAATTTTTGAGGGTAGGTACCTCCCTTACAAATAAAGTGGGACTGAATATGTTTCACATCTAACCCATAGTTTGGAGTGTCGCTGGATAGGTAAGTAACTCAAAAATATTGGGGTTGGAGGAAAATCCTTTTTTTAATTTAGCTTAATAACTCGTTTACGAAATATTGATTTTAGAATCTAATTAAAAATATATTTAGAAACTATTAAGTAGATTGGAAACTACTTAAGTATGAAAGCTCGTTCAGGGGCTACAATTTCTTAATTCGCAATAGGCAGTAGATCGAGCTCGCTTTTTACCCCAATACGGGGCGAAGCAAAAAGGAAGGGTTATATTTTTGACCGGTATGTGTCTATGTTATTCATCTGTTCCCTCATAACTTCTAAACCACTTATATCATAATTTGACAAATAAAGTTTCATTGGAAGCGTTTTGTTTGCTCCGCTGGTTATAGGCTATGCGATGTTATATTAAATTGAATATGGCGCCCTCTAAGAGGCACGAAGTCAAGGAAAAAAAATTTTTGCCCTACCCCATCGTTTGGTATTTTAAAATGAAGGTTTCGTACATCATATTTTTGTCAAGATAGATAAATATATATAATAATAATAATAAATATAATAGATAAACTCTTTATTGTACACACCTTAGAAACTTAAAATCAAGATAAGATATTTAAAATCTAGTGTAACAACTGGCGGCCTTATCGCTAATAGCGATCTCTTCCAGGCAACCTTAGGATGGACCAATGTACCGATGGATGGATATATGTATGGATGGTCAAGTGTACCGTTTGCGACATATATTCCGTCAAAGTCATGAAAACTATTTTTTACCCGACTACGGCGTCGCAAACAAGCAAACGGGAGGGTGTATGTGTTTGTTAATCGGTATGTATGTATGTATTCAGTCGGGTTTTCATTTTTGAACTTTTTTTTATTTTAATCCATCTTCACCACTTTTGATTGCATGTAAAAGTTAACGTCTGAAACTTTTATAATAATATTTTATTACACACAAACGTAATTTTCAGATGTGTAGAGAAATTCTCGGCTACATATTCTTACGGCTTCATGACGCAACTGCTCTCCAGTATGGCTGCAATTTGCGTCGTAATGGTCCAAGTTTCGGTAAGATACTGAGAGTTTACACTTGTGAACGTAAATCTAGATTTCATTATGTCTGGATCTTTAATTTTTTTTTTTTTTTTGTTGTTTGTTATGTCTGGATCTTTAATATTTTTGTTGTTTTAAATAAATATTGGAGGAAATTTATCGCAACACCATCTAGCCGCAAACTAAGCAAACTTGTGCTATGGAAACCAGATGGATGATAGAATAATTTTTTTTTGTAAATACATACATTTTTTTTATAACAATTCAGACGCGCCTGTAATAATATTGGTAATAATATGAATATGAAAATTTTACTGTTGTTTGTGATGTAGTTAAATTTTAAGCCTGTTTAATTGTATGGATAAGTAATTAAGTTACGTAAAGTAATTTATTTCTACTTAGGTAGGTAGTTAATAATAATCTTAACTGATGTGGACCCTCTCGACCCGAGAATTTAATTTGTATTTAACCACGTTTCTTATTGTTTAAGTTTTTCCGTCAATTAAGATAATTATGAAGAATTCATTTAAATAAGTATGCGGTAACCAATCTATAATCTGAGAAATTCGTTTGTTTGAATCTTACTTGCCCGAAACCGTTTCATAGAACTGCTTTATTCCAGTTGTTTTACTTGAACCGAGTTTCTGATTCCATGTTTTTTAGTCAACAGTTTAATTTGCTCGAACAGTTATTAAGTTAGGTTCGTTAGGTTTCCTCTATTATTAAATCCAGAAATCTTATTTACAAAGTTTCGGTTGTCAGTTATACCAATTATTAGGTTAGGTATCAAACGAGTTCTCAAATGAGCTTTCGGGATTTTGATACAGTTTTTAAGAAAAAAATCGGTTTCGGGGAAATTATATTCGGCATTTCACAATTCGGAAGATAGGTAATCACGGTATACTTAAGTAAATTTCCAAATAAAGCAACGTATATAAACTACGTTTACAGACTTAGTAAAAAAAACAATTGCAATTGAACTACGAGTACTACACCTGCTGTCATACTGTACAAATTAAATTGCACTAGTTATGGAGCTTATTTTACAGCATTGTTATTGGTGTGATTTACAATTATTATCATAAAAAGTTTGTTCTCACGAGATCTGATGTTCACACGTGTAGGTACATGTAATAGCACTTATGTATTACCATTATGTGCTATTACATGGTGATCAAAGATGATCATAATGATGACCAATATAATTTTCCCCGACCGAAAAAGAAGTTTGTCTTGTGTATATATCTGTGTCTGTGGTATCGTAGCTCTTAAACAGATGGACCAATTTTGATCTAGTTTTTGTTTTGTTTGGTAGAGTGTTTGATCGAGTGTGTTCTTAGCTAGGTTTCATCATAATCGGTTCAGCCATTATGTATCTGGAGAGGTTTTTAACTATCTAAACTTATTTATGTCTGTGTTATTGTTACAGCAAGACGCTTCTAGCCTCAGATCACTTCGCTTGATAACGTCTCTGGCATTTTTCGCCGCCATGATAATACAGCTGGCCATCCAGTGCTTCACTGGAAACGAACTTACGTTGCAAGTGAGTATTATAGGCTATACAGAAACTGTATGAACCAAAAGAAGCTATGTTATAGATTTATATTACTGTTTACAGTAGCTATGTAAATTTACCATGGTTATGAGTTACATGCAGCCTGAAGAAGAGAAGAGAAGCGAGTGGAAGAAAAATAAGACAGACTTACGATATACCCCCTCTACCCCATTTCTTTATACCTTGCAACGAAAATCAAAGATCGTAAGGCGAGGTAACGGTCAAGGGAAAATCTATAATTGTAGGTATATAATTATTATATCTACTAGTAAAAAAAACTGAAACAACCGACTTCAAAATGTGCTATTTAATTTAAAAAGAAAACTACAATTTTGATGATTATTTTATGGGACCAATCTGAATGTATACTTTCAAGCATTGTAAGCGTCTTCAAAAAGGAAGAGGTTCTCAATGCCAATGGTTGTATTTTTATGCTTGTTACCGCATAACTCAGTCATCTAAAAACGATTTGAAAAAAAAATGTGTTTTGTTTGTAAGTATATACTTTCAGTTTGGTCCCATACAAATTTCATCAATCAGTTCAGTAATTTGGTTTTTAAAAGTAAATTACGCATTTTGAAGTACTTAGGTTGCTTAAGTTTTTTAAACTACACTTTATAATTACAATAAAACCTGAAAAGCAAAAAATGCAAGCTTACCGATTTATGATTCACATATAAAAGAATAATTGTTCAGAATAGAATCCGTAGTACTGCTGAGAATTAGAAAAGCTTAATGTGGATTGTGGATAAGCACGCGCTTAGCTACTTAGTAGTAGGGTACTATACAGTATTTAGTGACTTAAGACTCAATATAATATAATAATTGTTATTCAAGTGCAATAATATATTTATACTTACCTACAATAGATCACTATTATGCCTACTCAGTTAAACTACGCCCAAACTTACGCACACTATTATATTGCATAATCATCTTTACTCACTAAGTTATTTGAATAGAAGAATAAGTTAACAGCGAAGCGAATGACGTTAATCACATTCCACAAAAAATCGTCGAGTAAAGCTCGAGGTTACGTCTTTCTTTGCGTTTTTTCTTTTTTCAAAAAAATATTAACTTCATGAATATTCGCGGTCATTATGAGCCATTATGAGCGTTCCCCGTTTGTGCAAATAAGTAATTTACATAATAATAATTTGTCAACGAATCTTGCAATTGTTAGAATAACAAAGTATGCCTACCTAATTACTGACCAAATTATCGAAATTACATTATGCTTGAAATAAGTACAATAATATGCGTAATAAGTATAATTTGAATATTTAGTCTGCTTAATTATTTCTAATTCATCTCAGCCATAAAAAGTTCACTGCTGGACATAGGCCTCCCCCATGGATTTCCAAAAAGACCGATTGGAAGCGGCTTGCATCCAGCGTCTTCTTGCCACTTGTATGAGGTCATCTGCCCATCTCGTGGCTGGTCTTCCTACGCTGCGCTTGCCGGTGCGTGGTCTCCACTCGAGAACCTTTCGGCCCCATCGGCCATCAGTTCTACGTGCTATGTGGCCTGCCCACTGCCACTTCAACTTGCTAATCCTCTGTGCTATATCGGTGACTTTCGTACGTCTACGTATCTCTTTATTCCTTATTCGATCTCGTAGAGTGACTCCGAGCATAGCCCTCTCCAAAGCTCGTTGCGTGACCTTGAGCTTCCTTATAAGGCCCATAGTTAGGGACCACGTCTCAGTGTCGTAAGTCATCACTGGTAACACACACTGGTCGTAAACTTTCGACTTGAGGGACTGGGGTATATTGGACGAGAAGACGCTTTTTGACAGTCCATGGGAGAGGCCTATGTCCAGCAGTGGACTTCTTATAGATGAGGTGATGATGATTATGATGATTTGATTTCGTAATTTTAAAAGTTTTTTTTTTCATGTTAGCTTAAGGCACTCAAACTTCTAAATTGTAACGACATCTCACATCATAATTAGTCACAGCAGATAATACAGGCGACAGGAATGGAAACTCTGCCGCCTTCTTGTTTATTGAGAACTACAATCTTGGAATTTTCAAGGATACATAAACATTATCTTCTCGGTGGACGTGTCCTCCATCCTCAGCCTCATTGTCGTTTACCATCAGGCGAGTTAGGACACACACGCTATTCTTGGCAAGACGAATAAAGACTAGAAAACCATTTCATTGATGTATCTATTCTTTATTTCTCTCTTTTCATTTCATTTATTTATTTAGCCATAGGATCTCAAGGAACACTTAGCAATGTCATGTTACAGATATTTTACATTAAGGTAAATCAAATATACATTATCAAATCAAATGCGGCTATATAGGGGCCTTGTCACATAAGAAATAAAATAAAATAATAAAAGATTGTTATTGATACATTATTAATAATTCAAAATAAATTCAATGCGGCTGTAAAGAGGCCTTGTCATGCTTATAGTTATTTGTGCAGAACTACACTACTCCACGCCAATTTATCGTGGACATAATCTTTAATCGAATAATAAGCTTTACTGATCAAGTTATTCTTCACTACATTTTTGAACCTTTTTTCATTCAAATCTAATATTTCTTGTAGTATCTTATTATAAAACAGTACTGAGTTTCCTAAAAATGTTTTATTACTAGTTTGTAGCCTAAGTGTCGGATGAACCAGTTTATGTTTATCTCTCAGATCATAATTTGTTATAGCACTTCTCTTTGTGAAAGTATCTAATTATTTTCGTGTGTACATTATAACTTCAAATATATATAAAGATGGTACTGTCATGATACCAATGTTTTTGAAGTGCTCTCGTAGAGACGTTCTCGCTTCCATTCTGTATATAGATTTTATAGCTCGTTTTTGCAATATAAATATGACATCAATGTCAGCAGCTGCCCCCCACGTCAATATTCCATAACTCATGATACTGTGAAAATAAGCAAAATACACAATCCGATCTCTACCTGGGTATTATAAATTTCGCGTGCGACAAAGCGACCTACTGACATGATTCCCAGTTTAAAAGCGTCATCATTGCAGTCTGATTGCGACCTAATTTCTTTTTATGAGATCTCTTGACGGAGGCATTCGCTTTGAACGTGAATATGTGATGAAGGAGGTAAAAAGTTTAATCTACTTAACACGAATTGCTGGGAAAAGCGTTGGGAAAATTTCGTGTCTGTATGGCCATTTTTCATGCCTACGTATAACGTACTCAGGTACATAAATAAATTCGACAAAGTAAGAGTTTCACTCGCATATCGAGGCTCCGTACTCCTATCCATGACACAATACATGAACATGATCACTGACACCAGAGCTAATTACGCAACAGAATGTGTATCAGAATATTTGTAAATTCACATAATGTATTATCTATAGATACAATAGAAATAGCCAGAATTTCTAGGCGTTCACATACTAAGTTCAAATAGTGATACAGACCAATTTCCTTTATCCAAAGAGCATGACACCAACTGTCAACAAACTTGTCATTTTTAGGGTTCCGTACCCAAAGGGTAAGAACGGGACCCTATTTCTAAGACTTCGCTGTCTGTCCGTCCGTCCGTCCGTCCGTCTGTCACCAGGCTGTATCTCATGAACCGTGATAGTTAGAGAGTTGAAATTTTCACAGATGATGTATTTCTGTTGCCCTATAACAACAAATACTAAAAAACAGAATAAAATAAATATTTAAGACAAACTTGATATTTTTGCTCGATATTGATAGCGGCAACAGGTAGACGCTTGAAATATTCACAGAATATTGAGTTATATTATTCACTTTAAAAATAAATAATTAAATTAAAATAAAATTAATATTTAAGGGGGGTTCAGATAAGACATGATTTTTTTACCGTTTTTATAGATAATGGTACGGAACCCTTCGTGCGCGAGTCCGACTCGCACTTGGTTTATTTCGCATTCCGGTTTTATTCATTTCTTTTTTGTGATATCAACAAGGTTTTATTTTATCTCGTACAATAATTTCCCATTTTATTAAATGAATATTGCAAGCTTGTCTCGCTCTTGATCAGCTTTTACTATTTGTAAATTGATATCAATATAAACCCGAAAATCTTGCAAATTTTGAGGTTTGTATCTATTACCGTTCAAAAGATACAGCCGTTTAAGTGGAGGACAGCCAGAGACAGACACCGTAGCCTCACCATAGCTCCCCCATTAAGGAAGCCTAAAAAAGTACTTATAGTATATTTACAAATTATTAATACATTTTTAACCCCCACCCAAAATGAGGGGTGTTATACGTTTGACGTGTATATCTGTGTCAGTCAGTCTGTGGTATCGTACGTACTAACTCTCAAACGGATGGACCGATTTTGATCTAGTTTTTAGGGTTCCGTACCTCAAAAGGAAAAAATGGAACCCTTATAGGATCACTTTGTTGTCCGTCTGTCCGTCTGTCCGGGTGTCAAGACCTTTATCTCGGGAACGCGTGAAGGTAACGAGTTGAAATTAAAACCTTTATACGTAGATCCGTAGTATCTTGCTGCAGAAAGAAAAAAAAATCTCAGTTTTCGTAAAAAAAAGTTACAGCCGAATATGTCGTAAAAAATGCACATTTTGACACTCACAGAGGAATCAAAACCTATGGGGTACTTCCCGTTGACCTAGAACTCTGAAATTTGGCAAGAAGCATTGTGTTAGAGTACACATATAGGAAAAAATCCGAAAACTGGACATTTTTAATTTAATCACAAGAAAATTGTGTCGTTATGCAAGGAATGAGGGTCGAAATTTTAAAGTGAATTAACCGTATCATGTGGGGTATCTTATGAAAAAGCTTAATTAACATTAATTAAAACAGGTTTTTAAATATTTTTACGATGTATATTTTTCGGTATAAAAAGGAAAATTAAAAAAAAATATGATTTCCCCCTTTTATTTACTAGTTTGTACGGAACCCTCGGTGGACGAGTCTGACTCGCACTTGTCCAGTTTTTTTTTTGTTTAAAAGTGGATTTCAATGATAATGATTTTAGTATGTTTCATCAAATAGGTTCTGCTATTTTATTTGACCATTTTACAAAGTGATCTAAACAAACAATACTTGCCAAGTGTTTTTTTTTCTTTTAGATTAGAGCATTACTTATATATCACACTATCTTGTGTGGTACTCTGTGGTAACTGGTATGAAAATGTAGTACGTGTGCAAAGCAGCTGAACATAATTTTTTTTTTGTACTTTTTTTTTTTTGTAGTTCCGTCTATACTTCCTCCGGCACATGTCGGAGACATTGTTAGACCAAACATATTGCGCCAGCAATTTACTCTGTGTTATTAAATAAATCGGTAAATTAATCACCTTTATAATCTTTTTTTTTTTTTTTTTTTTTTTCCGAAACGCAACATTTATATGGCTCCCGCCACGCTTAAGGAACGCCAGGCCATTCGCAATTGCAAACAAACTAGCGCTCCCCCCACGTGACCGGAACCATACATACACACATACATACATACACATATATATATATACGTATATACACTCTTACACATGTATATACATATATACACACACACATACATATACTTACATACATATCCACAACATTATGTACTTAGCACAGCCCTTAGTTATTGTAAATTAAACCTTGAATGAACCTACATGTATACAATTATCATGTTTGCTCAATTCAAGGTACCAATCTAAAGTATTACAGATTAAGTAGTGCCCCAATATAGGTTACTATATCAGCACATCCTTTAGCATATATCATTATTAGCATTGAGAGCCTTGTAATGTACCTACGTATCTTATTTACATTTCAGCTATTTTAAATTTTTAACAATTATAGCCTATATATGAGTAATATATTCAAAAATATATTTTATATATAGTTTTACATTGCATTTTTGAATTACATTTATATATTTTACTGAATATTAGATTAAACCTATCTTAATATATGTATATGCGTTCTTAACAATAAGATAATTATGTAGATCTTTCATAAAAAAAAAAAAAAAACACTCCAATGAATTTAGCCGGCTTCAATTTTAGTCCTTTATTTTGATCTTAATTATATGTGCTATTTGACTTATTCCTATTGTTACATTTTTTGGTAACGTACTTACAAAATTCTAAAAACTCTTCTCTACCTTGAGAATTCAGCAGCCACTCACTCAATCTGTCACGTTTTATTTCTCTTCCAAATTTTATTTCTAGCATTGCTCTTTTAATTATGTAAACAGGGCAGTCCACAATAGCGTGAATGCTGGTCTCTTCTTCCTCTGGGTCGCATATACATCCCGGCGACTGTTTTTTTTTTGTACTAAAAGTACTTGAAAATTCCTTATAGTGAGATTAAATTTAGAAAATATTTTTCAACATTTCGATGTTTGAAAAATACATAGGAAATTAGGTATAGGTATCGTCGTTGCAAATTTTATATCTCCCATTACTACTAGAAAATCATCATCATCATCATCTCAGCCTTAAAAAGTGCACTACTGCACATGGATTCCTCCCGCATGGATTACCAAAAAAACGTTCTAAAGTTCCAACGACGACAATTATCGTTCATCCCCAGGCTAGTCGTGTATCAGAGGCGGTGATGCAGTGCAAGTGGGAGCGGATGACGCCGCGACTGCGGTCGCTGATGCTTCTGACGATGATGCGAGCCCAGCGCCCTCTGCGCCTCTCAGCTGCCGGCTTCGCTCATATGGATAACGCCTGTTTTCTTGCTGTAAGAACTTTGATAAAGTATCAATGGGATGTATCGTTAGTCCTTAAAAACGTCCGAGCTCAATGAGGTCTAATTAGACCCCATACACGATTAAAATAATTTCGATTTTCAAAATAAATCGAAACGGCAAAATAGATGTCTCTAGACTAAATTAAATTTTCAATTTAAATTAGGCTTTAGCGCAGCGACAGTCTTTATATCAAAATCTAAGTTCGTCGTTGTCGGTATATGAGTATCGGTCAACCCAGAACTTTATATTCGTGAATTTTGTTTTAGACTTTACGTCCACGTGATGGAAAGTCATTATGTCAAGTGTCATTATCTATGGCTTTTACTTAAAACCATGCGAAACGTTCATACTTCTGTGGGTAGCTAACGGAAGATTTTGAGGTTATTTTTCTTTTGTTTTGGTACAATTTGAGTAACGTTTATCGGATATGGCGTAATGTACACCTATATGTAGTGAATCTGGTCAACTACTATTGTTTTCAATTGAAGGAACAATATCTCTCATTTTGGCATTATGAAGGCATGGCGTTCTTTTTCATTTGTTTGACTAGTCTATTGGAATATTGCATAGCTATAAGAAGGGCTCCAAAACTAGTTTTCATTGGCACCAACACCAGAAACACTGCAAAATACTGTGGAGAAGCCGACGCAGAGTAGGGGCAGTACTTAACAAGTGTCCTAACGGTGCAGTGGCAGATTTAGGATTTTGGTTTGGAAGGGGCTTGACCCTGGTGAGGGTAGGTTTTATTAATCCCGAATCAAATCAAATCGACCCAATTGTATTCTTATCGAGAGTCTACTGTAGTGTAAAACATACTAAATTGTTTAATTAGAATACATATTACAAATTTAATTTAAGATTGGTCTTGGGAGGACTCAGATGATTTTTGGGGCTTGAGCCCCTTAGCACCCTTCCCCTGGATCCGCTACTGTCACGGTCCACAGACAGCAGAATACAACTACGTAGCCCTGTGTAAGTGATCTAATCGTGTACATCTTCTATTAAGAGTAGGACAAAATCAAGGGGAATGTACATAAAAGATCCTTAAGGGTCGAAGTGTCACCAACTGTTGTTGACCCGCGCTATTACTACGATAAGAGAAGATAACATTCTATGTAGGCCTTTATGTAGGTATAATTGTCTGTCTTTATGACGGTTGTAAAAGTTTTGTAACAGATTTTACTGATTTCGGTGTGAAGGGTGCGTTTTCATTTTATTTCCATACAAAAGTATTTTTACTAATTATTATGGTCGAAAAGAATATAGTTTTACTTGCAATGAAGTATTTTCTTTATAAGCAAATCACATTTATTGAAGAAATCAGTAGATTATAACTTTATTCAAATACTAATAGAGCAAATTTTATTCAAATACTTATTAACGAAAATTATGCATAAATACAATGACAAAAGATAAATATTTAATTGACATTTTTACTATAAATCTCAACTTTTTCCTTGATCAAATGTGATTTACCGCCAAAATAAAATCAAAAATACTTTATAAATGGAAATCGATTAAATCGAACCATCATAAAAGAATCGCTCAGGAGCGCTCAGGGCTCACGTGTTCATACAAAAGGACAAAACGGATTACCCCTACCCCTAATCATTATGCGATTTGAATAATTATTTTTACGTAGATATTTGGAATTATAAGAGGCTAGGCTTGTACTTTTTTCAATTTCATTATAACTACGAAGTGAAAAACAAAATCTTGGGAAAAAATCAAATAGCATAAGCCATTTATACTTCCAAACAAATGAAAATCGTCAAACTCGTTTTTTTTTTTGGAAATGAAATGAAATGAAATGAAATTTATTTGCCAGAATGTAGGTAAACAAGGTCTTAGAAATTAATTACAATTTTCCATTACATTCGATCATTTCTGATGTACTACTAAGAATGACTAGAAAGCAATTTTTTTTAAGGAAAAATGTGCGATGTGCTAGCAGACATTTGCAGGTCTCTCAACGATTCTCTTAAATCTCCGCAGTCAAAATCACATTAGTAGTCAGATCTTTTTTTTTTCTTATAATGATTTCCTGGAATTAATATAAGTATTAAGTACCTACTTGCGTTAAACTCGTGTGCGTCATCCAACTTTTTATTTTGTTTCAGATTATGAAAGCAGCGTATTCATATTACGCTGTTCTAAGCAAGAAAAACGCATCTTAGAACCATTTGGCACTGTAGAAAAAAAATAAAATGTAGATTCAAATAAAGTCTAACAATCATAACTTTATTACTATATTATTTTAAATAATCCATTTTATCCCTATTGTTTTGAAATGATTATAGATCTGTTAGTTGAGCATAAGCTTCCGTTCCGGGATGCAGGTTGAAATCCCAACAATGAGCTTGAACTTTCGTTTTATGAAGGAAAACATTGTGATGAAATAATAACTCGGTGCTATGATGTTTTTAGCAACAAAGGATGGTTGATGAAACCGAAAATCTGTTACCAAGATTTAACTCTTATTCCAGGTAAGTAATTATTATATCTAGGTACCTGACTTCAATATTTGTCTTTTTTAATTTTTAGCTCCACAGACACCAGGGTACGTGAGCTTTGTCAGAATTACAAACTATTGTTAACTACATGTCATTACGGGAAGATTAATTTAATTTACATAAGTGACTAATTACTATGTTGTGTGTAAACCACAAGCAGATCAGCGATTCGCAAGCAGCATTTGGCTTGAAATCGAAACAAACAAACAGAGAGACTGCCATTCTACAGTTTTGTATACTTAGGTGTACATATATATTTACTTTTTGCCAACCTAAACGCCCATGTTAATAAAACTACTTCCATCCCCCTCTACATTTAATTACCATCCAGTAGAATACCGCCCAAGGCAATTTTTAATGTTTTACTTTTTTCGTAACGTAACGAAAAGCTCGTTATTAAGCCTGCAAAGTATTAAAACTGTAACGCGACCGCAGGCTGTTTATGAGAGAACTTTTTACGCTTCCCCTGGATGGAGATTTTCACAGGTTGTGACATATTTTTTATATAATTATGGCTTAAAATTCTGCTTATTTAGTATAATAAAAGAAAGTTGGCTTATAACGGTGGCGGTCAAAATTTTGTCAAGCCCAGATTAAACCAATCCCCCTTTTTGATTTTGGACAGTTTGAAACAGGAACAAAACTTGACTTCGTTACGCTAAGTATGCTGTTGAATTTACGTTTTTTTGTTAAAAAGTACGCGTAAAATCCCTATAAAAGAAACGTATTCTTTGGAATAATTCCAGTAAAATTACTTCTTGATTACGAAAAAGTTTTAAAATAGGTTACGAATAAACGAATTTTTTTATTTTTGCGAGAGTAATATTATTAATATTACAATAAAAATATAGCCTATGACAACGGGATGTAGCGTCAGTCCTCAAAAACGAGCTCAATGAGGTCGAATTAGTATTAGACCCCTTACACAATTAAAATGATTTCGATTTTCAAAATAATTCGAAGCGGCAAAATAGACGTCGCTAGACTTCTCAATCTAAATTAGGCTTTAGCGCGGCGATATAGAGTCTTTATATCAAAATCTTTAAATTCGTCTTTGTTGGTATGTGAGTATCGGTCAACCCAGGACACTGTATTCGTGAATTTTGTTTTAGACTTTACGTCCACGTGACTTAATCCCCGTTTGATATAATATTGACAATCACAATTTGAAAGTATAACAGCCCTTTTCAATATACGCGATCATGTGATAGGTACTACCTATGTAAGATCATCTTATTTGATTGTGTAATACTACCCAATAAGTTAACAGACTAAAGACAGACCGATGTCTGATCGGTTTGGTTCTGCCATACCCAGATCAAACCAACCTTATCAATAATCGCATGAAATAATATTCATACTAGAAATTCTATGACCAGTAAACCTTGCGAGCAGAAACTTTTACAAAAATAATTGTAACATAAAGTTTACGTTTGCGAGATCTACTGCTCATACTATAAATATAATCTGGGTGTCTTTAAATCGCGAGTTAATTGGTTTCTTCCAGGTAAGCGCGTTCCATCGTAACTGCAACATCGCTTAACATCAGGCGACCGCCAACTCGCCTGATGTTAAGCGACGTTGCGGCTACGATGGAACGCGCAAACCTATTGCTACAAAAAAAACCGGACAAGTGCGAGTCAGACTGGCCCACCGAGGGTTCCGTACAAACTAAATAAAAGTGGTAAATCGTATATTTTTTTTATATTTTCCTTCATAAGCCGAAAAATATACATCGTAAAAATATTTAACACATTCCTTGCTCACCACTCGGATCCGAGTAGGGGCTATAGTAGCGGCGCCTCCCACTCGGATCCGAGCGAGCGATCGTTTGAGGCAGCCCTCATTCCTTGCATAGAGACACTATTTTTTTGTGATTAAATAAAAAATGTCCAGTTTTCGGATTTTTTCCTATATGTGTACTCTAACACAATGCTTCTTGCCAAATTTCAGAGTTCTAGGTCAACGGAAAGTACTCCATAGGTTTTGATTCCTCTGTGAGTGTTGAAATGTGCGTTTTTTAGGACATATTCGGCTGTAACTTTTTTTTACGAAAACTGAGAAATTTTATTTTTCTTTCTGCAACAAGATACTATAGATCTGCGTATATGGTTTTAATTTCAACTCGAAACCTTCACGCGTTCCCGAGATAAAGGTCCGGACACCCGGACGGACAGACAGACGGACAGACGGACAGACGGACAACAAAGTGATCCTATAAGGGTTCCGTTTTTTCCTATTGAGGTACCGAACCCTAAAAACCTTAAAATTTCTATTCGGAATTGGGTATCGAATGTTTCTGGCAAATATTAACTATTATATTCAGGGGACAAATGACCTCGTAACAAAATTCTCTATGTAAGTAATCAAGATTTCAGAGCCTTTTGTCTCGACTACTTATCTACTTTTACTTAACCGATTTTATTTTTTTGTTTAGAATTGGGTACCTACTAAACGTCTCTAGCAAAATATCAAAATCACAACCTGCTTTTTGGGGGAAATACCCCTTAATTAAAAATCGCTGACGGCAATTTTTTATTTTTTTATTTTAACGCTCAACTCTTCTAGCGATGCAAAATTAACTCGCGCCCGTTTTTATCTTGCTTATTAACCGACTTCCAAAAAAAGGAGGTTATCAATTCAACTGCGTTTTTGTTTTGTATGTTTGTTCCACCGATTACTTCGCCAATTCGCCAATTATGTTTTTTTTGATGATTCTTGTTTTGTTTGGTAATACTTCAGAGGTGATTCCATATATATTTTATCAAAATCGGTTTAGTACTTTGTTTTTTGAAACAAATGAAAAAATATCTTTTAAGTAAACGAATCCCGTATTTTGAAGTAGGTTCTTTCAGTTTTGTCAATTATAATTATTCTGCAATTAAGAGAGTGACACAAGATAAAGAGGCTGTTAAAAATATCAAAATTCAAAGTAGGCTCATTTGAATGTTTGTCTCACACTCTTAATTACAGAAAAAGCAAGATACAAACGAGCGAACACATAACTTTGCATCGCTATAAAAGTTGAACGTAACCGCGATTACTTACCATGGTTACTATGTAGCTTAGTCCGGACGGAACAAACATCTGGACAGAAGAAATAAAAATTTATTAACCAATGCAGTGACCATTGTTCGCTTTGCTCACTCGGTCAATTAGAAAATTAAGATTCAATAAGTTTTTTCCTCTTAACGGTGATACAAATATTGGTGTACCCTTAAGCAAACGCAGTTGGTATAAAAGACCTACCACAATCGTATTCACGTATTTTCCTCTCCATTCTATTTGTAGACGGCGCAAAAGAAAATTCAATGTTTGAAACAGTCTTGTAGGCCCCATTTGGTATCACAGGCGAGGATTTCTCTTATCACTGTTTTTCGATTACACGACGAAAATGAAATGTATAGAAATGGAAAGAGAACTCCGTACTTACCCAATACCTATTCCTGTTATGACAACTGCAATATCTCAGGATTACGAGCCCGATGTTGTAAGAGGTTGACTTTTTTCTAAAGATAAAATCAACATAAGCCTCTATTTTATATTCGCCATTCGCCACGACGAAATGAAGTTTCTCCCCTGTGTTGATTTTTTGGAAGAATCTTTAGGGTGTAAGTTACCTACCTACTTATATTTTCTTTTAAGAACATATTTATGGTGGTTTTAGACCTTATGAGAAATGTGGCACTCTTTTATAAATATAATTATAGTTTAAAAATCTGAAAAAAAACCTTTATGGTGGTTAAAGACATTATGAGAACATAACTATAAATAATTAAACATAATTATAGTTTAAAAAACTGAAACAGACTTCAAAATATTTGTATTTTTTTAGTTATTTTGTTATAAAAACCAAAGTACAGTACTGATTTTGATAACATTTATATGGGACCTCTGAGGTTATATTACCTACCAAACAAAAAAGAATCATCAAAAACAATTCATAATTGGTGGAGTAATAGCTGAACAAACATACGAAAAAAATACAGTTTAATTGAGAACCCCCTTCTTTTTAATGAAGTCGGTTAAAAAAGAGAAAACTATATTTCTATAGTTGATAAAAATCATAAATGGCTATATTTTTAGGTTTGCTTTTTTCAAACTAGCGAAAATTGCGGTCTCAACGGTTTTCTATTGGGTTCAAAAAAGAAGACGGTTCTTATTTCAATTGTATTTTTTATTTAAATGTGTTCTCACAACTTCTTCATTTATAAACCGATTAAAATAAAATTAAAGATTATTAGGTATGTACTTATACCTCTGTCTATAGCTCTCCTCTAGTCTCGCTTATTCCTTCGCACCCAACAGTAACACAGCGTACGTACTAAACACTTTGTGTGAAATGTCCACAAATATTTATTTATTATTTATTTATATAACTACATATCTACTCACTATCGATACACATCTAACTGTTCACTCACAATTATCTGTATTACTTCGCCTCCAACACAATCAAAGCTTAGAAATCTAGGTCTTTCCGCCTGGGTCTGTTGTCGTTACCACCTACAATAATGCTTTCCGCCTGGGTCTGTTGTCGTTACCACCTACAATAAGATTTGATGTAAAAACTTTGCGTCATAACTAAAAACAAACGACCTTCCATTGTTTCAGCGAATAAAATTTGAATAACTACTAAAGGTTCGAGCAACATGAAAATATAATTAACAATGATTTGTATTATTGCTAAAATTCTTCGCATGACATATAGGACATGACAAACACGAAAAAGGAAACTGCAGAAAGTCTAATCAAAAGAGTCTACTTAAGCAAATGTCGTCGGTGAACGTGCCAGTCGGTCTATTAGTTAAACGTCTAGGCCGATCTTTGGTGAAAGCAATGTCAATGAGACGGCTAAACGTCGTTTTCCCATTTCTCTTTCTCTTTGTGTGAAATATGTGTGATATTATGGTCAAGATTTTTTAATGCATTTTATATAATTGTTGTAGAACATAAAGGACCTTCAGGATTGTCCTGTATTCTGTGATATATGTACATTAATTTCAATTGATCGTCGTAAGAACTCCTTACTTACTCACCCCTACACTCCTTACCAGGGGGGCTAGCATAAGAGGTAGACAAATAGTCTTTTCACTATTTTACCCACCTCTCAGAGGAAATAAAGTATGGACTGACATTGACAACTGCCATAACAGCGTGGATAAATACTGTTTAACTACCTTCCATGCTAGACCAGCTGCAGTAATGAAAATAAAACAATATTTTCCAATTTCAATTTAATTAGAAACTTCACCATTGCGATTAATAAGTTTATTGTGCACATAATTACTTATCTACAATCTAAACTATCACAGTTGTTTCATACGTATAAAAATTAATTAAAAATTTGATAAATAAATTGCACTAAACATAGTTTTATACTTAGTATCTCCTTAAGGCGGTGATTGATCAGCGATGAACGAATTTGTCGCGAGCAATGTTTGCCACGTTAGATCTGACAAACTAAGCTCTAAGCACGCTAGTTAAAAAAAACCGGCCAAGTGCGAGTCGGACTCGCGCACGAAGGGTTCCGTACCATTATATATAAAAACGGCAAAAAATCACGTCTGTTGGAGTCATGGGAGTCCCCCTTAAATATTAATTTTATTTTAATTTATTATTTATTTTTAAGTGAATAATATAACTCAATATTATGTGAATATTTCAAGCGTCTACCTGTTGCCGTTATCAATATCGAACAAAAACGATCAAAAAATCACGTTTATTGTATTACAGCCTTAAATATTTATTTTATTCTGTTTTTTAGTATTTGTAATGTTGTTATAGCGGCAACAGAAATACATCATCTGTGAAAATTTCAACTGTCTAACTTTCAAGGTTCATGAGATACAGCCTGGTGACAGACGGACAGACAGACAGCGGAGTCTTAATAATAGAGTCCCGTTTTAAGAGTTTCCCTAAAAATGACAAATAACCGCCAGTTCTTAGCAAAATAACTCGTGCAAGACTTTATCAACCGTTGATCAGCCACCATCCTATGGACCGAGTTTCTTTGGAGACGATTTGAGCTGACGAGTTTTCATCATAACATGTCGTTGTTTCATAGTTCTAATAAAGATTCTGGTCTTGGCGTCACTGACCGAGATCTGTCCGGTGTCTTTATGCCCAGGACTTTCATTTCTTCACATCTGAAAATTTGTAAATAAATTATTAGTTAGTAAAAGTTGTTGTGTATTTTCAAAAAGTTCGTTGGTTTTTGTTGCATAATTGTATTACTAATTGGAACCACACTCGGGAAGTATATACTAATCTAATGACACCTCGCATATCAAAATCCGTCAAGCCATTTTTTTAGTAATATACGTTTGAGCACCAGCTCGACGGTGTGGCCGAGCATGGAATACGTAAATCAAGAAGATATCTATTCACTATAGCCTTGTAAATTCCAATATTATCTTCAGGAAACAGAGAAGGCTGCAAGGAGTTCCATTTCCTTGCAGCCTTCTCTGTACGCATCAATAATGTGGACCTAAAGCTTTAGGCTCTAGAAGTCACTAAAGAAACACAAACATACATCCGAAAAACATAACCCATATTCTTGTGCGGTCGGATAAAAAAATTTAGATCAGTGTGTTAGAACTTTTGAGAAATTCAATGTGACTTAAATGGAATAAAAGTTTGAGAAAGCTAGAAAAAAACTTGGAAAAACTAGTTGATAAAGCAACATAGTTGATAAGTCTATCTTAGTCTAACCCAGATACCTTATCAGAACGGCCGCGCGAAACGATGTACTCTTAGTTCCCAGGTTTTTCTATTTCAGTCATTGCGTTCCACATATTGCGATTCATTCGAACAGACACGAGATTTTGTTTTCTTTTTACATTAGCTCAAAAAGTAGAGCTCTACGGACTCCGGGGTGCATTGTTTGTATTAACTGTGCCCCGCGATCGCTCTTGCGTAGCGATGAATAACGATGGTGATGATTATGATAATTAAATATAGCCTATATCAGTCTCTGGATACTCTACTATTCCTTACAACAGTCGGTTCAGCTGTTTGGTCGTGAAAAAGTAACAAATACACACTGAACAGGACATAGTTACTTTCGGTTTCATAATTTTAAGTTAGGAAGTTACTTTAACTTTTTGCCTACTAAATTAATCTCGGCAATTTTTTATATTTCATAATAAATCATTTTCTTGTAAAAAAAAATTGGTCGTCTGTAAAGTCAGTAGTTACGGACGATAGCTTAACGTGCCAACGTCATAACAAAACATTGATGAAATGCAAACGTTACAATGAGCGTAACGGGACAATGAGTCATCCTTTTTCGTGCGTGCAGCAGGCGTTCATCGATTTATTAGACGTTGTCACGTCAAAAATGTAATTCGTGGTAGAGACGGTCGAAACAGCGAACTCTATACATATAGGCCCTTAATTAAAAATCAGATTAGTTACCGGTCTTCTCCCGTGTGTGCGGCGTTGTAGAAGACGTCGGGCATGGGCGAGTCGTGCTGGCTGAGCAGGGAGCTGCCGGCTCTCGGAGAGTGGGGACCGTGCGTCGCGTACGGGGAGAACGGGACGGCTGCCCGAAGAGCTGCGAGGATCAGGAGCATACCACCTGAGACAGATAAAGGTAATCTGATTAAACTAAGCCATTAAATACTATTGTTAGCACTGCTTAGTTGGCGGGACAGCTAGGAGGCGTGAGGTGCCTAATAGCCAGTGGCACTGCCGACGGCGCGAGAGTGACCATGTGACATTTGTAATTAAATAATAGAATTTATTTTTGTCTATTTATACCTACAGAGGCAATTAATTAAGTGGAATATCGTGTATTCCGGTATCCACACATAAATTAATCATTTTGATTCCAAAAAAAATGTTTTACACGTGATCACTAAGTAAGATGTCCGTGGACACTCACAGTTCTATATACAGGGAATGAGCTGTGCTCGGTGTTCTTCTAAAAGTAGGTAATTCCCCAGAGAAACAGAAACTGACATAGCGCAGCGCACAGATCATAATGTCGTAGCGTATTAGCAAACTGAAGTGGCAGTGGACGTTCATCATCATTATCTCATCTCAGCTATAAGAAGTCCACTGCTGGACGTAGGCCTCCCCCATGGATTTCCAAAAAGACCGATTGGAAGTGGCTTGCATCCAGCGTCTTCCCGTCACTTGTATGAGGTCATCTGTCCACCTCGTGGCTGGTATTCCTACGCTGCGCTTGCCGGTACGTGGTCTCCACTCGAGAACCTTTCGGCCCCATCAGCCATCAGTTCTACGTGCTATGTGTCCTGCACACTGCTACTTCAACTTGCTAATCCGCTGTGCTATATCGGTGACTTTTGTACGTGGACGTTATTGCGAAATCATTTCGATAAAGCGATTACAAAGTTTTAGGACATCACTATTGTAAGTGGTGTGGACGACGCCATTTTTATGCTGGAAAGTGCTACAATTCAAGTTATCACATGCCCCGTCCCGGTTAACTATGGTCGATAATTGGCGATTTTGAAGTCCGACAAAACGCGAAATTGGCAGACTGCGTTTTAGGAACTCAGCGACTAAAGGAGATTAATGTTCTAGCACAGTGGCGAATATACTTACGTAAAATTTTATAATATTTGTTTTTTAAACCAAAGTAATATACCGAGCGAGAGAAGCGATCGAAGCGTCTCTGCATCAACTGGCCAAATTTTCTTTCGTCTGTCAGTTTGTTTGTGAATTGTGAGTTTGTGATTTGTTTGTATGTTCGTACTCGCGTACAGGGCGTAATTTTGAACCAATTTTGATGAAACTTGGTATATAAGTTCTATGGATTATTTAAATTTTTTCTTCGTCGGCGATTTTTGATAAGAGGGATGGTTCCCATAAAAAGGAGGGAAGTTTATTGCGGCGTTAATTACCAACAGATTTAATCATATTTATTAGGTAGGTAAAATACACAATTTTATTATTACAACTTGTGGTAAAAATGAACAGAATTGGTCAAGTGGTTGTCGAGATATGACAACCAACTTGAGATTGCATGTAAAAGTGAAGGGTGCGTGGATGTGCTTGATGCATTTTAGCGCTGAATAATATGTCTTGAGTTTACGTTTTCTCCATTATATAATTATTATTTGTAACAATGAATAAGAATATACTTTGTTTTTTAATTTAATTAAGGTCATCTAAACATATCCTATTTTTGTATTAACTTATGGAAAAAATGTTTTTTGACCGTGAAATAAGGTCTGTAAAATCACTTAATATTGCGAAATTAACCAAAATTTTATATATGACCTCCTTTTTTTTTTTTTTTTTTTTCGTGAGGAAATGCATTTACGCATACCCTCCGCCCCGGGGGGAGCGGCGGGTTATGTCGGGCTCGACACCAGAATGGAGAATGGTGCCACTACCGACTAAAACCTCACGGTGTTCCTCCTTTGCGCTTACGGCCGGACAGTGGGCACTCTCCCAGACTCTACCACTGACCAGCCACGCTGGTCCCAAATGACCCCTCTCTCGGGGAGTTTTTACTCCACCCGTCTGACGACGATGTGTCGGAACACTAGACACATCGTTCATCCTCGGGGAACTCTTTAGCTGGGCGGCAGACTCCCCCCGAATCTACCACCCAGAGTTCCCTAGTTTACGGAGGCAGCTGGCGCTCATGCGCCAGCCGCCTACGTCCAACGCGTTTGCGGCGTATGGGTTGCGACGACGGATCGTCTTCGCGCACACGCTCCGCCAACTCTTTTGAGGCTACTACCTCCTCACAGAAGTCACGCATCGCCTCCCATGATGTCTCACTGCCTGTCACTGCAGCAGCAATGGCCGGCAGCGAGAGATCCGCCCCTACAATCGCGACAAGTCGCGCCCTCTGATTGGCCCACTCTGGGCATTCGTTCAGCGTGTGTTGCGCCGAATCGAGGCTTGAACCACAATGGTGGCATGCTGGGGTGGGCTCTCTTCCGGCTATCCTGAACAGGT
Organism: Lycia hirtaria; assembly: GCA_947563715.1. Classification (NCBI taxonomy): domain Eukaryota; kingdom Metazoa; phylum Arthropoda; class Insecta; order Lepidoptera; family Geometridae; genus Lycia; species Lycia hirtaria. The sequence continues at coordinate 13,191,254 of OX387379.1, read as the reverse complement.
AATCGCCAAAGCAGCCGTGACCTGTCAGGACTTGAGTGAGCCTGAAAGAGAGCACCCCATGCTTCCGCACGACCCAATCTCTTAGGATGGGTCGGAAAGCCTCCACTGTGCGGAGTCCCGCGGTTGGTGCCGCCAATCTTCGCTCCCACTCCTCCATTGCCGAATTCCGGCCTCGTCTTCGCCAACGTCTTATCACCTCAGGGGGAGGAAACTCACCCCTGGACCGTGCATTAGACTGTTGGCGGTAAATGCTCGCGAGCACCTGTGCCTCCAGGTCCCACGGTGGGGTGCCGGCCAGGACACACGCCGCCTCACAGGAGACGGTCCGATAAGCTCTGATCGCTCTGAGTGCCATGGCTCGCTGCGGCTTCCGCAGTTGAGCCAGATTACGGGCACCCAGAGCGTCCGCCCAGATTGGGGCACCGTAGAGCGCCATCGATCGAACCGCACCCGTGTATAGGCGGCGGCAGGTCAAATTCGGCCCTCCCACATTAGGAAGCAATCCTCCCAGCGCAGCCGCAGCTCTAGTGAGCCGAGGGGCCAAACGCTTGAAGTGCTCCTCAAAGTTCCACCTGCTGTCGAGGACGAGTCCAAGGTACTTCATCGTCGACTTGACAGCGATGGGAGCACCTCCTACAATGAGTTCAGCACCAGCTGGTGGTGCCTTCCGAGGCCCGTGAAAACACAGAGCCTCGGATTTGTTCAGGGCCACTGCCAGCCCCAGACGCCGAATCCTTCCCACAACTTGGGCTGTTCCTGCTGTCGCGAGGATTGCTGCCTCCCTGTATGTAGCGCCGCGTGCCATCACCAGCGTATCGTCGGCGTAACAAGTCACGTCGATTCCCGGCAAATTATCACCTCGGAGCACCCAGTCATAGCCGATGTTCCACAGGTCCGGCCCTAGAACCGAACCCTGTGGAACACCGCACGACATTTCCCATTGGCCAGATCCATTCCTCGTGGGGTAGATAATCAATCTATACCTGAGGTAATCCTCGAGGATCTGGCACTGGGTATGGGGCACTCCGTGATAACGCAGTCCCTCCTTGATGCAGTTCCAGGGGATGGTGTTGAAGGCATTGGCGATATCAAGTGATACCACCAAGACGACCTCCCCCCTAGAGACTGCCGTTTCCGCTAGGGCCCTCACCTTCGATATCGCGTCGATGGTGGACGGAAACCGTACTGGTGATCAGACAGATCCGGACCGACTTGCATTAAATGCTTATTCAGGCGCGCCGCTATCACACGTTCCATCAGTTTGCCTGCTTCGTTCAATAATACGATTGGACGGTATGCTCTCGGTGTGCCCTCAGATTTGCCCTCTTTCCGCAACAACACCAGCCTTCCAGTCTTCCATTGCGTTGGCAGGCGACCCTGTCTGAAACATTCTGTGAGAAGATCTCTAAACCTGGGCTCGAGAGACTCAAGCGCTATCACCCACGCACGGCCGGGAATTCCATCCGGGCCTCCTAAGCCAACTTTATGTAGGTATTATGTACAGATGATCCAAAGTGAGCTACAAATAAGTTCTCTCGCGAGGTCTACTGTTCGTAGAACAGTAGTCTGTCTGCTCACAAACTTTTTATAACTAGTAAGTTAAGTATAAAAAGTTTGTGAGTAGGCAGACTGATATCAGAAAGTGGCTCTTTGAAACAAAAAATACCTACTAGATGAAAATAAAAAAAAAACGCGTATATTTTACATAATTTTATGACCTGACATTTCCTCACCTGTGATCATGGACACTGCAGTGTTCGAAACGTCAGGTCATAAAATTATGTAAAATACACGCGATAAATCTGTTAAAATTTGTTTTATGTATTTTCAATTGCGGAAAACATAAAAAAATAATTATATGTCAAAATCACAGGCAGACGCCACACAATTGTTAATTTACAGCTTCACAATTATTACAGTTATCACCCCTCGTGATAGTTGGGAGCTTAAAACTCCCTTACCCACCTCTTGCTCCATCTTCGGGTAGTCGAGTAATTAGGCACAAATCTAAAAAACAAGTCCAAGGTAGTACCTTCTTATTGTATACTTAGTAACTTCCTCTTGTAATTTACGAATAGTACTGGACAGATTTATTGAGGCCGAACCCAGTAAATCCCATTTGCGGGTAAGCAAGCACCTTCATTTTGGGATAATGTTGAAAACCTTAAGTCGTGCCTTTTCCTTTACATCGGTCTACCTATGTATTGTCAAGATACATATTCGTGTACCAACATTAATTAGGTCATGAGAATTACCTTAAAATGTTCTTTTCTATGTTAAAATATATTTTCTAGAAAACTGGGAATCTTGTTGAAGGTAACATGGTACTTCACACCGAAACAGCTTTGAACACCTAGGTCAGGTTCGATGAAAGAATGAAAGAAGATATTTTATTTTTATACACCATACACTACAATGTACAACGATGGTGTATGGAGTACTGCTGTCACCTTTATATAGCATACCTCTGCCCAGTACCAGCTCAAAACTTTGGATTCTATTGAAAGAAGTCCCATGAAAGGGAAAGAAACACTTTTCTTCTTTGTTTCACTATTTTCTTTCGGTCTTCTAAAAAGTAATGTTCGAAAGCAATGCATAACTACTTTATAAAATAATACTACGACGTCTATCGTAATTGATGACAATGAAAGGAGAGTGCAATCGAAGTTCAAATCAATCGAAGTCCAGGGCTGTTTCAATAACACTAATTAAAGTCACTTCTTGTCTGGTCACCCTACTGCCGTTGACAGAAAGTTCGGCTGTAATTTTACTTCGCATTTATGATCGATATATTATTATTAGAAGATCTAAGAACATTACCTAAACGCGCGCGCACAAAACTTTTGTGCTGACACTTCACGACCGTATATCGAAAACTTGATCAAAGTTGTTAATATTTGAGTTACTTAGGATTGACAATATTTCTGCCTAATATATCAATATTGGCCGATAAAAGACATAGGTCTTTTTTATCAAGCAAACTTACCCCTTTTTACCCTGCTGCACAAGAGGGAGGGTAATGTTTTTCGTGGGTATATATGTATTATGTGGGTATGTACTATTCAGCTGTAGAAGATAATATAGAAACGTACATAGTTTCTATTATCTACATCTTCACCGATTTTGATGTGCGATGTGTCCATAGACTTCTATAGATAGCCCAAGTGTACCTAGCGTATACCTACCCACCTAGGTGTATACCTAGCGTGTCAAAACAAGCGTGACAAGTACGATAAAAAATCGCAGTTTATGACCAATATTTATTTAATTTCAGGTGATATATACTTCCGATTCGATATTTTGTCAACTAGTTACTAGCGTGAAAGCGCGCGCGGAGGTTGATTAGATTTCGCGCGGATGTAACATTCCATAACAAAATCGTTTATGTGACGTCACAGTAGGTCACCAAAAATGTGGCACGCAAGGTTTTCATATAATTGCATACTCCGTCTCCTATGTCTGTGGATGTGTCGTTAGCGCGCCTTTTTCAAATGAAACTGCCGGAACACCATCGTGACAGGTATTCAATCACATTCCCGTTTACGTTTTGTAAGTATTATGTATGAGAAAACCTTGGTTCAGTGATAACGATGTAAAAATTAATATTTACATATAATTAGTTTCTAATACATTATGTGGGACGTCAAAACAGGTGTTCCGCTATTTTCTTATGAAATAAAATACCATGTTTGGTAGGTTATTTAACAAGATAAGTAGTTATGTGAATTTATCTCACGATTATATTAGAATAATCTAATAATAAATGCTGGTGCCTGGTGCGTATCTGGCCCATCGCATAAGCATAGCCATTCAACGTGGCAATGCGGTTAGCATGCTAGGTACGCTGCCAACTGGTAGTAGGTTTGAGTATTTGTATTGTATATTATTTTGTTGTAGTTAATAAAGGCACTTGCCTGTTAAAAAAAATATCTGATCTACTTATTTGTTAAGGTTGGGCAAAAAACACCGATAGAAAAGTGACAAGGGAAAAATATAAGTATTTGGATCTTTTATTTTTATTCTACCTTGGAATGAATGATTGAATCCAAATTTGACTTTCCACAACCTCAATTCAAAGGTACTTAAGTAAATAGATACGTTACTTAGTGCAGAACGGAAGTGAAATAAAGTAAAGGTAAAAACTACCTTCCATAGAAATTAGGCTTGTTATTTTTAACCCCCGACCCAAAAACAGGGGTGTTATAAGTTTTAAGTGTGTGTCTGTGTATCTGTATTTCTGTGTGTCTTTCTGTGGCATCGTAGCTCTCAAACGGATAAACCGATATTTCTAGTTTTTTTTAATTTGAAAGTGGACTTCATCGAGAGCGTTCTTAGCTATGTTTGATCAAAATCCATTCAGTCGTTTTTTTGGCGAGGTTTTTCGAAATTTCTAAACTTATACTTGTTTTATTATAAGTGCACTTACCCGCTATAGTGGTCAGCAAGGTGATATTAGCGAAAAGCAACGCCGTGGCGACGCATGCGTAGAACGGTGCTCTTGCCCGTCCACAGGACCACCGCATGAAGTCCCAGCACCGCAGGGTCAGGGTATACTCCCCGCGCCGGCACAGCAGGTCGATGAATAGGGCTGCCACCCACATCGTTTCCAGAAGAAACACCATGGCAGCTGCGACACTGTAACAAATATAATTGATAAGAATAGATTCGAACTAAAGTGTTTTAAATAGTTATCCTTCACCCTTATAGTTATAATCTTATACCCTATCTTCTATCACAGAATATACCTAATACTGTAGTTTTAATGAACACATTTTATCAAACTATTATTCCTATGAAATAAAATTCATACATATTCCCTATTGATATACTTATTCACAACTTTACTAGAATTTAATTAATATAATAATAGCAAAAGCAACTTCTCTGTCCGTCTGTTTAATACCTTTTCAAGTGCAAACTGCTAATCGGAAGGCTAGATTTTATAGAGAGTCTTAGCTCGACGTGCTCCATCCTCAGCCATATCATAGCTCACCATCAGAGAAGTTGTTACTCGATCGTATATTTATTTTCAACCGACTTCCAAAAAGGAAGAGGTTCTCAATTCGACTGTATTTTTTAAATGTTTGTTACCTCAGAACTTTCGACTGGGTGAACCGATTTTGATGATTCTTTTTTATTTGAAAGCTGTTGTTTCCCATTTCAATTTGGTCCAGTTTGGACAATGGCAATCGACATCATGAGATGTCGGTTGATTCAATTTTTTTAACTATATATTTAACTCATCACTATTACGTGGGTGAAGCCGCGGGGCATACCTACTATGCCATAAAAAGGTGCTGTTATGCTACATTTACCACAGGAAACACAGATCGTGACAGTCTTACAAACATACTCATTAGAGGTATTATAGTTATTAGGTTAATTGCTTCATTTTCTCGAGACTATAACACAAGCTTACATTGAAAGGTCATTGCCAGTACAAATAAAGCATAATATGAATATTTGAAAAGAATTCGAATATTCTTTCCATCGCAAACTGAAACAATCAATTTATTTTTGTGCGAATGTAACTAACAAAGAAATCTATTCGATTTAACCTCGAAGAATTGTAATTGATGTAAATTTCTAAGTCTTCAATATCGTAAAACGTTATAGAGGAATTTAGGTTTAATACAAAGTACGTACGACTCTAAGGGATCGACGCAAATGGCCAAGAACGCAAAAGACCATTTGGCCTTTTGCTTACCTAATCTTAGATTATCGCAAATATTGTAAGCCTTATAAAAGTTAGCCGAATTAGCTACAATGACAAAAAAAACTATTTGAAATTTGAATTTCCCGCCGAATGTCTGGTGTTGGTCCCTAATATACGAGAGGCATTTAGCGTCTGTATATGATATCTTGCGCTTTATTGCATCGTAACAAGGATAGCTAATTATTTAAATGTGTTTCTTCTTTATATTTCATAACTATTAAGTGTTTTGTAACACAAGTGTGGTAAAACACTTTGAAATGCAATAAAAAGCAAGATAAGTTGTATTTTCATACGAGTTAGGAGAAGTGAGAAAGATAAGCGGTGTTTGGCACATCGGATGCGCTAAATATTACCAGCCATCATGTCGGGAGTTTCCGAGACAGATGTCTGCTATTACGCGGCCCATCTCGAGGGTTCAGCCACTTTGCGTAGATAAGGTTAAGTAAAGAGGTATGTAAGGCTTCTTAAGAAAGGTCAATGTCGTGCTTAACTCTAAGATACTTTACCGCCATATGCCGTACATACATTGGAAAGTTTTGCGGAAAATTACGGTTAAGGGAAGTATGCGTAGGTAAATTAGGTTTCTTAGGAAAGATTTCATATTGAAAATAGTTGGACCGTCGACTATTTTCAACACTGGTAAATCTTTATAAATGCATTATCTCGCTGTAACACAAAATATTATTTTGAGAAAGTACTCTTACTTATTTCTGTTTGTCAGTGGGTATGCGAATGTACCTATGTGTGCGATAAAATGGTTGAACCGATAGAAGTATTAAATAAATACCTTTTTTTAATACATTATAGATCTACGATTGACCACCAACTCGCCTGATGTTAAGCGATGGTGTGGCCGAGGATGGAGCTCGTCGATCTCTAGCCTTGAAAATTCCAAGATTGTAGATCTCAGGAAACAGAGATGGAGATACCTTGTTCGTATAGAAATGTATTACTTAGGATGTACCTACGTTTTACTTGGTTAAACACTCAAACATGTAGGTATACAAGTATAATAAATTTTGCGCAAAGAAAATTTAAAACTACGCTAATAAAATTGCAAAATCACCATCTAAAATTGATTTTGTATTTTTCACTCACTTTCATAAGTAATTATATTGATTAGGATGATAATTATACTAATTAAGATTATTATACGTACTCCTTTCGAAATTGTACTTGCGGTGTTCATTTAAATAAATAATATATGAATATAGGAGTCAACAACGCCGTACGTTGTTCTCTTTCATAATTTGTTCCTAAATTTTTGGGCCTTTATAGTATGAATATAACTTATCTAATCTACTTAGTGCATATTCTATACATCATTGCGTACATATGAAATTTTCAAGAGACGAAACAAATTGAGTCCGTTAAGATTCACACAGCCAAACCAACAGTCGAAAAATTTCCAAACTTTACTCGTAGAATGATACAATTCTGATCCCTTTGTGGCAAAGGCAATGCAACGCGCTCATCAGAGATATTACGATGAGATGTCACCACTGACAGATCACCCTTCAATCGAGAACTCAGTAGGTAATTATTGCAACTACTCCTTGGGCGTGGATTAGCTGGCAAAGGTGTACGCGTAGTGATACCTCAGACAAATCATACAGAAGACACCTATACCTAAAGACAAATATAAAATGTTTGTACAGATACTAAGAAGGCCATGACAATGGAAACGGAGGGTAGGTCGTCCAGCTGCAAGATGGGTAGACGATATTGCGTATATCGCGGGTCGAACCTGGACTCGATTGGTGTAAGATCGAGGCAGAAGGCATGTTAAGAGAGAGGCATATACCCAGCAGTGGGATAGAAAGGGCTGCATGTGGATGATGATGATGATGATACTCATCATCATCATCATCTCAGCCATAAGAAGTCCACTGCTGGACATAGGCCTCCCCCATGGATTTCCAAAAAGACCGATTGGAAGCGGCTTGCATCCAGCGTCTTCCCGCCACTTGTATGAGGTCATCTGTCCATCTCGTGGCTGGTCTCGATGATGATACTAATAAAATATATTGTAAATACTTTACATTACATATTGCTCTAATGAGTTAGAAATCCTTTTTTAATAAACTCTTGACATAAAACACGGCTGAACAGATTTTATCGATCAAAAATCTTCCGATCAAATGTTCATTCGAGGAACAAAAACTAAATCAAAATTGGTTCATCCATTTGAGATGCTATGATGCGATCTCACTTATATATACAGACACACGCATCACACTTATAAAACCTCCTTTTTGGGTCAGAGGCTAAAAACTAAAATTCACAAAGCTGTGAAAAAACAAGGAATGCCTACCTACATAATATTATAACAAATTAAATTGGACCGTTCCAAACCTATAGCAAAGTGAACAAGATCGGCCGACGTTTTCATTTCTGCTATTTATTATGTGCTAAGAGAAAGTGTGCTCGTAATATTTAACAGCCAGATCCACGCGGAATATTAAGCAGTTGGGTAGAATGTTTCATATAAAAAAAAGGATATGTTTACACTTTACATTTTAAAAGGAAAAACGTATTTAAAAACATTCCTTTCTTCTTCCTGTCTGTTACTTACCTAAGCCGCACTACCGTGTATAGGCAATACATTAACCTATACAAGTTTACCTATACAAGTTCAGTTATTGCCTATACAAGTTCAGTGTCTGCATCATCATAATAAGAAAATATGTAAGAAAATAGCGGAAATACCTTTTGCTCTTACGTAATAAATGACGCCAAACTGCGTGACGCGATGAAGAGATACCTAACAAGATAAAATTCCATACCGCACGCGCACTTAGCAGGTTAACACCTTGAAGATACGTAAGTATTATTGTTTTAGTTTTTTTACCCGACTGCGAAAGAAGGATGGCTATGTTTTTCGAGTGTATGTATTTTCATGCTATGGTTTTGTTAGCAATTTTTCTGTTCTCTTCTAATTTTCGCATGTTAATTGGGTCATGTAGGTTACAGCAGTAACGCACAATATGAGATCGTCCATTAATCACGTGATTTTTTTTAGCATTTATATTTTTTGCCGCAAAAATTTTTTTTTTTAATGTGCCCAGTGTCACTCTCACGACTAAGACGAATCTATTGACATCACTCACACAATAATACGACAAGCCGTTTAGGCTCTAGGGCGTGCCAAAGAAATATACATACATACATACATACACTCGAAAAACCGTCGAAAAAAAATATACTTTCGCAGTCGGGTAAAAATAGTAGCACTACCAAAAAAATTTCGAATGGAGGTATTTCATTACACAGGTAAGTTATCTTTAAATACCTACAGGTATAAAGTATAATCAAATTTTATTCTGAAATTAAGGCATATTTATGGGGCCACGTGTTTTTTTTTTTAGCATTTTGGAATGGAATATAATATTCCTGTGCGCCAACGACTAGCTAAAACTATTAAAACCTAAGAGATTAATTGAATAACTTTTTTATAACGTAAAAATAAAATAATATCTTTTGGATTTAAGTAATACATATGTAGATACGCTATGCATATTTTATCTATATTCATTTTCTCAATATTATCAAAAACGTTATAAGATTTAACAATAACATTTATATGCAAATAAACTACAGGTGAAGTCTTATTTATTAGAATAATGTCATTTAATAGATACCTACTAATTGTAATTTTGTTTCGCATTAGCCCACTACTCATTAAATTCTTTCTGAGCCACGCTAGGTTTTTAGGATTCCGTAGTCAACTACGAACCCTTATAGTTTCGTGATGTCCGTCCGTTTAGTATTTGCGCTAAGCCGTGGGGCTTAGCGCAAAACTGTAAGTACTAGAAAGCTGTTATTTCGTATGATTATACATAATTATAACGCCAACAAAACGGTAGAATAAAATCTTGAAAAAAAAACCAGTTTTTGAGGTACGTAAATAGGAGTATATTGGTATAGGTACAGTACAAATAGTATTGTAATCAGTACTAAAGAAACAAAATGTTATGTAAAAGAATGACGTACTCACAGCAAGCCTGGAGCGACCTCGTACCCTAGTACTACTAATTCTGCACCGGCACCACTCATCACTGAAACAGAGAAAAAAACATATCAGGAACGAACGTTTTTAGTGCATTGTTATTGTGTATGCCGCTAAATTGTGTTATATTCCTGGCACGACCATGGACATATAAATTTACTATTATACTTAGGTAAAAAATAGTTCAGTATTTTTACTATTTTCTACCGTTATGGTCTTGGAGATAGAGTGGTCGACTGGTCGTGCTAAAACAGACTTCCTGGCACGACCATGCACGCTCCGTTTGGTACCTTTGTGATTTTTTTAATGGTAAATATAGTTTAGAATAATAATATTTTTCTACCGCTACTTTGTACTTATTATTCTTAGGGACGTCGCTCAAACGATCAAGTGTCGATGAGGCGTCGTCAAATCAGGTGAGGTGGGGGTCAAGCGCAAAACTAGTAAAAAAAAAATGTAAGAAGCAGCAAACTAGTCATACTCGTAACCGTCGTATAACGAATAATAAATTTGCGTATGTTTTTTTAGAAACTGAATAGGTGTGCACAAATTTTCTTTACGATGCCTTGTCCATTTCATCAATGGATATAAACATTATTTTTATATGACTAGTTAGACGCTCACTTGATGCGTCACGCTTGCGTATAACAGTTTAATGCCACACAAAACTATGCACAGTTTCTTGTTTTTTATTCATCTATTCAAAACCGAGTAAAATGACAAGTAGATAAAAGCAGTTTTTCTGTTATAACCTGCAATTCAATAGTGACGATATATGTAAAATAGTTACTGGCAGCAGAAAGTTGAATATTGTATAAACGTAGCGAGAAATAATAATTATTCAAGGAAATATTCCCCCTAAATTTTGTAAGATAATTTCCTTTAGGTAGGTATTTTAATGACGTAATGAAGCTACGTTGTATTACAAATTTTCTCACGAATACTACGAGGTTTGTTCAGTGCGCATTTGAACAAATTAAACGAGTAAACTAATTTCTCTTTCTATGCATTGTCTAGAGTTTCTAATTTTTAATTATTTTTTTTCAATATCCGTTATAATTTTGAAACACTGATTGATTAACACTTTGAGGGGAACGCGTACAAATTTGAGAGGATTTTGAGAGTTATGGGAGAATTTTGAGGGAAATAGTTTTTTGTTGTAAGTTTAATCACAGGGGAAAATCTGATTTCTGAGGAAAGAAAACGATTTTATGACTAAAACTTTAATTTGGGAAATGTTTATTCTTCCTTGATTTCGGGGCAATGGGAGAGTGTGCGCTGGAAAGTTATATTTTGTGATAACAACTCTAATTCTGGCTATTTGGGGAACGTCTTTTTTTAAGTGGAGTTTTTTTCTTCGAAACCTGAATGTAGGAGTATAATTGAAGAAAAGTCTGGCTTATGTGAAAACTTTTCATTTTTCATTCAGTTCATTAAAAACGGAAATTTCATAACTACAATAACATAAGAAATATGTATAAGTATTATATTTTTTAGTTTAAAAAGTTAAAAAAAAACGACTTCAAAATACGCAATTCGTTTACTTGGATAATATTTTTTCAGTTATTTTGTTATAAAAACTAAAGTACAAAACTGATTTTGACAAAATTTATATGGGACTACTTCTGAGGTATTACCTAATAAACAAACAAATAATCATCAAAAACTATTGATAATTGGCGGAGTAATCGCTGAACAAACATACAAAACAAAACATAGTTGAATTGAGAACCTCCTTCTTTTTAGTAGTCGGCTAAAAACCGACTTCAAAATACGCAATTCGTTTTAATTTGACCACATTTTTTTCAGTTTTTTTGTTATAAAAATTAAAGTACTGAATCGATTTTGATGTTATTGATATGGAACCAACCTCTAACCTTACCATAGAAAAAAAATCATCAAACACAATTCATAATTAGCTGAGTAATCGTTGAACAAACATTAAAAAACAACAGTCGAATTGAGAACCTCTTTCTTTTTGGAAGTCTTTTTGGTTAAAAATACTTAGGTATCTACAGGAATCAGTTATCTCCTATTATATGGAAAAATTTGCGACTCAATGTTGCATTTAACTTCCTACGCATAATATTCTCAATTTATTTACTTAGGTTTTTTTTTATATCATAACTATCAAAGTCATAAAAATTATCTGTCTTTTCGCTAACAGAAGGGTTTGCATGTCTTTCCTATTCCCACAATTCGTTGCTGAAAATTATTTTAATTTGAGCGAAAAATGCGCCCCGAATTTCTTTTAAGAAGGGCAAATCTTGAAGAAAATGTTAAAGAGCCGACGAGACGACACAAGCCCGTAAAAGTAAACAGTGAAGTATTTCAAGTGGGACTTAATTGCGTGCTTTGAATATTCTGGTGAAAATCTTGGTCGTTATTTGATATAATGATAAAAAGAGTTAAGTACGAAAAATCTTATTAAGAAATAGATTCTTTCAGGTTTGTTCTGATTGACACAATGTAAAGTTCATAGCTAGACAGTCTTAGGTTAAGATCCAAATGCTGATATAATTTTCGTTCCAATTTCCATTTAGTAATTTTACGAATTTTTATTAGTTTAGTAATTAGCCTTCAGAATTGACCAAAGTACCTATAATGTCAAATGAATCCAAGACGAACCAATCGCATAAGCTTGTGTTTCTGTTCTATAGATACAATACATTCTTATGAATCAGAATCAGAAGAACTTTTATTGCATAAACTGGTTTATGGTCTTATAATAGTACATTGTTACCCTAGGGGTGAAAGTAACTTATTTAGTCCCGAGACGGGGTTTGGCGCACGAACGAAGTGAGAGCGCCAATAGTTCGAGGGACTAAATAAGTAATTTAACCCGAGGTAAACACTGTGCTTTTCATTACAAATACAAGGAAAGTAAAAATGAAAACACGAATTAGCTACAGAAAAATGAGTAAATTTTATTTTACATAGATCAAAAACTTTGGTAAGCAATCTATTCAGCCAATATTTTTCATTTTCATCATTAAAAAAATGGTAAATATTTTGTTCAAATCTATGTTATTTTAAAGAAATTGTTGAAACTAAATTATAATAGTTATTTAAAAAATATATATTTTTTAATCAATACTTATCTTTATGTTATTTTAATTTTACATCGCGCTGTAATTGAGTGGCTTTAAAGAAAGTTGGACATGGCTCAATAGAAACGTGAAAATAGAACTAGTTTTTTTTTTTATTTGACAGCTGGCAGTAGGAAGGAAGTGATTCTCCCTAGGGCTGAAAAGTATTACTTTCAACCCATTCCTCAGGTAACTTCAGACCTACTTTCAGAGTATGAGTAATGAAAAATAATTTAGTCTCACAGTTTACCCATTTCGGGCGTGCAATATAACGTAGGTACATTTTTTGTATTTTTATTAATCAGGCATTTATAGATATAAATTATTTTGATATACCTACTTACAAAAAAATAAAAACTATAATACTTTAATATGCATACATCTAGAAATTATATGTACTTATACCACAAAGAAACACAAGGGCACTACAAGCTGTCTTACCGCCTCTGGATTTCTTCTACTCACCAATTGACGATATAAGGCCCCAAAAACGAGCCAATGGCTGCAGAATATCCCATAACTTTGAAGCGGTCGTCTTCTTTGGAGGTCCATTGCTCCTCAAAACTCTAGGTCTCATACATTGCGCTGTCCCAGAGTCAGAATCAGACTTAGACAGTTCACCACTCATGTTGAAATCATCACTTTCAAAACGAACACGTGAACGAGAAATTCAACGTCTTAGTCGAACAAGATAGCGGCTATTTTAGTCGCTGAAAACTTCTGCGTAATCAAACCACATTGCTACACCAACTTCCGCGTTTTAAGTGCACTTCGTTTTGTCTTCACTAATTTACACCAACCTTGTAAAAGTAGAGAACTGATATTTATTCTGTGACAAATATTATGAACACGCCATCATGAAAAGGTTAAGCAGTTTGTTTACAAACAGAATCATATACAGTAGGTAGATACGGATGACGGTAAGACACAATCTGGCGAAATGCCCGGGTACCAAAATATCACACCTTGAATCAACTACGTCTTTTAAATAAACTTTATCATTATTATTTACAAACACCAGACTAAGTAAATTATATTATGTACATAAACCACTGATTATTTATTAATATTAAATCACTATTTTATTAACAGTTCACATCGCTCACGAGTGCTGTGCTATAGTTTTACGCGCGGGAAAATATGGCGTCAGTTTTCCGGGCGGCGAGTTCACGCTACCATAGCTCGAAGAAAACTGAGCTGAGAAATACAGACTGTGAAACCTCTGTGGTATAGGCAACGCAAACATGCCAACATGCGACTTATTTTGACGTGTTTGACGTGCAGATCAGGGTACTTGGCACGTCTACATACCTACCTATGTAGAGAAATATCGAGGCAATCTCTCCCCATATTAGGGCGTTCTTTTTTAATTACTTTGTTAGGAAATAGACCGCTGTCAAACAGGATTAACTCGTTGAATATGCTGTGAGTGCAAGCGTGGAAATAATAGTGGATTGTATAACAAGGAAAAATTGTATTTTAACAACAATTTGTTTGAATTTGAAGCGTAGCAAAGGATCTGATGTAAATAATCTTAACCTTAAATTTAAAAAATAAACAATCTTAAGTAAATATAATAATAATATGAGGCATCTCAAGAGGCTCTTGCTTGATGGTTGGGTCAAGGCTGACCCTTACAGACGGCAGTCATCCTGGACACGGCACGTATCGTCAGGTTCCTCTCTCTGTAGCTCCTACCACCGACCGGCAGCTTGAGCCCCGCCCCGCTGCCGGCGGCACCCTAGGTTTAAGTTTTTTATAATATTTATATTTTTATATTTCTATTGTAAAAAACTTAGATTTAAGATTTAAATTGAATAAAGTGTATAATATTAAATATTTGTGGAAATTTCACACAGAGATAATTTATTCCTAATGATCATGAAAACAGGTCCAAGACTTGACACCCTACCGCATTCGCGCACCTCAAATCACGATAGGTGATAAGCACACTGAAAGTCGTGAGAGATTATATCTGTTTTGGACACTGTATGTCTTTTGACAGCGGAGGGTCACAAGTAAAGGAAGTCGCTAGACGAATCTAGCTAGGTTAGGCTGATTTTGGAAATCTAGAGAGATTATATGAGATCGCTTTTAGCGATAAGGCCGCCCGTTGTTACACTAGTATAAAATTATTTCCTTTTTAGGGTTCCGTACCCAAAGGGTAAAAACGGGACCCTATTACTAAGACTTCGCTGTCTGTCTGTCTGTCTGTCTGTCTGTCTGTCTGTCTGTCTGTCTCCAGGCTGTATCTCATAAACCGTGATAGCTAGAAAGCTGAAATTTTCACAAATGATGTATTTCCGTTGCCGCTATAACAACAAATACTAAAAATTAAAAAAAATATAATATTAAGGGGGGTCCCCATACAATAAACGTGTTTTTTTCGTATTTTTTTGCTCAATATTAAAAACGGTAACAGGCAGACGCTTCAAATTTGCACAGAATATTTACTTGTATATTACCTTTCAAAATAAATAATTAAATAACAATAAAGTAAATATTAAAGGGGGGCTCCCATACAACAAACGTAATTTTTAAGCAATTTTTACTCGATCTCAATTAACAGGTAGAAACTTGAATATTTGTAAGTAAATATTTAGAAATATATTAACTATAAAAATAAATACCTAATCTAATACATAAAAACTCACAAAATGAAAATAATCCGTGCATCTAAACGCGGTGCGAGCGCCGGTTTAGCGGGGTAGCGGGGGAGGTAACATCACGGAGCGAGCCATGGCCGCGCGTATTCGCGCGAGCGTCGTCATGCTGCCCGGATGTGCATCGAAAACCTACCTATAAGTTTGCAATTTACTACTTGGAATTTCGTTGATTTCTCGTTATTTTATAAACAGAACTAAACTTTGTAGTATTATAGATGATAGTACGGAACCCTTCGTGCGCGAGTCCGACTCGCACTTGGCCGATTATTGTACTTGCTTTTGTTAATTTTAATGGTGTGTCAAAAAAGAGTTTATCTATCTATCTAGATGACGTCTTTAACTCAAAGATCCCGCAAAGCCTGAAGACCAAGTTGTATAATCAACTTCGAGAAAAGGATGGTACGGCGTGGCCTTTCCGCTCGACTTTCCCGGGGCCACTGCCGTGCTCCCAGATGTGTCTTGCCTATTCTCATATAAAGTGCTGAAACATGGAGCCGAAAGAGACCACAATCATGATCCAAGTGGCAAGAAGGGCAATGGAAAAGACCATGTTGGGCATCTCTCTTTCTTTTAGACCGCATAACAAACGCAGAAATTCGAAAACAAATGAAGGTTGAAGACGTAGTTCATCGGACGGATCACGTACACACCCAACACATACACTCAAGTTGACATGGTCAGAAAGGAAGACGAACGGTGGAATAAAACAGTCACAGAATGGCGGCCGCGATAAGAGCACCAGGCAGACACCCCAGCTCGTTGGTTGGATGACATCAACAAGATAGTAGGGTAGGAAGAAAGTGGATGAGATTGGCACAGGACCAGAAAGAGAAGCACGCTAAAGAGTAGACCCATATTCAGAAGCAGGTGGTTAAAGGTTGATAATGTTAATGATTTTACTATGGAAATTAACGTGGTTTTCACACATTTTTAAATAAAAACTACGGGTCACTCACGTCTGTTTTGAGCCGAAAAACAGACGTGAAACTATAGTCGGATATTTCGGCTCAAAACAGACGTGAGTGACTCGTAGTTTTTATTTAAAGATGTTAATGATGACGATGACAAAAAATGTAGTGTAGGACATAATAATATATTATGTCCCATGTAAGGGTAAACCAAACGTATCTACGTTTACGTTTACATACCAACGATATGTAGTAAAGTAAAGATATTCTCATCACGTAATTGTGAATTTATTCGTGAGTAACACTTAGTAACACACAGTGCGCCTTAGTGGATTTAAGGACACAAAAAAAAATATTTTAAAATATAATGATGCCAATTGATTCTACAAGTAAATGCAATATACTATTGTTCTACGACTTTTCGTTTCTATTATTATTTTAAGAGTTATGATTTTTTAAAGATTTTTTTGTATGGGAAAAAACATAAAATAACGAAAATCTCAAAACACTCAAATACCCTCCAAACACGGATTAGCAATTTGAATAGTACTTTTTTTTTTTGGCTATTTATACACCTAGTGTGGTACTGAGATATGCTGCGCTTTTTTAGAAAAAAATGATATACCTATATATTTTTTTATTTTTTTGTATGAAAAATTACATAAAGTTACCAAAATCTCAAAATTCTTACGTATTCTACAAAAACGGATTACAGATTTGAATAGTACATATTATTTGCATGATTAAACATCTAATTTGGCTTTGCTATATTTTGCGCTTTTGGAGTTTTTTTTTTTTTTTTTTATGAGAAATAACATAAATACTAAAATATTAGTAACATCCAATAGTGCCTGCAATTCTATCTTAGCTGTTTTATCTGTTATTGCAATAGCAGTTTTAGGTGGATAACATTTCATTAGTATTAGTTACTTCTTAAGTGCTTTTTCGAAGCGTATTCATTGTTTACCGTTTTCTATCCCTAGATTTCAATTACCTGCTAATTTACTGCTCTCTGATTGGCGCACGTCACTAAGGACTCTTATACTGATAATAAAACCGGTTTGATGGTTTGGAATGCGTACGTGCAGGAATGCACATAATTACAAGGAACTCAATATATTAATTCTAATAATAAGCTTGATAGCCGTACCGAAATATATCTTTTCTATATAGAATTAAAAAATAAATATGTTTTCGTTCGTTCTCTAATTCTGAGGTGGTAGTTTTTTAAGAGTTTTGATATTTTCGTGATACTATACAGTATTTGTTAGTAGAATTAATTCGCATCATTACTACTTTGAACAGAAGCTTTTTTTCTTTTTCATACGTCCTACCTTTCAATTTTCTGCTAATTTACTGCCTTCTGATTGGAGCATGTCACTAAATGCCAACTCCTCTATAGATAAGAAAACCGGTTTGGTGGTGTGAAATGCGTACATGCAGGACTGCACTTGCACATATTTACAACGAACTCAAAATAATTCAAATAATAAGCCTTATAGTCGTATGTACGATCTCCACTTCTAAGGTGATTTGGACTAGATAATAAAACATTGTTTTACAAAAACACAAAATATCGCAGTAGTACCGCGATATTAGATTTAGATACTTGAATAGAAACAGGAAAATAATGTTTATTATTCAAATCTGTAATCCTTTTTAGTAGAATGCTTAACATTTTGAAATGTTGGTGACTTTGTGTTATTTTTCATACGAAAAGTCTAAAATAGTAATTTTTTTTTTTTCCAAATGAGTAATATATTGCAGTACTTAATTAGATGTTTAAACTATCAAATAATGTGAACTATTGAAATCTGTAATTCGTTTTGGTAGAATATCTAACAATTTTGTGATTTTGGTGACTTTACGTTATTTTTCATTTTGAATTTTTTTAATAGGTATATCTCTGAAACTAATGGATTACTGAAAAAAAGTCGTCATCATCATCATCTCAGCCATAAGAAGTCCACTGCTGGACATAGGCCTCCTCCATGGATTTCCAAAAAGACCGATTGGAAGCGGCTTGCATCCAGCGTCTTCCCGCCGCTTGTATGAGATCATCTGTCCATCTCGTGGCTGGTCTTCCTACGCTGCGCTTGCCGGTACGTGGTCTCCACTCGAAAAAAAGTAACAGAACATAAAAATGTTGTATTAGTATATAGATTTTAAAAATATAAATATAAATCCTTAAGTCCACACTTTGCGATTTCGATCCACTGTGCGCCGGTTTCGATGCTGTGTGAATTAATCACGTATAAAATCAATGTATGCTATCGATATTCAAAGATACAATTATAATGTTTAATACAATAAATCACATAAACACGTAACGGTTTAAAATCTGTACATTAAATATGTTTTGAAAATTTTAGTTGGAAGAAGCATTAATAATAATAAAAAAAACAAAGTCACCGCTGACGCAAGACGTCTATTTTTTGTCCGTGTATATTTAATTTAATTTTATTGGTTTATTTTACTTTTTTCTACATCACAATACCACAATAATAGAAGAAAAATACAGGAAAATGGATTATAAACAATATTTACGAAAATTAGTACGAAATTGTTCCACAATGTACGTATTTTGTTTGTGACAACTACTGTCAAATATTCCTTTCAAGAAATAACAACAAATAGATGAATATGAAGCATGATTACACGGGCACAAGCACGAAAAAAGACAGCGGATTCACATAACGCACGTTCTCCACCACTACCCGTTCCCGCCTCGTCATCCAGCACATCATCCAGTGGTGAGGAGTACCACACCCCACGTGATAAGAGCGACACGAGCGATGGAAGCGGGCCAACGACGTCGCCGCCGCCAAGAACACCAGCGCGGCGTGGGCGTCCACCACCGCCGGTACGCCTGGGGCCTTCAACGGGGCCAACCCCGTTATCTACGGTTCCTGCTGCCGGTGGAGTGCGACGTATGCGATGGAATACACAATTGAATGAAAATTGCATACGTGCGTATTATGGGGCAACAGAGGGGGGAACTAACCTGTCTGCGTATCGTGTCAGAATGCTGTCTTTATTCCAGGCTCTTGAACCTACCGTCACCGTTTCCGCCCAGCGATTATCGGATCAAGTGCGGGCTATCCACCGGTGTAAGCTGCTGGATCAGACCGTGCTTGATCGGCTCCGCCTGGAGATGCTCTCTGCTCGTCTGACTTCTTCGTCGGCGCGTGACCCGTCGCCTCTCGCATCGTCGCCTCGGATACTGGCCACTGAGCCGCCATCGGAGGCGACACTTGCGACATCAACGCATCCCGTTGTTGACGAGGGAGATAGTGCGGGTATGACTGTTTCCATTCAGGTGAGTGAGCGATTGAGGAGCACTTTGGAAGACACAATTTTCCAATATAGATTCGCACTCGACTCTAGGCCACGTCTACCACGCTTGCCTACTCATAGACGTAATTTAGCGTTAATGGGAGCCCTGAATGCTCTGTTAGCTCCGTATCTGCGGACTAGCAGAGATTTGGTTGATACCCATTCGATTCTATACTGCGGTGCCATCGCGGTGTGCCGTGTTGCACGCGTTAAATTCCCGGACATTAACCGTGCACCACGGCGCGCCGGAGATGTACCTGCATGGCAAGTGAGAATCGAACGGCGTATTACTACGTTCAGGACTCTCATTGCAAAGCTGATCTGTTTCAGCCGGGGGAATACTCGCCCGCGAGTAATGCGTTTCGTGGCGCAGGCATTTGCGGGGACCGGTATTAGGTCTCAGCACTACTTAGCCAATGTCACGGAACGTATCGACTACCTGAAACAGAAAGTCTATGCATGGGCAAACCGTATTCGTCGTTACAGAGAGCGTGTGAATAGATACTGGCAGAATCGCCTTTTCCAAAGTGACCAAAGGAAGGTGTACCGAGGTTGGGAAGGAACCGAACAACGTATGAGCGACGGACAGCTACCGGACGCAAGCGCCATGACTGATTTTTGGCGTGGTATCTGGTCGGTGCCCGTCGAACATACGGAGGGTGATTGGATGCGGGTTGTCGAGCGCGAGTGCGATATCATCGAACCCATGGGGTCTATCGTAATAGACCCCGTAGACGTTAGTTGTGCGATCCGTACGACACAGAACTGGAAAAGTCCTGGGCCGGATGGATTGCACAACTTCTGGATAAAATGGATTCGATGCTCGCACGATCGCTTGGCAACACAATTTCAAGAAGCCCTCGAGCTTGGTTCTCTACCAACCTTCATGACCACCGGGGTCACCTTCCTGCTCCATAAGTCCGGTAGTACCACGGAAGCTAAAAACTATAGACCCATCACATGCTTACCCACCATCTATAAGCTCCTTACATCTATTCTGAAAAACAAAATTAATGCGCATTTAGTCGCTAACAACGTTTTGGCCTCTTCTCAGAATGGATGTAAGGTTGGGTCCCGTGGTACTAAAGAGCTTCTCCTCATCGATACGGCTATTAGCCGGCAAGTCAAGCGGAGTAAGGGAGCACTCTCTGCTGCTTGGATTGATTACAAGAAGGCCTATGATTCGGTGCCTCACTCATGGCTTGAAAGGATCTTAGAGTTGTGTAAAATTGATACAACTCTGAGATCCTTCTTAGTTGCATGTATAAGGCAGTGGACCACAGTACTTCGGCAACCGGGCAGTAGGGATGGGTCTTTTACACCGCAGGACTTGATAAGGATTGAACGTGGCATTTTCCAGGGTGACAGTTTGAGCTCATTGTGGTTTTGCCTAGCACTGAACCCTCTCAGCATTTTACTGAAGGATTCAGGGCTAGGCTATCGGCTTCGTAGAGGGGGTGAGATCATTTCTCACCTGCTTTACATGGACGACCTCAAACTTTTTGCACCGAAACGACAAGATTTAGTGACGTTGTTAAAAACTACAGAGGTTTTTAGCAACGCCATTAAAATGGAGTTCGGTGTTGATAAGTGTGCGGTCGTGCAAGTACAGCGGGGGAAAGTTGTAAATTCTCCGAACTTACAACTTTCTGAGACAATGACCCTCAGGTCTCTTTCCGAGACCGAGACCTACAAATACCTTGGTATGTCAGAGTCGTTGGGTATAGCGGTAGAGGACATTAAAAAATCGATGAAGGAGCGTTTCTTTTGTCGTCTGTCAAAAGTACTTAACAGTCTTTTGTCAGGTGGCAATAAGGCACGCGCCTTCAACGGTTGGGTGATGCCTCTACTGACATACTCCTTTGGCATATTAAGGTGGACTCAAACTGAGCTGGACGCCCTGGATAGGAAGGTCCGACATCAACTAACACTACATCGCATGCTACACCCACGCTCGTCTGTTATGAGACTGTACATCCCGCGGAAGTGGGGGGGTCGTGGCTTTTTAAACGCCAAGAACCTCCACAACCGTGAGGTGTGCAATCTCAGAGACTATTTCCGAAACAACGAGTGTGGTATGCATTGTGATGTAGTGGCAGTTGATAAGGGCCTGACGCCTCTCTCCTTGGCAAAAGAAAACTGGCGCAAACCAACGGTGCTCAGCATCGAAGACCGCAAAGACGTATGGAAGAGCAAGGAGTTGCACGGGCGGTTCTACAGGGTGTTATCAGGACCCGATGTAGACCTGCCTGCATCGGTGAACTGGCTGCGCTTCGGTGACCTCTTTGGGGAAACTGAAGGGTTTTCCTGTGCAATTGCAGATGAAGTTATCAAGACGAACAACTATCGGAAATATATCATGAAGGACGGTACGGTCGACATTTGTCGGGCATGCCACCGTCCCGGAGAGTCTCTCCGACATATTGTTTCCGGTTGTTCGCATCTTGCTAACGGCGAGTATTTGCACAGGCATAACCAAGTAGCCAGGATCATCCACCAGCAACTTGCTCTTCAATACGGCCTTGCCGAGTCAGAGGTGCCGTACTATCAGTACGCACCAGCGCCAGTTCTCGAAAATAGCCGTGCTTTGCTCTACTGGGACCGTTCTATCATCACGGACAGGACTATTGTTGCCAATAAGCCTGATATCGTGATCGTAGATCGGTCTCAACGCCGCGCAGTGCTCGTCGACATCACCATCCCACATGATGAGAATCTCGTGAAGGCTGAGAAGGACAAGCTCAACAAGTACCTTGACTTGGCTCACGAGATAACCGCCATGTGGGATGTTGACTCGACGATCATTGTCCCGATAGTCGTTTCGGTGAACGGTGTCATAGCGAAGAGCCTCGACCAACATCTCAAGAGGCTCTCGCTCGATGGTTGGGTCAAGGGTCAGATACAGAAGGCAGTCATCCTGGACACGGCACGTATTGTCAGGAGGTTCCTCTCTCTGTAGCCCCTACCACCGGCAGCTTGAGCCCCGCCCCGCTGTCGGCGGCACCCTAGTTTTAAGTTTTTTACAATATTTATGTTTCTTTTTTATAAGTTTATATTTATGTTGTAAAAAATTTAGAATTAAGATTATAAATAAATAAATGAGATAATAATAATAACTTTATTTGCAAAAACAATTTTACGTATAAAACACTATTTAAATACATTCAATTTTAACTTAGGTAAAATATAAATTATATGCCTGAACTAGGTATTCCTGTTTGTCAGGCGAGAAGTAGGCAAACAATAATTGTATTATAAAATCACTTATGAACTATGTTTTTTATATACTATCTTAAATAATTTATAACAAAAATAATTATATAAGAAATCTAAGCAAACAATGCACTAGGCAAACTAATCGTAAACTATTAATAACTTCTCTGTATCTTCATAGGACATGCTTTGGAGAGTCTCACTAACGGTTTCTTTACATTTATTATAAGTGAGGGAATATATGTAATTTACAGAATTTATTCTGTTGTATAGAAGTGGCCCTAGAAATATGTAGAATTTTTTAGTAAAGGCATGTTTTGTTATCCTCTGAGGGCAAACAATATCTTTCCGTCTTTTATTAGTTAGGTCAATATTGTAAGGAAGGGCTGCATGCTGTTTTAGTACTATATTTTTTATGAATAATTGCCGAACGGTTAGTACTTTACAGGATTGATAGAGGAGGTTAGTGGGAAAAAGGAAATGCCGAAAAGTCGATACTTTCAAAATCGCTCGCTGAGCTCTCTCGACGGTTAGTAATAGTGTCTTTCCCCCTCCACCCCATACGGTTATACAATACGTTAATATGGATTGACACAAAGCCAAGTAAACTTGTCTGACTAACTGGGGATCAGCAATACTTCGTAACTGTTTGAATACAAATATCATCTTCCGTACTCTATTACAAAGTGCTTCAATATGTGGTTTGAACGAAAGAGTTTCGTCAATTATGACGCCCAAGTATTTTATTTTTTTTGTAATTTTAATATCGGGACATTCACATTTGTCTTGGCTGGGGTCTTTACAATAATGAGAATACACTTTGGTGATGTTTTGCGCAGGTGTTGGTTTTCGCATTGAAAACTTAATGTATTTTGTTTTGTCTGCATTAAGCGTTAGTAAATTGTGCTGGAACCACTTGTTAACGATATTGAATCCATATTGTGCATGCTTGTAAACTTCATCTTCTGAGTCAGCCGAAAAAAGTGATTCAGTTTTAGATCGCAAAGGTCATTTATATAAATCAAAAAGAGGGTAGGCCCTAAAATACTCCCTTGGGGAAGTCCGTAGGATGTATTTTCCAGATCAGAACTGAAGACACCATCAATCCTAACACATTGAGTACGTTCTTCGAGGTAGCTCGTGAAGAGTTTTAACTGGGTTTCACGTACACCCAAGTTTTCAAGCTTACGCAACAGGATTGGAATGGAGACTGTGTCAAAAGCTTTAGCGAGATCCAAGAAAATACCTATGGTGTGATTTCCTTCATCAAGTTCTTGAGCTAAATAATCAGTTAAATGATGCACAGCATCGGCAGTCGATATTCCAGGTCTAAACCCAAACTGGTTCTTCGATAAAATTGATTTGTCCTCTAAATAATTGACTATTCTTTTGTTTATAATCTTCTCTAATATCTTAGATATAGAAGGAAGTAAATAAATAGGTCTATAGTTTGACACATCATTTTTACTACCAGATTTATACACAGGAACAATAACGGCTTTTTTTAGACATTTGGGGAAAATACCCAATGATAAACATTTACGAAAAATATAAGTTAATGGCGGAACTAAGACGTGCTTAAATTGCTTTATAATTTTATTTGGGATATTATCCCACCCCACTGCACAGTTGTCTTTTAAGCCCATGATTATATTTTCTACCTCGCTTTCGTCAGTATCTAGCAATGCGAAGGATGTTAAGGAAGTGCTACATGCGAAACAGTTGGTTGCATGATTTTGTGATTGTTTCTGAATTTTTTCGGCTAGACATTTACCAACATTCACAAAAAAATTGTTTGCCAAGTCAACGGATGTAGATTGAGATGATTGAGCGTTTAATAAACCTGAAGAAGATTCAGTTTGCCTCGAGGTATATGTTACACTTTTAATATGTTTCCAGATCATTTTATTATTATTTCCTGCCTTTTCAAGAGTCATTTTATTATAATTTAGTTTTACTTTTCTTAAAAGATCATTACAAAAGTTTCGGTACCTTTTGTAAGTTAATTGCAGAATTAAATTATGCGGGTTCGATTTAGCTTTCATATGCAATTTATCTCTGTGTTTCATACAGCGAATGAGACCCGGCGTAATCCACGGTTTTATGTTATAATTTTTATTGCCTAAGCGAACACTTGCCGTATTTTTCTGAATTGCAAATTTTAACTTTTCAATTAGGTATAACATACAAAAGTGCGGATCAGCACAACTGTAGACTGGGTCAAAGTCGATATTATGCAAATCCTCTTCAAGTTTATTTATATTTAATTTAGAGACTGTGCGAATTTTATTTGGTTTAGGTAATGTACAATTACAGGTTAGTAAGACACTTTTATGATCAGTAATTGATGAGTTAATAACAAGTGCAAGTGAGGAAAACGTTGACTTAAGCATGATATGATCCAGACAGGAGCCACTTTGATGTGTGGGAAGCGTATGTGCAGGAAGCAAACCGTGGAAGGAACATAGGTTGAGGTAGTCCTGAGCGGCTGAATCAGCATTTTCTGGAAGAATATTAATGTTAATGTCTCCAATTACAATGATGGTCTTGAAGGACGACAACTTTTGCAAAGTGTCATTTAGACTGTGAATAAAATTGCTTGTATTTTTAAACGACGGAGGTCTATATAAAGCTAGTATTGCAAAGTCCAATCCAATTTTAATCAGCAATCTGTTACAGTCCTGCATATTTGGTTCCTCGACCAAGATATTAAGTTCGTTTTTAGGGTTCCGTACCCAAAGGGTAAAAACGGGACCCTATTACTAAGACTTCGCTGTCTGTCTGTCTGTCTGTCTGTCTGTCTGTCTGTCTGTCTGTCTGTCTGTCTGTCTGTCTGTCTGTCTGTCTCCAGGCTGTATCTCATAAACCGTGATAGCTAGAAAGCTGAAATTTTCACAAATGATGTATTTCCGTTGCCGCTATAACAACAAATACTAAAAATTAAAACTAATAAAATATTAAGGGGGGTCCCCATACAATAAACGTGTTTTTTTCGTATTTTTTTGCTCAATATTAAAAACGGTAACAGGTAGATGCTTCAAATTTTCACAGAATATTTACTTGTATATTACCTTTCAAAATAAATAATTAAATAACAATAAAGTTAATATTAAAGGGGGGCTCCCATACAACAAACGTAATTTTTAAGCAATTTTTACTCGATCTTAATTAACAGGTAGAAACTTGAATATTTGTAAGTAAATATTTAGAAATATATTAAATATAAAAATAAATACCTAATCTAATACATAAAAACTCACAAAATGAAAATAATCCGTGCATCTAAACGCGGTGCGAGCGCCGCGCCGCGGTGTGGTGGTGGCGCGAGCGCGAGGCGGTTGCTAAGCAACGGCTGCGCGGGTAGCGGGGGAGGTAACATCACGGAGCGAGCCATAGCCGCGCCGCGCGTATTCGCGCGAGCGTTGTCATGCTGCCCGGATGTGTATCGAAAACCTACCTATAAGTTCGCAATTTACTACTTGGAATTTCGTTGATTTCTCGTTATTTTATAAACAGAACTAAACTTTGAAGTATTATAGATGATAGTACGGAACCCTTCGTGCGCGAGTCCGACTCGCACTTGGCCGATTATTTGCATAGATTATGAGCCCATCATTTTGATTGTAATTTATATTACTCCTATACATATTAAATCCTGCGATTGGGGGTACATTATACTGTTTGTTAAGCCAGCATTCAGTTAATACAATTACGTCACAATTTATGTTTAACCTTTGATGAAGTGTACAAAAGTTGTCAAAATTCTTATAAATACTACGTATATTCTGTGTTAGTATGGTTAATGGATTTCTGTAAGAAGAAAGATACTGTTTGCAAGTTTCCACTTCACACGTCTTTGGTTCGGATACAGAGAAGTTATCTAGATCATCGATAAAACTATTTACCGTATTTATAAACAAAAAACAATAATAATAATATTGTAAAAATAAAGAGAAAAAAACAAATAAAATAAAATAAAATAGAGTAACGGCAAATATAACTTGGGTAACGGCGCTCTTAGGCGCCCCCATAGTCAATAGAATTTATATATCTATTTTCAGCTATGATTTTGGCCTGGCAATCTGCAGCACCTGTTTTATGATTTTTCGGCTTTTTGAATCGCAAGCATGTAGCGCATTTTGGTTCGTCCGACTTTTTTGTACATTCTTTTATTGAGTGACCCAGATCGCCACAGTGACCGCACGTGTATGTTTGCTCGTGACATGATTTGGCCGCATGACCATACTGCTGACATTTATAACATCTTGTAACCAATGTAAAGTCTCTCACAGGGCAGGATGACCAATTCACAAAAACTCTGTTTTTAATTATCAGGGCTTTTCTTATTTCGGCAGGTACCTCTATAACATAATTACAGCTCTCAGCGTCTTTTTTGCCACTTTTGTGGCTTAATTTAATTAATCCTAAAAACGTTTCAAGGTCGGTCTTCGGAATGTTTTCAGCTAAATTTTGATGGTATAAGCAGCTGAAAACTTCTTTTTCTTCCATGGAATTAGGCACACCAATAACAACAACCCTTGGTTTCCGCTTTTGACGCTCGTCGATAGTAAGGCCTGAGCTAGATAATTGCACAGATTTTTTTAGTTTTTCAATGTCATCCTTGGTGTCTGTATTGATAATGACTCCTCCATTTTTCGTTTTGTGCACACTTCTTACGTGAAGCTTAATCTGTTCAGGGCATATAATTTTTTGTACGAGGGATTTTGTTTCATCACTAGTCTTTAGCTTATCAGTTGGATAAATGGCCACAGAACTGAGATTTGTAGGCTGAATAAATTTGTTAGAGCTTTTCCTGACCATGTCAGCAAAGGAAGTTCCAGAGACAGGTTTCGTGGACTCATCGATACTCAGCTTTAGGTCTTGTAATCGCTGGGAAATGTCTACTTTATCTTCTAGGGCTTGGAGTGAGGTATAGGCTTGGGCAATTTTTATCTTTAGGGCTTGGTACTGTACGGCCATCTGCGATGTACCGTGTCCTACTTTGCGGCATAAATTGCTGATGCGCATTTTTTGTTCAGAGTTGAGCTTACCATCTGCTGCAATCTGGCACACTTCATTTAGGCACTGTTCGATGGTCCCCATCCATTTCTGAATTTCCTCCGTGGAGACAGCTTGGGCTTTGGGAACACCACTATCTCCCTGGGTCTGGTCGTCATGTCGAGGTGGGGATACAGGTGGGGCGGGGGGCGTAGGGGGTGGCGAACGCATGGTCCTGCCACTCCGGTTGAAGGGACTGTTGTCCATGTTTATTCACACATTTTCACACTAAGCACTTATTATGCCTAATGCACCGCACTACTACCGGTCGTCGGTGAAACGAGGTCACAATTCAATAAGTGATTATTATAATTGTTACACACGTCTGCTCACTACGAACGTTTTTGCATAAAATCATTGGTTTGGTATCGATAGTTATTTTAATACACATAGTCATAATATTGATAGTAACGTACTAAGTCACCGACATAGAAACATCACTTTTAACTTCTATTTTGTTTGAATTCATACCCTCAGTTCCAATCTAATATGCCTGCATATACCTACATATATTCTAAGACTGATGGCAGTAGGCTGATCCTGCAAAGGCGCAATATTTTTTTTTATGTTAAAAATGTGTTCACGTCGTAGAAAGTACCTATAATACACAGAATTCGCCCTCTATAATAATACATTATGCTACATTGTAGAATGCACATAATTTGTCCTATTTGTAAGTCTTTGGTAGAATGTATTTTTCAGTATAGTGTAGAGCGTGATTTTTCAGTAGTCGGGTTTTAGTTTTTGAATTTGTTTTTTATATAGCTTTATCATTCAACAAAATATCATGCGTTTAGGAAAATAAATCAGATCAACGACCTATTTCGAAGACGTTTCCGCCAAAACTCTGCTTTGGTTTGAAATTCAAATTCACGCGCCGTGAGCGTTTGTTGCCCGTGCTACGACCAATCTTACTACTAGTAGTAACAATGGGCGTCTTCTTCTTCTTCTTTTTTGTATTGGACCCGCATTAAAGCATTTGCCAGTGTCAAGTATTAGGATTTTTTCAAGTTTCTTGAATAAAACAAGTTGTAAATGTTCACACAATCACACACAGATTGTTAGTCACAATCTAAGTCACGTATACAGTCAATTTATAAGTCTAGTCCTGCTTTAGTAAAGTGGTGGCGACTTTACTAGAAGCTTCTATGGAGTTTTGCCGACAACGTAAAATCACACGTTTTACTGCTTTATTTCACTTGCCCACACTCACGCACTTTAGCGAACACTCAATGAATAAAACACCACCATTTTTATAGCATTAATGTTCAAAATAACACAAGTTTAGGAAAATAAAACAAAGCAACAACACGTTACTAGACGTTCCCGCCAAAACTCCCACCATGGGCGTCATTGGGCGTAGTTATAGCTTTCTCATCCGCGGGTACAAAAATTTATAAAAATATACTACTATTTGCCTCTTTATTTGCGCAGACTAGTACTAGTTTCTAAACGTCAATGTTTTTATAATTATAATTATAATCTTTCTATAATTATAAGTTATAAACATTAAAATACACGATAATCAAATTACGGACAAACGTATAACTGTAAATAAAGTGTAAAAGTAACGTCGGAACAATATTAATTCATATTAAAGTAGAGGTACCCTATGACTTCACCCGTTTTAACGAGCGCTCAGCATTTGCATGACTCAAGCAAACAAAAACATAGATAATAAGCATACGCGAGCGAAGCGAGCGCGAACATTCTAGTAGTGTTTTTATAGTAATATGATTTATTTCTCGTATTAGTGAGCCAGTAGTATTTACATGACAAAATACTACCTAATAACGCGAGCGAAGCGTTTAAGGTTTTTAAAATTAAATCTTGGAAATAATTTAATTCATTGATCGTGTTAGAAAGTGGCCCAGATGAACCAAACAAGTATAGAAGTGTTTAAAAAAATGAAATATCCGACTGGATGAGTAAGACTGACTTACGCTATCAAAAAATATAAATATAAATAACCATTTGAATGCATTGATTTCAAATTTAAGAACGGCACTTTAAGAGTCTTGTTCGATCTTTTTGAAATTATTTAGAGTACTTATTACGCAAAAATATTTTTTATGTAAAATTGACTTGGATCGAATTGAATTTTTCATGGAATATTTGTGTTTTTTTTTTTTACGTAAGATAGATCTACGACTGATCTCCAACTCGCCTGATATTTAGCGATATTATTTTCTAGTTTTACGAACGAAGATCTTTTTATAAGTTCATTAAGTCGTTTTATAACTTCAAAAATATGGGCATGCGCCAGCGATCGCTTCGCTTTGGCGCGCGAAAAATATTGAAGCAAATTAAGTAAACTTTAAAAAAGAGCAAGGATTTTTCATAATTGCCAGGATATTTTGAGGGAGGGTGGGTTGAACCCCTAAGCCTGCCTTACGGCCTTGTTCACAACTTGTCGGATTCGGAATCGGCCTGGAAACTATATCTCCATCTCTCTCAATTTGTATAGATATGACAGAGATGGAGTTAGGGTTTCTTAAAAATTATGTATATTAAAAAAAAAAACGACCGCAGAAAAGAAGTTTTTTGCAGTCTAACTTACGATTTCGATACTTTTAATACGCTGTTGAGTGTACGTTTTTTGTGAGAAAGTATGCGTAAAATTGCTGTAAAAGATTACAAACGCGCATTCTTTAGAATAATTATAAAAAAACACTTGTGTATTACGAAATAGTGCGTTAGTGATTACGAAAAAACGTTTAATTAAAATTTTTAAAGAGATGTATTATGATTACAAAAAATATAGCCTATTTATGACACTTTGGAAACGAAGACGTCTGTAATGACACATCAACCTCGCACATCAAAATCCGTCAAGCCGTTCAGGCTGTCATATAGAAACATACATGGGTATGTATGTATGTTACATACATACATACACTCGAAAAACATTACCCTCCTTCTTACGCAATCGGATAAAAATATATAGTTTCCATTTGATATACGCATTTGTAGTATGCGCGGGCGAAAGACGAACATGGGTCATACTGCATCTCTTTAGCTAAGCTGTAATTATGCTCACACATTACCGCACTTCAGGTTTTTATATATATTTTGTAACATGCGTGACATCCGCGATACCTATTCCGGAATTTTGATAGCACCTATTTATTTTCCCCGGCCAATGCCATGGGGGGGGGGGGAGTCCGGTCCCCCTGGACCCCCCTTTATATACGCCCATGGTAGTAACACCGGTAATTGAATTACCCTTCTTACTACTTTAGTTGAAAGTTGTTAGAACAGCAATAAAAAATTGCCCGTGTTACTACCGTAAAACTAAAACAAAACAAATATGACGAATTTGTATTTTAAACAAAATGTAATAAATATGTAATGTAGTTAATATGCTTATGAAAAAATAATCATTGAATTTAACCAAAAAAATAAACAGACAGCTGTCACCTGATTAACTTCTCAATAACTTATTGACTGAAGGCTTAACAGATTGACAGCTGTCAAGCTGTCAGTTTGACATTTGTCAAACTTGACGGGCCATATCTCGGTAACTATTAATCCTAGACTAGTCGTTCCTTTACAAAAGCGATAGACCTCGCCGAGAACTTCATTTCTAATGACAGCTGTCAAACTTGAAACGTCTATATCTCAGAAACTATTGACTCTAGACTACTTTCTTCACAAAAGTAATAGATCTTATTGAGAACTTCATTTCAAATGACAGCTGTCAAACTTGAGGAGGCTATAACTTGGAAACTATTGATTCTAGACTTTTTCAGCATAACTATTATGCATATCCACTATCCATGCCCAATTACAGCATACTACTTACTTAATAGTCTTTGAGCAAAGCCATGGACAGTCAGACAGACGGACAAACAAACGAAGAGACAGACTGACAAACATGGCAAAACTATAAAGGTTCCTTGTTTACTACGGAAACCTAAAAACGCGACCACAATTCTCTTAGGAATTTTTCACTACGCTGAAACAAACAACGTGAAACAACTTCGTTGTAAAGTTACGTACAAAGTATATAAATTCCGGTCTCGAAACTGTGTACTTTGCAAATGTATTTTTCCTGCTACGAAACCGTGGTTACGAATACGGAGAAAAACTTCTCCGATCGACACCAGTTTCGTACCAAGAATATTATGTTTCGTCGATCTGTATTTTTCTTGTAAATGCTGTATTTTGAGCACTACGTCTACTGTATTTTCATAATTTTGATCTGGCAGCACTGGTTTCCGCGGTATAGTTTCCGGTATAGAGAATCGCCAAATTCGCCAGTCGCCAGACGCCATATTGTATTTACACTTTGTCTATGTCAAAACCGAAACGTGCGTGTTGTTTTGAGTGATTCTTTGTGTTAAATAAGTGACGATATTTAATGAATTTTGCGGTGTATGTGATTAGTAGGTAATTTGATCAACGTTAGACAAGTATGCAGTCAAGCGGTGGAGCTAAAAATCCACCATGGGCGCGTTCAAATGTCAACACAAACATGACCGGTATGAATCCGCAAATTATGGATCCAAATGCCATGATGGGCCAACAAAGTATGATGTCTTTCCAACAAGCACAATTCAACCCCAATATTATGCAAGCATCAGGCGGTATGCCTATGCAAATGGGTGGACAGATGCCAATGAATCAAATGGCTCAAGGTCAAATGTATCCCGGCAATGTTGTTGCATATCCAACACCACGGGCGCTAAATCCTGGCATGTATCAGAATTCAAATACTAATCAACCCTCGGCCAATTCAGAACAACGCGTGTTCACCGGGACTGTGACTAAAACTCATAATGACTTCGGTTTTGTTGACCACGATGTTTTTTACCAGACTTCTGTTTGTGCAAAAGGCGTTATACCCAAGATTAATGACAGAGTGTTGGTGGAAGCAAGTTACAACCCTAACATGCCGTTCAAATGGAACGCAACTCGTGTTCAAGTGCTGCCGAAATCCGGACCTGGAATGAACCCAAAGAACCAAAACCAGAATCAGAAAAGCAACTATAATGCTGTGCCGCCACCTTCTGGTAGAGACAAACAAATGCAGATGCGTCGTGATAATCGTGATGATAGGCCATCACGGCGCAATGATGAGAGAGATATGGTTAGGGTAAGTCTAAAAATAACTTATATTGCTGTTACAAAAACTTTAGAATAACAGGATTCATTTTGGCACAACTTTTGTGGAACAATCTCTGTTATGGAAAACTGAGAATCAAAGAGATAGGCAAAATTTGTCTGTTATTCCCAATTTAATGTCGCATCAAGCAATAATCACTTGACAAAATAGTGGGGATATTTTGTCACAGTGGGGTGAAGAGGGCAACTAATTTTACAATACAAGACCTCTGACAGCACTCACTCTTCAAATAGATCCGAAAATTGAGTACTGTACATTCAGTGTTAGTGCTTTTTATTCATGAAGAAACCTGTAAAAATATTATTATGAATAAATTATATGTGAACACAATACTCTACTTTGTAAATACAAAAATATATTAACTTATGTCTACAAGTGTTTGTTTGCATTGTGGTGTGGTTGGGGTAATTCATAGAGTAGTAGGTATATTGTCATAGAACCTGACTGCAAAAGGAGGGCTATGTTTTTTGATTGTATGCATGTTTGTATGTATGTATAATTGTATATATTACCTCCTGAAGCTTAAACACCTAACTGATTTTGATGTGTGAGGTTTTGTTATATTAATCTCCACTACCTGAGTGATATAGACTACATTTTTTATAATAATAATGCAAGTCTCCCAAAAAGTAAAAATGGCACTTTTTGTAAGAAATAAGTGATTTTACAAGAATTACCCTAAATAATGTTTGTATAAATACAATTTAATTGCAACTTTTACATATTTACTCACAAAAAATTACTCCTATGTAATTGAGAATGTATTTTCTTTGAATATAAATACCTACTTGTTACAACAATATAATTTTTACAACTTAGTTAATTGTGTTAATAATTTATGGCTAGTTTAAAGAAAACAAGTTTAAAGTCTTTGCAATTACTGAATTATACTGCTGGTGTTGACTGGATCCTTTTTGCAAGCAACAGTCATAAAAAATGAGCATAATTATGCCTTTGTTATTGAACTATCGCTATACTTCATTACAGAAAAGGTCTCGCTCAAGAAGCCGTTCTCGATCTAGAGATA
The DNA here is from genome assembly GCA_947563715.1 of Lycia hirtaria. Classification (NCBI taxonomy): domain Eukaryota; kingdom Metazoa; phylum Arthropoda; class Insecta; order Lepidoptera; family Geometridae; genus Lycia; species Lycia hirtaria. The sequence goes on along the minus strand of OX387379.1, from coordinate 13,157,104 downwards.
GGCGAGACAGCCGTAACCGCAGAGACTCACCACCTCGCAAAAGGCCAGTGATCCACCAGCAGTCTCCAGTCAAGTACAGTGTACGAGTACCACGTATACCATTAGATATGTAAGTAAATAATTATTAGTCTTTACCTACTAAACTAAATTAAAATAATTTTGTTTTTATCTGGCTCTCTATGAATGGTAAAATATTTTCCATATTGACTGCTGTACCATAAACAGCTTGGTGGATTTGGCTATCCTAAATTAGATTCATTTTTATCTCCTGAGTGTCATAGGTTATATTATATAGTCTGAGAATTGGTTTCCATCATGATATAATAATTAATATTGCTGAATTGTGGAAGTTGAACCAGTAATCCAAATTTAATTACTGCTTGTATGAGTAAATAAAGCATATTTGGTGAATGTATTTTAAGGATCACTGAATATAAGGTATATGCAAATATAATAAAGCTTTTTAATTATGCAACAAAGCATCAATCTGCACTAATAATTTCAAATAAGACTCTTTGAGAAAATTCTACCTGGTATATGCCTTATATTTGGTGACTTTCATAAAGGATTGTCTTCTATTTTTTGTTGGAATCTGTTTAAATTTAATGTTTATGTTTACAGCCAAAAAATGGATGTGCCAACTTTGAGCCAAAGGTACACCAACTTGTATGTTCCATCTGATTTCTTCAATGCTCATGTTAAATGGGGGGAAACCTTCCCGCCAGAGACACCATTCACCCTGAACAACCCATGTGCTTACCATGTGATGTACAAGGAAATTGAAAATCCTAATACAAATGATGCAGTACTGGAACCTCCAGATGCAGATTATAGATACTCTGCCAAGGTAAAAATTGTGATAAATCATAAACATGTTTAATATTCTGTTAAACCTAACCTTCTGGTTCAGTAGAATCCTTAAAAAAATTATAGTGCAATTACTTTTAAATAATATTCACAATGGTTCAGTAGAATCCATAATTTTTTTATAGTGCATTTACTTATAAATAATATTCACTTTTATTTTAGGTAATGTTAGTCAGCTTGCCAACATTGGAGACTCTATACCAAAAATGTGGACTTACTAAAGTTGATGAGAAAGATAAACGTTCCAACTCAAAAAATCCACTCCATCCAACTCGCTTGATCAAGTTCCTAGTCGGACAGAAAGGCAAGAATGGAGAAAACTTTGCTATTGGTGGACCTTGGAGCCCCTCACTTGATGGTGAAAATCCCCAATCTGATCCTAAAGTTTTAGTCAAAACTGCGATTCGCACTTGTAAAGCACTCACTGGAGTAGACCTCTCTTCGTGTGCACAGTGGTATGTTCTCACTTATTTATTCATTACTAATTCTCAGAAACTGCTGTTACCTGTCTACTGGAGTGTTAATCATAAGTTAGATTTAGTAACATCGGACAGAAGTTTCTTTTGTCATGCTCAATTAACATTTGGTGATGAAGAATGGTGAGTAGACAGAAGAGGCTTCTCATTACATGTATTCCACGCTAGTATTAGAATATCTTCATAATCGTATGGTAGTTTGGAGACGTCAGTACATCGCGAAAGGCGCAGTTGTATGCAGGAACGATGTACCCGCCTTCCCAAACACGGGACGTGTTGTCCATTGCGATGCGCAGCGCCAGTGAGTATACGACTATAACTGTATTACCCGCGCAGGTACCGAATGGTGGAGTTTTACTACTGGCGCGAGGGCAGCGGCGGCAAGTCCCGCCTTGAGACCGTCGTGTTGTTCCTGCCAGACGTGTGGTCGGCTCAGCCGTCGCGTATCGACTGGACCACCGTTCAGGAACAATATAAGGCGGCCGCCGAAGCGGCACTGCGGAGACTCGAGCCGGAGAGCACGCCCGCGCCCGCCAAGCAGCCCACCAAGGCTTCAGAGACCGAGTCGACGGCGTCGGCAGCGTCACCGTCAGCGGCGGACAAATCCAAAATTGTTTGTTCCCAGTTTTGTTTCGTTAAGTTTCCGGCTACGTGCGTTTACGAAGACCCCCGTTCCTGCGATGTGGACTGCCCACTTGGTTGAGCGGACGTCACTTTGTTATATTGTCTTCGAACACTTCATTGATACTTTTAAATCATACCCATCCTCGTAAATTCACATTCCTTTTATGAATTTCCGGTTGATTTGATATTAACATTAGTAGTAGGAAATATTCTAACTCCTATTCACTGAGAAATTAAACATTTTAATTCACAATTAAAGTCTAAATGTTGTTAAGTTGTAAAGTTGTTTGGCTTAAAAAGGATCTGTCTTACATCTCCCAATCTTTTTGTTAAATTGCTAAATCAATAATGTTGATATAAATATTTTCAGGAAAAATCTGATCCCGATGACAGTACAATAACTATTGATGAGAATGATGATGAGGAGGACAAGCCGGAGCCGACGCACTATTCCAAGATTGACCTGAGGACCATAAAGGTTGATCAGTTGCGGCAGGAATTACGAGCGCGTGATGCCAGCTGCAAAGGTATTGTGATGATAAAATCAATGTATGTAATGCATGTCCTGTTTGTTACCTTTTCGCGGTTGTTTATTTGTATACTTTTCTGAGCATATGTATCTATATCTGGGCAGGCTACAATTCATCTGCATCATCAATAAATAAGAAGCTTTTATCAACACATTGATCTTGCTTAACGTTTGTATCAAGGGTTAAATACAGCAGCTTCTTATTCGAGATGGGGGCGATAAGTCCTGCACTAACGTCCCGCTTGGGGAATATTGTGCATTTCCCCCGCCAGCATCTACCCAAGCCAACCTAGCTCACCCAAGCCAGCCTAGCTTAGCTCTACAGCAGCATCGTCAGAAGGTTTATTTATTTATTTAACATTTTATTGCACACAAGTACAAAGTAACAAGCTGTACAATAGGAGGACTTAATGCTAATGTAGCATTTTCTGCCAGTCATCCTCATAGTGAAAGATAGATAGGATGTAGGCATGCTTCAATACTTAGGTAATTGAAAACATAACTAAAAAACACACTATATAATATACTAAATAATAATAATATTTAATACATACAAAATATATACTTACATGGACGAACATACATAAATATATTTAGTACCTGGGCGACCGAGCTCTACTCGGATTTTTTATGACTGAAAATACTTTCCCAGGTTCACTAAAAATTAAACCTAGCAAGATCGATTTATCGTCCCCTAATCTACCTACAAACCAAATTTCATTAAAATCGTTGGAGCCGTTCCAGGATTCAAATTATATATATATATAAGAATTGCATGTTTAAAGGTATTAGATAAATGATTCAAATGAATAATCATGTTCTGATGTTATGTTGTTGATAATGTTCTTCAATATGTAATTCCTACCACCAGCTGCTGTTTTAATTTATTTTATATTAACTGCACTCCATGGTGTCAACCGTGTCGTAATGAAAAACGGTGATGATGATGATAAAATATAGCCTATGTCATTCTTCAAGTCTAAACAATCTCTGTGCCAAATTTCATAATGATTGGTTCAACCGTTTAGCCATGTAGAAGTAACAAACAGACACAGAGACAGACAAGAGACAGAGTTACTATCAGTTTTTTTATTATTCACTATACATTCAGATGGGATGGTATTGTACTTGTTTAAAATGTTTTTATTTTAGATTACCTAGTTAACTTCGGTTTTTCTTTCCAATCACATGACAGGTGTGCGTGCACAGATGATATCTCGTTTGTCGAAACTTATTAAAGCTGAAGAAGAGAATGACGGAAAGAGTGATGATGTTATGGAAGTTGAGGATGAAGAGAATTCCAAGGATGAAACCACTAAAAAAGAAACAGAGAATAAGAAGGAAGACCACGTAGAAATCGAAGATGACAAAGAAGAGGAGTCAAAAGAAGAATCTAATAATATAGAAGAGATTGACAAACAGTCCAAAGACAGTGACGTAACTGAAGTAAAAGAAGAGAAAAAAGAACCAGAGGTGAAAAAGAAGACTGAAAAGGAAATTGAAGAAGAGAAGAAAAAGGTAAACATGACATAACAAAACAACTTATCTTGTTAGTTCATATATCTCAAATATGAAAAAGAACACATAAAAGATCACTTCATTGTTTGGCTATCTATGAAGACTGCTTTTCTCAGAAATATGTGGAGGTACAATTATTATAAAATATTTCACCAAACTATCTCATAAAGTTCATATTTCCAGACCTAGAACAAGCAAACTGCATTTTATGTCCTAGGGCGGAAAGTAATTTCAAAATTCGAGATATTGATATCGAGTATCGTAGAAGAGTAGAAGTAAAGTCGAATCTACTGACACCTCGCACTTCGAAATCGGTCAAGTCGCTTAGCCTATAGGAGGTAATATAGAAACGTACATACATATTATACATCCGAAAAACAATTCCCTTTTTGCACTACCTTACCACTTGTGCAGTCGGGTAATAACGAAAGTACGTTTATTACCAATACGAAAATTTTATGCTAATGGTATGCAGAATTTTCCTATCAGTAGGATTTTTTGATCCCCGGCCCAGAAAGAGAATACCCCTATTTCTGGGTCGTCATTTGTTTGACGTTTGTACAGGGGGGCAATTCAGTTATTCAAAACCGATCCGTAGTTGAACCTTCTGCGAAGCATTTCCTGTCGGCTGCTATAATTTTTTGATTTAGTAACGAGCGAAGGACGTGTTACGTTTCATCAAATGTCAAAATCAAAAAAACTATGGCGGCCGACGGGAAACGCTCCACATATGGTTCGGCTATGGAGCGGTCTTGAATAACTGAATTGGGCCCCTGTTCTATTTGTGTCTTTAGCATCGTAACTCTGAAACAGATAGACCAATTTTGATATAGATTTTTTTAAACAAAATTTTGTGTTCTTAGCTATATTTTATCAAAATCGGTCCAACCGGGTTCTATTGAATTTTTTAAACTTGTGTACTTTGCAATTCACAGTTGGAAAAAGACAAACAAGTCCTGAAATCTCGATACGAGCTGCCGAATGCCCCCCACATCATCGTCCACCCGTCGGCGAGCGCCAAGGGTGGCAAGTTTAACTGCAACGTGGCCACCCTGTCCCTGCTGCTCGATTACCGCGTCACCGATAACAAGGAACATAGCTTTGAGGTATAGAAGTACATTATTGGCTGAACTCTATAGTGATAATAATTACCCAGACTAAGGGCTCTGTGGGTAGTACATATAAAATAGCCATTTGTATATTCAGCCGAATTTGATGATGAATTATGATTTCATAGGTTTTCGCCATTAAACAACTTTTAACGTCTTTTAACCTTCATCATCATCATCTCAGCCATTAGTCTACTGCTGGACACAGGCCTCCCCATGGACTTCCAAAAAGACCAATTGGAAGCGGCTCGCATCCAGCGACTTCCCACCACTTTTTTTTTCTTTTTTTTATCAGCCCTGTTTGTACAAACTGTCCCACTGCTGGGAACGGGCCATCTTCTCATTGTGAGAAGGGTTAGGCCATAGTCTGCCACGCTGGCCAAGTGCGGGTTGGCAGACTTCACACATCTTCAAGATCATTGAGAACTCTCAGACATGTAGGTTTCCTCACGATGTTTTCCTTCACCGTTTGAAGTTGCCGGCAATCAACAATACGCACATAACTTTGAAAAGACAGAGGTGCGTGCCGTGGGATTCGATCCAAGGACCTGCGGATCGCAAGTCAGACGGTCTCACCACTAGGCTGCCGGAAACTTCCCGCTACTTGTATGAGATCATCTTTCCATCTCGTGGAATTTTCATCAGAAAATTATGTAAAATATACGCGATAAATTTGTTAAAAGTTGAAGTATGAATTGTTATTTTTAACCGACTTCAAAAGAAGGAATTTCTCAATTTGGTTGTATTTTTTTATGTTTGTTACCACATAACTCTTTCATTTATTGACTGGCCTTGTGTAGTATGTCTGCCTGCTGTGCCGTAGGTCGTGGGTTTGATCCCCATCCATGGCAAACATTTGTATGATGAGCATGGATGTTTGTTCTGTGTCTGGGTGTTTCTATGTATCATATGTAAATATTTACAAAAAAAAAAGTATATATGTAATCTATTAACCTTCTAGTTCCATAGTACAAGCTTTGCTTAGTTTGAGCTAGATGGTGTTGTGTGAAATGTCTACAAATATTTATATTTATTTCTAAACAGATTTGGATAATTACTTTTTGTTTGAAAGGATATACTTTCAGATTGGTCCAATAGAAATTTTATCAAAATCAGTTCTCTTTGTTGCTACCATTTCTGCATTTATCATTCATGTCGAAACATAGTTTTAACTTATATATAAAAAAGGATAATGTTATCATCCATCTGTAATTCTATCAGCCATCCAGTTCCATAGTACAAGCTTTGCTTAGTTTTGGGCTAGATAGTGTTGTGTAAAATGCCCATTAATATTTATATATATGCGTTTCTTACTGTGATAGAAACTACTTTATGCGTGAAAATGTAACGGGCATTTTTCTTTATCCAACAGTTATTTGTTTTCGCGGAGATTTTCAACGAGATGTTGATGCGAGACTTTGGCTTCTACATTTACAAAACACTTTACACTCTGCCCGAAAAACCAGAAGAGGTCAAAGAGAAATCAGTAGAGAAGAAGGAAGAAAAAAAAGATGATAAGAAGGATGAAAAGAAAGAAGAAAAGAAAGAGGAAAAAGATAAGAAGAGTGAGGAGAAACGCGAATCGCGCAGACGGGATAGAAAGGTAGTTTTCAGATGTTTTTTTTTCTGGCTAGATTGTAATTTTGATTAGAATTGAACAATTTTGTTTCACAATAGATACCATGGCCTGTATGCCATAAAACATTAGATTATTTATAATACATGAAAAAGAAGTTAAATTCCTGAAAAATATAACCTTGGAATTTTCAAGGCGAGAATGAACAGAATTTCTAGATCGATAAGCTCCATCTTCGGCCACACCGTCGTCGCTTAAGGCGAGGCTTCCCCAGAACTTTAGCTAAAGTAAATTTCTGTGCTACATACATAAAAACACCGCGCTCAAGTAGTAGCTTAAAATACATAGGTATTTTACGCATAAGTATTTAACATGATAATAATACTAATAGCTACTAACATGGTAACTGCCATTGGTCGCTTTTAACAACTTGGAGATCAATTTAAAAAAAACCTGAAAAGTGCAAATCAGACTCGCCCACAGAGGGTTCGTAACTTTTTCAGCAATCTAGTTTTTGTACTAGGAGAATCCTAGCCAACAGGCCAACATTTTACATACTAAAAATTTGAGCTTGAACTAATAGCACAAATATTTTTTGTAAATTTTCAAAACACTGTTTTTTGCTGCTTTTGCGGGTAAGCGTGACCTTAACTTCAGGCTAGTTGGAGGTCAATCGTAGATCTAAAATTTATAAAAAAAAAACTTCTGTCGTTCTGACAGTTACCTTAATCCTGTTACGGTGTTCATAGGATTCCCACAGCGATGACGAGCGGAGCAGCGAACCTCGCCGTCGGAGCCGAGGCGTGGACCTACCGCCCGATCCCTACCTGCTCCTCTCCCTGGTATACTTCGATACGGCGAGAGGAGGCACCATGAACAAGAAGGACCTCCAGAACTTGTTTATGAGTCTCGGCCTCGAATTGTCCAGGTCACAAATACGCGCCATACTGGAGAAAGTCTGCATCAAGGATACATTCAACTACAAGTGAGTTACATTTATTGTTTACTGGCTGCACCCCATGGTACATCAGGTGAAGAAAAACGGTGATGTTGATAAAATAAGGTCACAAAGAATCTCTGCCCCAAATTTCATAATGATTAACTCTGCCGTTTAGCCATGAAGAGGTAACAAACAGACAGACAAGAGTTTCGCTTTTATAATATTAGGATTATTAACAAACTAGCGTGTTTTAAGTTTAGCGTGTGTGTCTGTCTAGTATTATAGCTCCTAAACGAGAAGAGTATAAAACCGATTTTGATTTAATCTTTTTTTTTTGTTTATGATCGAGAGTTCTAAGCTTAGTAAAAATAACTAAAAAAGTTTATGTGCTCTGCAATTTGTATGACTGATAAAACGGATGTTTAATAAGCATGACATCAACCAATATGTTGCGGATGGATATGGTTTGGCGCATCACAATGGAGTTTGTGCACATTATTTATTATTTACTATGCAGATTTGTAGTGATTGATAATTCAACCATTGAAGTGATAAAATATTAAAATTTGATAAAAAATTACGAAGAGAGTGATTTCAGAGTACCATACGCAAAAACGGTGCGCGAAAGAGGTGAAAAGAGACAACAGTCATGCGAGAACCTCTTGGTCACTCACGTATTACATACGATTTATGTATACTGTGCTGTCACGTCACAGACCATAACCGTAAGGTCGTCGCGGTTTAAAAGAGGCAAAAAGTAAACTTTAATAACTTGGTTATTTCTCAATGAATTATACACATCCAAAAGAATAAAATAGTCTAAAAGTCCTAATGCACACGCCTATGTACTAGAATTCAAATATCTCTTGCGTGTATGTGTGCCTTATTGGTTTTGCATTGATTTTTCAAGGCTAGAGTGAAAAGATATCTTCTAGCTCCATCCTCGGCCACACTGTCGCTTAACATGATCCGAGTCGGCGGTCAATCGTAGATGATGTGTCATGCATAAAAAAATCAGTTAATGCGAAAATTTGCAGGGCCCTTATTACGTATGATTATCGATTGCGTCACGTGAACTACACGTGGGTGAGTTGACAATGAAATTTCTTTAAGTTTAAAACTCTTAAATTCTAATTTTCATTGTCACACAACCACGTCAATTTCACGTAACGCGGCCGATGGTCATACAGAATCAGTACCCAGATATTGTATAAACCACGTACTCACATAATGTTGTACTTTTTCTGTTGTAGGTCATTGATGCAGACGATCAAGGATCTCGCGTCCGGGACGCCGGAAGCGATCCAAGATTTGCCGCTCGATTCCACTGTTGTCGCCAACGAGGTCCCGCCTCATGTAAGTATTTAGTTACACATTGCATGTTAACCTAACTATACATTCAATAATGCTATGGCGACAGGGCTCGGATGTAATGTGGGTGCATTACAATCACCGTGGGATGTGCGGTCTACAATCTATTTCAGAATTGAAACTACCGCGAATGCAGACTGCAGGCTGCACTGTCGCTTGCGGCTGCGATCTGCAGCTCGTCTCGAACTTTTTACCTTTATATTTCTAGTTTAACATATTATGTGAAAATTGTGCAATTTTCTCAACAATATTACATACATACACATCAAATTGATAATCTCCTTTTTTTGAAAACAATTAAACACTGTAAAACAAACATTAATAAAAATACACCCTAATTGTTAACGTCCTTCTTTTTGAGCTTGGTAAAAATGCATGTTAATTTTTATTGGTAATGCAGATTGCTGAACTGGAGCAAACAATTGCAACCGGAAATCGTGATCTACTGCCGATTTTCAACAGGCTCAATGCAGATGATACTAGCTCATCAACTGAGACTAAAGATGTCAGTGATACTGGTAAGTCATCACAGCTTGTTACAATATGCCAGCAAAGGTGGCAATAACTCGTCGGGGAGCTGTTTTGGCCCCCCATATAGTAAATTACGAAAACTTTATTTGCTAATAGTTTAGGCTTGAAAGAACGCGCCTTTAACAATTTGAAAAAAAAATGTCAGAAATATCCGACCTGGGGCGGTTAAAAGGTTAAAATAAAATAAAAAAATTTGCTTGTGGGCCCGGGTACAAGGGTGAGTTGGTATTGATTGGTTGGTAGGTATTTATATTGTGTTTTGAATTAAATAGTATTTTTTTATGTGATAGGGAATATGCATTATTTATTTTTATTTGGTCATAAAAAAGCTAACCACAAATAGATTCATTCCACAAAAACAAAATTAAATAAAATATGTTCATAAATAAGAAAGTTACAAGCTTTTTTAATTTCATGTTAGACAGAGAGCACACAATAGCGTATAATGACGTTATGGTTTAAGTTCGCCGTACAAATTCAATACAACCTGTTGTGTTGCGAGAGAGGGAATCTTTGAAGTTTATAGATCGATTGATTTTTTTTGTATATGTATTACATTTTAGTATGTTATCAATTAAAACTATTATTCCTATGAAATAAAATGCACGCATATTCCCTATTGTCCGTTTTAGCCGGTTTTCCATTAATATATGCAGTATGTGTAGTATGAGAAGAATGCGTTTGTGAACAAATCAGCGATCTATTTACGTTTATATATCTAATAAAACACGTATTATTGCGAAAATCTGAAAAAATGACATTTATTCATAGATAAACTAGACTAATACAAACAGTATAGCCGACACATGGCATACGACGTCACATGCTTATGTTGATATAATAGATTAAATATATTATATAATAGATTAAAAATAACCACAGAGTAACACTATATGTGTGACGTGGTGTTGTAGGTGTGGTGATGTACAAGTCACGCATGGTGGACGTGGGGGCGTTGGTGGCGCGTGCGGAGCGCGAGCACGCGGTGCGCGCGCGGCTCGAGGCGGCGCTGGAGCAGGCGCGGGCGGCGGCGCGCCAGGCGCGCCAGACCGCTGCCTCCATACAGCAGGCGGAGCGTGGCGCTGCCACGCAGCTCTCGGACCTCTCCGCTTCGCTCGTGGCCGCGCGAGCTCGCATCACGTCGCTCACGGTAATATACTATGCGGTCGACTACCTGCATTAGCCGTTCAATTTACTGCCGAGCCTTTTTACTAAACGGCGCCGTTCAACTAGCTTCCTAAATTATATGATCAAGTCAGACGAATAAACCTCTTGGAAAATATTATGATGGGGAGATTCAGCATATGTACTTAATTAGTAGAGATTTACACTCGGCTGCCCAGAAAATTATTTCAAGAAAAGCATATTTCGTGTTTTTAATAAATATTTTGGTAAACTAAATTATGTATTAATATAAATTATTTTTTAGAGACTATGCATTGATTTTTGCTTAATAAAAGTGGTGCGGCTATGGATTATGTTGATTGTGTGTGTGTGTGTGTGTGATATAATTATAGTGAATTTTCTTTGTTTTTTTTAGGAATCACATTGGTAATAAATACGGTAGCATTACATAGTTTTCTTCGTATTCTTATGAAAAGCACTATACAACAGTGGCAATTTTAATATGAATCAGTTGCCATTCTAATCATAATTATGATAATAGTGGTACTCCTCCTTGGTAGTGTTAAAAGTAGAAAGCAAATAAAAACGAAATATCTACTATGAAATCAAAAATTCTTGGGTAAAATACCGGCTGATCGTATCGACTTCTCCACATTCAAAGTCATGACTTTATTCGTGGCGCAACTTGTACGAGTAACATGTATATGTTAAATGGCCAGATACTTGCCATGATCTTCTCGCTCCGTGTGATTGTACTGTCGAAATTATTTATTGTCTACTTAGAGTCCATAGTTCGATCATCGTCCGTCTCGCTCGCACATACCCATGTTTTTGAAGATAACTCATAAAAAATTGTCGTTTGTAAAACAAGAAAACAACATCACAAATATTTGACATAAATTTCAATTTGATCCAAGTTAATTTTAATACATAAAAATCATTTTTAGAAATTATTAACGAAAAAACGATTTTTATGTATAAAAATTAGTTTAGATGTATTATCATATCAATACATACTATAATTTAGTATGTCCATTCCATATGCTTAAAGGAAAACAGTATGATATCTACAATAGTCAAGAATACTGATTGGTGTGTTTTCTTTGCAGGCAAGCTCGAAAATATTCCATTCAGCGTTGAAAAGCATTCAGGCGAAGGTTGAAGCGGTTGTCAATATCAAATATGAAGACGATGATGTTGTGGAGATTGTCAACGGACCCACTGTAACACAGTGAGTAATTTTTTTTTAACGCGTATAAGGCTGCGTTTGGCCTCCAACTCACCTGTTAGAAAGCGACGATGTGGTCGAAGATGAAGCACGTAGACTTGGAAGGTACCTGTTTACTATGACCTTGAAAATGCTCACGCTGTAACTCTCTCATGAAACATTTTTTTGTTCTACTTTTTTGCTTTCGATTTATAACAGTTATTATTTGGCTTGTTCTACAATCTACACTTAGGAAAAAGAAATATGATTTTAGAATATCGTGGGTGGCTTATAAATAATATCTAAAAAAAAGAATGGTTTCTATTAATGCTAACCAACAAAGATGCAATTACATCCTCTGTTTCCGTAATAAGAAAAATATAAATTGATTAAGGACTTCAATCTAGAAGAACTCTATTCACTCCAGCCTTAACATTGGGTGCGATGGTACCAAATGCAGAACTTTTGTCTTGTCATTCAAGTTGGTTAGGTTTTTTACTCTATGCTCTAGCTAGAGTTTGTTTGGATAGATAACTATTGAGGCAAAAATGGGAACTAATGTTTCGATTGAACAAAACAATTAAAAAAAGGACAACAGCACACTCATTACCACATTAGTTCTATATCAGAACCGACTACAGCAGCAATGTTAGCATGTAAAGTAGACATGGAAATAGTCTTTCCACCGTTTTATCCACCTTTCAGAAGAAATAAAGTATGTACTAACATTGACAACTGACCTACCAGTGTGCATAAAAACGGTATCTTTTTTTCACCAACTCGTCTGATGTTAAGTTACGGTCTGGCCGAGGATGGAGATGGATCTAAAAGTTATCTATTCACTCTACTCTTGAAAATTCCAAGATTGTTGGTCACAGGAAACAGAGATGGCGGCAAAGAATTCCATTCCTGTGCAGTACGCATCAAGAACGTGGATCGATATTGCGGAGTACGGGTTTTTGGCATTTCAACGAGAAATTGGTGGTAATTCGTAATATGGTGAAATTAGGTCGTAAAGTTCTTACGAACATTCCCCGAAATGAATCCTGTAGAATATAGACATACATGCTACTTTACGGCGGTGCACGAGACTAAGTAGCTTCTTGGCAACTAGATTTCCAGTCAGACACAGCCTTTAGAGCTTTATTCATACGCGTTGTGTGTATCTTATATATATATATCTTCTCTCAAAGCCTCGATTTCAGCCTTTTTCGCTCTTGGACCAGAAGTGTACCTTACCACAACTATCTATCTTCCATGCTAGGTCAGCAGTTTTTAATTAAATTCGATAAATTATAGAAATTTCTCTTTTTATAGGAAAAAAGAAGAGCCCGAAGTTAAAGAAGAAACTAAATCAGATGTAAAAGAATCTAAACCTGTGAAAGAAGAAAATGTAAAATCTGAAGATATTAAGGAAGAAAGTAAAGAAGACATTATCGCTACAGAGAATATGGACCTAGATGACAAGGAATAATATATTATAAGATAATAATTTTCGGCAATAGAATAGGAGTTTCGCAATAGATGGTTCTAATTTTATCAAGTTTTATGATAAAATTTAAATGTTGTGTGTCGCTGAATGACACGTGTACACAGTTGGTATCTAATTGTGTTTGGCAGACAGAATAACATTTATGTTATTAAGCTGGAGAAATCCAAGTATATAAGAGAAACGTCGCCGTGTTCTTCCGTACAAGGAGAAAAGTGCGTGTCGTGCCACGTGAAATGTAGGGTTCCATAGTTACAAATCATAATTTATGTAACCTTAAAACAGAGTCTCTTGTTTGATACTATGAACATATGAGTTAACTAACGTTAAATGAAATGTAATATTCATTTTTGACTTGTCTAAGTAATTATTTTAAGTTGATCGACTATAACTCTATAACTTGTAAAGTCTACTTAGTCTTAATAGTTTTCCTTTTAATTTCAAGCTTAATATTTCGCAAAAGGATCCCTAAATTGAAAAATGGTTTTCGCACACCCCAAATACCCCAGACGATGGGGTAGATGAGAAAAAATAATTCATTCCCACTTTACGTGTTGGGGAAGTACTCCAAAAAAGCTTTCAAATTTTATTCTACTTTCTCGGCATTATTAATATGCATATCAATACCAAATTACAGCTTTCTAGTACTAATAGTTTTTGAGCAAAGCCTCGATCGGACAGACAGACGGACATGGCGAAACTACATATAAGGGTTCCGTGTTTACTACGGAAACCCTAAAAAGATTGATCGATATCGGATAATATTTAGGTGTAGAAAACAGTTTCATCTTATTGCATTAGAAAATGCGTAATGTTCGAAAATTGCGGCGATAAAATAAGCTCTTATGTAGCTGTCTTGGATGTTGGATAGATTTTTTTATCAGCACGAATTCTGCTGGTATTGATAATTTTTGTGTCGATAATCATACTGTGCTGAATTAAAATACGGTTTAAGACTTACGAATGTATTTCTTTATAAGAGTTTACTTATAAGTTACATTTGATACATGAAGGCTTTACAGTCCAAAGCTAAATGTAATACTTAAATAAATATGTTCTATAATAAAATGGCCGAACCTCTGCGTTACTATGCAAAATGTGTTAAATATTGAAAAACTAAGGCTCGACCCTTGAACAGCAGCGATTTTTCTAACTATAATGGCATGTTGATCAGAACTATATTTTTGCCGAGATACGAAAAAATGCTTAACTACAAGCGTCCTGTTGCTAAAGATGTATCGATGTCGCGCAGTGCAATAGAACCTATGATCTTAGTTTAAAAAATAATCGTCGTTCGCTTTTACAACTCTACGCCAGTGAGCAGAACTTCCTTTGGGGAACAAAGGAAGTTCTGCTCACTGAACAAGCCAACTAAAAAATAATAATTTGGAAGCAGAGTTAAGCCATATTATTGTAGAATTATAAACAATTAGCGAAGTTTTATTTCTTAACACTCATAAAAATACAAAATATTTAACATCTAAATACCATGCAATTTAAAACTAAGAATATTGTGAAACAGGTATTTCTTTGTGCGGACAAATACTTGTTCAGTATATAGAAGAAAAAAATATTTTTAACTCCCGACGCAAAATCCGGGGTATATTAATTAAGATTGATGTGTATTTGTGCCATCACAGCTCTCTCGAACGAAATTACCGATTGATATTTTTTTAGTTTGAAATAGGATTTGAGAGTATTCTTAGCTATGAACATTATATAGGTTCAGCCGATTCGTTTTGTCGGGTGGTTAAAATTTAAATTCAATATTGTCCTGACTATATGTAAAAATGTGCTGTACTGGCAAGAAACGATCGCTTCACAATCCTCTTCACATAAAAATAGGCAGAATGAGCCTCAGAATTTAAATATGGATAAATTATAGTGCGTGAATAATCGTATCAAGATAAATAATAATTATCGCGATTTTAATTACATTCTCTAGTTCCATTTCCACTCCAAATTACTATTTGCTAGTCGTGAACATATTTCAGTTACGTTCCCACGACCATAACTAGTCTGTTTGGATAAAGAACATGCCATTGAGGGCGCTAATATACTTATTTTATCATTTTGCCCAATCGAGATGCTAAATCACAATTTGCCACGATATTTCTATATCCAAAGTATATAGACTACTATAGTCAAACGTACAACACCTGAGACAATGAATGCGCTAGGACAGCCTTGACTAATGTGCTTGGATTTTTCGAAATTAGTCACAAGTCTGTCCTTGTACTTTAAGTTTTTTTGTGAAGTTGGTTAGCAAATAAATTTCATTTCATTTACTCTTCAGTAAGTATTACAATAAATTTCAGGAGTGTAAAATCAGTGCAAAGTTGCACTACATCGCTTATACTCTACCAACTAAAATATATTAATGTCTTTGATATAATTACTACCTGATTTAGGTACATGAATTACAATTATTACATGATGAAACATGGTACATGAATAAACGATTTCTTGAGGCAGTTTTAGAGTGCACGTCGACACCCGCATCAGAAAGGATTTGAAATACTACTTGACAATATAAAAACTTCAGCAAACTTGGTATTTATTTTTCGAAATCTGTTCTATACTACTCATACACGCGAAAGCAAACTTGAAGCGAACTGGTGAATGCACATTTGTTAATACAAAAACTGGATTTCATTTATTGCGCGGATAACATCGCGGGACAGCTAGTAAATAATAAATCTAAAATCAGTTAATGTTTATGTAAAAAAACAGTTTTGTATGAAATAATGCGAAATATATTAGGGATAACGACATTTAAAATTCCCTTTGTAACGTCAAAACATAACCCTGCCCCACTGGATTCACTCTACCACTTAGATTTCTGCAGAAATATTGCGGAGGTGAGTTTTGACGTTAAAAACTATATTATAAGAGCGATTTACGCTTCATAGCACTCCAATAGGTTATGCTGTGTCAATGTAGCAATGAAACATACGATGACGCTCCGACCCGAGCAGATATTTTAATTACAATTCAAATATCCGGTAATCGAACCCGGCACCTTCCGCTCGCAAGATAGACGCGCCATCACAGATCCACTAATCGTTTAACCTAGACGCAAGGCTCTACATAGTTCCCGGGGAAGAGTCCGGTGACGCCGTCCATGACTCCCTCCCACCAGCCGTCGTCGTTCTTCTTCAGCACGTATATGACGGCGCTCTCCTGGAACGACAGCTCGTCTTCTTTGTCCGCGTAGTAGTCATAGATCGCTACCACTGTAAGGATAGAAGAATAGAAGTAAATAAATGCGCAACGCAATGTATAATGTGTTTATCGGCCTATGTATGTTTATAACTGTGGCGCTCTAGGGACGCGTGGGTTCTCATTCTCAAATCGGTCAATTGACAATCTTGATGCAACATAATTTTTTTCAGTATTCTGCGTTGTCATAATTGCGAATGTCACTATCATTGAATATGACATTGCGAATGTGAAATTTTGAAAATATGACAACGCAAATGTGACGTTTTCAGAATATGACGACCTAAGGAAGTGACTATTTGCGAATGTGACGTTAATTGCGCCTAAACCAATGCGTGGAGCGATTTTGATGAATGACATTAAGTAATTAACAACTACGATGCGTAAATCTACTAATTACTAAATGCTGCTTTTATGTATACATGCATGTAAGTTATACACTTACCTTTTTCAATGTAGTTTTTGGGCACCCATCCCGGCAAGTCCTCTTCATCGGGCACGATAGCCGGCACTGCGCTCGCATACTGTGGATGTAGTTTTTGTTAATTACTCAAAATTCTGTAATGTATTTGAACGTTATGTATCTTTTACGAATTTACTTTCATGAAAGTAAATCATTAGACATGTCTTAATTTACGACAAGTTAACTTGTACTCGACCGCCATGTATCTTTTACGAAAGTAATCCTTACTAATATTATAAAAGCTAAAGAAACACTGTATCTCTTTGTGTCACCTTTTCGCGACCAAATCAAACGGTTGAAAATATGAAATTTGGTATAAAGATATCTGAGAATCTAGAGATAGACATCCCACCAAAAACATTTCATGTAAAATTGGTTGCCATGTCTAGCATTGTCATGCCACTTTCACTACGTACGCACGTACGCTCGCTCACATGGCGGGGGCACGGCCGTGCCCCCAGATGAATAAATTGTCGCCTTCACATTTTATAATTCTTCTAAAGAATGATGCCCAGAGTTGACTTGTGAAATGTGAATTTGCTATTTTGTTATTGTTGATGTATATTTGTGATCTATGCCAAATAAAAAGGTAATGTTTTGTTGTAATCAAATCATAAACTTGTATCGAGTAATAAATATGCCTTATTTTTGCCATATAGCAGATTTGATTATAATACTTTTCGTAGTTTAAAACACATTAAATTCAATCTAAAATTATTATTAGGTATAATAATGACCTTTACGCGCGAAAATCATTTAAAAACATTCATTTCGATCAAGTAATTATCTCGGATTTGTGAATTGAAACGTTTTTTTATTCTAAGTAAATGTCAATGTCAAAACACGTCAACTCAAGAGTAATGAAAGTTTTTATACAGTGAGTGAACTTACACAAAGTTGATCTGTAGGTGCAGGTTTTATATTCGACTTGCCAAGTTGAAAGTGCTACTTTTCACATGACTAAAAGCGGCGTGAACATACAATGAGTAGTATTGACAATCATTTGGATTCAGAATTGGGTTGATAACTATATCTCCACCCCTATCATTTTCATAAAGAATGACAGAGATGGAGTTATATTTATTGAAAGGAATCGCTACTAAATGGAATTAAAATACCTATGCAGAGTTGATATTGTATTATTTTTACTTAAAAATTGTTTGCTATAAAATCTTGTAGAAACCACTCCCGAATTTATACCAAAAAGAAATAAATAAATAAATATTGGAGGACATTTCACACAACGCCAGTCAGTTGCTAGTCCAAGCTAAGCAAAGCTTGTACTATGGAAACTAGATGGTTGATAGAATACATATATACTTTTTTTCGTAAATACATACTTATGATACATAGAAACACCCAGACACAGAACAAACATCCATGCTCAACACACAAAATGTTTGCCCTGGGTGGGGATCGAACCCACGACCAGGACAGGAAGCAGTCGTACTACCACTGAACCATGAGGCCTGTCAATGTCATAAATGTAAATGTCATCTAACACATAACATGTGTAACATTACACATTTTCTTTATAGATTTAAATAAAATAGAAACAGCGCGGCAGCGGGGTTAATTAAGGAGCGCAGGGTGAAAATCAGTGATCTCCCGCACTTCCCTTCCCGCTTCAATTTCCGGATGTCACAGTAGTTGAATGCCTTCGATATCAGACTACTATTTCAAAAGTATATCAGTATGACACTCGGGAATTAACGACAAATCTAACAAGGTCAAGCAATTTATATTACCTGGGGTAATATACATATGTACATGTCCAATCCCCATATACGTACATTGAAACATACATGAACTCTATAAACATAACCATCTTTCTTGCGCAGTCAGGTAAACAATTCACTCATTAAGGATCCACATAACAGTAAGGCACCAATACGTTCGACTGTATAGTATAGTTGATATTTGTGCTTGTATTGCACAAGTACCTACCCATCTCTATTTGTTACCAACATTTCTTCATGTCACAACTATAGCTCACACCCGTGCCCTGCAGCAGCCAGGCGAAAAGAGCACTCTATACTTTCCATACTCTTTGGTCAAGTCGCTCTCCGGACATTTTTTATTTTTATTTTTTATACAAGATAGATCTACGATTGACCACCAACTCGCCTGATGATAAGCGACGGTGTGGCCGAGGATGGAGCTCGTCGATCTAGAAGATATCTATTCACTATAGCCTTGAAAATTCCAAGTTTGTAGGTCTCAGGAAACAGAGATGAAGAATGAGATGAATGACATCAATGAAGTTTTTAAATAAAAACTACGTGTCACTCACGTCTGTTTTAAGCCGAAATATCCGACTATAGTTTCAACCGCATTCGCATTTAAAAAAGACCGCCGAATAACAAGTATTCATTACAATTTTGTCTATATCGATATTAGTGCATTAATATGAAAGCACACATTTAAATACCATTTTGGCACTATTCACTCTTAACTAGTATTTTAAATGTGCACATTGCACTGTGGACACGTTCAGATTTTGTTTCAGTAGACATTCTACATCAAAATTTGTCATATTGGTTGTACAAGAATAAAATGCTGAATTATTCTTGAGATAATTCTCCTACGCAAGCATATTCCGGTAAATATTAGTGCTATGATGTCATCATCATCATCTCGGCTACAAGAAATCCAGTACAGAACATAGTTCTTTAGCCTTTACTATGGATTTCCAAAAAGACCACTTGGTAGCGGCTCGAGCCCAACGTCTTCCTGTCACTTCTATGAGGTAATCTGTTCACTTTGTAATTGATCGTCATACGTTGCGCTTGCCAATAAGTGGTGATGAGATATGGGACTTTATGGGCATCAGTTCTGCGTGTTATGTCAACTGACAATTCAACTTTCTAATTAGCTGTGCTATGTCGATGACTTTCGTACGTCTACGGATCTCCATTTCCGATTCGAGCACGAAGAAGAAACTACGAACAAATAGCCTTTTCCATAGTTACAAGGCACATAGGGAGTGACTAAATATCAATGTCATGACATTGAAATTTTGACACTCCCTACGTCATTATTGGTTCAATGGTAGCACAATGGTCTTGAGCCATTGAGATATATTAGAGGAATGTATGTAAGTCAATATCGCCGCTCGCATGACTGTCTTATCTCATTTCAATCATTTGTTCAGGACAAACGTTTTTCGGTTTTGCGATTAGATTGTATTTGTCAAAAATATAAAAAAATCGGATGTTCTGCATACCTTATGATATAAGCTGTATACAGAGATTACTTACATTTTAATTTCACATTGATACTTTTAATGTATTTACATCCTAAATACCTGTTTTTATTATTCGAAAAATGAGATAGGACAGTTAGTGATGCGAGCGACGATATGATGCAAGTAATTGTGCGACTGACATTGATGGAATGTTGATGGTGTCGGCCGAAGCCGTCGGAGGCGAGCTCGTCGTCTGGCGGCGGCGGCGGCAGCGGCGGCGACACGGAGCCCCCGCGCGCCGACCCGCCGCCCGCGGATGATGACGACGCACGCTGATAACACAACACACGTCATTAACACATCCGCAGCCGCACACACAGATCAACAATTCCAAACAAATAATTAGTTTGTATGTACAATATGGAATTTTAACAATTCTAGCTTTTTCCTATACACATTTGCCTCTCCAGCAGATATGCAATACTGGAAGTGGGCTCACAGAGTGCTTCTATAAATGACACTTCACAAAAAAAACAGATTTAAATTAATTAAAGAAATCAAAATATGAAGCAGTTATTTTGCATTCACTCAAAATGACAATTCTTAATGAATATCCGAATGTTGTCTCTTATAATGGAGATATAAATTTTTCGGTTATTTGGAAAGAATTGTTATTTTGAAATAATGCCGTGTTGATCTGGGTGCGCGAAGTATCTATATTAAAAGAAAAAAATACCTGACTGCAGAAGTGCGATTTTTGCAGTCTAACTTACGATTTCGTTACGCTTCATATGCCGTTAAGTGTGTTTATTTTGTGAGAAAGTATACGCAAAGTTGCTGTAAAAGGTTGTAAATGCACATTATTTAGAATAATTCTAGTAATATAACCTATTTAACACAAAAAATTTCGTTGGAGGTTACAAAAAAGTATATTTTTTAAGTCAAAACTTCTTTAGCGGCGTTGTGCATTTCTGGGATAGGTAAAAAATGTTAAACTCGCGTCAGATCGTAAGACGGACAGTCTATTCTAACGTTCTGCATTTAAAGTTCATTATTGTATATAAAAGTTTGTCTTTCTAGCATGACGTCATTTCGTTGCGCCGAATGCTTATTTTCGTCACATGCACGTAAGACTCAATTTAGCTCTAACAAGTTAGCTCAATAGGTTAGAGCACCGATATACATTAAAATTTGTCAATTGGAGGGCGGAGGTTCAAATCCTTCACGAGTCAGTCTTTTTGCTATTTTATTTTTTAGTTTTCACTTCTGCCGGCACTCCCGGAGTGCAAACCGTTGTTATTAAATTTTTGCGATACTTATTATTAATATTACAAAAAAAATTGCCTATGACACTCAGAGAGTAAAGACTAACGACATTTTGCACATCAAAATCGGTCTAGCCGTTTAGGCTGTAACGAGGTACTATGAAAACGTACATACATCAACTCGAAAAACAACCCTTCTGCGCAGTCGGGTAAAAACAACAATCAGCAAAAAAAAATATTTTGGAGCTAGATAGCAATGTTCATCAATTCAATTTGTTGGTAATCTTTTTAGTTGAGAAAAGGACAGAAGAGGACTGTTGTATTTGTATCTAAGTATTACCTGTCCAGGCAGACTCATGGAATGCTGGCTGTGCTCTCCATCGGAGCCGATCAACGGAGATGGAGGAGCTGGAACACAAGAAATGATTTTTATGTATATAAAATAACTTGGATCAAATTGAAATTTTTTACGAATATTTGTGATGTTTTCTAATTTTACAAATGACGATTATTTTATTAGTTCATTCAGTAATTTTATATCTTCAAAAATGTGGACATGCGCGATCGAGACGGACGATGGTTGGACTCGCGAACTCTTAACGGAAAGTCCATTGCATGTAAAAATACTTACGCGGCATGCTGGTGTGCAAATCTTGTGTGGAATAGGTCGTCTGAGCCTGATGCTGGTTCGGCATCACCATTCCGACCTACAAAACAAATAGTAAGGTTTACTCAACATCAAAGTATACATTAGGAATTATACAGGAAGACCAGCCACAAGGTGGACAGAAGACCTCATGCAAGTGGCAGGAAGACGCTGGATACAGGCCCTTCCAACCGGTCTTTTTGGAAATATATGGGGGGAGGCCTATGTCCAGCAGTGGACTTCTTGTGGCTGAGAATGAGATGATGATGAAGGTATACATAGCAAGAACCATAGACTTCGGTAGATACCTCAAGTGTATGTACCTAGCGTGTCAAGTACGATAAAAAATCGCAGTTGATTACCAAGATTTATTTAATTTCAGGTGATATATACTTCCGATATTCGATATTATGTCAACATGATGCTAGCGTACAAGCGCGCGGATGCATTGGGTTGAATAGATTTCGCACGGATGGAACATTCCATGACAAAATCGTTTATGTGACGTCACAGTCGGTACCAAAAATGTGGCACGCAAGGTTATCATATAAATGAAGTCGCATGCTCCATCTACTATGTATGTGACAAGAACAGTTCGTTAGTTCTGAAAATAGCTTTTAATGGATGAGTTTATTTTAAGGACAAAATTATATTGCATTTCTTTTTATTAAGAAAATCATTGAAATCAAATTAATTAAAATTTAAAATCCAATTGAAAAATAAAACGTTACCTTTCTTTAAATCGCAATTTTCGCCAGTACATTCATTACACTATAATTTTTTTGTAATAATAATACAGAAGAGGCTCAAGAGGTTCTCGCTCGATGGTTACAGTCATACAGTCATAAGTTATAGCCCCTACTGTCAGCAGCTTAGGCCATGCCCCGCTGCCGGTGGCACTCTAGGTTTAAGTTTTTATAATGTTTATATATATTTACAACATATAATAACATATATATTGTAAATTTAAGATATGTGAATAATACGACACTGGCAAAAATAAAATAAAAATGTGCTTTTTCGTAACCTCCAACGAACTTTTCCGTAATAAACAAGTGATTTTACTAGAATTTATTAATATTATTTGTTTACCTGTCGGAAACGGTGTCACACAAATCCACACTGTTATTTAAAACACGCAAGTTGTCGAATGACGTTACTGAAGCACAGATGCATGAGTGAAAAGTTGAGAAAACACCTTTGTAACATTATATTTTAATAACATTTTAGAATCATATCTTAAAAAATGCGTAAATTCTTGCTCTGTAAATTGAGGCCCACTGGTGAGAGAACCCTTCAACACATCGTAATGTATACTAACTACAGATGAAAGGAAATTGACAATTTATGCTTATCACTAACACTGGTGCATTAGTACCGACGCCCAGCTTGTTTTAACATAATATTGCTTATATAGAAACGAGTTATGAAAATTACGCCAAAATACGCGAAAATGACTAACTAGAGAATACAATTTCGAAATTTCAAAATTTCAATCTCGGTATTTTCGAGATTCGAAAAACGTTGCAAGATATAATATATATTTTACGAATCTCGCAGTTTTAAGAATTGTATTGAATAATGACGGAAATGATTTAAAAACACATGAGAATATGTCCATTCCTCGACACTAGATATTCCAACGGATAACAAGCATATCAGCAGGCTTAGACAAGTGGCAAACGTTTCTATTTCTATAAACGCTTACGCTTTCTTTTAATCTGTGACATGCTGTCAGGTGAAATTTTGTTAGTTAATGACAATCAATACATTTACTTTTCTACTCTAATGGCGTTCACGAAATTTGAAAGCCACTTGTCTAACCCCCCTGGTCATCAAGCAGGAATTGTGTTTTTTTTGGTTGGTCTTGATTCGAAAATGGCTTAAAAATTTCATAACTATCGTTTCTTTCTCCTTTTTTACCGACTTTCAAAAAGGAGGTTCTAAATTTGTCAGAATCTTTTTTTTTTGTATGTTCCTCGATTACTCGAAGACACCTGGACCGCATTGAAAAAATATTTTTTTGTTTGAAAGGGTATACTTTCGCTCGCGAATACCTACATTTTTGAAGATATAAAATTACTGAATGAACTTATAAAAAATTGGTGTTTATAAAAATAATTTTTGCGTTAGAATTTCTAAAAACGATTTTTATTTATGAAAAATAACTTAGATCAAATTGAAATTTCGTCGAATATTATTTTGTAAAGTTGTTTTCTAGTTTTACAAACGCAGATTTTTTTTATAAGTTCATTCAGTCATTTTATATCTACAAAAATAACGGACAAGTGCGAGTCAGACTCGCCCACCGAGGGTTCCGTACAAACTAGTAGAAGAAACATTTTTGAAGATATAAAATTACTGAATGAACTTATAAAAAATTGGTGTTTATAAAAATAATTTTTATAAACACCAACTAAACTAGTAGAAGAAACATTTTTGAAGATATAAAATTACTGAATGAACTTATAAAAAATTGGTGTTTATAAAAATAATTTTTGCATTAGAATTTCTAAAAACGATTTTTATTTATGAAAAATAACTTGGATCAAATTGAAATTTTCGTCGAATATTATTTTGTAAAGTTGTTTTCTAGTTTTACAAACGCAGATTTTTTTATAAGTTCATTCAGTCATTTTATATCTACAAAAATAATGGACAAGTGCGAGTCAGACTCGCCCACCGAGGGTTCCGTACAAACTAGTAGATAAAAGGGGGACATCGTATTTTTTTTCATATTTTCCTTCTTATACCGAAAAATATACATCGTAAAATATTTAAAAACCTGTTTTAACTTATGCTAATAAAGCTCTTTCATATGATACCCCACATGATACGGTAAAAGAAGTTTAAATTTTGGACCCTCATTCTTGCGTAAAGAGACTATTTTTTTGTGATTAAATTAAAAATGTCCAGTTTTCGGATTCTTTCCTATATGTGTACTCTAACCTAACACAATGCTTCTTGCCAAATTTCAGAGTTCTAGGTCAACGGGAAGTACCCCATAGGTTTGATTCCCTTGTGAGTGTCGAAATATGCATTTTTTACGATATAGGTATTCGGCTGTAACTTTTTTCAATGAAAACTGAGAAATTTGATTTTTCTTTCTGCAGCAAGATACTATGGATTTGCGTAATAGTTTTAATTTCAACGCGATACCTTCACGCGTTCCCGAGATAAAGGTCTTGACATTCGGACAGACGGACAACAAAGTGATCCTATAAGGGTTCCGTTTTTTTCTTTTAAGGTACGGAACCCTAAAAATGTGGGTATGCGCGAGCGAGAGACGATGGTCGTACAACGGACTCTTAAACGATTACTTGTCACTCCTGCGCTTCGTCAGCCTGTTTGTATTGGAACGCAGAGTAAGATAACGTCGTGTATGGTTAGAACTGACCTGCGGCTGCGCGAGCGGCAGCGTGGAGTAGCCGGGCGGACGGCGCGGGTAGTTGGGCGCGTAGTGCGAAGGCACCTGCGGCGGGGCCACCGCGGGCGGCGTGCGGTACTCTCGCGACGACTTGCCTGCAACACGCGACCACTACTGTACATCCTAACAGGCTACCACGCCTACCACACTGGCTACTTAACCGACCTAGGGCTTTTTATCACTTACTATATTTTACCCGCGACGTCGTCCGCATAAGAAAACCGTCCGTTTCACGCTCTCACAACCCGCCCAGCTAATGACCCGGGCCAGCACTGCATCCACTTCGCATTTGCTCCACTCCTGTTATACTGTTTTGCTCCTAACTCGATCTCGGCGTATTTCCGTCCCGCTATAACCTAAATCTCAACTCAATCTGCCTGTGTTGACTATATGTATGGTCAATTGTAGAACTATTTTAATGAAAAATAGACTCCTGTCCCTTTTTCACGTTAAAAAGTAGCCTATGTGTTATTCCAGCTATCTCCATACCAAATTTCACGTAAATCGGTTCAGCCATTTGAGCGCGAAAGAGTAACAAACACACAAATTTTCGCATTTATAATATTAGTACTTGGGCAACCGAGCTCCACTCTAATTTTTTATGACCGAAAATACGAGCACACCCGTGTTCACTAAAAATGAAACCTAGCAAGATCGATTTATTGTCCCCTAATCTACCTACAAACCAAATTTCATTAAAATCGTTGCAAGCTGTTTCTGAGATATATATATATATACAAGAATTGCTTGTTTAAATATGATATATAAATATAATATAATGTAGAAGTGTAGATAGAGGCTTTCAATTACTCAGTTTCCCAAATTGGTATGTTTGTAATAACAGTGGTATTATTTATAGAAGGTTACAGCTAAGAGATGGTACTGACAAAAACAAACAAAGCAACCATATTTTTTTAAACAGACATGTTGTGACCTATCCTAACCTGATAAACTGTCGTACTCATACAGTCTATTGAACTAGTAAATTATTAGTATGGATTAATGTGGTTTACACACATTTTTAAATAACAATTACATGTTACTCACCTGTTCAACCACATCTGTTCAACCGCATTTGGTGGTCAATTATAGATGTTTAAGAATTACAGTCCATGAAACTAAGTCTTAATTAAAAGGGTTTGATAATTTGCAGTGTAAGTGAGATATTTTAATGTAAGTGTTGGAAACGTAATTACATATCATAATTTATTTATTTCTTTGATAATAGGCAAGCAGCAGAAGCTGATAAATCTATATCCTGCAGTTAGGGGAAGTTTCACATATCTAGTAGGGCCCACTGAACCAGGTTTCACTGTAGTAATGTACCTAAAGTGCCTCGACCCAAGGTGCCAGTGTTAGAGGCAGCCGCGGCGCGCACGGCGGCGGGAGGCGTCGGCGGCTTCGTGGTGGGGGCGGGCAGCGGAGCCGCGCTCGGGACGGACGTGGAACGACGGCCGCGCGGGGTGCCGCTGGTTGCGGCGTTCCATCGAGCTCCGTGCCCGATGTCGTCCAATGCTAAAACCACATTTGTTTAAACATATTAATAAATAAATAAATAAAAAAAAATATAATAACAACACGATCTAGCCTAAACTAAGCAAAGCTTGCAATTTATTACCGAAAGATGCTACCTGGCTATAGCCAGGAATTCATTTCAGGGGGGGGGTTCAGCAATGGACATGGGCATAGCTGATAGCTTTCTCATAGCAGGGTAGGGGGAGATGACCGAATCATCAGTGAAAAATCGTCAGCAAGTCTTGAAGTGAAATAGTAAATTTGTTTGAATTGCAGTAAACTCATGGCATCACACTCTAGCACACAGCATTTCAAGCCCTAGAAAGCTTTCAAATGGTTGTAAGAAAACCATTTGAAAGCTTTCTAGGGCTTGAAATGTTTTGCAATTACATTTTGGTTGTGATATAATCCAGGTGTTTGAGAATCCATATATATATTCTTAAGTATTTATTTGTTTTTATTTGAAACTTTGAATTATTTTAGACAACAAATTCAATATCTTTGTGATCAATGTTGTATACTGTAATAAATAATTTATTATAGTTTGCTAGTGACACTGTATTGTGTAAAAGTTGGTCTAAATGGAACTTAAGATGTTAAAAGCAGTAGAGATATGATCTGTTTACAAACCTGTGTAATCAATGCTTTTGCGTACATATTTGATTGGTTTTTCAGGATTGGCTGGAGCAATAATTTTGTAATTCCTGTTAGTTACTTTATTGGCTGTCAGTACACCAATCTCTCTTCGCGCCACTTTTTCTTTATGAATAGCCACAGTTTGAGCGATATGGTTCATCTGACCCTCCATTTCAGACAGCTGCATGGTCTGTAGCTCCAGTAGTTGAAGGAAGTTGTATGCAAGTGTATTTATTTGGTATGCGACACTGGCTAGTGACTGCGTTGTATAGTTTTTGGTGCTATCAAGGGCGAGACGTTTGTTTTCAGATTGGAAGTAGTTTGCTTCACAGTAATCCGCCACTCGCTCCAGATTTGTGTGGCTGTCTGTAAGGTTATTCCGCCCCTCAGGGATATCTGTCTGCAGTAAAGCAGCTAATTCTGCCATTTTTGAGGCTGAAAAATAATATAAGTTAATATAACTTTGGAAATTTCAGCGAAAAGGGCGTATACATTTAATCAGGAAACAACACCCAAATTGTCGGATGGATAAAATTAAATAACAAGGATTAAAATCTAAGCAAAAGTTGTGGAAATTACCTGATACTTTTCTCCAGTAAAGTGAATAGGACTGATAGCAACTATTGTAAAGGAATTATCGCATTTTCTACAATAGAATCGAAAAATATTAAAAAAATGTAGCAATCTCTTCGAAATCTACCAAACCCACAGACATGGAACAAAATACCCCACAGGCTAGTAAGAGAATTAACCATAGAGTAACTTGTAATTCTAGCTTGTACTCTTGTATCTTGTACATAAACGGATCCAAACCACAGAATTTAGTCTCGATTATTTACGAATGAATGATAAGTCAAAGCTAAGGTAATTTTATCTGTGAATAATCGAAAAGCACTGATGAAGAATACATAGAAGATTGACCTGGGGTTTATTCGTAAATGAGTGAGATGGCAACATGTGCTGCCATCACTGATGCCAAATAAGCTACTTTAGGGGGTTTTGGCGGGAACGTCTTAGTAACGTATTGTTGCTTTGTTTTATTTTCCTAAACATGTGTTATTTTGAACATTAATGATATAAAAATGGTGGTGTTTTATTCATTAAGTGTTCGATAAAGTGCGTGAGTGTGGGAAAAGTGAAATAAAGCACTAAAACGTGTGATTTTAAAACTCCATAGAAGCTTCTAGTAAAGTCGCCACCACTTTACTGCTCGACTTATAAATTTACTATATACGTGACTTAAATTGTGACTAGAACATTTACAACTTGTTTTATTCAAGAAACTTGAAAAAATCCTAATACTTGACACTGGCAAATGCCTTAATGCGGGTCCAATACAAAAAAGAAGAAGAAGCTACTTTATAGCTAACTACTTTTAGATCTAGCTACTTTTAAACCCCCGTCAGCTACAATTTTCGAAAAGTTGTAACAAAAAAATCTAGCTACGTTTTCTAGCACCTTTTGAACACCACGACACAGACACAGTAACTTATATGCATTTATAATATGTCAAACCAGTTTTTGTTAAAAAAAGTTTGACAATATACATATATTATGAAGGTGTAGAGCTGGCATTAAAATTAAAATCCATGCCACCCCCAGAGATGTGTAGGCGGTTCCCGACCACCACAGTTAAGGTCAGCAGCCTTGAACCGGAACCAGTTGAGCTCGTAATTCGACTGAGACAGTACGTACGTCGTCCACATCAAAGTGGACGTGAAACAATTTAATAATGACATACTGTGCCATTTTAGAACGCAAAAATAGTAAAACTACAAAAAATGTATCAGATGGAGGTATTTTATTTTACAGGTAAGTGTTATTTTATTTTATTTTTTTACGAAATAAAACAATTACGGGAGGATCGCAAATTAATTCTATTGTTACAGTCAAAAGACAACTAAATCCTTACCGTAATAAAATATAAGTTGCACTAATTGGGTAAGCGCTACTCAACTCAACATGAAGTTGCGTTAGGTAATTTTCGACTTTATCATTAAGAACTTAAGAACTTTATCAGTTAAAATTAATTTAGACGACATCCTAGCGTGCAATGCAGAGCTAGTTAGTGTCATATTAATTTGCAATGAAATAAGTTATAAGTATATAGAGATCTAATGCCAAAATTAAGTCTCACATTTAGAATTTAAGGTGTATTTTCAAATGAGCTGTATTTGACTATTGTGCTTAGTAAACTGTACTATAAAATGTCAATATGATAATAATTACATTTGTAGTGCAAAATACGATAGATATCTTACTTGTTGAGTTTGCCGACAGTGGTTCTGCGTAATACTGTGTTTAAGCCCTTTCTATTTACCTCTGTCTTCTGTGGTATAATCTATTAGATTATAGACTGGTTGCACGTCATTGGTCAGTCACAGTGCCATAGAAAACTTCAAGATTTAGGGCGAATACATAAATTGCGAGTCACAACAACCGCAGCGTAGGAAGATCAGCCACGAAATGGACATATGACTTCATACAAGTGGTGAGAAGACGCTGGATGCAAGCCGCTTCAGTCGTCAATCGGTCTTTTTGGAAATCTATGTGGGAAGCCAATGTCCAGCGGTGGGCTTTTCATGGTTCAAATTCAAATCAAATTTAAAATTATTTAGGGAGGTTGAGTTGATGATGATTACGAGTCAACAATTGAAGAACCTGGGCTTTCTAGATTTTTCTTTTTTCAGTTCTCGAAGTCTCGATTTTATTTGAATCACTTTATGAAGAGAATTATGTTGATAAGTTGATTCATACAGGATGTATGGACAATCAGAAAGTACAGACTAAGTAACAATTTATCTCTATAATTATGCACACCATATTATGTTGATTTGTCATATTACAGACAAATCTAGACCGATGTTAACACTTCAATAAATCGACACTAATTTACTTTGCACTAAACTGACTGTGTCCATACTGCCTGTATGAATCAATTTATTTACCGAACTATCTAATAACATTTACTTATAAGACATACATAATTTTTAGGGTTCCGTACCCAAAGGTAAAAAGGGCACCCTATTACTAAGACTGCGCTGTCTGTCCGTCTGTCATTAGGCTGTATCTCATGAACCATTATATTTAGACAGTTGAAATTTTAACAGATAATGAATTTCTGTTGCGCTATAACAACAAATACTAAAAAGTAGAATAAAATAAATATTTAAGAGGGCTCCCATACAACAAACATGATTTTTTCCCCCATTTTTGCTCGATATTGATAACGGCAATAGGTAGACGCTTGAAATATTCACAGAATATTGAGTTATATTATTCACTTTAAAAATAAATAATTGAATTGAAATTTAAATAAATATTTATATGGGGCTCCCATACAACAGACATGATTTTTTTGCCGTTTTTATCGATTATGGTACGGAACCCTTCGGGCGCGAGTGACTCGCACTTGGCCGGTTTTTATTACACTATATTTCTTTTTTCTTTCTCCCTTAGTTATTTCTAGCTACTTTTTGGGGTCAAATCTAGCTATATATATATACATGGCAGTATTGACAGTACAGTTGGCAACACTGGCTGCCATTATTGTATTGTAATTATTTTTTTCGTTGTTCGTTCTTAGCAGTTTTGATTTAGATTCGCATTTTAGATTCTGAAATGTGAAATCTGCGTTATTTATTTACAACCTTATTTTGCCTGATATGGGAAGCAACGGCAACGGTCGAAGAGGAGGCACAAAAATGCCTGACGTACGCCGCCCCATGGAAGAAGGGGACTGTGTGAACGACATGGAGAGCCCAGAGCTCGATTTCGTTTATGATGACTGCGACACTCAAGCAAACGAGATAGCCGAGCTCTACAGCTATACGGAACACCCTGAATACCAGCACAATGTTAAAGCTTTCGAGGATATCATGGAGGAATTTAACTTTCGACCGAGTTGGCAGCGGTTGACGAACAAACAACAACGTACAGTGATTATGAAATTATTAGAGCATCTCGACGTTGCAGTGAGTGAAATCCGTATGCGAGCGACTCGGTGTATTTTATACCTTGCCCAGGGCTGCTGGGCGGAGATGCAGTCGGACGCTGAGCAAGCTCATTGGGCACGCGTCAATATTATGACCCTATATGACATGGGTACCTACTCCGCATTTGTAGAGTTATTAAATTTGGAGATAGTTCGTAGCAGTTCTGCTATTGCTTCCAGAAAGCTGGCGGAATCTTTGGCAGACTCGACAAACTTGCGAGTGATCCTGTCCGTCCTATATTTGATTACAGAACATATGAGAACAGAGAAAGACAACCCTGAATCTGAGTACACTCACTTGGTTAAGAACTTCAAAGAAGAGCTTGGTACCCCATTTGGTGAAGAGTTATTACCAGTGAAACTATTGAGCATGGTGACACATTTATGTGCAGGAACCACACCTCACTTTCCAATGAAAAAAGTATTATTACTTCTGTGGAAAGTACTGCTAGTCTATTTAGGAGGGTCTAAGGAGCTAAAAGAACAGAAATCAAGACTCAGGCTAAACCATAACTTACCCCCACTGACAGAAGATACCATTGAAATAACTAAAGGTATGAGAGCAAGTTCACCTCCACCTAGTGCGGCAGACATGTTAGAAAATCAGAAACCTGGAACTAGGATAAAGCTAAACGAAAATGAAAGAGCTTTGCGAAGACAGACATTTATGAAACAGACTTCATTGGATGAATCTGATGAACAAATATTTGTTGACAAAGAGGAAACTGGCAATGGGTCAGAGGACTATTCAATGGAATTCCAATCAATACCATCAGACCAACAAGGATCACAATCTAAAAACTGGCCATATTTCATGTATTTCAAACAGTTTGACAGTCCGCCACCACCTCCACCATTGCCTAGAAGTCTACCGTGGATGTCTAAAGTGAGACAGAAAGATATAGACATGTTTTTAGATAATGTTAGGATAAAATTTGTTGGCTACTCTCTTCCAGGAGACAGACAGACTATTGCTGGTTTACCACAGCCAATACATGAAGGTATTGATATATTGAAGAAACACATGTATACAAGTCTCTCTGAATTGCAGGCAGAAAGAGAGATCGAGATTGCAAGAAGTCCTCTAACAAAGGGTGAAAAAGAGGTTGAAGAAACTGAAGCTGAAGTCTTATACAGAGCTATGTTGCCAAATTTACCACAGTACATGATTGCGTTGCTAAAAATATTACTTGCGGCTGCCCCCACTTCTACTGCCAAAACATATTCAATCAACATTATGGCTGATTTACTCCCAGAAGAAATGCCAATGACTGTGCTCCAATCATTGAAATTAGGAATAGATGTCAACAGACACAAGGAAATCATTGTCAAAGCTGTAACAGCAATATTATTAATACTCTTAAAACATTTCAAGCTAAATCATGTTTACCAATTTGAATTTATGTCCCAACATCTTGTTTATGCAAATTGTATGCCCCTTGTATTGAAATTTTTCAATCAAAACATTTTGTCTTATGTGGGAGCAAAGAACACTATACCTATTTTTGACTTCCCAGCTTGTGTCATTGGAGAACAACCAGAATTGACAAAAGAATGCTTGGATATTGGGGACACATCAGTCTGGTACTCCTGGCGAAATGTTTTCTCCTGCATTAATTTACTGAGGATACTTAACAAGCTCACAAAATGGAAGAATGCACGAATAATGATGCTAGTAGTCTTCAAAAGTGCTCCAATCTTAAAAAGGACACTCAAAGTGAGACATGCTCTGATGCAGTTTTATGTATTGAAATTACTGAAGATGCAAAGTAAATATCTGGGAAGACAATGGAGAAAATCAAATATGAAAACAATCAGTGCAATATATTCTAAAGTCCGACACAGGTTGAATGATGACTGGGCATTTGGAAATGATGTGGATGCTAGGCCATGGGACTTTCAAGATGAAGAGTGTGCTCTAAGAGTGAGCGTAGACCGTTTCAACCATAGGAGGTATGGAGCTGGTGGTGACCAAGAAATAGATCTGTCACCGCTGGAAACAGACATAAACAGTGTTCTTGAAGCAAATATCGAGCTTGATGAGGAATTCAAAGAGAACTATGAATTGTGGTTGGAACAGGAAGTGTATAATAATGAAATAAACTGGGATGTTTTGTTGTCAACCTAACAGAGATGTTTTTTGCAGTGTAATACAAATCATTTTGCTATTATATTTATATTCATATTGTAGCATGAAATCTCTTATTTTATATGTATTTTAAAATGTAGGTATTTATATCAGTTCCAGCATTTGCTTTTGTATTTTAATATGAGATTAGGGACAGTCCTAGAAATCAGGACTGTCAGATGTATATATTGAAAGGGTTCAAAGATTTTTTATGAATACTGGCCTATGCAATCCATTGACCCATTCTGTTTTTCTTTTTCAAGGTTTATGCATACATTGAAAGCTGTATAATACATATGGGTACACTTATACAAACAAGAAATGTTGAAATGGTACCCTAAGCACATGTTCCCCATATATTTACAGGTAATGATCGCCAGACGTAAAAAATCTATCATCTAATTTATGGGGAACATGACACTTAGGTATATTACTTGATATTTTTGTAGTTCGACCATCGCCCATCTTTCTCGCACATACAAACATTTTTGTCGATATAAAATGACTGAATGAAAAAGTCATCCCACAAAACACTAGATAGTAACATCTCAAGTTTTTGACAAAAATGTAATTTTGATCAAAGTTAATTTTCATACTTAAAAATAATTTTTATAATAAAAATTATTTTTATGATAATTAACAAAAATAATTTATATTTTTACGAACATTAACCAAGATCAAAATGAAATTTTCGTCTAATACTTGTGATATTGCTTTTCAATGTTTTGAAGCACGATTTTTTTTATCAGCTCATTCAGTTATTTTATAAACTTATTATCTCCAAAGATTGGTATGCACGAGTGAGACAGGCGATGTTCAGAACTACAGACTTTTATATGGAAACGGAAAAAAAGTATGACTAACTCCATTTGGATCACATACTACATGGATACATGAAAATAAGTCATCATGTAATTAACAAAGTCTAAATTTTGGAAAAATGTTAATAAACCTGAAGTTACTTTTTATAATGTATATATTATTTTTTTTGTTAAAAAAGCAACATATATTTAATCTTATAGCGTTTTATCTTCAGAGTATTGACGAAATTTAAAAAGAGAATAATATTGTTCAAATTACTAGAATAAAAAGAAATTGGGGCTTGAAATATTTGTTTCCTATTGTATGAACAAAAATATTTGTTTATAATAATTATGTGACCACGCATTTGTTCATGCAATAGGAAACAAATATTTCAAGCCCTAAATATTGTTTTCTATTATTTTTATTCAAGTAATTTGAACAATACTCGTATTATTTCCGTTTTTAAATTTCGTCAATACTATGAAGTTAAAATGCTATAGGTAAGATTAAATATCTGAAAAAGCTAAAAAAATGCAAGCCAAGCAAATGCAATAGTTACAGATTATGTATATAACTAGAAAACTACTTTTGTATGAAAAAATGCCCCTTGTTCTAGCGACATGTGACATAAACAATCGAGACCTTATAAAATGGTACTTACATCTGACAGCTCTGCAATAAAAAATAATTTACCTAAATTATCTAGTACACATACATTTTTTGAGATTTTTGAAGTCGGTGGCTGCGCATGCGCATTATATGTATATTTTAGGCGCCTTATTCTTAAACTTCTGATAAGCCCGTTTTAGTCAAAATGTTCTCTTTCCATTTTTGTCAGGCTGGAACTGTCACATGCGAAAACGGAACAACAGTTTTTTAGCTAAAATGCGCTTATTACACGTTTATGAATAAGACTGTAAGGCCTTCCGCACACGGGCCTACTCGAATCTGATTCCAGTTTGACACGCATATGCGACTGTGATGTATTCCATACATTTATTTTATTAGTTATTATTTCGAGCCATCACACCGTGTGCGAACAACAACGAAATTGAATGGCGGCGACTTAAAGCGATGCGTAGGATACGCTAATCAAACTCGAGTCGCTTTTCCAGTAGCCTCATGTGCGGAAGGCCTTACTATATGAGGGACACAGGCTGCGCTCGCTGGGAACTGATGTATGTGTGAGAGTATTTGTATAGAAAACGCGCGTAGCAACCGCGTCTTAAGCCAGTATTCAGACTTCAGAGACCTCGAAAATATTTGCGTGTATTGTAAATAAACAGTATTCAAGTAGATACAAAGACAGCCCGTTCTCTGTTTATTTTTGGTAACATGGTTCCAACTAACCATATACCTACCTACTTAAAAGTAAGGTTATAATATGACATGTAAATGAAAATTTTAAATGTAGATTAACTTTAGATGGAATCTATAGATGTGAGATGTGTATGTGGTAATAATTATTTTAAAGATTAAAATTGATTATCCTATTGTATTTATGAACTTTAGAAGTATAGAATATGATAAAGTCACGTACCTACCTATTATCATTAAAAATGTAGTACCGCAGATAAGGCAATCGTTTAAGGGAGACATGCCATAACTTTTCTTCTATGGTACTTTAATTTTTTTATTTCTATAGTAACAAATGATGCTATGAAAATATAAACGAACAATGGGGGTAATTCTGAAAGCACCACTAAACTAAAAATCTTAAAATAATTAGATATAAAAAAACGTAATTGTATAACATATTTGTTATATTTTAAATGCAGTTAATTTAAGATTGTTTATTAGTGGTTCCTTTAGAATTGTCCCCGATCCACCTGCAAAATTAACCTTGGGGAAGATCTCCACACCGAGAGGATCTTTGACTACCAAGGCTAATCATTCAATTCACTCAACAAAATCTATTTTATATCTAAGAATATTTATAACTTCAGTACAGTACAATAGTCTAAAATGCTAGGCGTTTTACACATATCAAACCAACATATACCAAGTTCAAATGAGTACTAAGAGCCTTACCGAAAAACGTTACTTAACTTTAACCATCGTCTTAAATTCTCTGTCTTCTTTCCGCAAGTGTCATAACGTGTCAGCGAGAAGTTGACAAAATATGTTAAGCAATGCAAGTTAAGTGACTTTTCGGTACGGCCGTAAGTGTTACAGGCCTATTTTATTTTTCTAAATATATTTTAACACTATCGTTTACTCTATTTTATGTTAATGTCACATGACACCAACTGTTAAAAAACATTCAGTTTTAATTTTTCGTTTTTTTTATGATAAAGTTTATTTCCTCATAACGATATTACACAAACATATTGCAGTGGGTCCCAAACTCGGCTAAGCTGGAATCAACAAGATTTAATCTCGGACAATAATTTCCCATTTTTTTCATTTATTACCTTGTATCTATTACCGTTCAAAAGATACTGCTGTCTTAAGTGTAGCACAGACAGACAAGACAGGCAGTCCCGCACTCTTAGTACGGAAGCCTAAAAATTATGCGAGGCGGGACGACTGGAAAATGTAACAAAACTCATCCAAAAGAGTATTATTATTTACAATTTAAAAATGAAAAACCGAATTCAAAATTTGCAATTTTGTTCTAAATACCAAAACCTCTGAACCGATTTTGATGAAATTTCTATGCGACCAATCTGAAATCAACAAATAAACAAAAATAAATAAATCAAATCGTTTATAAATCGGACGAAGTCATGCGGTATTTGAAGTTACAGACTTCAAATACCGCATGACTTCGTCATGGAACGTCTTGAAACAGTCTAAAAATCCTAGTGCAAATGTCTATACTTAGAATTCAAATATCTCTAGCGTGCATGAACCTCATTGTAAAACGGTCCAGGACTAAATCTTTGACACTTAGGAAGTAAATCAAATGTAATGATATCTTTTTAGAATCTATTTATCGTTTATACACGACATCAAAATCTGTCAAGCTGTTTGGGCTACGGGAGATAACAAAACATTAATTCAAAAACAACGCTCTAACCGATTGCTTAGAGCTATCGGATAAAATGCTCTCATGTGTATGTCTCATGTGTGTATGTTGACTAATAAATATAAATTATCTTGCTGTGTAGGTTTGCTGAGATGTTATTGTAAGTAACTAGAAGAAAAGGTGGGGCATGTGTACCTATAGATATTTTTTTTACTATTGTGGACAGACTAGGCGTTTGGCCACAGTTCTTCTGATGAGTTAATCGAAATCGTTTAGTTACGGATTAAGTAAATCAATCAAATTATCGGTTATGATAGTGTGCAAAACCTTTTGCATCAATTAAACGAGGCATTAATGGTGTTTGGTGTTTTAACTTGAAAAATTTGGAAAACTGTCGCTGAAGTTTAACTGTAACCAATAACCATAGCACATTACGTATAAGTCGTAAATCTGCAATTCAATATTTAAAAAAAATTAAAGTTATTTCATTTCAAGTTAGACAGAGACCGAATCATTATAATACGTTAATCTTAACGTACATAATATAATGAGCGATACCAGTGATTTTGCGGAAAAGAGATCATCTCCCAACAATAAGTTGAATGTTTATATCTTAGAAGTTTTTTTTCAGATTAAAGTTAGTTTTTTAGTATATTTGTTACATTTTGGATTATTTCTATTAGCAAAAAAGAAAAAAAAAATATTATTCTTCGAGGTACCAATATAATCTATGTATATATTCCCTATTGTTGATTTTTGCTACGAACAAATTGAGTTTGGTTCGCTATTCCGGACCACTGTCAACATGTAGTACATACACATAGTTACACAGTAAAAAACTTCTAGTGAAAAAAACTTCCAGGTCACTGTTTTCATATTTTTTTATCTCATTGATTATTGATACAACTGTAGTTCCGTTTTCGCCTGTCGCAGTTATGATTGCATGTAAGATAATATTTATAGGTAATAAATGGATTTGAAAATTGTAGTGTATCCGATTCGTAAGACATACGCAACTGTAGGTAAAACTTATGAAATTGCAATAAAAATCTTGTTTACAGTTTTTAGTATTTTTAAACGTAGGGAACAATACGTATTTAGAAACTACCTACATCTAATAAACTTATTGTTTTAATAAAGTTTTGACTATTCTAATACTTGTGTTTTATTGTCATCATCATCATCCTATACAAAAAATAGTTTAGCTGGTTTAATAGGCTCCTGAAACGAAGTTGTCGATTTTTTTTGTAAGATCATCTGAGAGGTAGGGAGACCAGTATAAAATGATCCCTTGAGGTAAAATGATTCCCCTAATTTTTTTTCGAAACTACCAATGGCACCTAGGAAACAAAACATGTACTACGTCCGTTAGAGGTGATGTTCTTAAAGGTAGTAATGGCGGAACGCACGCAGTGTCAAAATTATCGAAGAAAAATTGAATTTTATTGTTTTCATCTAAAATATGCGTATTTTGATATTCTCATATTCCGTGTATCAGTGTTCTGCATCAAATAGTTATAAAAGAATATCGTTGTAGCTGTCTTAAGCTACTTGATTTCATATTGTTTTCGTTTTCATCGTTTATTGAGAAGCCATGTTTTGTTTTAATTCAAAATGACCGTTTGGGGTAAAATGATTCTTATCGGTGTGTATAAAATGATCCCGGGATCATTTTGCATACACTCTTATAAAGCAGCGAGAAGAAAAAAAGCCACTAAGAAAATTAAACTAATTAAAACTGAAGAAAAGACAAATAAAAAAAAAAATTAAACCAAACAAAAAAGAGAAAAGAGAAAAACTGTTTAATTCCGAAGACGAAGTTGATTATGACTCTAAGTGCATGTATTGTTCGTCTAAATATTCAAATTATAAAGGGGGGAAGGATGGATTCAATGTTCCATGTGTAAGAAATGAGGTCACGACCACTGCGCTGGCGTTGATGAGGATGATACTGAACCTTTTATGTTTGAAATGAAATGAAATTTGCATGAATGTAACTGTATAACTGTAAAGTGTATAACTTTGCTTTCATTTGTTTTTTTAGTGAATATAATAAAAAATAACGCAGATGTTTTTAATTCAAAAATGGGGATCATTTTTCTCCATAGGGTGGGATCATATTAAACACATATGTGGATATAATGATCCTTTTGCATTGTTTTGCTAGAAAAATTACAAATATTTGAATAATAACTATACACAAAAGTTTTATTTAAGGATTTGTAGTAGAAAGACTATAGTTTCATTGTGCATTGACAGAATAAAAATATCTACATAAGTATGCTGTAAATAATTGTTTTTTCCTTAGAGGGATCATTTTATACTGGTATCCCCTAGATATTTTGATGTTTTTTAATTGATTTCAAAAAAAGAAAAAAAAAAACATCAAAATCGGTTTTCATCAACCCTACTATGAAATACATGCACACATACATGCACGCGCACTGTGCAGTGCGTGACGTCACCTGCCGGATCCAGCGGAAGACCAGCGTCAGTTGGCAACAACCGGCAATATGCTGAGCTGGAGCCGGCTTGTGGCAAAAACTTAGTTTTAGTCTTTAGCTTTAAGTTATGTAAATATTTAAGTTTTTGTCACAATAAAAACATTGTCTATTGTCTATTGAAATGTGAAATGCTAGGTTATCTCACCCAGACATTATTAGGTATTATCTGGGGGCACGGCAGTGGCCCCAGATAATACCTTATTATTAGTAAATTAAAATTTAATTCAATTTGAACCTGTAGTTTAAGAATTATTGCAAATAGTAAAATTTCTTTGATTTTGTCACTGACACTCGCTCACCGATCATCAAAATTATAAAGTAGGTTACCTACTTCTAGCAGACATTAGACATACGAGCATGAAAGTTTGAAAACAATAGTGTTTAGCTTGTAGAGGAAAAATTAAGACATAGGTAACTAAAGAAATTTCAGACCCGTTCTCGAGTTATGTTAACTGCATAAATAACTTTGTAATTTCATACATTTTGGTTTTATCCTGCTCTTTTTATGATCGAGAGAATAGGTTCTTTCATACATTTTGGTTTTATCTTGCTCTTTTTATGATCGAGAGAATAGGTTCTTTCCTAACAATATATATGTACATAGTAGGTACTAAAATGGACTATTAAATTCATTGTTTTTTTTTTCATTCAACGTTTAAAACCGCATTCGATCTGTTTACCAGCCGGTAAAAAGCAGGGCTCCCTAATGGAAGCGCAATATGGTTTGTTCTCACGTCAAATGTCTAGGATATGACATCCGAACATTAGTAATGCAACAAAAGACCCTTTTACCGCCCCTAAGTGGGCTGCCGTAATAGGAACATCGACAACCCAGCGGGGTCGATTCTAATACCGGACCACCAGGGGAGGTTTTGAGAGAATTATGATTTACCTGCCGATTGTAATAGGGACCCATTTTTTGATAAGTAAGAGGATACAGACAAAAAGTGTCTACTTAAATCAAATTTATAATGTACAATACAAAAATACTTTATTGACACCATAATATAATAACAACTTATCCGTACTCAGCAATATCGATCCACATTCCTGTTGCGTACTGCACAAGAATGGAATTCTTTGCCGCCATCTCTGTTTCCTGAGACCTACAATCTTGGAATTTTCAAGGCTAGAGTGAATAGATATCTTCTAGATCGACGAGCTCCATCCTCGGCCACACCGCCGCTTAACATCAGGCGAGTTGGTGGTCAATCGTAGATCTATAATGTATAAAAAAAAAAAAAAAACTTACATACCAAGCACTTATTATATACCACTTAAGCACTTTGGTATTTATTTAATAAAAAAATATGTTAAAAATACTTATAAGTACCTACCTACCTATTTAACATTGTTTCTCGCTTCGGTCGCGCCTGTTTATTTCCTTTCATTTTTACCCGACCGCATAAGAAGGAGAGTTATATTTTTCTAGTGAATGTGTGTTTGTATACTATGAGTATGCTACTATAATATGATCGCCTACAAGCCTAAACGAAAAAAAACTGATAGCCTAAATTAGTTTTTTTTTAAATAATGCGCATTTATAGTTTTTACAGTGGTTCTGCGCATACTTTCTCATAAAAACGTACTCTTGACAACATATTAAACATATTACACTACAAAAACTGGTTTTCTGCAGTCGGGTATTTTGTTTTTCTTATAACAATAATATACTTGCTTATTAGTATTAGCCATGAAAGTGCCATGAACTTGATAATACAATCAAAGTAATTCACAAAAATAATCAATAACGCAAAAAAAAAAAACCTGACTGCCAAGAAAGTAGCGCGTATCTTGTAGGTATGTTTGTAATTTTCTTTATAGTCTTATGTTTAATTTAATTAGGAATAATAAATTTGTAATCAATGCATTCAAATGATTGTATTTATATTTTTTGATAGCGTAAAAGTATGCTTTATCTGGGCTACAAAAACTTAGGATACGCTAACAAGATCAATGAATCAAATTACTTCCAAGATTTAATTAACAAAACCTATTGAAATTCCGCGCTTTCGCTTCGCTCGAGCATTTTTACTAATTTAACATAGTACTGTGGGATCATAAATACGAAAAATAAAGCATATTACTATAAAACGTGACAAAAAATTTAGCGCTCGCTCCACTCGCGCAATTTATTACCTATGTTTAAACGCTAAGTGCTCTATATAAAAATCATATTACCAACCGAAAATCACCAATTACCAAATTTTTGGTGACCAAAACTCCCCTTATAGCTACACCAATGCCTGCATGCGCAGAAGACCTTATACAAATATCAGGTAGACGCTGACGATCTTGTTGGAAATCCATAAGGGAAATCCATCCAGCAGCGGACTTCTTGTGGCTGAGACGATGACTATAAAAAACTTAAAACTAGAGTGCTACCAGCATCGGGGCAAGCTAAGCCTAAGCTGCTGATGGTACCACAGGCCCTATATGCCCTTACCTACAAGTTAAATAATAGTGGTCGATCAAGTTAAAAAATATTCATTGAAAGTTGAAATTAAAATTTCGTATAAATTTCATTGAAACCATTAAACGGTAAGTTATAATACGTTAACGAACGAAAGTTTTCAAGGGTTTTTGACGTGACAACGTTTAATAAATCGATGAACGCCGACTGCACGAAAAAGTATGACTCATTGTCCCGTTACGTTACGCGCGCGCATTTGCGGTGGCTGAGGAAGCGGGCGGGTGTGCGCCGCGCCCGACCGTCCGCGACTCGGCGTCGCTTCAATTATCATTCCTCGGAGCTCGCGCGTGGACGTATGTTGTCACGTTAAACTATCGTCCGTAAATCGACTTTACAGACAACAATTTTTTATAAGTGACAAACTTACTTCAAAACAGTTATTTTACTATTATTCCGCCATCCAAGAACAGCGGATAAAATCTCAACGCTCGATGCACTGACATTTTCCGCTCCGTAGATCGAATAAATACACTTTCAACTCTGATAACTGTCACGTGAGACTGGTTTCTTGCTCCTATTGAAAACCTTCACCACAAGCGAGCACTTGTGAACAATATTTGTGAAAATGAGACATTATCTCGTGATTTTTCTGGTAAAAATAACTGCTGCTGTGAAAATGTTTGAAAGTGATTTAAATGTGAACGATATTCTTCGCACAGACCTCATGCCGACCTATTTCATTGAAGGAGGTGGTGATGCTGGGAATTTGTCTGTAAGCAAAAGTGTGGAGGCAGCTGTTAATGGGTCTTTGGATGCCGCCTTGTCTACTCTTGGATATCACAGGTGTAATAAATTTCCGACTTTCTGCTAGTCCTGATTTGTCTTCTCAGAAGATTTTTATTTTCATCCGACTTAAAAAAAGGAGGAGGTTCTCAATTCGACTGTTTTTTTTTGTTTGTTACCTCAGAACTTTCGACTGGGTGAAGCTATTTTGATGATTCTTTTTTTATTTGAAAGCTGGTGCTTCTTGTGTGGGACCACACAAGAAGCATTTCAATTTGGTTCAGTTCTGACAACGGTATCCATGAGAAGTCGGATGCTTCAGTTTTTTAAACTATAATTATCATCGCATTGCATTATTATTTTAAATTATAATCTCATTTATTTATTTACAATCTTTTTTTTTTTTTTTTTATAACATAAATTTAAACTTATAAAAAAAAGAAACATAAATATTGTAAAAAACTTAAAACTAGGGTGCCGCCGGCAGCGGGGCGGGGCTAAAGCTGCCGGTGATAGGAGCTACAGAGAAAGGAACCTCCTGACAATACGTGCCGTGTCTAGGATGACTGCCTTCTGTATCCGACTGTACTGTTCTCTTGACCCAACACTCGAGCGAGAATTAATTAATTCTAATTATTATTATTTTATATTATTGATCGCTCTAAGCGATAAGGCCGCCAATTAAAAGCCTAGCTATATTTATGTTTTCTCTGTATTTATTTTTCTGTGTGTGTGGTCTTATCATAAAGAGTTATCTATCTATCTATCTATCAATCCAAGCACTACAAAACAACATCGCAAATTTTGAGCAATTTAGTTTTAAAAACCAGAATTCTAAACAGATTTATTTGTTTTTTTTCCTTGTAACAAAATAATTACCAGAATCACGTTATATTTAAGAATAGAAAACAATTTTCTCCTGTTGTATGAAAAAACACGCAGTCTACCTTCTGGTGAAAATTGCCGCGACATTTTCAATAAATTGTTGACTGTGGTCAAATGGCGTACTTGCGGAAAGAACTATGAATCAAATAAGATCAACTGAAATGGTACAGTAAATTTTACGCATCGCCGTTTGCGTGTTTTAGTTTGGTACAACGCTATCTAGTGAT
Source organism: Lycia hirtaria (assembly GCA_947563715.1). Taxonomy (NCBI): domain Eukaryota; kingdom Metazoa; phylum Arthropoda; class Insecta; order Lepidoptera; family Geometridae; genus Lycia; species Lycia hirtaria. Next base: position 13,112,672 of record OX387379.1, on the reverse strand, counting down.
AACGAAGTGAAACTGTCTTTAAAAACTATAGTGACACTTCCGAAAATATTGAATAAAATATTATTACATTTTTAACGCAGGAATTTGTTGTGGTTTAATTTTTTATTATATACCTACATTTATTAAATTTCCAGTATTCTTCCAGCTCAGTGGGTACGGTGTGGGTTCCCGCCCACTAAAATTATGTATCAATGTTATTTATTGATTATTCTATCTTACAGGAAAATGATGAACGAATACCACTGCCGGAACTATGTCGCCGAGCAAATATTAGAAGAAATGGGTAAGAATATGATGCAGGACCGCATCGGAACACCCTTCGCCTTGGAAAAGGATGTTCTCATGAAGCGTTCTCAAGACGTCAGGTCAAATTTCATGCAGGACGTGGGCTCCACGAACTACCAGGAGTGGTTGGCCAAGTAAGTAATCATTATACTTTATGTACCTATCTATATGTCTACAATGTACTATCTATACAGTTTTTTTTTCGGGTACTGATCTCCACGATACAATCCCAAATGGACAGTGCCGACTTACGTGACGCTGTTCAAATTATTATCTGAGTAGATAAAATAAGGTCTACAATGAAAATATCTACTAGTAAGTTACGAGAATTTCGAATAATAGTAGTAGTAAGTAGAACTCGTGAGTATTTTTTTGTAAAAGAACCTTTGGAATGATTTTGGCTAAGAGGTTGTCATAATTATAGTTTAAAAGACTAAAAAACCGACTTCAAAATACGCAATTCGTTTACTTGGTTGACATTATTTTTCCAGTTATTTTGTTATAAAAACCAAAGTACTGAATCGATTTTGATAAAATTTATACGGACCACGTCTGAAGTATGACCTACCAAACAAATAATAATCATCAAAATCAATTCATAATTGTTGACGTATTTCGTCAATAAAATTATGAATTGATTGATCGATTGAAAGACAATCGCTGAACAAACATACAAATAAAACATAAAGTCGAATTGAGAACCTCCTTCTTTTAGACAAGCCTAATTGACTTGACTAATTTAGAAATGCGAGAAGACATTTTTCCTATATATCCTTTGTTTTTAGTTTTTTTTGGATATTCTTTAGATTTTCCCTTATTTCCAGAATACCTATTATAGGTTAGCATCTAGCATTTTGTAATCGAGTATAGTTACTTAATAATTTTGTTTACCAATACTTACTTATTCCAGAGTAGCAGCTGTAAATGATATCAATAGTCATAGTATGGCGATGAATCCAAATCTAAAGATAGACAATACTTCCAACCCCTTTCCCCAACCACCTAATCTGCAGACCAGGGAGGGGTATGAGGTGTACGAGGGAGGCGAGGCAGGTTATCCTGAACATGGCGCGGTACACGGCATTCAAAATGCAGCTGGAGTTCACGACATTTCTAAATACAGTAAGTTTACTCCATTGAATATATATATATATGATCAAACAAAATCCAAATTCGAATAACAGCACAGGAAAAAGGTCGTCGCCAGCCCATGGCCCAAGGGGAATGAAGCTTTACACCTAGTAGCGCGAGTCTTTGCCTCTACAGAATAGAATAATAAGAATGGTTCCAACTTTAATGTGTAAAGCTTCACGAGTTCGTTTTCATTTTTTTAATACTTAATCAGAACCCTGAAATTCTCTTTGTATAGATGGATAAAAAAAGGGTTCACAATTTAGAGATAGTTGAGAACCTGGAAATGGACCTCATCAACAAAGTTGTTTTTCATCACTATGCAGGCCAAAGCGCGGGTCGTAATATCGTGTAGGTATCATATTTTATCATAAATGATTAACAAGCCATTTAATTCAATTTTTACTGTATGAACTTCAAAATTGTAAAATACACTTTTTGATTAGATTTTACTGTCTCCGTCTCTATACATAATACATATAAACCGACTCATATAAATAACTGGGTGACTGGGTAAATCATGAGCGCATGGGTTTCTTCTAGGTAAGCGTGATTCTATGTGGACCACAGTGTCGCTCAATATCAGGCAAGTTGGCGGTAAAACGCATCACTTCTCTGTCTCAACATTTTTGAAAATATAAAATTACTGAAACGCAATTAACGATTTTGAAATATTACAAAAAACCTCCTTTCTTGGAGTTTGCTAAACATTTTTGTCTGCCAGGTGGAGGGTACGAGTATTCTATGCCTCCTCCCCCTCCCCCCGTGATCCACCACCAGCCTCACCATGTCGTGGAAGAGTATGCTGTGGAAGAACACGAGAGCCACGGCCTAGGTCTCGCGGATCTGTTCGACATATCACTCACTGGAATTGCTTTTCTATCCTTTGGAATGTTTGTGCTGCAAGTGCTAATGTGTATTACTATGGTAAGTACTTCTACATAAGTTACAGAATTTACGGCAGACTAGTTGGGAGGCAGTACTCTAAATTGCTATCAACATGTCTTGGATACGAATCCCATGGCAAATTCATCTGGCTTTTCAAAGTCTGGCACTACACCTCAAACGATGAATGGTAAATATCATGAAGAAACCTGCATGTCTGAGAGTACTGAAGAGACGGGTGAAGCCTGCCAACCCATACCCGTCTAGTGGATAATGCCCTCACGCTTCTCACAATATGAAGATGGATCCCGCTGTGGGATAGATTTACGAATAGGGCTGATCCGAATTTGTCTTATTTTGACTCCAAGCAAGTAACATCGTTTTTTCCCCGTTGCTCTTTCACTCACTTTATTTTCTGTCTGAATCATTTTGGAAAGTGTATGTATATTTTTACGATGTATATATTTTTTCGGCCAATGTGTAGTTATAATTTTTTTGAGTAATTTTATTATTTGTTAATTTGTGTAGCCAAACTGATTAATTAAATTTAAAGCGAGGTGTCGTTAGATTTGTTTTATTTCCTGACTGGTATAGGCTACATTTTGAAATCGGGTATTTTATCCCAAAGAGTTTTCCACTTTCTTCCATTCTTAACAGCCAGTGAGATCACAGAGTCAGAGAGTACGAGTATAGTACCACTCATTTATTTTTAATCATCTGATTTCGTGACGATGTCGTGTCGGGGTGAAATCTGTAAGTTGACAGTTTGGAGGAACCTATACTCCGAAGGAGAGCTTTGCCCTCTTATCCGGATGCATTCTGCTTATGTGATTCGCTCACTCCTATTTGAGCAGTGTAGATTATACTGAATCACTTCTGGGCAAAGGTCTCTCCACTTTCGTCCATATATGCTGTCTATCGCTGCACAATGTTCTGCCAATCTTCACGATATATACGTCAAGTTCGTAATGTCAAGTGTTTTTCTTTCAAGGTAATAGGAATAGTGGGCCATCAAGAACCCACTATGAGACGATCTTGACCCATTATATGATGTAGGTACATTTATTTATTTAGTATTATTTTACAGAACCATCAGCAACCCCAAATAATGCAAATGGTGGACAACAACGGAGATTCTATGAGCGTTGATGAAGTCTTCAGATTCAGGCGAGAAGCACCAGCCTCTGGTGAAAAAACAGGTTAATACCTACTTTTTTACTCGACTGAAAGAAAAGACGAAACGGTCATGCAATTAATTTTTATTTTGTAAATAGATTATATTTCATAATACAATTATAAGTTTGAAAATTTGGTGATGACTGTTTGTATGCGTACATATCTATGTTTGTTATTTGGCTGCACGGGTTCCACCAAAATTAAAAATGCCGATAACAGCTTGGGTCAAGTTTTTCATTAATTCAAAGATCTTATCTATTGCACCCCTGTTAAATAACTTGTTGACTTTTATATTCAACGCGATAGTAGATAGGTATACATGGTTTTCTGATGATTTCGCAAATATATCAGAACATATCCCAATAGATTAGTAAGTTAAAGTCAGCAGGGCTTATAGTATGGCCCTTTTCGCTATGTAACCATTTGTGTTTTAGTTAAGGTGTAAACAATAAAGAGTTTATCTATCTATCTATCTAGTATCCAGAACCAAACATGACTGCTAATGGAGTCAAAAAGTTCTTGAGTAGGGATCACGTATTGGCAAACGCAGCGTAGGCGAAGAACCACAAACTAGACAGATGACCTCATACAAGTCAGGAAGACTTTGGTTGCAGAGCGCACCCAATCGGTTTTTTTGGTGATCCATGGAGGAGTAGGCTGAAGTAGTGTGTTCTTAAGGCTGATATGATGGTACCGGAATCGGTGTCAAAGCAATTTATTACGACTAATTTATTACGATTCATATTTTCAGGTTTATCATCAGTCAACACGCTGACACGATACGCTCTCTTGGCTATAAGACCGAGGTCCACGCTATGCTTGTACCGGACCCTGTGTGTGGGCAACAAACGCGTGAGAAGCCTGCAAGATGCAAACAGATACTGGCTACCAATTTGGCAGTAAGTTATACCTAAGAATTTTGAATCAATTTTGCCTTAATTTCACATGAATAATGTACTCGCGTATATTATAATAAGGTAAGAAGTTTATCTATGACGAGTGCTTTCATGTTTCATCCCTTGTTCACACCAAGCTGAAAATTTTGGAAAATAGCCGGAAAGTAAAATTCACTAAAACACCAATAAATTACCAATATATTGGTCTTTTAGTGGATTTATTTCGGTGAGAACGCTGAGCTGCATGTTCTTAATCTTTCTAGCCAGTTCTAAGTGTCATAGATTCATGACATTCCGAAAACATGGACGAAACGATTTAAACCTTTTATCGTGCGTATTGCAAGTATGTGGAACACGCTTCTTGACTGGGTCTTTTGCGATAGATATAATCGGCACTGATTTAAAGGGGCAGTTGTAAATAGCAGTTTTAGTAAGTTAAAAATTATAAATGGCACGTTTAATAACTAGTTCAGCAGTTAAAACTAAGCAGTAAAGTGAGTAATAAAAAATAATGAAATGGATCAGTGAATATATAATTGAGCAAGAAAATAATTAAATGGGCGGTAAAAAATATTGAACGAGCGGTTACGTGTGGGCAGTAATAAATCGGAATTTGTCGGTAAGAAATCTCATTCAAAGCAATTCTATAAACAATGAGGTGGTAAAATAAAATAAAATAAACAGTACTTAAATAGTAATGAAAAATTAAATTACTTTTGCTTTGACTGAAGGAATTAAATAAAACAAATTGTAAAAAATATTATCTATAAATTTGTATAAAAAAAAAAAACATAACCTAGATCTCTGAAGAAATTATTGCTTATGCCTTTATACATAGATAACTTTCCATCATTTTTACCGCTCATTCAGTTATTGGACTGATCAATTATTTTCATGATAATAATAATAAATATATGATAAAATAACCGACTAATTGATTTTTTATTACTGTCCATGTTTTACTGTCGCAATAATTAATCAATCGCCATTAAATTAAATAACTGCTCAATGTGTTTTTGAACTGATCATAATAACATCTCGAATATTTAAATAACAGCTCAAAAAATTAGTTCCCGATATAATCTGGCGATCAGAATGGGGTTTTGCCACCCATCGTGTACCGCAACGTCACGACTTGGCGGTCAAGCGCAAGCTTATTACTACATAAAAAAGTGTCTGATTACCAAATTTTTTTAATTCAGTAATTGGCTTGTGCTTAACCGCCACTCACCCGACATTGTTTTAGTTGTGGCGTGGCGTGGGCGCGAGGAGGAGCGCTGGGCGCAGTGAAGGCGGCGGCTCTGGGTTTGGGCGGCGCAGACTGCGATGCGCACTACCCTACGGCACATTGTGACGCCTAACCACCAACATGAAAAGTAATACAGATAACTTAGATTTAATAAATTCATGTTGTATTACGTACTAATACTTATATAGAGAGGAAAAATAAACAATGCTTTAAACAATTATGGATATTAAAGGATTTTTTCGCTATATAGATATGGACAACAAGAATAAATAAAAAGAAACTTAGATTTATACCGATGTATTTAACCATAATAGGCCGTCAACACAGATTAGGTACAAATTAGGGCGAAATATATATATATATATATCAATTGCTGTTCGTTTGTCTCGCTAAAACTCGAGAACGGCTGGGCCGATTTAGCTGATTTTGGTTTTGAAATGTTTGTCGTAGTCCAGGGAAGGTTTAAACGTTGAGAAAACATGGAAAAAATCTGAGGAAGATAGTAAAAACAACAATTTTATTTTCCTATTAAACTGTTCTACTTACTTTCCTGTCAAACATTTGACGTTCGTCCCTTCGGTATGGTAGACTCGGGTCCACTCATTGATAGGTGATACGAAGTCGCCGGGTCATCTAGTTACCAATAAAATATGTCTATGTCTAGGGTATATGATAAATTAGATGCCAAGAAGATACGTAATTATATAATATATAAACATACATAACACGTATTATCTAACCTCGAACAACGTTGCAAAGTAGCATGTCTGGCAATGTTCTATTTGATCAATTTCGGCGAGAGTGCTCAAGTGCTTCAAGACCTTATTCCACTCTCTTCATTCCACGACAAGACGAGCAGAAACTTGGCACACTATCACCCATTTCTCATTAAAATGCCCAAAATCAGTGCACAACGACTTAAGTCCAGATTCTTGATGGTGTGGAGTGGAATAGAAGTGAAACCTCTTGCTACTGTTTTCCTGAGAGATTGCCTGGGCACTATAAATTATTAAGTACCACAGGGTGTTTATACTCATCTATAAATTGATATTTTAAATACTGGATAAGATAAAACAAGCATACAGTGCATACATAATATATTTACAAACAAAACATATAATAAAATTAACGACTTGGTTACATTTGGATGACCACACTTGAATATAGCAGCAATAAAATTAATAAATAAGTAGGTGACAAAAGTAGCGACTTTAGTAACTTTACGTTTACTTTTCGCACAGACCACGCAGTAGTTATAACCATGTTAAATATTTTTGAAATAAAACAAATATCTATTTAATGAAAAATGAAGAATGATTTTTTGTTGGTTATATGAACAAGTAGGTATTTTCGTTCTTCTTTCTATTTGTGAAATTACATTAAAACTTTTTATAAAGTTATATCCAACGTATACGTTCTCATTTTTAAGCTTTCGTGGTTAGCAAGGAACCCTTATAATTTCGTCATGTCCGTCTGTCTGTGTGTCCGTATTAGAAAGCTGTAATTTGGTATGTTTTTATTAATTCAGTGAAAAGTGCTAAAAATTTCAAAAAATTAGCCCAACCACGACAGGTTGTCTCTTTTCTAATTTGGGGATTTCCTTATTCAGTTTTCGTCTTGTTGATTCAATTCCAAAGGTAGTGGAACCAATCACAGCGGTAGAAATTCACATCTCGTCTCCTCTATCTCTCTCTAGTTCGATCGTCATCCGTCTAGCTCGCACATAGCCACATTTTTGAAGATATAAAAGGATTTAATGAACTATTAAAAAAAAAACGTCGTTTGCAAAAGTAAAAAACAACATCACCAATATTCGACAAAAATTTCAATTTTATCCAAGTTAATTTTCATAAATAAAAATCATTTTTGCGTTAATTAAAAATTAACTTGGATCAAATTATTATTTTTGTCGAATATTTTTGTTCTTGTTTTCTAGCTTTACAAACGACGATTTTTTTACAAATTCATGCAGTAATTTTATATCTTCAAAAAAATGGGACGAAAAAGACGGACGATGGTTGTACTCTTAATAGTAATACATCTAACGCTCCGCTTCAATGAAAACGCTGCCTAATATTACCTACTACTTACTTATCAATACTGTCACTTCACAAATATTTCTGATATGTGAGTAAATGAGGTAACCACTTAGTTTATTCTGTTTATACAAATCTCAATATTTTTAAGGCGGCGCAGACGGCAGAGTCACCGGGGTGAACACACAACTAAGCGGCGCATACGCATATGGATTTAGAAGCGAATATGTTTGCGGTGCGTGCGTAAAAAACTGTCCCGGGAAAAGCCCCTGTCTTTGTGCTATTTTCAATCGCGACGTCAACTGCTTCTTCCATTTGGTCCTTCTGTTCTGAAACCAGGTTTTGATTTGAACTTCTGTGAGTCCTAGAGCTTTCGAAAGCTCCATTCTTTTGGACACGCTTAGATATTTGTCTAATTTGAACTCTGCTTCGAGCCTTTCCAATTGTTTGGCGCTGTAGGCTTGGCGCGGTTTGCGCTCGGGCCCTGCTCGACGAGGTCTTCTGCTCTTGTCATCTGCAACAAAGATACTAAATTTAACCACGGATTTGCCTATACAATACGAAAAAGTATTCTAACCTAAGCATTTCATCCAAATATTCAGATAGGTCTGTATTGTACTGCGATCACTAAGATTTTTACGTGGAAGGAGTTGTGGATAAAATAGATAGGTATTATTCTGGGCAAATAATTGGATAAAATTATGATTAATGAATTCTTTTTGAAAAATTATAAAATTGAATGACAGCTAAATTAAAAAACAGTGGGCATAATCTTTCAATGGTCACACGTTTATCGCCGATACCTGGAGAGCATAATAATTTACACTAATTACATATAGTAATTAATTACATAGTAGTTAATATAATTAGAGCATAAAATTTATAAAAAAAACTGAAGCAACCGACTTCAAAATACGCAATTTTGTTTACTTGGATGACTTTTTTCCAGTTATTTTGTAATAAAAACCAAAGTATAGTTCCCGTCACGTAAAAAGAACGCTGGTTTGTACGCATTTACGAACAAACGAGTTCTTTTTACGTGACGGGAACTATACTGAAGTTCAGTACTTAGGTTTTTATTACAAAATAATTGGAAAAAGAGTTCAGTACTTTGGTTTTTATTACAAAATAACTGGAAAAATGTCATCGGTTCAGTAACTGAACTGATTTTAATAAAATGTACCTACATGGGACCACCTCAGAACGATTACCCACATAAACCATCATAAGAAAACAACATACAGTCAATGCCGAATTGAGAACCTCATTCTTTTTGGAAGTCAGTTAAAAAGTGTTACCTTTTTAACATGACATTACGCATATTCAACTCATGAATAATTAACCAACTAAACAATTAACAACAACTTTCTAGGTGTTAAAAGGGAGCTATTCTGGAACAAATTGTATGGTTACAATCACTGGCTATGTAGAATCTAACGGACAATTCGGGCGCAAAAGATCCATTAAAAATGGCTAAGGATGCGGCGTTTGTGGCTGTGGCCAGTGGCCCGTGTGCGGGCACCCTAACTGGGGTCCAATTAGTAATTGTAAAAAAACAAAACTGAAACAACCGGACTTAAAATGGAAAATTTTTAGACACCAAAGTGTTCTGTGTGAAAGCAAACGGCTCGTGCAAATTTCGTCTCATTACTCAAAAATATTGAGGTAGGTTGATTCGCTACTTACTAAAAGGAGAAGCAATATTAGCGTGGGAGGCTAAGGGCGTCGAGAGGTGTGCTGCCCTTTCACTAAATGCTGTCCGCGGCGTTATGCCTTGTAGCACTCCTACCCTGGAACTTAGGTTCTCAGCAGTCCAGGGCCAGCTCAGACAAATACAAGATCGACTCAGTGAAGCTGGCAGCGCTCCCCCGGCTGACCCAAATGACAGCGTTACGGCGAAGGAGATCCACGAAATCTCCAGGAAGCTCGGCTCTCTAAGACAGGACGTCCACGAGGTCCAGTCCTCAATACGTTCGATACAACGCCAGATGCAAGAAAGGCCGTTACCGGTGGCAACCGCAACCGCAACCGCAACCCCCGAGGTTGTGGTTGCGGAGGGGGTTGCCAATGGACGCATTGAGGCAGAGACAATGGCATTGATATTGAGCGAAATAAAAGGATTAAGAGGCGAGATTTTGGACCGTAGTAGTGGGGGAATCAACATGGAACAGGCAGCAGGGGCAGTGCGCAGAGAGCTAAAGCCAGTTCGGAACCAGCTCAAGGAAATCCAGCTCTCAATGACAAACTTACAGGAGGCAAAGGAAGCGGAGCTGGTAACTGCCCAAATGAGTGGACAAGCGGGAGTTGCAGAGAAGTTCCTCTCGGAAATCTCTGGGAAACTAGAAATGCTCGAGAGCACAATGAGAGACGGAGCTCTCGGCGTGCCAACCACCCAGGAGGCACTCGCGAAGAAGAAAGAACTCGAAGAAATTAAAAGTGAGGTAACAAAGATAAGATATATTGCAGAGGAAACAGGGAAAGTAGTGTGTGCCCTAAAAGATCAGGCAGAGCAAAGAACCTACGCAAGTGCCGCTGCCACACCCATTCCACACAGAAAGCTCCCAGAACACACAGCGCTTCACTCCCTTATAGTAACCGCTAAGGAGAGTACGGAAACGGGGAACCAGATCCTAAACCGAATCCGTACAACGGTTAACGCGAGGGAGGGAGGGGTGCAGGTGGATAGAGTCCGGAAGGCAAAGGATAGAAAAGTGATTCTAGGATGCAAAACAGTAGAGGATAGGGAGAAAATTAAAGGGAAACTGAGGGATGTAGAAGAATTAAATGTGGAGGAAGTCCAAAACAAAGACCCCCTAGTGATTCTCAAAGATGTACTTCGGCACAATGCCGAGGAGGAGATAATTACCGCAATTAGAAATCAGAACAAAGCTCTGTTCCTCGGTATTGGTGCTGAAGACGACAGAATCAGTATAGCATACAAGAAACAGGCCAGGAATCCGCACACGTGTAGTATAGTTATTAGGGTCTCACCTATGTTGTGGCAGCGCCTAGTCCGTACCGGGGCAATTCACATAGACCAGCAGCGTGTGCGAGTGGCGGATCAATCGCCACTTGTACAGTGCTCTACTTGCCTCGGATACGGCCATGGCAAACGGCTCTGTAAAGAGACATTGCCAAGGTGTAGCCACTGCGCAGGCCCACACATGAGAACCGAGTGTGCGGATTGGTTAGCAGGAACGCCACCCAGCTGCTGTAACTGCCAGCGCACCAAACAAGATAGAGCAGACCACAACGCTTTTAGCGCAGAGTGTCCAGTCAGAAGAAGATGGGATGCGCTGGCAAGGGCATCGGTGGCGTACTGCTAAGGTGGTACCTGGCACAACCCAAGATAGGAATGAGGCTAGACCCTATAAAGTAATTCAAGCTAACTTAGCTAGAATGGAACTTGCCACAAATGAGCTAATGATAGAGGCCGATAAGAATGGAATCTCAATAGCTCTACTTCAAGAACCATACATAGGCGCATTGGGAAGGGTCAAAGACTACAGGGGTGCGAGAGTCTTCCAAAGCACGAAACCTGGAGATGAACCCATAAAAGCGGCAATAATCGTTTTTGATGATAACCTGCGTGTGATCCAACATCCGGATCTCACCACATCGAATATAGTTGTGATAGAGATCCAGACCAGTGCATGGAAGATTCTCGTATTGTCTTTTTACTTTGAGCCTGACCCACACCCAATTGAGCCGTATTTAGAGCATTTAAATAAAATAGGGAAAAACTGGAAAAACAACATCATTATACAGGGAGACGCCAATGCCAAGAACGTATGGTGGGGTAGTCCGGATGTAAACCAGAGAGGAGAAGATGTGGCAGGAACCCTCGACGAATTGGGCCTACAGGTACTCAACGACAGCACGCTACCAACATTCTTCACTATCCGAGGTGGCAGAGTTTTCAGCAGCCACGTTGACATCACAGCATGCTCAACGGATCTGCTTAATCTGGTGGAGGACTGGAAAATAGAGGAGGGCGTGACGAGCTCCGACCACAATGCAATTACCTTCGGAATAAAATTAAAAAGAGTTAAGGGACAATTAACAAATAGAACCACAAGAATTTATAATTCAAAAAAGGCAAATTGGGGAGAATTTAAAAGTGAATTAGAAAAATTAATAGATGAAAACAAGATTACAAAAACAGAAATAGAGAAAGTTAAAACAAAAGAGGACCTTGAAAATATAACACAAAAGTACATAGAAATAGTTAAAAATGTTTCGGAGAAAAGTATACCTAAAATCAGCACAAAAAACAATATTAAATTGCCATGGTGGTCAGAAGAGCTCGTCAAGCTCAAAAAGGAGACCTCCACCAAGAGGCGCAGAGTTCGCTGCGCTGCACCTGATCGAAGAGCGAAAGTTGTCGCAGAGTACCTGGCGGCAAAAGAGGAGTACGAGCGAGCGGTTAGAGCGGCGCAAACCGGTATTTGGAAGGAGTTTTGCTAAAAGCAGACTAGAGAGACGGTCTGGGAGGGATTATATAGAGTAATAGGCAGGACAACAAAACGCCAAGAAGACATACCCCTCAAAAAAGATGGAATAACTCTCAGTGGCAAGGAATCAGCAACACTCTTTGCAAATACCTTCTACCAGGATGATCGGGAGAATGATGACACCCCTGAGCACGAGCACATAAGGGTTAAAGCTGACACAGTAAACGTAAGGAGCCATGATGAACACCATGACCCCCCATTTACGCACACAGAACTGAAACAATGCGTATTAAGTTTTAACCCGAAGAAAGCCCCAGGCTCCGACGGCCTAACAGCAGATATCTGCGCAAAAGCCATATACCGGGCTCCGGAGACCTTCCTGGCGTTAGCCAACAAATGCCTGGAACTTGGACACTTTCCTTCCCCGTGGAAAAGAGCAACAGTAGTCATACTGAGAAAGCCGGGGAAGGCAAGTTATACAGAACCAAAGTCTTATAGGCCTATAGGACTTTTGCCGGTACTAGGGAAGGTCTTGGAAAAGATGTTAATTGCTCGCATAAAATGGCACATAGTTCCCAAAATTAACCCCCACCAGTATGGCTTTATGAAGCAGCGTAGTACTGAGGACTCTCTCTATGATCTAACGAAACACATAAGAGGTAAAATCTCGGATAAAAAGCTGGTAACCGTTGTATCGTTGGACATAGAGGGAGCATTTGACAGCGCATGGTGGCCGGCCATACGGGTGAGGCTTGCAGAGGAGGAAGTCCCTATCAATCTTAGGCGAGCAATTGACAGCTACCTGGAGGGCAGAAGCGTCGTCGTCAAATACGCAGGAGAGGAGGTCGAACTGGCAACCACCAAAGGCTGCGTGCAGGGGTCAATAGGAGGACCGATTCTGTGGAATCTCCTCCTTGACCCCCTGCTACATGGTCTCCAGCGTAAGGGTGTGTATTGCCAGGCCTTTGCCGACGACGTCGTCTTGGTATTTGATGGAGATGGGGCGCTCGAAGTGCAACGACAGGCCAATGCCGCCCTCGCCTATGTTCATGAGTGGGGTATACGTAATAAATTAAAATTTGCTCCGCAAAAAACCAACGCAATGGTTATGACGCGAAAACTGCGATACGATACGCCACTACTGAGCATGGGCGGGGTAGACATTGCTATGTCGAACGAAATAAAGGTTCTTGGGCTCTGGATCGACAGCAAGCTTACCTTCAATAAGCACGCAGGTTACATTTGTAACAAAGCGGCAAATTTGTATAAGCAACTGTCCAGAGCATAATACATCTGTGTAAATACATAAAATACGAGTATAATACATCTGTGAAAAAATCAGATATAAAATTAACAGTTACCATTAATTCATCGTATAGGAATACTGAATTAAACTGAGGCTAAATACGCATAATTGTCAAGAGTACATTAATAATTTTATTTTTTTTTAAAAGTGTCGTGTGCAATTGAGATAATTGCGCCATCCACCTCTGTCACGCTGAAGGTGAACACTCTCATTAAAATCGAGATTAAAGCGCGCAGCTATCTCTCTCGCGCATCCATTTTTAAACATATAAAATGATTGAGTAGGGATATTAGAAAAGTAAGAGCTAAATTTGTTTATTTAGAGAGGAGAGAATATCCGAGAGAGAAACCTTTATACTGGCGACGGAATTAGAAAAAAAACTTTTTTTTAATTCCTCAGCCAATTTAAAAGATATCGAAGATAAACTTGTTTTAAAATATTTCTCCTGTCTAAATAAACAAATTCAGCTCTCACTTTTCTTATGGCATTTCAATGATTTTATATGTTTAAAAAGGTTGTGATACGCGAGAGAGATAGGTGCGCGCGTTGAGCGAAACCTTATACACTTGCCACAAAGCCGTCTGCGTAGCGCGTATGTATTTAATTTTAGAAAAAAAATTATATAAGATACTCGAGAAGTAAAGATAGTCTGAAGACACATCGCGTATCAAAATCGCTCAAGTTGTTTGGGGTGTATGTGGTGAGTAATATTTCTATATTAATTACATGTTTCTACATACGACGGTGGTGGAAGACGGTGGATGCAAGCCGCTTCCAACCGATTTTTTTGGAAATATTAAATAAATATTGGTGGACATTTCACACAACACCATCTTGCCCAACCTAAGCAAAGCTTTTACTATGGAACTAAATGGCTAATACAATACATATATACTTTTTTTTTGTAAACATACTTTTGATACATAGAAACACCCAGACTCAGAATAGACATCCATGGTTCATAATAAGGGGAGGCCTATGTCCAGCAGCGGTCTTCTTGTGGCTGAGATGATGAAGACGATGATGATTATTTCTGGGCAATCGAGCAGAAATAGTGGTGTGTAGATGTGGAATCACAGTTGCGACGCGCGACGGCGCAAGCGGTGGGCGACCACTCAGAATAGCACCTAAAACGCCCATTACAAAGTAGCTGCTCTCGCTAAAGACAAACACACGGTAAAGTTTTTTCGTGCACTAATCGGAATTGTCGCGGGCTCTCGTTAAGTGGCTATAAACACAATCAGTGTTTGCAGCGCGCTCGGCCGACGTGCGACTCGGCGCGACTCGCCCGTGTAAACACGCCATTATGCTGGCAGTATGTGCCATCATCGCTAACCGAATGCTAAACACTTGCGCAAGCGGCTTACGATCGTTTATGTTAATAATTTAGAATTATTGTACGGTAATCTTAAAGCAAGATTACCGTTGACTGAGATTTTGTCCAGAGATTATGGCATATTTTTAGGGTTTCGTTGCTATCAAGCCAGATTTATTCGGTTGTTATGTGTGTATGTTACACGTATATACGGCCAGGACTTTTAATTGCAGACAAGGCTAGAAAAAATCTAGTGCGAGCCAATTTTGCATTGCTATTAGAGATGACAGTAATGCCATGCGGGTGTGAATGGATATTTCAGTAGTTTCCGCGCGCCAGAAGAGTCAGAGCTATACGATAGAACGAGATGCGTTACAGCGTATAAAAGCTTTGATTGTTCAAAAACATTATTTAGGCCGCCAAAGGGTAAAAAAATGTGTCTCCTAACTGCATTTCTAAATTATTCGATAAAAAAATTTTATTTACTAGATTTATATATTTCAATAAAAAATGTTTTTAATGAGCATTATTAAAGTTTATTCACATTTTAACAAAGAATATTTGCCGAGTGATCTTTATTTTGATTACGCAATTACTTACGAAACCTTAAAGTATGGGTGACTCGACTCGTTCTTGGCCAGTTATTTTGTTATAAAATTGTCGCTTGTAAATTTTGTGGTCCTGTCTGTTGATAAATGAGTGAGTAGGTACAGGAAATGCTGCTGTACTGTAACAGGAAATTTAGTCTGATTCTAAGATCAATTTACAGAAATCTTTATCGGTTTTTTATTAAAATAATAATAGAAAAAAACACGATTTAGAAAATATTTACCGTATTGATTTGCAATAGTGATGATCGATCTATATAAAATATTTGCGTTGAAGTGTAAACATCATAGGACTATTTATAAATGGTTTTATAATTGGTTTTAGCCAAATGTAAATAGGGCGAATTCTGTGGTTTTAGCATAATAAAGCTCATGCACGCAAGAAATAGAAAGTGGTTGGCCTCATAGTTCAGTTGGTAGTTTGCCTGCCTTCTAAGCTGCAGGTCGTGGGTTCGATCCCACCCTGGGCAATCATTTGTGTGATGTACTTTGATGTTGGTTGGGTGTTTCTATGTATTAGCATTATAAAGTATGTATTTACAATAAAAAAGTATATAAATATTTTATCTGGTTCCATAGATTTACTTTGTTTGAGCTTGAACGGAAATATAAATAAATTAAACCGGCCAGGTGCGAGTCGGACTCATGCACGAAGGGTTCCGTACCATTATCTATAAAAACGACAAAAAAATCACGTTTGTTGTATGGGAGCCCCCCTTAAATATTTATTTTATTTTAATTATTTATTTTTAAAGTGTAATAAAAAATAAGTGTGTAAAGTATAATATAACTCAATATTCTGTGAATATTTCAAGCGTCTACTTGTTGCCGTTATTAATATAGAGCAAAAACGAGCAAAAAATCACGTTCGTTATATGGGAGCCCCCTTAAATATTAATTTTATTCAGTTTTTTAGTATGTGTTGTTATAGCGGCAAAAAAAATAGATTATCTGTGAAAATTTCAACTGTCTAACTATGACGGTTCATGAGATACAGCCTGGTGACAGACGGACGGACGGACGGACAGACAGACAGCAAAGTCTTAGTACTAGGGTCCCATTTTTACCCTTTGGGTACGGAACCCTAAAAAGTATACAGGCGTGACGTTACAATATTTTATTCTTTTCAAGCAGTATAATTTTTTTATATATAAAACCATATTTTTTTTAATGAAAAAAGACTGTTTACCCTAAAATAGTATCTTATGCTCTTCTCTAATATACATGTATCTATTTATTAAATTTATAACGATTTATTCATCCGTCTAGCCAGTAAGATACGTTCACTATTCTAATATTACCTAAGTTTGAATTAGGAAAACAACAATCAACAACTATTGTATACCCACGTTCCGTATTAGGTACACCTACTCGTATCTTTAAGTTTGTCAGGTGTTAACAACTTTCTTAAAAGTTACACTTAAGCACAGAAATTACGTTCAAAATTCCATACAGTATTTAAGTGTGAATGTGAAGTAGTTTAATGGGGGAGCCACCTTAGATTTTTCCTAACAAAACTGATTTATTTCACAGTTGAATTCTAGTTTAATCACTAAGCCGTGTTGATGTGTAAACTCTGTCGACGTGCTCGATAGAAGCCCCGTGTTAATTCTGTTTCTGGATATGAGATGTGAGAGCCGCTAAGGCGGTGTGCACACAGTCCAGCTTTGTTGGTAATTATCATCGGCAGCTGTTTGTCGACACCTCGGTGCGAAGTCGCGACCACCGACCGCTGCGACATTTCGACGAATGTGTCCTACCTTTATAACACAAGCAGCCTCTGTGCTATGTTAGCCTAAATAATTAGACTAAACGTTAAACATTTTTCACGTTTAACGCTAATTTTCATATGTCTTCTTAGAACGTCTGCATTGGCTTTGAGAATTCTCATACGCTTATCTGCGTAAAACGTGTTTGTAATGGGATTATATTTATTAAGTAGGTAACTTGCGAATCACGTTTGAAAAATGATTATTTTATAGACAGATTATACTAGCGGTGGTTTGTTAAATAATTGGGTAAAATTGTACAGCTACGACGTTCATATTCGTTTCAGCGAGTCTAGTTACGACAAATGACAAATCTTGGAATTATCAAGGCTAGAGTGAATAGATATCTTCTAGATCGACGGGCTCCATCTTCGGCCACATCGTCGCTTAACATCAGGTGAGTTGGTGGTCAATCGTAGATCTATGTTGCATTAAAAAAAATACCTCACCATTAATACCAAATTCGGTTACAGTACAAACTGATAGATAAATAATTCTTCGACATTAACGTTCAGAGAGAAGTCTCTCTGTCTCTTGTTAAAAAATATATTTTTTCATTGGACCGTCTGAAAGATGAAAGTGAATATAAGTTTAATCTTGTAATTTTCAAGGATATATGAATACATTATCTTCTAGATTTACGTGCTCTGTCTTCGACCACATCAGCGCTTACTATCAGATGAGTTGGTGGTCAAACGACGTAGACATATTTCTTACAAAAAAAAGTGGTGGAAACTATCGTCAAATTCTAATAAGGCCGTTTCATTGAAGTTTTTTTTGCGCAAGATAGATCTACGATTGACTATCATCTCGCCTGATGTTAAGCGACGGTGTGGCCGAGGATGAAGCTCGTCGATCTAGAAGATATCTATCCACTCTTACTTTGAAAATTCCAAGATTGTAGTTTTCAGGAAACAGAGATTGCGCCAAAGAATTTCATTCTTGTGCAGTATGCATCAAGAACGTGGACCGATAAGTATCGCTGAGTAAAAATTTTTGGCATTTCAACGAGAAATGGATGGTAATTCGTTAGTTGTAAATAATACTTAGTAAATATATTACAAAATATATCAAGGATCAAGAAAAAAAAGTTTTTCAATAAGGCATTTTTTTTAAATTTATTCATGTCTGTTGCGTTGGCGTTGTCCATTTATTTTTATATATAACAAGGGTTGCATAAAATGGAATTATTAACAGAAGATTGTGTTAAAAAAAAATGTTTTTTTCAAAGAATTGATAGTTTCTATTTATCTACTTAAGTAGGTTGATGTAGAAAGTTATTTCCGGATGTGACACCCTTACAAATTCTATAGACACATCGTACTCAGTCGTCATAATGTAAGTACACAAAACAAGCGGTTTATTTGTTTGGCACCGAGATTTCTAACAATTTTATTTCTATATATTTACGACGCACCATAATCACAATGCTGAAGTGTTGCTAGCAAGAATATTTTTAAATAATAAAAAAAAAACTTTATCACGCTCATGTTAAAACTGTATAAGTACATAACTAAAAAAACTGTATATTAAATAGCGTGGATGTTACGCGGTAATCGAATAAATAACGAACAATTCATTTTCAAATTTATATTCAAATTCTGTGCGCTCTGTCGTACGTTACGTAACGGTCGCTTCATATCAGGCAAGTAAGTAGCGGTCAAGCGCAAACCTATTAAAAAAAACCGGACAAGTCCGAATCAGACTCGCCTACCGAGGGTTCTTTTGCTTAGGACTTTCTGCTAGCCCTGTTGTGAAATGGGGAGGGTGGAATTAGATCGTGAAGCTCTTGCGCACATTCCCCGAAATGAATCCTGTAGAAAATAGACAAACATGCTACTTTACTTTAATTCATTCTTTTGTCAGTCAATAATGAAACAAGTCGGTCCTACACTCTCGTAGTCGCATTTCTGCTGACGGCTAATTAATATCAATAACACCGAAATCATAAGTGTTTCTCATTTGGAAAAATACAGAAATATAATGCGGAGCGGTTGCGTGCGAACGCGTGTGAATCTTCGCACCCGATGTAAGTCACGCGATTACGTCACGAATGCACCAGCGTTTCGGAAGGGTGATTGTCAATTAAAGATCTTCTCTAAAGTCCCCTTGCTCGAAATTTTGGATAGTTTACGGAAATAAATAAAGTTTTAGCCGCATCTTTCGTCTTTACTAGGGTTCGTTTAAGGGTGTCGCACAGCGTGTGTGGAGTCGCGTTGCGCGATAATATTAAATACAAATATCTACCTATATATATAAAAGCGAAGCGGGATGAGTATGGAATGGTAGTGCGGCGGAACCTAAGTGGAAATGGGGCATATGCAATTGCAATGCGCGAGCGGAGTAGATGCGGGCCAGGAATGCAACGAAACCGGATTGGGAGCGTGATAGAAGTGCGGCGGGAGTGAGATAGGAGCGGAACGGCTCCACGTTAAATGGAGGTGGGAGCGAGATAGTAGTGTAGCAGGAGCTAGGTAGGAGCCCACCAATCAACACAATCTGTCCCAACAGATTAAAAACGAGGGTGAAGTGAGTGCGGGGCGGATGGAGGTGGTAGTGAGGCGAGAACGTGGCAGTAAGGGAACAGAATCGGGATCAGAGCGGGATAGGGGTGCAGTGGGAGTGGGGTTTCACCCCATAGCCTAGTTTCCTAAGTCATATCAATTTCATCTCCATAGCCAAGGTTTTTTAAATTCCGTATTATACAAAAGTTCAGAAGGAAATGGGATAGGGGTGCGGTGGGAGTGGGATTTGTGTATTTGTGTGGGGCAAATTTGTAACTCAAACTTACCGAAAAACGTAGTAGTAGGCTGCTGTGTAGCTAACCAGTGCGCATACGCATGCCCAGCCAGGATACCCGCATCGCTCAGTGCACTCAGGTCGGGGCAGGTGGATGTCGACGACACTGCCAGTCAAAATAACCAACATCAATAAATGATCAAGTGCATGCCCTTAGAAGTAATAAACGTAGAATGCGAGTCACCTCTAGCTCATTTAAGAAATTTCAAGTTAGCCCTTTATGGTTATGTACACCACTCTCCTTCCGCTCACTTTAGTTATGCAATTAAAGCAATTTTGCACAATTTCATTTGTTAATTTCGTTAGACGAATATTATGACCATTTACTTTCACCATCATTCGAAAACTTGTGTCAAAGTAAGTAATTACGTGATGTATGTGCATAATATATAGTTTTGTTGATTTATAGCTTCAGCTGTAGAAAAGTATTGCTTTATTACGTTTTCCCCATTTATAAAATTATTATTTGTTTTTATAAAAAATATACATTGTTTTTTTGATTCATGAAGGGCATCCAAATATATCCTATTTTTTGTATTATTGTGTATTAAAATTAAATTGATCTTTCAAGGTGCTTAACTTATGGAAAAAATGTTTTTTGACCGTGAAATAACATCTGTAAAATCACTTAAAATTGCGAAATCGGTAAAAATTTTATATACAGTCTCCTAAGCCAACTTTATGTAGGTATTATGTACAGATGATCCAAGATGAGCTGCAAATAAGCTCTCTCGCGAGGTCTACTGTTCGTAGAACTACTAGTAAGTAATATTAGTAAGGATTAAGATACATAAAGTTCATGTCATCATGTTCAGTTCAAGTTCAGGGCCCAATTCAGTTATTCAAGACCGCTCCATAGCCGAACCATATGTGGAGCGTTTCCCATCGGCCGCCTTAGTTTTTTTAATTCAGTCACTTTTATGTCATACAATTGACACATTTGATGAAACTTAACACGTTCTTCGCTAGTTACTAAATCAAAAAAATATAGCAGCCGACAGGAAATGCTTCGCACAAGGTTCAGTTACGGATCGGTTTTGAATAACTGAATTGCCCCTGTTCAGTTTCTTCTGTCAAGAATGAGATTTATCATTGAATGTCAAATGCTTCGTCTTTGAAGATTAGAAAATGTACAGATGTTTATAGATAATCCTCAACATTTGACACTTTTGCAAAGAAAAACGTCTAGGTGGAACTTTGCGATTTTATAATCTGAAGCACTTCACTCAGGCAATGAAAATATTCATATTTTTAGAGATTATTCAAAAAGAAATAAAGCAATGTTTATAAAATAATTACCAACTTGGGAGCTTTCTCTATACAGCAATTCAAGAAACACAAAAATTGCTCCACGAGTGACGGAGTAATTCGTGTACATACATAAAAAAATATACGCTACGAATCGAATAACCTCATTCTATTTCTTGACCAAGACTTTAAGGTTTTGTCTCTTTGGTTATGAAAATTTGGATGTGAAATGAAAACTTCATTTAAACAAGTTATTCGTATGTTTATAGTATCAAATAGGAGACCCTGTTTTAAGCTCTCTTAAATTATGATGTGCAACTACGAAATCCTATTTTGCACTTGATACGACACGCACTTGGCCTTCTGGTTTTATTATATTGCATGGACTTAGAAGCTTGACTTTTTACAACTCGGAGGGACTTTATGCTTACGTTTATAATATTAAATTCAGCTTGATAGCGTTTCTGAAAAAAGTGTCTTGACAGACAGACAGACGGACAGGCAGACGTTTTTTTCTTTTGGGTTACAGAACACTAAGAATGTCTTCTTTCTTAAACAGTCGGGTAAAAATGTGAGAGAGTTCCTCATTTAGGATGTTCAACGGTGATTCTCCGGATATGAAAGTAATATTCAGTTCCGAGAGCTATTCAGACGCGTGCCAATTTTTTGTTACGATTCGGAAGTTGTAAATTTTGGTGATAATTAAACGAGCTTTGAAGTTGTGAAATAAAATTATGACATAAATATGTAATTGTTTATAATTTCCGTTCATTAATTTGTTTAATAAACACGATTATATTTCTCGAGCTGTAAAATTTGTAGCATGTTCTCATATACTTAGTTTTTTCACAGAAACGATTTGATAACAAATCACTACAAATCTGTATAATAAATGAGAAATGTATATGAGCTCGTTTAAGCGATGTAATTAGAGGATTAACTGCAAAACCACTGAATTTCTTTATTCAGTACCTGTTGAAACGCGAAAACTAGAACCATTTTAAACGCTATGTGTGAGAGGAAGTGTTTATTCCAATCCTTTCCTTCTCTAGTCTAGCCGGCAACTGAAGAATCAATGACGTAATTGAGATTGGCGGGATGTGTGTGTATTATGTCTGTGCATAAGACTTGCATGTTTGATTTTGTGTATTACATTGGAGAGGCGATCAGTTTTAGATTGGTCGATCTCTACCTATGTGTAATGTGCCCAAGTCAGCGTATGCTTACAGGGTTACAGGATTTCCGCTTGTGATCTAGCACTTCCATATTTATCTCGTTTCGTTCTTCCAGTTGCATTGCAAATCGCTGCATACTGTAGCCTCAGCCTAATATTGAATGGAATCGATGACATTGAATGAAATAACTACCACCATCCTTGTTTCCTGAAAACTATAAACGAGACCGGAGCCGGAGCCCTCGAAGAAATATGTGTACTCTAACCTAAAAGATTTCAAAATTACAGATCCAGAAATCTGGAGCCACCAGAGAGTTTCTCTCCTGTGTTTCAATAATGAAGAATATGAAAGTTTATGGAATAAAATACGGCAATAAAGTTTCCGGCAGCCTAGTCGGGAGACCGTCCGACTTGCAATCCGTAGGTCCTGGGTTCGAATCCCAAGGCACGCACCTCTGTCTTTTCGAAGTTATGCGTGCGTATCGTTGATTGCCGCCAACTTCAAACGGTGAAGGAAATACATCGTGAGGAACTACATGTCTGAGAGTTCTCAATAATCTTGATAGATAAGTCTGCCAACCCGCACTTGGCCAGCGTGGTAGACTATGGCCTTACCCTTCTCATAATGAGAAGATGGCCCGCGCCCAGCAGTGGGACAGTTTGTACCAACAGGGCTGATAAAAAAATTATTGAATACAATAATTATTATAGTTTTAAAAATTTTAACAACCGACTTCAAATTACGGGTCGTTCGCATTTCACCATAAAATTTTTACCTCACATCTATTAATCTACTTGAATGTAATTTTTTAAAGTTATTATGCTTAAAAACCAAACTACTGCACCTATTCTGATAAAATTTCTATGAGACTAATCTGAAAGTAAGTATTATATTCTTTCAAAAGAAAACAGTTTTTTTTCGGTATAGGTACTCGTATATAAAGTTATGAGGTAACAAACATATAAAAAAATACAATCGATTTGAGAACTTCCCCCCTTTTTGAAGTCTTTTAAAATACAGTATGATTAATAGCTAAAATATAGATATTACGATTTTACCGTCGGGTAAAAATCGTAATAGAGTATAATATAATATATGGCGAGGGAGGGTTTTGACCGGTATGTGTATGTATGTTCATCTGTTCCCTCATAACTTCCAAACTACTTATCAGAATCTAACAAATGAGGAGTCGTGTAAGCATACATTTAATCCATGTATCTCGGTTTATAGTTTGTTATTATACCGTGTTGAAGTCGCAATTTTCGCTAGTTGGCATATTAGGTCCTACTCATTTTATTTTTCAATAGAACAGGTCAAATTGTTCTCCATTAAATATTAATTTCGATGATTATTTTTTTGGTTGTTGGCACTAAACGCAACAAGGCCTTTATTTTTTCACACTAAAAATTTTGATTATTTTTCTATATTTGTTTGTATTTCTAGTTTCCTTATAACTTTATAGTTAAAAAGATAAATCATAAGTAACATTTAGGGATAAGAACAGGTTTCTTGTCGTACAAAAAAGTGCATAGGTATACTCATTGCAATGAAACAAATTTTAACCGATTTATCGCGTATACTGCATATATATATATTTTTTTTTTATTTATATTTTTAATATTTTTAATAAAATAAAAGACAATTGTCATTTAGTCTCACCTGTGACCACTGACGCTGCAACGTGTTCAAAACGTCAGGTCATAAAATTATGTAAAATATACGCGATAAATCCGTTAAAATTTGTTTCTTTTCAATCGCAAAAACCATAAAAAATATTGCATAATATACTGTCGAAAATTGCCGCTGATATGGAGCCAGCTCAAGTCTCACCATTTCGCTCATCCGCTGTTTCTTCAAAACTATCTGCATCATTATTTACAGAAACGTCAGCTTCCGAATCACTACTTTTATTATTACCTAAAATACTGTCTATAAGAAACGTTTTACTTCTACCATTTATTGAATTTTTACCACTTTGAGAAGGCTCACTCTCACACACACTCGCATCCAAAGATTTGTTATGAAATATCACTCTGTTCTGTTCAAAAAAGTACAATTTATCAATGTTTGTAAAATTATTAGTCAGTTTATAATTTTTATCAACTTTCACTTGTTCACTGTTTTCACAAATATCGATCGATTCATTATCGCTATCGAATTCAGAATCACCGTCTTCTAAATCGTCTTTTTCTCTGCACGATTTACTGATTGAATCATTTTCACATGTGCTCGAGATATCGTTTACGTCCATTTTAGACGATTTATGATTTACATGTTTAAGTGTTCCGTATAGCCGGGCCGTCGCTAAAACTCTGAGTGTGTTCGTCGGAAGCTGATAATTGCTACCGAAAATAGGTGTTTCCTTAAGATATCCCGCGGTGGCTGTAGGTATGGATAAGATGAGTACCTCTCACGCTACTGGCTGATGTATCTTTGGAGGGGGCATCGCCATCTTATGTAGGAGGGGCTTATCCAACCGTCTGCTAAAATTCACACCTTTCTTTTATTTGATAACACGTTATGTCAGGGCTCTTTAGCTCACAAAGGATCTCTAAAAGCTTATGATGAGAAGATCCAATTTCCAATGGTTATTGTTTGATTAATGTCGCGGATTTAAGTGATTTATTGTATGCAATTGTGTGGTTAGGCTATGTTTAATTTTGTTTTTAAGTACCCAAGTATTTGTCTAGAGGTAGGTATACTATAATAATTATGATATACTTTCAAAACGCTTTATTAATAAATATCTAGTGGCCAAAGATAACAAGTAGATTCTGCGACTAATCTAAGGAAATATCTATAAAATGTGTGGTATGTTTCTCAAATCATTTAAAAATATCTCTGATAGGTCAGTGTTTGACTGATTAACAGGTTAAACCCCTAGATGTAGATAGAGACTTTAAATAAAGGGTATTTAAAGTCTCTAAGGGGTATTTAGTGTAACTTTTCTTTTGCAACTCAAGGTTAACTCAATTCACTATAAAGGTTTTGTTTTATGGTTTTAGCACCAATTAAAAACTGTCAGGATGGTAAACGAATAGACATGGTAGGTATAACTTTAAATTTATTATTTTTCTTAATGTGAAAATACAGTGAGACAAAGAGCATATATAAGTGAAATATACACTAGAAGCATGTAGGGATAAGTTAAAATGAGAAGAAAATATTTTCTATCATTAGCTGTGATCCCAAAAATTGTGATGAAATATTTTTGTGAATTATTTAAAAGTATTTTTGTGTTTTAATTAACATTGAAATTTGCTTGACGAAGCATGTTGAAGCAGGAATATGCTCTTGTCACAATCTGAAAAAAAAAACTTGTGCAAGTTATACGTAAGTAAAAAAAATACATTAAAAAAAAATCTCGGATAATGGCCAGTTAGGAATCCAATCCCAAATTTTCCAACTCCATTCTGCAACCCAATTGGCGAGGTCATTGTTTTGCAGTTCCACGAACCCCGCGGGTTCGGGAGACTGCAAATAAATCTATATAAATAAGGCCACAAATTCTGTGAAAAACTCACACCTTTGTTTTTAGTGTAAAAACATGAATTTGTGATATTATGTCTTTATTAACTTAAATACAAACTACACATACC
This sequence comes from Lycia hirtaria, assembly GCA_947563715.1. Lineage (NCBI taxonomy): Eukaryota > Metazoa > Arthropoda > Insecta > Lepidoptera > Geometridae > Lycia > Lycia hirtaria. The sequence goes on along the minus strand of OX387379.1, from coordinate 13,086,741 downwards.
TGCACTACTACACAAAAAACATCGATTACCCCATACCGATAAAGGTCTAAAGACAATCCAATTGCTCAAACTCATGTAGCATAATAACAGTTTTTTTTAAATAAATGTTTTTTATGACATTCCCGGAGAAATTACAAAGAAATTGTTTAAATTCTCGTATTTTAAGGGTTGTTCCGTACTGTCTCACAAAAACTGGACCCATTCTTAACTCACCCCAAATGCGTATTCCTAACTGGCCTCACAAAAAATATGAATTTATTTTCTTAACTGAACTCAAATGCTATTCTTAACTGGACCCAACTCAAAAAGTACTGATAAAGTATGGATAGCATAAACATGCCAATTAAAAAAATAAAAAGTACAGAAGTTTATAACATGTAGTTCCTATGACAACCTATTTTTTGAATATTTTCATACAAATATCTGTCTTACTTACGTTGATTTTTGTATATATACGAGTATATATCATTACTATTAAATGTCATTACTATATCTAAAATAGGCACACCTTTTTTATCATCAGTATAATCTTTTATACATATTTTCACTCTTAGCGTTGAAAAGTATTGTCTCAAAGACATGGTATTTAAAAACATAAATACGTACCTATTTAACAACAAAAATAACATTGGTAAAAAAATTGTGTAGCTATAAAGTAATATAAACATAGGAACTATACCAGCATAGCCTCCTATTTCAAAGTCGGTTAAAATACTTTATATGCAAACAGTACACGCTTAACGTATTTTTTATTGGAAATTTTGTTATGGGTCCAGTTAAAAAAAACAAATAACACAAAATGGGCCGAATTAAGAATACAAAATTTTAAAAAATTACCTGGGGCGAAGAAGTAATAGAAAAGGGGTCCAGTTAAGAAAATCACGATATGGGGCGAGATTTTGTGTTACCAGTACGGAACAACCCTATTTTAAGTATTTTTTTCTTCCACAATATACTCGAGATATCGTAAAATACACTTTGTTACTAATTACTACTAGTTCCGTTAGTTTAGTACTAGTTCCGCATTACTAATCCCGCAAAAACTACGTGATTTTGGATTATTCACTAGAGAGTTTATTTTCACCATGAGGAATATAAATAATTTTTCTATTTTCAGAAAGATACTTCCCGAGTTGTAGTGAAAAATAATCTGATAACTTACAGTTGTATAAGTTTGAAGAGATATATCGGCAAATCCCGCAGCTGCGAGAGGTAGCGGTCGCATGGACCTCTGCATGATGAGGACCAGGTACGGCCCGATCTCAGGCCCAGCATTCCAGAATGGTATATCCCAGCATGCGCTACTGATGGATTGTACCTATAACACGCACGTAAACTTATTTTATTTAGAATGTGAAAGGCACTGGAATTGTGATCAGTTGATTTTTTGAATAATTTGTTGAAAGCTGAACGAATAGGTACTCTCATTTATACCAAGTACCTATTGGGGGAAATCGCATAGATAGCACTCTTTTAAATAGTATAAAAATATTATATATGATGCTATTTTCAAATACATACAAATAAGTTTATTTGATTCGAAAAAATATACATGTTAATTATGAGCTAGACCCATTTGGCTCCGAACTAGTAACTGTTTCGGAACCAGTGGTCTCTCAGATAATAATGACTTATAAGTAGGTTCCTACTTCTCTTATTGAAATAATAGGTGAGTTCTTACTTATACTTAGGTATATAATTCAAAGGAACTTAATTTAACAAAAAAAAACCGGACAAGTGCGAGTCAGATTCGCCCACCAAGGGTTCCGTACAAACTAGTAGATAAAAGGTGGAAATTATATATTCTTCTATATTTTATTTCAAAAACTTGAACAAAACACTTTATCGTGCGTACTGCAAAAGTATACGTTTCCTGAGTCATTAATATTTTACGAATGAAATAATCTAAGTTTCTTTAAATCGCGAGTGAAATGGTACAATATAAATAAAAATCGTATACATACTAAATATATTGACTAAGTATTTACAGAGTTTGAATGTGCTTGTAGTCCTTGCACTAGGTACATCTGTCACAGGGGTTATTAGTCTAGTAAAAATAAATCCGTTTGTATGGAGCTGATCACATTAAATGCACTTTGAGAGAATCTTTGAAATTATAATAAGAAAACATATATTCACAATAATCCCCGATTTATAAACTAGTTGCGTTTCGCGGTTTCATCCGCATAGTTCTGAAAAACGGTGATGATTATGATAATGATAAGTTGCTTATGCTCGTCTCCAGGTCCACAGCTATCTCTTTACTACATTTCATAAAGATCGGTTCAGCCGTTTGAGCGTGTACAGGTAACAAATTTAGATTTTATAATATAATTATGAAATCGAGTCAGATGTATTTCAAAACAACAGTATATTCATTTAAATAACAATTAAATAACAATATTCTTAGTTGTCTTTTATGTTGTCACAAATCTTATTTTTACTGGACTATTATGTTACAATAATAACTGGAGCTATTTGGAACAATAATTTAAAAACATTTAAATTACGAATGAAATAGAAAACCGAATTATGGCATTATTGGCAATGGAATTGGTAAGAGAGTGCACCATATGTGAGGTGAGCGAGTGAGAGGGTATGCACCTATATGTATTGTGTGTGACAATCCAGGTAAGTCTATAATTTCAGAAATTGTAGCAGTCATCAACATCATCATTATCTCTACAAAAACTCCACTGCTGGAGATATTCACACAGACAACATAGATAAGAGGGGTTTTGGAAATCTGTATGGAAACAATCCCCCACAGAGACACACTTTTCCGAAAAGACCTGTTGGAAACTGGTTGTAACATGATCAGCGCCTTCTTCGCGCTTGCATGAGGTGGTCTGTTACATTACATCTTGTGGTTGATCATCATCATCATCATGACAAGCCTCATAGCTCAATGATGCTATGTCTGCTTTCTGAGCTGTAGGTCGTGGGTTCGATAGCAAATATTTCTGCTGAGCGTGGATGTTTATTCTGTGTCTGGGTGTTTATATGTATCATATGTATGTTAAAAAAAAAAGTAATAAATAAATAAATATTGGAGGACATTTCACACAACGCCATCTAGCCCAAACTAAGCAAAGCTTGTACTATGGAAACTAGATGGTTGATAGAATACTTATATTCTTTTTTTCGTAAATACATACTTATGATACATATAAACACCCAGCCACAGAACAAACATCCATGCTCATCACACAAATGTTTGCCCTGGGTGGGGATCGAGCCCACGACCTTATAGCTCAGGAAGCAGTCGTACTACCACTGAGCCATGAACCCTATATGTATTCTATCATCTGGTTCTCATAGATACAAGCTTTGGTTATTTTGGGACTAGATGGTGTTGTGTGAAAATGTCCTCCAATATTTATTTATAAATGTATTTATTTTCTAGCAGTTCCTTTGTTTCATTGTGATGACTGCAGATATTCTTACCTTTTCGAGTAAGTGACTGCATATGTAACAAGGTACAAACGACAGCACTGTGGCAGAAGTGCCTAACAGGAGCAGTATTATTTCTAGTTCTCCTATGCTGTACCTCTGAAATAAAAAAAAATATAACTCAGACTTTTAAATATTCCAGCTTCTTATGTCGAAATTAGTTCATTACATTACTACTTAGGTAAAATATATTTATATATATATATGTATTTGAAAAAATATAATATATATATATCTATTTTTTTTTTATCAGCCCTGTTTATACATATTTAAAAATCTGTTTTAAAATTAAATTAAAATATTTTCTAATAAATGTTATGAAAATCTGACGGTGACGGCGCTACAAAATTTCCCATCACTTTGGAGAAAATACATCTCTTATAAAAAGTCCCGGCGACTAATAAAGCACTTCGTGGATACATAAATTACATATAAGCAATAAGTAATTTACCACGTTTTGTCAAGATTTGTTGAAAAAAAAGACGTGTACGCAAGTAACAAAGATCCGAACAGACGAACGAACATCTTGCTAGATGATGCAGACATTCCGTCGCTATATAGTATTGTATATATATATATATATATATATATAGTTAAATTGCCCATTGACCATGGACTATGGTTAATACTTTCATTAGTTCTCTACTAAAATTAAATATGAATGTACCAAAAAGAAGCTGGCTGGGTTGTCGAGAAGACATAAAAACAAAACTAATTTTATTTAATTTTATTCGTGGTACTTTATTTTTCTACTTGTTAATGTTATAATTATTATTTTTTAAGTGGGCACTTGTACATGTGTGTTCTTGTAGGTGAAAACTGTTCTGGGCACCTGTGAATTCGCTATGTTCTGCTATTCTGATTTGTATGCCGTTGGTTTTCCTTGAATATAAAAATAAATAAATAAAATAAATTAGTCTCTGATACGGAAGCTTCGGCGAGGAAATCTCTCACACAAAAACAACCAAGTGCAAAACTCGCACTTGGTTGTTTTTTAAGCAACGATACATTATGAACTAGTTTATGCAGACACTAAAGTTTGAAAGTCATAATGCTACTATCACTTATCTAAATGTTACTTATGTACTTAGATATAAATAACGTAAAAAGTATGTAAAAAAAGTACCTACCTACTGAACTTTTAATTTACAGGATGTCTCCCGTGTCCCAACCAGCTATGCATGTATATTGTAAGCTGGGTACTCACTTAGCAGTGTTGCATGTAACGTATCAGATACTGTATCAACCTACAAGTGGGTACGGCTCGTCTACGGTCCACCGCGTATCTATTATAGCTACGAGCTGCCGGATTCGCAGTGCTCGCGCGACGTCACGCCGACAACATGTCTCAAATGGTGGCTAGTGCTGCGTTCATATTCATGTACAATATTTTAGATAATTATAAAAGCTACAGCTATTACAGTTTTCGCCCGACGTACCCATAGCTTGTCCAATATTTTCCCAAACATCCACTTTTAGATGTTTTTTATAATAGTTTTTATCTTTAAGGTCCCAGAATACTGGAGTATTTTGGTAAACCTCAATTAGATTTAATATTTTTTCTTCAGTCCACTCCATAATGAATACGTAAGTTCGTTTGAAGCTTGCGCCTACGTACTCACTACACAAGCGGTCGTGTCGCCGTCCATCCACGAGCACACTGCGAGCCGCCTTTGTGTTCGCAGTGATACCGCCACTCGGCGGGTCACTGCGAGCTTACAGCGCTACACGCGCGAGCGGCTCGCAGCGGGCTCGTGCCTACGTACTCACTTGATACCGTATCTGATACATTACATGCTACACTGCTAAGTGAGTACCCAGCTGTATATGCTGTGGTATGTAATGCACAATACACTCCAAGCGGAACGCCAGTGCAGGTCTTATCGCCCCCAACTCAAATTAGAATTACTTATAATTAGAATATGCTGTGGTACATCGGTGAATCCACGATGTGCTTCATTGCCCACGAAGACCCACGGGTTCATACGGTTACTTACCTCAGTGAAAGTATACGCAGACATACACATGATAGGAGAGCTAACCATCTGTTCAAAAAGCATACACTTCTTGAAAACGGCTGCGAAGCTCTCCGTTAATTTGAACATGTCAATGTGCATTTCCACAATCATTTTCATCCGTTGTTTTACTAGTGTTGTGTAATACTTTTTTTCGTCTTTGTTGTTTGCCGGTGAAATATCAATTAATAAGTCTTCCAAATTCCAAATTATGATATCTGCTTTGGAAGTAATTGCTCGAACCCATAAGACTTCACTATTGACCATGACTGTGGAGTGAAATATAATAATTATCATACATATACATAATATACTTCTGTATTTATTTTGAATTTTAAAATTAGGTACACTATATATAAAGAAAATAAACTTAAAAAATAGGCATAATCTTTTGTTAACGTAATATGATCAATTGATCAAGAAAGCTTAAAAATAAGCGGAACTAGCCGGGTCTACTATTTGCTATTCTGGAGTTCTCACGACTACGTATTTCTCATCAGAACTTTATCATTGAATATAGGTACCAAATGAAAAGTTATTAGTTATTCTATATAATAACCTATTAACTAAATGCATTTACTATACTCGTATGAAGTCGGCATAATTGAATGATTGTATCAGCCGAAATTATCCTAATATCGTTTCCAAGATTGTAATGTACACTATCACAATCGATTGTGATGTCCACGCGATAGTAAAAGACGCTTAACTGACGTGGCGTCAATAGGGAATATGCATGATTTATTTTTATTTGATCATAAAAAAAGCTAACCACAAATCGATCCATTCCACAAAAACAAAATTAAAATACCTACAAAGACAAGAAAGTTGCAAAAATTTCAATTTCGTGTTAGAAAGAGAGCACACTATAGTGAAATATGACATCATCGTTCATATTCGCCTTACAAATTAAATACAAACTGTTGTATCGCGAGAGAGGGACACAGCGTCCCTCCCCTAAAACTTTAAATGTTTATATCTTGAAAGTTTATTGAACGATTGAAATTGTTTTTTTTATATGTATTACATTTTAGTATGTTATCAATTAAAACTATTATTCCTATGACATAAACTTCATACATATTCCTTATTTGTAGCCGTGCGTCTCATGCGTTTGTTCGCGGTTGATCAACTTCGCGATCAGTCAACTTTAGAAAGAATATTAATACTTTACATATAAAAAGATATGTGTGAAAAGCCGTGAACAACAACGAAGCTATGAGTACGACTTCGTAGACAGGAGAGGCGTGTAGATCATAATCTAAGAACCATAGCGGGTAAGGCAAAGGTTTTTCCTCGTCTGGTTTCTTGCTCTGCATGCATACAGATATGGCTAAATTGATGCATGCCCATAAAGATATACCGCCTCCTGTGCAGCCTGTGAATACAAGCAGCAGGATACTTGCTCTGAATGTAATCCTTTGATTTTCGAAGAACTTTTCCCTGGAACATATTGGAGTATTAAGTATAATGCTTTGTTTAAATTCAATTTCGGGTTGAGTCCGGTCCTTTGTTAGGCATCAGTGAAGTGATGTTAGTTTCCGGCAGCCTAGTGGTGAGACCGTCTGACTTGCGATCCGCAGGTCCTGGGTTCGAATCCCACGGCACGCACCTCTGTCTTTTCGAAGTTATGTGCGTATTGTTGATTGCCGCCAACTTCAAACGGTGAAGGAAAACATCGTGAGGAAACCTACATGTCTGAGAGTTCTCAATGATCTTGAAGATGTGTGAAGTCTGCCGACCCGCACTTGGCCAGCGTGGCAGACTATGGCCTAACCCTTCTCACAATGAAAGATGGCCCGTTCCCAGCAGTGGGACAGTTTGTACAAACAGGGCTGATAAAAAAAAAATATTCAAATTGAATGATTGTGTATGGCAGGACCTTCATAGTAAAACATTGACCATAATAAACTCTCGATTTAACTTGAGAAATTAAAGATCTTTCTTTGATAACTATCACATTTTAGCTCAAAGCTATTTTAAGATTCGCGACAACTTTGACAGGCCTCATGGCTCAGTGCTACGTCTGCCTCTGAGCTGAAGGTCGTGGATTCGATCCCCACCCAGGGCAAACATTTCTGCTAAGCATGGATGTTGTTCTGTGTCTGGGTTTTTAATATATGTGTATGTATAGATAGAATAAAAAAATAATATTTTTGTATTCTATCAGCCATCTGGTTCCCATAGTACAAGCTGTGCTTAGTTTGAGGCTAGATGGTGTTGTGTGAAAATATACCCCAATGTTTGTTTATTTATATATATGAGACTCTGCTTGGTGGTAGCGGCTGCCTTGCAGTCAATTGCAGTATTAAGTGCAGTAAGCGGCATTTTTTGGCAGACGTGGCCCTTTAACTAGCACTTGTCTGTATCGGGCTTTGGAATAGCACTTTAAATATCTCGGATCAGAGCATGTCAGTATTTATTCAATAGCTACCAGTTAAAAATACATAGCTTTTCTTTGCAAAATATATGACAGACAGCCGAACCTGTATTTTTGTCCTGTCGTACATATGTAATGGAAATCATCACGTAGAGCCTGCAGCAAGTCGCGATAGTGTTTCCTGCCGTTTATTACAGTACATATGATTATTAGCTTGTATACCATCAGCAACCATAATGCAACGCATTGAGTGATTAAGTATATTTGCCGCTTACGTAAATATTCAAAAAGGGAAAACGATAAGAGCGTTATAGCAGAAATACTGCTGATGACTGTGCATATTGGTGAAATGTACCTTGAAAAATAAAACGAAATACGATTAATTCAAATAAATATAAAAGCAGAATAATTAATTAATTTAATTAAAATTAATTTTATAATTTTAAATTTCTAATTGTATCATTTCTAATTGACATTTAATGTGACTATTCTATAAAAACATGCTTTAAATGTTAATTATTCGAAATAAAATGCATTTGAATTTGAAAGAATAAACAATTATAAGAGAGATTATTTGTACATTGCCATGCCAAAAACAGGCAGGCATGAAGTAAGGTTGGTCCGTTCAAAGAAGGTTTGAAATTTTTTACGAAAATTCTATATTTATGTTTGGGACACGAAGGGACTCATTTTGGTGAAGTTGAGAGTTATTATGAATTTCCTGTATTATTGACGTATATCAACTAAAAGGAAGGAGGGACGGTAGTAGTATTTAGGCGGGGATGAACTGGGGCAGGAACGGACGGAAGCGGAACGGTTAGCGGAAACTTCTACGCAAAAAAAGTCGCGGGCTAACTAACAAATACCAATATTAGTAAAGAACAAGCAAAATTAAAAAAAAAACTCGCTAATGCTTATATATTACTTATTTATCTTAGTACATTTGTTTCCCTATTAAACCAGTTGTTTGCTGAAAGTGTCAAGTTCTACGCATCAGCTCATATCGGGCTTAAACGAGTGGATGCTCCAAGATGAGACTCTGCTTGGTGGTTTTATTAGACCAAAGCTCTACCGGTATGAGCTGATGCACAGGAATTAAAGCTCTAAGTAAACTAATCTGAAATACTGACTAAATCTTTTTGATCTGAAGCTAAATCAGGATGGATTATTAGGTATACAAACTAAACACTTTACATTCATAAATAAAACAACTCACAAAAAAATTTACATCAGTTTTTTTTTGTACAGAGAGCAGGAAATAGGCAGATGGATCGCCTGATGGTAAACTATAACCGTAGCGCTATGAACAACTGCATCAAGTTTTTTTTTTTGGCTACATTTGGTATAAAGATAAAACAGAAATACTTACATCCACATTTTGAATTTCACAAAATCCATTACAGAAAATAATTTTGCATAAGTAATAAAGAAACTATAGTATTGAAATGGATCTATTGGTCCTTGCATGTAATCAAAATCATCTCTATTCATATAGGCTAAAAATTTATTTTTAAATTTTATAAACACCATCGTAGAAACTTCTCTAACATATTTCTTATTCCGGTAGCTTATACTGTACTAGCTATAGTGTTGTTTCTTTATACTGTGCCGATAGTGATTACAATTAATTTAAAAATAATGTGTTTCAAAGTCTCGCAAATTATACTTCAACTTAAATAAAATTGTTTCCAGTTGTGTTGGCAGTTATTACGTTACTAAGTTTCCGGTAAAATAAGTAGCTAGTAGACCTTCAATGCTTATAATTATATGTATTATCGGCCCCACAAATATATGGGATGTACAACGAAAGAAAGCCAATACATAGCATTCCGCGCTGACTGCAACTACATAATTGCTTACTCAGTTCTTTACCGGCCATTTTGTCGGGGACCAGGCCCCACGCTATAATAAGTATAATCGATATATTATTTTCAACCCGAGAACTAGATCTTTTTTACCTAATCTGACGAATTCCCGAATCCAAGTCACGAATTTTTACTTTAACTGTTACGAACTGTTACTCCCCCCCCTACTCACATACTACATACTCACTCATATACTTTCTTTCACACACACTCACACGCCGACATATGCATACACAGTACACACCCTTTCATACGCCATGCACGCACATGCACACGCCACATGTAGTAACTCAATACTTATGCATAGTTTTATTTTTAGTATAATTATTTTATTTAAGATCTATCTAAATAATTAAAATGTTACAGTAATTAACGTTTACAGACACTGAACCTCATGACACAGGCTCCCCTAGTGTGAGATTCATTCAGGGTTGCCTGTCTAGCTAATGTGAAGGCTAATCATAACCTGTACTAGGCCGGTATTTTATGTATTTTTAAGATCATTTAGCTATGATTTCAGAAACCTGTATTTATTATATATTATAAGTTATTAGCTTACATACTTTAAATTAGTTACTAATAAAATCACGAACTTGACGTTCGTTCAGGGATATTCGGGGGGTTGAGCAACGCGTTGATTGGCACTTTCAGCTTTACCGAAATACTGTTAATACGTAACTTTAAGCAATGCTTATCATATTTTGTCAACTTCTCGCTGACACGTAATGACACTTGTGGAAAGAAGACAGAGAATTTAAGACGATGGTTAAAGTTAACGTTTATAATAACGTATATAGATAACGTTTATAAAGGTAACGTTTTTCGATACGGCTTTTGTGTTTGTGTGGTCAAATTAAACACCTATGGGTTTAATATCTGGTGTAATATTATTTGCGGAAACCAGTGCAATCGCTTCGGCGGACATTGTTATTATGGTAATGTTCAGTAGCTAATGCCATAATCTATGTAATGATCGATTCAATAGTTGAGGCATAAATGCGTACCTAACAAACGAACAAAAAATAAACATACTTACGTATTTATAATAATGTTTATTTATAAAAGTATTATCATTTTGGATTTGGTAAGAGGAGAAGACTCTGGATGCAAACTGCTTCCAATCGGTCTTTTTGGAAGTCCATCCGTGAGGCCTATGCCCAGCTGTGGATTTCTTGTGGCTAAGATGACGATGAAAGTAATTTATGTTTTTTGGACTGATGTTCATAAACAAAACCTATATTCATGAAATGAAAGTAAATCAAGTTTATTTTAAATAATCATATTCACTGTTGGAGTTAGGCCTCGGGACCACGGATTTCCAAAAAGACCTGACGGAAGCGGCTTGCATCCAGCGCCATCCTGATACTTAAGCACTTGTATGAGTCGACTCTATCTTCTTCTGGCTAGTCATCTTGAGGCGGGTTTTCAAAAACCAATCATTTTTGATTATTTCACTCCTTAGATACTCTTAAATTAATTACGCAACGTATCATGTTACTAGTTCATTAATAAAATAAAACCGGACAAGAGCGAGTCAGACTCGCCTACCGAGGGTTCCGTACAAACTATTTAGTGGATAAAAGGGGGAATTTATATATATTTTCCTTCATAAATCGAAAACTTTTGAAAAAAACGAGGAACTTTTTGGATCTTTTGCTCCGGAGATTGCATACTCAAGAAACATCGAATCATCTGTAGGGAGGTTGCAAGACTTGACTGGCCTCTGATCTGTAAATCTTTATTGTACTCGTAAACAAATAAATTATATCTTTGGAACTGTTAATTATGTTAATTTTTCTTGGAAATTTTTAGGCTTCCGTACTAAGGTGCGGGAGTCTATTCGTGAAGCTTCGGTGTCTGTCTGCCTGTCCTACACGGCTGTTTCTTTCGAACGGTAATAAATACAATTCTCAAAATTGGCAAGATTCATGTTATAATCTATGATATAAATCAACAAATAATAATTAAATAATAAACACTAGATATTATCAGTTTTATGTCATTTTAAAAATGAAACAAATTAATTCACGCCATCGTAATACATAAACTAGATAGTCTAGACTAATCTAGAGTGACAGCGCTTACGTCGTCGATATAATATGATCTTTAGATATACCTCCCATTTCAGAATATTTCTACTGTAAAGAAAATGTGTGAAATTACAAATATTCGTAGATTTAGAGCACATTTTGCTAATTAGTCTTGTTTTCTGTGTTAATATGTTGCATGGGAGTATGGAAGCCTCGGTGTGTGAGTGCAACATGTAGGTACTTTGCCGGATTTATTATTTTCTAGTTTGTATTTGCCATTTAGCTTGAGCATGATATTGTCTTAGCGTAACAGCACAACGAAAAACCGTCAGAAAAGTAAACGAACAGACAGATATGGTAAATATTATTTTAAATTTGTTAAAATACAGTGAAACAAAATTCATATGCATAAGACACAGAAGTATATAGAGATACCTAAGTTATATTTATAAAATAATTTATATCATTAAGTCTATTGTGTGTTGTGCAGTGTGATCCCAAAAATTGCGATAAAATATTTTTGTATTATTTATATGTATTTTTGCGTTTTAATTAAAATTGAAGTTTGATTGACGAAGCATGTTGAAACAGGAATATGCTCGTGTCATCATCTGAAAATATATATGCATAAAATATTTGTTAGAACAATTTATATGAAAGAACATGATTGAAAATTAAAAACTTACATAAAAAATCTTTCAAACACTACGTATATGGAAAAAGGTAAGGTAAAGGAAATCCAATCTCAAGTTGATGAATACTTATATATAGAGGTAATCGTTTTGTAGTCCCACGAATCCCGCGGATTCGCAAGATTACAAAAAAACTTCATAGGTTAAGTGGATTTCTTTGGCGAGAATAATTACAGGAGAAGATTCCGATACTAATTCAGTACAAAATTACGCTTTGTTTTTTTTTTTATCTGCCCTGTTTATACAAACTTCCACTGCTGGGCGCGGGCCATCTTCTCATTGTGAGAAGGGTTAGGTCATAGTCTGCCACGCTGGCCAAGTGCGGGTTGGCAGACTTCACACATCTTCAAGATCATTGAGAACTCTCAGACATGTAGGTTTCCTCACGATGTTTTCCTTCACCGTTTGAAGTTGCCGGCAATCAACAATACGCACATATCTTCCATAACTTCGAAAATACCGAGGTGCGTGCCGCGGGATTCGGAAACTTTTTTGTTTTTTGTTTAGATCTATTAATGCATACAATGGTAGAAGCAATAAAGACATTGCATATTGCTCTTTGCACTACATTTTTTCAGTCCTACAAATCCCGCATTTATGTTGTTTTATATTACTATTCCCGCAAAAATTGAGCGAGATTGGATTCCCCACTAGATGGTTAACTTCCGGCATGTGGGATATAAATACATTTTCTATTTCCAGAAAAAGGTAAGTACCTTCTGAATTGATGTGGTGTAAAATAAATAATCTGAAAGCTTACAGTTGTATAAGTTTCAAGAGATATATCGGGAAATCCCGCAGCTGCGAGAGGTAGCGGTCGCATGGACCTCTGCATGATGAGGATCAGGTACGGCCCGATCTCAGGCCCGGCATTCCAGAATGGTATATCCCAGCATGCACCACTGACGGCTTGTACCTAAGACGTGAGTATACTTTTTTTTTATCTCGATTGTAAAAACAGAGATATATTGTTCATAGGTACTTGTCCATCTGTACCAAATTACAGAAAGCTGATGTAAGTTTCACCCTTTGACCCCCATGTGTTTATCTGTATTTTTGAACACTTATAGCTTCGACATTAATAATATTACATACACTTTTAGTATAAGATGTATTCAGCTAATTTATAAAAGTCACTAAATTCCATTTGTCTTGCATTTGTAAAGCTTTTATACCTACTGTATGTTTTATTAATACCTAAAATATGTCCGTTTTGGTCATGAGTCATTCAAAAAACTTGGATACTTTCTGAAATCTTAGAAATATAAAATATTGTATTTGGTCAAGTTTTCATTTGTAAATAACATAACATTAAGAAACCTGCAAATCCACCCTCCAACCCTGTGAAGGATATAGGTCGGTTATAGGTCTGTATATATCATTTCTGTTGAGTAGATATGAAAACTTTTTTGTAAATGAACAACAAAAAGATAGTTCACAAGACAAAACTAAAATAATTCTAACAAATCTTACAAAAAATAACGTTTCATCAAACAGTTTATGTCAAATTGGTTGCCAAGACTCACTTATGCACTAATTAACGGCGACATTTTCACTGTTTAAAAGTTATCCAGATCTTATGAGTCTTCTAGCTTACACATTTTTGAATGCCCACTTACACATCAAAATATAGGTATAACTATCAATGACTTTTCCATCATGTTATCAAAGATACGATGTCACCAGCGACTTAACTGAGTGTGATCTGTGATGATGACGATTAAATATATTAAATAGAGTATATGTCCTTCTTCGGGTCATAAAAACCTCTGTGCCAAATTTTATAACGATTGGTTCAGTTGCTGTTTAGTCGTGACGAGGTAACAAACAGACAGAGAGACAGACGACAGAGTTACTTTCGCTTTTATAATATCAGTTAGGATTAGTGTAGATAGCACACATGCAAACAATATCGTCCGACAGCCCACAGACGTCTTGTGGTGCTAGCATCAAATTGGTATCTGAAAGAATCTGAAAGACCGGTACATAAAATCAATACATTTATTGTGTGATGATGGGTGTGCAGTGATGATGGTTGTGCACCGATGTTGTATAGGACAATTTGGGTATGTATTGTGTCCTCGACAGCGTGAGAAGTGAGTGGGCACAATTACTCTAGCACACAACCAAACGCCACCGCGTGACTTGCACCTGTACTTGTTTACCTTTTCGAGTAAATGACTGCATATGTAACAAGGTATAAATGTCATCACGATAGCAGAAATGCATAAGTTAAGTAGTATCACTTCAATTTGTCCTACCTCGTACCCCTGGAATAAAAATTACTTTAACTACAATTTAATACTTTACTAATAATTTAAACAATTTACGGGTGAGTGCCCGGTCCCATCTCTATGGCACATCTCTCTGATGTTTTGCTGAACTCGGCGCGTCTGTTTTCGGCGCCGTACCGCAGAAATTTCACGGCACGGCGCCGTGCCGTAGACATGGGGCCAGGCCCTTAGACACGTCTATTATTGAAACGAAATCTCCGACTATAGTTTTAACCGCATACGACGGTGTTTTTCAAAAGGAGCAGCGCAGACTTGGATCACATTAAAGGTGTGCTCAGTAACAATGGTAATAAATTAAGTTGAAACAGAGTTGGCGGTTAGCGGCTAGAGGCTACGCCGAAGAAATAGCATCAAGACAATCTTTCATCCGCCCGGGAAACTCAGACAATTACTCCACTATCCACAGGACAGAGACCCGTTGGGTGTCCCCAGTGTATATATGTATGATACCCTGGGATTGTGGTGAGTGCTACATATAAACTAGAATAAATGTGTCCAATGGACTTACTGAACACATACGTACCAAATACGCACATGAAGAATCTGGATAGCATCAGGTCTGCTGTGGCGGAGCATTCTGTGGTTTTTGTGCGGGAGAAACATTTTGTTCCCGAAAGGTAAAAGAGGCCATAGATATTAGCAAGCGTCGGACCTTAAATAGAGACGGAGGATGGTACTTACCGCCCACCTGGAAGTCTTGCCTTCATTGTACTCGGGAGGATGATTAGGAGTCTGGTGGTGACTTTATGAGTTCCGTGTGCTGGATTATTCCCGTCATGCAAGAGGATTCTAGCGAGGAAGACCTTTCAGCGGAACCGGCACAGGGCGATTAACTAACCACCCACCATCACGCAACCGATGAGGATACGCACGGTGCGAGCTTTAGCTCGTAGTATCCAGAGGAGACGACCATATGCGATTGAAACTAAGTATAGTTGGAGATTTCGGCCCAAAAATAGACGAAAGTAACCGGTAAATTGTTCAAACAAAAATGTTTAAAAACCACATTCGATTTCGAAATAACTATTGCACAACATGAGGTTTAAATATCTTATTGTTGTGATGAAAACATAGGACTTATTTAAAAACTAGTCTATGGTGTGATGTCCCCAGACATTGGAAACGAAATAGTACTTCTAAATAGTACGTTACCGTTACTTACCTCAGTGAAAGTATACGCAGACATACATATGAGAGGTGAGCTAATCATCTGTTCAAAAAGCATGCATTTCTTGAAAACGGCTGCGAAGCTCTCCGTCAATTTGAACATATCAATGTGCATTTCAATGATCACTTTCATCCGTTGCTTTATGAGTGTTGCATAGTACTCTTTTTCCTCATTGTTATTTGCCGGAGAAATATCAATTAATAAGTCTTGTAAATTCCAAATTATGACATCTGCTTTGGTGGTAATCTCTCGAACCCATATGACTTCACTTTTGACCATGACTGTTGAGTGAAATACCATCCATAATTACGAACTGCATCCATTTCCAATCTTACCATCAACTTTTACAGTGAAGGCACTCTGTCTTTTTACCCAACTGCGTAAGAAGGAGGGTTATGTTTTCGAGTGTATGTATGTATGTATATATGTATGTATGTTTCTATATGATCGCCTAAGGCCTAAAAAGCTTGACCGATTTTGATTTGCGAGGTGTGGTTAGATTCGACTTCACTCCCTGAGTGTAAGGCTACATTTTTTGTAATAATACTTGTTTCGCAAAAATAAAATGATAGTAAAAAAAAACTAGAAAAACACGCTTCAAATTATTGTATTGTCATCTGTCCTCGATAAGTCTACAAAGTTTGAATGAAATGACCGTTTGAAGTGGGTCAAAATCAAGTCCAAAGGAGTCGGTTACAAACAAACAAACAAACATGCATACAGGTGAAGCTAATAAAAGCGTGTTAAAAATGCGTTATTTCGTAACCACCAACGAACTTTTTCGTAATAAGCAAATAATTTTACTAGAATTATTCTAATCTTTTATAGAGATTTTACGCAAAAAACACATTTTTTATGCAATTTTTTTTTTTCAAAAAACATACCTACACTCAACAGCGTATCAAGTCAAATCAAATCAAATCGTTTATTTGCAAGAATATAATAGAATTCATAGAATTCGTACATAGAATTCTTAATTTTGTAGACACATTGTATTCAGTCTGCAGGCAGACGTGCAAATGTTTAAAATTCTGCATATAAATGTATTTTAAAATATTTATTATCCTACTTAAATTCTATATATTCCTTAACACTATAAAAATAATTCCTGAGAAGCCATTCAGTCAGGGACTTCTTAAATTTGATGCCATCCAACACTTTGATTTGGTTTGGTACTTTGTTGTAGATTAAAATGGACATGTTGAAAACATTTTTTTTGTGTATATCTTTTCTGGCTGGAGGTTGATATAATAGGTTCGTGAATTTGTCTCTTTTTTGGCGAGTTATAACTTCACTACGTTTATTAAAATACTCTGGGTGTTCTTTTGTAAAAATGAAAATAGCTTTAATGTACTAGTCTAACGAATTTATAAGTTAGACTGCAAAAACAGACTAAACTTTGTTTTTAGCACGCTTTTATTAGGTCGACCTGTATGTAACTAACTGGGTAGGTATGTAATGAAATCTAAGGTAACTAATTTAACCATCTTCCAAGGATCGTAGCGTCATGAACATTGGCAGCTGTATGTAGTTCTGATGACAATACAATAATATGGTACTGTCGAACTGATCGGATGATGGAGCCGAAAGATATGAACTAGAACTTCATGATGGAACATCGTATCATAGCTGTGTTTGGATTTGTTAGAAAAGTCTTGTAATGAACTTTGACCACAATCATTTGTAGCGTGTTTTTTAGTTTTTTAAACTGTAATTTATTTTAATATAGAAACTTGTTTCATAATTTTGTTCAGTCGAGACCACAAAACACCATAATAATATATGTATTTCGAGATGTTATTTCTCGTGTTTTACCACGATAGTTCTCTTTTTAAACAGACTCTACTCGTATGTCATGTATGTCTACTTCGGCGTTTCGCACCGCAAGTGGTTCGAACCGCGGTCCGAATCACCCAAGAGCTCTTTTTGAATAGGTCCTTTCGCACCGCGGTGCGAATGAGAACGTTGTAATGCCATTTTTCTGTCCCTGCTCCAAAATCAAACAAGATCTCTGGAATCAGTGGAATCAATTCGTCAAATTGTAGCTGAGCATTGGAAGGAACGTATGGGCCGCAACCCGCGTAAGATTACATTTTCAATCGCATAATGTGCGTCGCATCAGACACAAAGCCATAAAATTAACTGAAATAACTTATTTACTAACAGGAAAAAGAAAATAACTAGATACTTTACATATAAATACATAAGTGAACATCCCCGTGAACAACAACGAAACAATAAATATGACTTCGTAGACAGGAGAAGCGTGTAAATCGTAATCAAAGATCCAGAATGGAAAAGGTAAAGGTTTTTCCCTGCCTGTACCATCGTTCCGCAAGTACAGGTACACGGCTAAATTACTAAAAGCCCATATAAATGTACAGGCACATGAGCAGCCCGTAAATATTCCCAGCAAGATACTTGCTCTGAATGTACGCCGTTGATTTTCGAAGAACTTTTCCCTGGAACATATTGAAGTGTTAACGCATCGGTCAAATTGAATATTGGGTCAAGCCCGGTCTTTTGTTACGCATCAGAGGAGCCGAAGCCAGTACTAAGAGACCATTTTAAAGATAAAAATACAATAATTTATTATGTAGATGGCTGATGAAACTGTTGTCATAATTTATGCCACAAGAAAGCCACTGCTGGACATAGGATTCCCTCATGAATTTACAACAAGACCGGTTAGAAGTAGCTTGGATCCAGCGTTTTGCCACTTATATGAAGTCTTCTTCTGGCTGATCTTTCTACGCTACACATGTTGGTGTACCCCAGGAGTCGGTGCTGTAATGCTCTTCTGCTGAAGTCATATCTTTGGGTTCGCAGATGACAGCACTGTCGTAGAAAGCTACATATCTAATGCACGGGACTGGGGCGTTAACTATCTGGTCAGATTTAATGCAGTTAAAGCCAAGGCATGTTTATTCTCCGCAAAAAGAGCACTTTCAGTCTGGTTTTTTTCATTCCATGATATGATGTGGCGCCGGTGCCGGTAACTTACTATCTTGAGTTTTTGGGTGTTTCTCTAAGTAATATGAGGTTTGGGTCTTAATTTTAGGCTATTTTGAATCTAAAACTCAACTAGCTGCCAAAAAGCTATATGTCTCGAAAGTGCGTTGGTATCTACTTTATGCCGGAACAGTTGCTTACATTATACCAATCAAAATTTGATCGTGTATGGAGATTGCGCGCATTTTTGCGATGAATCTGCCAAATACCAGCTCCAAGCATGGGAATCCATTAAAAAACTTGCCAAGAAGCTCATGAACAATAAAACTTTCTAACTAGGATAGTTAGAAAGTTCCAAAGCTTGGAGCATCAGCGGAAAGTTGCTAGTTTACCAGTTTTTTACCAGATCCATTTCCATACTATCGTATTCGTACGAACTGACCGGTTATGGAATACTCTTCGTGAGCGGATATTTTCCGGTAGATAAAATCTAGGTGTCTTTACATAACGAATGAATCAGTTAGAAAAGAAAAGTGTGATCCATCGTAGACCGCAACATCGCTTAACATCAGAGGAGTTGGTGGTCAAGCGTAAACCTATCTTTTACATAGAAAAAAAAGAAAAAACTACCAATTGTAGGGCCTTACCGAAAAACGTTACTTTACTTTAACCAACGTCTTAAGTTCTCTGTCTTCTTTCCGCAAGTGTCATTACGTGTCAGCCAGAAGTTGACAAAATATGTTATGCATTGCTTAAAGTTAAGTAACTTTTTTCGGTAAAGCAGGTGTAGTCTGCAGCGTAGCTTGGAATAGCACTGTCATTTTAATAGGTACCAGTTAAAAATAGCCTTTCTGAACAAAAAGATATGACAGACTTTTGCTTTTAGGCCCTTCTAAAGTAAGGAGTCAAACCTGTATTTTTGTCCTGTCGTACATATGTAATGGAAATCGTCACGTAGAGCCTGCAGCAAGTCTTGATAGTGTTTCCTGCCGTTTATTACAGTACATATGATTACCACCTTGTATATCATCACAAAACACAATGCGATGCATTGAGTAACCAAATTTATTTTACGTTTACGTATATATTCAAAAATGGAAAGCAATAAGATCGTTGAACCAGCAACACCTGTGATAACCGTGCATATTGGAGAAATGTACCTTGAAAAAATAAATAAAGATAGATTATATAAACACATGTACAACAAGTATCCATATGAAAAGAAAAACAAAATACTTGGCTGCAAAAAAGCGGTTTCTGCAGTCTAACTTACGATTTCGTTACGTTTGATACACTGTGGAGTGAATGTTTTTTGTGAGAAAGTATGCGTAAAATCGTTGTAAAAGATTATAAATACGCATTCTTTAGAATAATTCTAGTGAAATCACTTGTTTATTAGGAAAAAGTAAGTAAGTAACTATAATTATAAACTTAGTAAACAAAAAACAAAATTAACAGTCTTAGTATACAAAATTAACAGTATTTTTAAAATGCAAAATATAAATATTTAATGTAAAATATTAATAGTATTGATGTAATTTGTTTAGTGTCTACCAAAGTCTTGACGACCTTGTAAAGTATAAAAAAAAAGACGTGTGGCACTCGGAGACTGCCGCGGTAAAGCTATTGCATAGCATTTTTTATCAACTTATGTAATTATAATTATTTATTTATTTTATATAAGCAGTATTTCTAACACCGACCGGCACAGCGGTGATACTTTTTAGTTTTTAGTTTTGCCATCTATCGATGAATAGCAGAACTTTTAATGACTTTTTGAAATATCACGCTTGTCTCTTTAGTTCTGCAAATCGCCTCTAGGTGGCATTGTTAGTATCAGCGTTACTGCGTTAGGTTATTTTCGTTACGGAATTTCTGGATTCGGTCTCCACGCTCAAGGCCCGCGATAGAAGCTATGCAATAGCTTAATAATAAGAGGCCAAGATAGTGTTGAGACACGAATACGACAGGGTTCAATAGCTAGTACTGTTATCTATGGATAACAGTATAGAAACCGCTCGACGAATGTTTTGGGAATGATTACCTTGTAAGAAAGGTCTATGACCTCTGTACTATAACGACTTAAGTGTTTTACATATTTATCGCTATATTTCGAAAATGTGTACCTAATCATAGAGTGTTTCAAATACTTTTGCATACATCACATCTCAGAAGAATATATATTATTAGGTATATAAAATCTTAGTCTTATTCTGAGACATCTATTTAACGAAAACACTGGCTGGTGTGGGGCTGATTTTTTTTATCCTGTCCATATATTTCTAGCTTTTTTGACAATTTTACTACGGCGTTTTGTAGCGTTTCTCAGAACACATGAAACATTTAGTAAAATAAGGACTCATAGTCTAAATTAAATGGCTGTGACACACGGGCAGACAGACATATTTTCGGACATTCATGGCAAATATTAAAGGATTGCCCCTAACTATGGGCCTTATAAAGAAGCTCAAGGTCACGCAACGAGCTATGGAGAGAGTTATGCTCGGAGTCACTCTACGAGATCGAATCAAAAATGAAGAGATACGTAGACGTACAAAAGTCACAGATATAGCAAGGAGGATTAGCAAGTTGAAGTGGCAGTGGGCAGGGCACATAGCACATAGAACTGATGGCCGATGGGGTCGAAAGGTTCTCGAGTGGGCACCACGCACCGGCAAGCGCAGCGTAGGAAGACCAGCCACGAGATGAGCAGATGTCCTCATACAAGTGACGGGCTGGGTGAGACGCTGGATGCAAGCCGCTTCCAATCGCTCTTTTTGGAAATCCATGGGGGTGGCTTATGTTATGTTAAGCAGTGGACTTCTTATGGCTGAGATGATGATGAAGATGATTAAAGGATTCCTTGTAGTTACTACGGAACCCAAAAATGCGACCTACAATAAATACATAAATTTAAAACAGTTCACAAGTATGTATCATCCGTTCAGCTACTCATAATAAATACAACACAAAATTTAAAAAACTTACATCCATATTTTAAATTTCTTGAAATTCATCACAGAAAATAAGTTTGCGTAAGTAATAAAGAAACTATAGTAATCCAATGGATCTATTGGTCCTTGAATGTATTCAAAATCATTTCTATTTATAAAGGCTAAAAATTTATTCTTGTATTTTAAAAACACCATCGTAGAAACATCAGCAATAGTACCTTGGTATGTCTTATTCCGACACCCCAGTAAAAAGTTGTGTTCATAGTGATTATACTGTAGTGTTAATTAATAAATTATGTGTTTCAAATTCTCGTGAATTATACTCACCTGTACATAAGTATAAAATTGTTGCCAGTTGTGTTGTCAGTTATTATGTTACTAAGTTTCCCGTGAAATAAGTAGACCTTTAGACGTACCTAATATGAGTTTTAATAGTCCAACAATCATACACGTATTGTTGATTGCCGCCAACTTCAAACGGTGAAGGAAAACATCGTGAGGAAACCTACATGTCTGAGAGTTCTCAATGATCTTGAAGATGTGTGAAGTCTGCCAACCCGCACTTGGCCAGCGTGGCAGACTATGGCCTAGCCCTTCTCACAATGAGAAGATGGCCCGTTCCCAGCAGTGAGACAGTTTGTACAAACAGGGCTGATAAAAAAATAAAATCATACGGGATCTTCATTGTGCAAGGAACGGCGGATATGAGGTTTAAAAAACCGGACAAGTGCGAGTCAGACTCGCCCACCAAGATTTTCGTACAAACTAGTAGATAAAGGGGGAAATTATATATTTTTCATATTTTCCTTCATAAACTGAAATATATTATACATCGTAAAATTATTTAAAAGCATGTTTTAGCTTGTGCTAAATGAAGCTCTTTCATATGATACCCCACATGATACGGTTAAAGCACTTTAAAATTTGGATTTCTTCCTTGCATAAAGACCCTATTTTTTGTGATTAAATTAAAAGTGTACAGTTTTTTCTTTATTTGTAGTTTACGACAATGCTTCTTGGCAAATTTCACAGTTTTATGTCAACGGGAAGTACCCCATAGGTTTTGATTCCCTTGCGAGTGTCAAAACATGCGTTTTTTGCGATATATTCGGCTGTAACTTTTTTAATGAAACTGAGAAGTTTGATTTTTCTTTCTGCAGTAAGAGACTATATATCTGCGTATATGGTTTTAATTTCAACTTGATATCTTCACGTGTTCCCGAAATACAAGTCGTGACAGGCGGATAGACGGACAACAAAGTAATCCTATAAGGGTGCCGTTTTTTCCTTTTGAGGTACGGAACCCTAAAAATGATTGATTGATCAATGTTTTTCTGACTTGTACGTATTTAGAAAATAAATTCGGATTATTTATTTTAGATTATATGTAACGAATGGTCTCAGCCATTCTTATTTTGATAATGCTACCAAAAACTTATACGAAAATGTTATTGACAGTTTTCGGAAGTCAGGCAAATTCGTACACACGTGAATTCTTTTCGAACGATTCAATAATCGCACCTCTGTTATGTGGGGTTCAGCTCGATCTAATGTATTATTTTTAGGACTTATAGTCAAAATAAATTGTATTTGCGTTTAATGTAACTTATACTTATTTAATTACTACAACGCACTCTACATTAATAAAATAGAATAGAATATCCAAAGTCCAAAGCCATTTGTTCAGAAAAACTACATTTCACCTGACATTGTACAATTTCAGTAAAATTCCGTTAGAGGGTGTACTTTTACAAAGGGTTGCTTGAGGGTTGCTTATTTTCGTTCAAATATTTGAAACACCATTCTCGACTACTAGATTATGTCGAAAATACGAGTAGTATTCGTAAGATGTCGCTTTTAGCTTGTTTTGTTTTCATAATACAACAATTTTCAGCAAGGTGGCGCTAGTAGGTTATAAAAAGTGTTTAATAGTTTTTTAAGTGTAGGTAAAATTATGGACAGCTTGTATAAATCTTCTCAGTTTATCTGCTGGTAAGCACTCAATTTATGAGTTATTTAAATTTATTTTAAATTATAATTTAAAATAAATTAAAATAGTACGAAGTATCTTTGAGGGAATCTCATTAAATTTAGTTATCTTGAGGTGCGTACTGACCGACGTTACAGGGTGTAATGTACCATTCGCTTCGAGCTTATTACGTTACCATACCGAGAATATGCTCGTTGTGAGCACCTCGTTACCTCGTACTGATTGCACGAATGCTCGCTGTGTAACTTGTTACATTATAGCCCGTAACATCCGGTCAGTACTCAGCTTTAGATTTAGTCCTGTTTTACCTGTCCTGTTGTTTTATTGAAATTGATTAAATCGATTAGTTAAAAAAAGGACTAAATCTAAAGCTGAGTACTGACCGGGTGTTACAGGCTATAATGTAACATGTTACACAGCGAGCGTTCGTGCAATCAGTACGAGGAAACGAGGTGCTCACAACGAGCATATTCACGGTATGGTAACGTAATATGCTGTATGTAATTTGTTAATAAATCGGGGAATATATAGGAAAATGTATATAGGTAGATTATATTTACAATAAAAAAACCGGACAAGAGCGAGTCAGACTCGCCCACCGAGGGTTCCCTACAAACTAGTTGATAAAAGGGAGAATTTATATATTTTTTTAATATTTTCCTTCATAAATCGAAAATTGTACATCGCAAAAATTGTTGAAAACCTGTTTTAGCTTGTGCTAATTAAGCTCTTCATATGATACCCCACATGATACGGTTAAAGCCATTTAAAATTTAGACTATGGAAATTTGGAAATTTGGCCATTGGAAATTTGGAATTTGGATTTTCCTTGCATAAGACCCAAATTTTTGTGAATAAATTAAAAATGTCCAGATTTCGGATTTTTTCCTATATGTGTACCTACTCTACACAATGCTTCTTGCTAAATTTCATAGTTCGAGGTCAACGGGTACCCTATAGGTTTTGATTCTCTTGTGAGTGTCGAAATGTGCGTTTTTTACGACATATTCGTCTGTAACTTTTTTACGAAAACTGAGAAATTTGATTTTTCTTCAGCAAGAGACTATGGGTCTGTGTATATGGTTTTAATTTCAACTCGATACCTTAACGCGCTCCCGAGATACTGGTCTTAACATCCGGACAGACGGATAACAAAGTGATCCTAGAAGGGTTCCGTTTTTTTTCTTTTGAGGTACGGAACCCTAAAAATATGCTTACCTCTTATAATGAAGAGTCTATTAAAAATGTGCAACGAGGAGATAATACTAGCCATTTTAATCTCATTTACTTTTAAAATTACTAAACTTATACCTTTATAAAAGACATTTTGTTTACTTGTGGTTAAAGAGATTTTCTAAACTAATCCAACCAACTATTTGTGTAGTAAATATACCTCTAAAAGGGAGAAAGCAGTTTACCATGCGAGAAACTTGATGCGGGTAGGGGGTAGGGTGGTTTAACCATTGTGCTATTTAAGGTTTCCCCCAAAAGCTCTGAATTGCGTCAATTTGAAGCTTTTAACGGTTTTTAGACTTTCACACATTTTCTAAAAAAACACTGAAACGTATGTATATATTGGAAAATACGTATCCACATGTCATATCAGGAAAAGTAATTTCACTTTCTTGTAAGTAATAGGTACGCTCGACAAAAATATATTTAAAATCATAATTCAGGTTTTTAGAATCCACAATGGACTGATATCGTCTTTTTTCGAGGATTCTAAAATGGTGGGGGAAATAAGAAATAAGATCAGGCAGCTCATTGGAATGAATACGATAGATTAGCGACTTTGCGGCGGTGTTACAACCTTTTAAGCTTATTCGAACAAGGGTCGCTTCTTGAAACCCTTATCAATTGACGCCGATTCTTGAAGCTGATAGTTGATTGGTCTATCTTAAAAGTGCGAACAGTATCCATTATTCCACGACTATACAATACTTGCGCTTAGTATAATGAGAGAAAATGTCGCGAAGTACCCGCACTCTTTCCTGAAGATACTAAATTTTTTGGAAGCTAGTTGAGCCTTGGTATATATCAGTATTTAGGAACAAAGTTGATATAGTGTTATGCCTAAAAGGTTAAAATTTTAAGTAGACTCTATAAGTATATTATGTTTTTCTCATGGGGTATAGCTACATGATCCTAAAATCCGCGAGGATACAATGGAGGAAAGCCGAAATACCATGCAATAAATTTTCAAGATAAAATACTGTGTACATAGTATTTCAGCTTGCGAGTACTTATGCCAACTAGGCCTTGTTGGGCAACGTTAAAGTAAATTCAGTAAGTCGAGAAGGTAATACATAAAAGTTATTTATTTTACTACACTTGAGGGCAAAACAAAAGATAAAAAATTAAACCTGCTGATAAGAAATCTAAATTAAATTTATGCGTCGTATTTATTAATCTGAGAAATATTTCATACAATCTTCCCAATTTTCACTAGAACAGAATATGTTAATACCACACGGCTAGTGTGTTAGACAATTTGAAGGTATTGAAATTCCATTCTAGTACTAATACCAGACCAAATGACGGAATTTTTCATTGTAGCTCGATTCTACCACTCGTTTGTCACATTGACATGAAATTTCGATATAATATTGCCCCAGGAGAGCCACAGAAGCGATAAACTGCAAAGCGACAAAAAATCAAAAGTATGCATAATAATATTTATTTATTCATAAACTTACATGTACACTGGTGCTTATTTAGAGACTATAAATAAATTACACATGTGTACCACGTTAATTAGGGCGTAGCATATACCTATACCTATAAAAACTCAGGGTAAAATCGCATTACGTGATTACGTAGGCGTACTTATTGGAAAAATTTATCTATGTAGAGGTATGAGTACTATCTACTTTTACCAGTTACTCAATCACCAGTTAATGAGTTTTATGCAAGGATTACTGCAAAGTGTCTATCAAAGTTTCCGGTTATTGTAACATGTATGTAAATTCTCAGAGTGATAAGCGCAATATATTACTCAGTGTTTTGATCTCTTGAAAATTTACGCTCTAGCTGGATAAGTACTGTTATGAGTAAACACAACTTTAACATCAGGCAAGTAATTTGCTCGTCTCGACATTCTAATAAAAAAAAAACAAAAGAAATTGTTGATATTCTCATAGCATCGCATCGCGTCTTTGTTTTATTTGTTCATTTAGGACAAAGTGTTAGACATACCGTAATCTGATAAGTTTCAGCGACAAAAGGTGACGGAACTCGACCCAACTCAGGTGGTGAGACGAGACTTATGGGTGCAATTTGTACACTTTCTGTTACACCTACCTTATGGAATAGTTGCAATACACATAAGTTTTGGTGTATTGCATAACAAAAATGTGGAATGCCCTTACTCGGAAGGTTTTCCCGCCGAGCTTCAACAAAGAGCGTTTTAAAAAGGGCGTCTACATGCACCATTCCGGGTTAGCAAAGCAACAGTAATGTCAGTGATGTTGCAGTTGCCCATTAGGCGACGGTTATCGCTTACCATCAGGCGAGCCGTCTGCCTTTTTGCTTCACCTATTTTATAAAAAAAAAAAATATATATCGACTGAGCGAGCGGTTGGTGGATTTGGCTTTCATCTGTGTTGGTGTTTGTTTATTCACCTGTTTTCAACATGGAATATTTTCAAGCTATACTTGACTTAACTTGATATTAGAGTTCTGTGAAATGAATTTGTCAATATTGAACGATTTTTTTTTAAATTTTAAAAACCCCTCTCTACATTATATTCGACCTTTCAACTAACCGTAAACTTAATATTCTACGTGAAGGAAAACTTCGCGGTGTTGCGGTATTGCGGGTGCGTTAATTAGATACAAATGATGTATACGTAAGTAAATTAAATCTACATACGAATACCTATATTTGTCTTTTATAAGGATGATGACAGACACGGGCGGATCCAGGGGGGGGTCATGGGGTCATGACCCCCCCTGGGCTGGTTCTTTTGTATTTTTGAGCCTTGTCAGTACTGTAACAACATTAACAGCAAATTAGCATATGAATACCTAAAATTTGAATAAAAGTTTCAAAAAAATTCGCGCTCGCTACGCTCGCGCCTGATTATTTCCTATTATTTTTACCAGACTGCGTATGAAGGAGGGTTATGTTTTTCCAATATTTGTATATGTATGTATGTATGTGGGTATGTTTCTATATGATTGCCTACAAGCCTAAACGGCTTGACCGATTTTGATGTGCGAGATGTCGTTAGATTTGTTAGAACTCCAATGAGCTTTTTCGTAATAAATAAGTGATTTCACTAGATTTTTTCTAAATGATGCACATCTATAATCTTTTACAGCGGTTTTGCGCATACTTCATAAAAAATTATGTTTGTAATTTTCTATAAAGTCATATGTTTGAATTTAATTAGGAATAATACATTTGCAATCAATGCATTCAAATGGTTGTATTTATATTTTTTTGTAAACGTAAAAGTCGTTCTTATCCTGTCGGATATTTTTCTCTTAACACAGATAATTGTTTGGGTTTTCTGGGCCAAAAAAACCTAGGACACGCTAACAAGTTCAATTAATCAAATCACTTTCAAGGTTTAATTTTAAAAAACTTCTAAATTTTCGTGCTCGCTTCGCTCGCGCATATTTACTAATTATTTTGGCATAAAAATACTGTGGTCTCACTAATACGAGAAATAAAGTATATTACTATAAAAACACTACTAAAAATTGATAAAAAGTTTAAAAAAAATTTCGTGCTCGCTTCGCTTGCGCATAATTATTTCCTATTATATTTGCTTTTACCCGACTGCGCAAGGAGGCAAACCTAAACGGAAAGCCTATTTAAATTTTCGCGCTCGCTTCACTCGCGCATATAATTACTGACCAATGAATTCATTCCTGGCTACGGCCTTGGTGACTCCCCCCCCCCCCCCCCCCCCACTGGCGCCAAAGCTGGATCCGCCCTTGATGACAGAGAGAGACGTGGAACAAAAATACATTCTGGATTAATTGTAAGCGACAAACGACGGAGACAGGGCCGTAGTTAGGGATTGGGGAGCATGGGGGGGGGGGGGGAGGTATGTAAATTTTTCGACCAATTTAATATTTGATGATGATTAAAGATGGAAGCGGTTATCAATTCCGTTGTGTTTTTAAATATTTGTTACCTCGTCTTCCTCATCTCACTCCGTTATACATATATGTATAAACCGATTTGTTTTTTATTATTTGAAAGGATACTTTCAGATTGGTCCCAAATTTTGTTTAAATCGGTTCAGTGGTTTGGTTTTTACTTTGTTGTAACTAGCACCATTCGCGTATTTTTTTTTCCACACATTAGTAAACCTGTTTAGTGTAAAAAAAAATAATCTCAAGAAACTGCTTATAAAAAAATCCAAGTTCCGCATGCTTGTTAAACCATTAGTTTCTTGCTGATAATGATAACAGAGCCACACGCCACGGGAGAAGCACAAACAAAATTAGACATGTACTTTTATGTCTGGGGTGGATAGAATTATTTAAAAAAAGTCTTTATAATTTATGCAAGTAATATGCATGTCTCAAGAAAAGATTTCAACATCATAGCCTTGATTGACCTAAATACTAGATGAGATTAGCGCAGCACGCTTTCGCCATTTATTCTGTCAATTTTTTTTATATCACTCTGCATTTACACCTTTCACACGCATTACATCTTTCACATAACTTATTCCCATCCTAAAAAATGTTTATATAAACGTTATATGGGAGACTCGTTTTCGTCTACATTTGTTTTTTTTTGCTCAAACTTCCATTTTTATCTCAGGGATTCGTTTTCATCTACATTTGTATTTTTTTAACTTACATTTTTATCTCATCATCAAAATGTTATTTTGCAGATTTCCGTATTTCAGTATGTCATCTGTCTTTTGTATAAAATATGTTGTAGCAAAATCAACCGTTCAATTAACAACCTGGGTTTTTACTATGTGCCGTTCAATAACCTTCCTGAACTATACATTGCAATAGCGTCTAACGGTCTAATATAACATGTAGTCAACTGGTTGGTCGATGGTCTTTCATGCAATAGGGTGGAAAATTTCAGCGTAACGGCAAAGTCTTCAGTTTAAATCTTCGCATTTTTCAGTCATCCGTGAAATCCGCGCAGTGGCATGTGCCATTGCCACTGCGCCGAAATATCGGAAACTCATTAAAAATACAAAGCACGGCAAATATCCTGTGAATGATGATTACAATATATTGAATAACCTGTGATAGTTTAGAAAAGTGTATAATTGTGTATTTATAATATGTTATTGAATAGGTTTCGGGTTAAAGGTATTTTATTTTCTCAGAAAGAATATACATTCACTTATTAATACAAAATTTTATTAATTATTGTTTGTCTAATTGCTCAACTAATACGGCACTGGCGGCTAACATGCAAAACTAATTTTGCGTTTAAAAGTTTAGGAAAATAAAATAAAACATGTTACCACGACGCTTCTGCCAAAACTGAATAGTATCGTTGACATTTATTGTACAACATTGTATATAAATAATTATAGTTTAAAAAATACTGAAACAACCGACTTCAAAAAGCGAAATATTGCTTAAAAAATAAACTACTGAGAAAAAACAACGATCTAGGTGAGCCGTTTCCAGCTGGTTCTACGCTAATTTAAAGATTCGCCCAACGCACGCAGCTATCTCTCTCGCGCATCACAACATTTTTAAACATATAAAATCATTGAATAGGGATATTAGAAAAGTTAGAGCTAAATTTGTTTATTTAGAGAGGAGAATTTGTTTATTTAAACTTGTGTTGTGGTGAATTTGTTTATTTAAACTTGTGTTGTTTTGAATATAAATACTATATTAGTATTCATATTCAAAACAACACAAGTTTAGGAAACATAAAAAATGGTTGTGATTTATTCATAAAGGGCCTTACCGAAAAACGTTATTTACTTTAAATAACATCTTAAATTCTCTGTTCTCAGTTCCCAATTCTCTTCTTTCCGCAAGTGTCATTATAGTATCAGCGAGAAGTTGACAACATATGTTTCATCAAGCACTTGAGTGTGGGCAAGTGAAATAAAGTGGCGAAACGTGTATTTTGACGTTGTAGGTAAAACTCCATAAAAGCTTTCAGCAAAGTCGCCACCACTTTACTGAAACGGGACTCGAATTTGTAAATGACTGTATATGTGACTTAGATTGTGACTAAAACATTTATAACATTAAATGCTCTTAGCGGATCCAAATCCAATTAACTCCCCCCCCCCCCTCCTTTATCGGTTAAACGGTTGAGTTTGAAGATATGAAAAAATTGGGGCTAGTAGAATATATGATGAAATTAAAAGGAAATATCACGACTAAGTAGGCTTTAAAAGTTATCGAGTTGGAGGTTATGAAGAAGTGTAATTTTAAACTTTTGCATGAGCTTTATTAGGTATTATTAATATAAAATGTAGCCAATGACACTCGGGAAGTAAAGACAAATCTAACGACACGTCGCATATCAAAATCGGTGAAGCCGTTTAGGCTGAAGGAGGTAATTTAGAAAAGAAAGATACATACCTTCATACATACGCTCGAAAAACAAAACCCTCCTTCTTGCGCGTTCAGGTAAACAACACTTTTTGTTTCCATTCTGCAATTTTTTTTCTTTTTTTTTAAATAACAAAACTATATTTATTTCAGATATACATATTATCATATAAAGACATTATTAAATTCTGCTAATTGAGTTTTGGTAACTTAATATACATATTTTGTTAAATGTATATTGCGTAGTAAACTATAGTAAACGTGCGACCAATTCTCTAATACCCAATATACGATATCAATAAAGTGGCATACCCGGGAATAAATTTAAAAATAGTGTCGCATAAAACACGGACTCATATTTCACGGAGAGTTTGTGACAGACGTATTGCGTTCACTTCCCAAGGGATATTGGAGTATTCAAATAGAAAACACTAGGCTGTTCGTATACTAGGTGACACGACTTAAGGAGGTTTTCCACCGCGAGCGGAGCGAGCCCATTAAGCCGAGCCCTACGTTTACATCGCAATACAAAAATGCATAAATCTGTTTCCACCAACAAAGAGTCGAGAGAAAATGACAAAGAGGGGAAAAGAATAAAAATGAGTTCGCCGCTCATTTCTAGAGAACGGAGCGAACTCATTAATGAGTCCTTTCAACACGCAATCGAATTTTACATAGTAGTGTTTCCACCGATATAGAGGTGAGCAAAGATAACGAAAGAGTAAAAATGTGTCCGCTGCGTCGCAGTCTTCAAGTGAGCTTGTACGCTGTGGATATCAAAATTAATTTTTCATTTCTCATTTTCAGTTTATCTTGCTCAGCTCTTTTCTTTCGCTCATTTCTCTTTGGCGGTGGAAATCAAACTCCCGAACTCTTTCTCGATGGAAAAGCAATCCTATTTTATGTAAACGAAGACCGCTCCGTTAGACATCTCTAGTTCATTCCTCTTTGTTGGTGGAAAACGCACTTTAGAAGTGGCATCTAAGATCATAAGTGAAATTTTTATGTCTAATTACTTCCAAACTGAAGCGTGAGTCAAACGTATATAAAGTAGCGCAAAAATAGAGATTCGCAGCTCGAATTTATATTAGCTATACCGTGCTTATGTTTGCGAAGAATTATTCATGATCAAATACTTAGCAAATCGAAAAACACAAGCGCAAGGAAGAGTAAAGCTTCCTTGTCATCTGCCTCAAAACGAGATTCATAAGATCGAAAATCTACAAACTTGAGCATAAGATACTTCTCGTTAGGATATTTTAGAATACATGTATTATATTCGCGATATGGCGCATACGAAATTGTTCTTGAGCAAAGATACAATACGTGGCACTCATGATAACATGTATCAACAAGAGTGGAGGTAAGTACGAATAATATTCGTCGGTAGATTGAAGGACCTTTCATACTACGCTTGTTATTTCTAACCGTATTCAAAAGGAGGTTCTCAATTAGATTGTATGTTTGTTACGCAATTAGCCGATTATGGATTGATTGTGATGTTCGTTTTTGGTTTGGTAGGTTATATTTCAGAGGTTAAAATATGTATATTATTTAATAATACTCTTAAAACAGGTTTTTATCAACATAAAAATTAATTATACATTACTATCTACACATTAAGACTATTAAAATTTTTTTTTTAAAATAAATACCTATATATACAGAAAACAAATAAAATAAAAACTTACTCAAAAAGTCCACTGGTAGTGGGAAAAGTGGCAAGAATACTGGCAGCATTGCCACGTTGGATGGCAATGCTTACTTTTTGGGCAAAGTAGGAGCCAGCATTCTGGTCAGAGGTAATTCCATATGTGATCAAAATCGGTTCAGTATTCTGGTTTTTAAAACAAAATAACTGGAAAAAATATGTGATCTAAGTAAACAAAATTGCGTACTTATTATGAAGTCTGTTGTTTCAGTTTTTTAAACTATAATTATATTATAAAGCATTCTTTATATTGCTTTGATATAATATAGCAAAATCACAATCTCTAAAGAAGTGTCAGTATTTTTTATGTGCTATGGGTTTGACGTGAACTTTTTTTATTCATAAAATAATATAGTTCCGTAACTCATCTCAATTTATGAATATGTTTTTAAAACAGAATACCTTGGGATACCTACTTTAAATGAAAATTGCACGAAATCTTCATTTCGTACTTCTCTAAGAACGTATTTGAAGGACAAAAAGGGAACGAAAAACGAAAAGGGATATGTTTTAAAGCTACTCGGGATTTTGGGAACGCGAAATTCGTCGATCTGTTTTATTTACACTAGCTTGCTTTATGTTATTTCGAATGTTAACATTGTAAAAATGATGTTGTTTTAAAGAAATACATGGACAAGTGAAATGAAGTAATAGTCTTTTCTTGTTGTCGACATAACTTCATAGAAGCTATCAGTAAATTCAGCTGAGCCGTGCGTGACAAAGACTGACTATAATGCGACTTGACAATAACAAATGCGCAAACCACACGAGTCCAATATCTCGAACAGGAGGAAAAAAAGTAGCAAGCTACTCTACATTGCTAATATTATAATTCTTACTGGGGTGCTTGCTTTGCTTAGAGACTAAGAGCGGGCCGTATGTTTACTCACCTCATCGGGTAACAAGATGTGACCTATCTAGGATGACGCACATTAATAAAGTGTCTCTAAATGCACAGGGTTGCCTTGGCTAAACCTGGAGCATTTTGTACAATCAGCGTAAATGTGACAATTTTTTGTGTCCACCACCTTATCGGGTAATAAGTAGTACTTTCGAAAGTGCCTATCTAAAAGTACCTAAATAGTAGTGCATGGTTGCATAAGTCTCATCTTGTTTTTGATGACGTTATTGGTATTGTTTTTGGCACCCTAACATTAGACAGAGTCATGAAAGCTCCAGGGTTAGGCGAGGCAACTATATTGATTTTGGCACATCTCGATAGGTACTTTCAAATGTACTACTTCTTACTCGATGGTGGTGGATACCCCAAAAAAATCATCACATTTTTGCCAACTATACAAAACGCTCCAGGTTAGGTCCAGGCCTAGGCAACTGTACATTTAGAGACACCTTACTAATGTGCATCATCCTAGATAAGTCACATCTTGTTACCCGATGAGGTAGGTTAAGATACGGTCCGCTCTTAGTCTATTATTGTTTATCACTGCCATCAGTATCAGATCACTCAAACGCGTGTATTTACAAGAACATATCGCGGTTTACGAGCACCATAATACGCGTTCCAGTTTCCACTAACGCGCCTACTCTCGCGTCAAAACACACCTACATTTGTGTAAGCAATAGTTATTTTTAAATCTTTCATTGAACTTGTTCGGCTAGTAAGCTGTCTTTATCGAGCGTATAATAGGATTTTGACACAGAACACTTAATAGTACCTAAATGCACAAAAATTCACTCCGCACTCGACAACTCGCACGACTCCTGCTATGTCGCGATAAAGCGCAAGTCAACTTGCACAAGCGCTAAGTATCTACTTTGATATTAACCTACAGACTCATATAAAATGCAATGTGCATCTCATTCTGCAATCAATTCTGCATCTCTTCAAGCAAAATACAGAGGTAATCAGTCGTTGGTTCGTCATAAAGCAGCCTGTAGCCTTTGAGTGATCGTTGTTGGTTCGTAGTAGCCTGCCTCGCCTGTAGCTGGTAGCCTTTGTTGGAGTGATAGTTTTATTCGAAATTTCGGTAGTAAGTGGAGCCAGAAATCTATCAAAATTTGTGCATGACTACAATGACATGTTACTATCAAGTATTTACTGTTACTTAAAAAAAAAAAAAGTTAAAAAAATGAAATGTAATTGCTTATAAAAGGCACGGACCCTAAAGTCTGTGGAGCTCAATTTTTCAAATAAAATAAAAAAAGTATTTACTGACTTTGAGATGCCCATTAGCGTTCGAATAATGTTTCACACTTCAAAAATTATTCGAACACAGAGTTGAGAAGCAAATTGTACAAAATTTTGCTTACCTGTCTTGTAGCGACGGGCAGAGTGACGATATAAGACTTAAAAAGCTTGTTATAAGTTGCTTTACTCGACTTGTCACTCGCATTCTAATTTCTAAGCTTATTACTTCTATCCCTGTAGCTTGTAGCCTATATCTAAATTACAGAATGCGTCTGGCCTGTATAAGCAGTTAGATTTTATCTATAGAGAGAGAGGTTAAAGCATATTGAAAAACCGAATAGTTGAATTCTTCCCTTCGTTGAGTTGGTCCCTTCTAAGTTGAGTGAACATAGTATTATGTTACGTTTGGTGTGACGTTTAATTCAACAACAAAAATAATGTTGAAATAAAATTTTTATTTCAACCACAAACATAAGTTTTTATAACCCAAAATTACTTAATAAAAAATTGATAAAAAACCATTATTTTTTGCGCTCGCTACGCTCGCACTGTATAAGATATGGGACAAGGCAACATGGGAGCCACGGACGATTTTTTTTGTATGTTTCTTCACCGATTACTCAGCCAATCGTGCATTGATATTGATGATTCTTTTTGTATTTGGTACTTCATACTTCAGAGGTGATCCCATGTAAACTTTACCAAAATCGATGCAGTATTTTGGTTTTTATAACAACATAAATGATAAAATATCATCCAGGTGCCTGTAGAAAAGTGAACAGCAAGTCGCGTACATATGTATTGTATTGCGTATTTTAAAGTCGGTATTTTAAGTTTTTTTACTATAATTATGTTTAATCGAAACGTTGGTTCTTGTATTTTTCCACGATAGTTATCTATCCAAACAGACGCGAATCTATTAATGTTAGCAATTTACTTTTCTCTATTTCTTGGAAATATGATTATCCCATGGCTAAGTAAAAAAACTGCTATGTTAGCTATAGTGGCACGTCGCACAGGGCTCAAGCGAGGCGACGCACACAGTAATTGAGTTTACTTTCCTTAAATGATTTGCCGTGAAAAGCTTTTCCTTGTGCACTGCCCGCTCCGTAATGCTGCCATTGTTCTTTTAAGCCCGTCTTTGTCTAGAACAGATGTTGTCCTCTTTATGGTAAATTTCAAGAACATCGTAGGTAGTTGTATAATTTTTGTTTTGTTTTCAAACAGTACTTCTAATGAAACAGATAATTATTTAACACTTATTTTATTAAAATCCGTTGAATCGTGATGTGCTAAGATAATACTAATTTTTATTGTAAAGTTTTCGAATGGAACAACAAGAAGAAAGAAGAAGAATAACTTGTGAAATTAAAAATCAAGTAGATTGGTAGTTTTATTTAATACAAAACGTATTAAAAAGCATAAAACATTTTAGAAACATACCACAAGCACTTTAAATTAAATTAACATACCAGAAGTACTAAAAATAATAAAGAACGCGCGTAGGAGTCCCGCACTTCTTATGCCACGTGGTTAAAATAAAAAATTACGCAACAGCTAACATTACCCAGCCAGTATTGGGTAGACCTAAGTGTGTAGATTAAAAAAACTGGCTTGCCGAACAGGCATTCTATGAGTTCGATGAAATAAAAAAGATTAAAGAAACAATTTGACACAACATTATACATGAGTATTAATATATTTGTATGTGACAAAGATGTGACATATAAAATTTTGTTATTATTGTTATTATTTTTTCCTTTCCATTATTATTATTATTATATTATAGTTTGTTTTGACTTATAATTTGACATTTGTAATTTAATTATGTACTCTGGACATTTGTTATTTATTATGTTTTTCTTATTTGATAAATATTTTGGTTGTACCTATTTTATAATATTTTCGAACAATGTTAACATTGCTTGAAGCAATAATGATTATTTTTTACATTTTCGTTCATTTGACTCGTAACTTAATTTTTGTTACCAATAAATATGACTATGACTATAACTATGTACGGGTGAACGCCGAATTCAAATTAATTTTCATTGAATATTCGGACTTTATTCAAAATTTTTGATTAGTACTAGGTAAGCCCGGATAAACCTAAGTTTACTTATTCTTCTAGCATTACCCGTAACATTTATACATATTTCGTAATTTATCTGTTTTAGCATATGCAACTATCTTCGACAACAGTGTATTATACTTTAGGTGAGATGTAGTCAAACGCTTATCAAACTTAAGCGTAACCTAGGGGAAAAACTGAGATCACATCTTCTTCAATCTTTTTCTTCACAGGTTTGTCTGAAATTTACTCCTACGATTTTAGGTTACCGCAAGTTTTCTCGAACTTTCCCGATACGAGTGCAATTTCTTTCAAGAAGTTCGATTATTTTACAATACCGTAAGTATCCTGACACTACTGGACGCACCTAAATCAATTTGGACATGACATCTCCGAACATAGCAATAGAAAAATGATACAAGGAAATGATACAGACAAATGAAAACACCCATTATATTGGAGACCTTCATAATTTAATATCACTATCGTTAGTTTTAGACGTAACATATTTGGTTACATTGTTTTGATATCAATAAAGTTTAGTAGGTATTCCAATTTCAGCGAGAAAACTGTTATATGGCTTTGTTCACTTCTATAATAGCTAACCCTTGGTTACCTAATTGTAATCCGAATTATGAAATATCGAATATAATTTCCAACGCGCCGGCGACCGCAGCGTAGCAAGACCAGCCACGAGATGGACAGATGACCTCTCTTTTTGGAAGTCCATGGGGGAAGCTTATATCCAGCAATGGACTTCTTATGGCTGAGGTGATGATGATCATTTATAAGATGATCAATTCTATGGCCCTTCTATCCAAAAACAAATATTTTTTTTAAAGATATTTATCAAAATGAAAACATACGACTTACAAACTGGCCTTGTGGCTCAGTTGGTAGTGTGTTTACGTCTACCTGCTGAACTGAAAGGTCGTGGGTTCAATCCCCACCCAGGGCAAACATTTGTGTGATGAGCATGGATGTTTGTTCTGTGTCTGGGTGTTTCTATGTATCATATGTATATATTTATAAATAAAAAAAACTATATATGTATTCTATCAGCCATCTAGTTCCATAGTACAAGCTTTGCTTAGTTTGGGCTAGATGGTGTTGTGTGAAATGTCCACAAATATTTATTTATTTATTTATTTAAAAACTTTTCTTCTTCTTTTCTTAAACTTAATTTGTCTACGAGTATCTCATTAATCAACACCACCACCTTTACATATACTTTTCCAACACATCCCAAGGTTGTCTGGAAAATATCGTTTTTAGCGATAAGACCGCTTTTTGTGCCATTTTCTTATGTGTTTATTGTCATATTACTTTATGTGGTGTAAATAAAGTATTATTGATTGATTGATTGAAACTTATAGAATCAAAAACTCCTATCAAATCAAGTAAAACATTTGGAATCAGACAGACCCATGAAACGGATTCGGGCAAGTAAGATTCACACAAATATTTTTCGGATTATAGATAGGTTACCCTAACTATAGTGCATGGATGCACTATAGTTATATGTGACTTTCAGTTACACGAACCCCAACTAGGATAATTTATTTTGTTATTAACTCGTTTTACGACAGCGCTTTTATAGTAGGAGTCATTTTTTCGGTACATATTTACTATTACAACACAAATAAAATCATCAGATATAGGTATTCCTAGCACGCTGTGTGGCTATGCTCGGGGTCTCTCTGCAAGATCGTATCAGAAACGAAGATATCAGTAGACGTACAAAAATCACCGACATAGCACAGCGGATTGGCAAGTTGAAATGGCAGTGGGGAGGGAACATAGCATGTAGAAGTGACGGCCGATGGGGCCGAAAAGTTCTCGAATGGAGACCACGACCCGGCAAGCGCAGCGTAGGAAAACCAGCCACAAGTTGGACAGAAGATATCATACAAGTGGCTGGAAGACGCTGGATGCAGGCCGCTTCCAACCGGTCTCTTTGGAAACCCATGGGGAGGCCTATGTCTAGCAGTGGACTTCTTGTGGCCGAGATGACAATGATGTTTAATGAGCTTCTATTCATATTTTTTTATAAAAAGAGGCAGACGGCTCACTTAATCGTAAGCGATAACCATCCCGCAACACCAGTGGCATTGCTGTGGCTTCAGACTTCATAGAGGTACTTGTAGACATCCTTTTGATTGTTGAAGCTCGGCGGGAAAATCTTCTCGCTCGTTTTTTTGTCAATTCAACTTGTTCATAAAACTTGTCTATGCGACAGACGCACCCGAAAAAAACGTGCATCACGGCAGCCGACTTACCTTACCGACTCAATTTGATGTCAATTTTCTTGGCTGACTTGTAAAAAAATTAAGGTATTCGAATTCCCTTCTGAAATGGGTTATACGCAAAATCTTTTAACATCGACGAACCACATCTCATCTCTGTCGAAATCCAATCCAATAAATAAATATCTAGCGCATGAATGTCGACGTTCAATATAGACTGTAAATATAACAAGTAAATATTCCCCTTCCTTAATTTACGATCATGGAAAGAAATATAATCATAATATAATAAATGACATCGGGTTACGTTGCGCATTGATTTATGAGGTAGTCATGAACCGAAAGACAATGGATTTTTTTTCTGATATACATATAAACGTCTACTGAGGACACAGTGTTTGATCGGATATACATATAAAGATTTCATTCTCTGCTTCCTGAGAGCATAAATAAATCTTGGGATTTTCAACGCTAGAGTGATAACTTCTAGATTACTTGATAGATAACTTCTAGATCGCCGAGCTCACTTGAAAAAATAGTTGGTGTGCGTACCTACTTGGGTAGACGTATTTCAAGACGATTAAAAGAAATAATAATTACAGTTTTTTTTTGCTACGCTCTAATGTATTTGATTAATAACTTAGTGCATGAAATGTTTTCGAACTTGCGTAAGCGGTTCTGGACAATCAACATTGTTAAATCACTGGGTGGGTGGATGGGTGACCAGATAGTCTAATATCCCGCTATAGGACGACCTTCACCGAGCTGGTTAACGGATGAAAAGTATTTTATATTCAATTAAATATGTCAATAAATATATTGCAAATGGGACAACCCATTTGCAATATATTTATTTAAAAAAAAACAGTCCAGAATATGATTAATATTTTTTTTTTTAAACATTTCACTGGTTTGGTTAATAGACAAATTCAATGTATTTATGTGTAAATAATCTTTATTTTAATTTAACTTTAATTCATTAACCAGACTGGTGCAAGTTACTACTATCGATTTACCTGTTTATACCTGCCTACCCAAGAGTTGTGACGGGAAAAAAATAGTCAACCTAACGTTTGCATATTCTATGGGCTTCATAGTTTCGATTGGTATGGAATTTGTCTACAGTGATAAATTAAAAAAAAAAAAAAACAAAAAAAAAACTGGGCTGAATTTTTTTAGACAACCCATTTGCAATATATTTATTGACATATTTAATTGAATATAAAATACTTTTTATTCATTAACCAGCTCGATGAAGGTCGTCCTATAGCGGGATCTTAGACCAAGAAGGATGGGTAGCATTTACGGCCTGTTCGCTGCTTGCTTTATTACTGATATTCTTCTTTTTTGTATTGGACCCGCATTAAAGCATTTGCCAGTGTCAAGTATTAGGATTTTTTCAAGTTTCTTGAATAAAACTAGTTGTAAATGTTCTAGTCACAATCTAAGTCACGTATACAGTCAATTTATAAGTAGAGTCCTGCTTCAGTAAAGTGGTGGCGACTTTACTAGAAGCTTCTATGGAGTTTTGCCGACAACGAAAAATCACACGTTTTACTGTTTTATTTCACTTTCCCACACTCACGCACTTTATCGAACACTTAATGAATAAAACAGCACCATTTTTATAGCATTAATGTTCAAAATAACACAAGTATAAGAAAATAAAACAAAGCAACAACACGTTACTAAGACGTTCCCGCCAAAACTCCTATTACTGATATTGTCTATTATTTCAAGTCATCTAAGTTGTTGATGTTGTTGTTTACTTTTTGGAATTCTGTACTTTTCATAAGTACCTTACAGGTTGATATTTCAATACAATTACTGTCATACTAGTACACCAACTAAATCAGAAATATGTAAATATTATGATGTAACTGTATTTATTCTGATCGTCGTATCGCGGAGGAAATGAGCTTCGGCGTGTGACAGTTTCATACTTGCGCATGAATTGGGAAATAGGATATTTGATTGGGGCGTCACGCGCAAAAATACCATATTTATACCTACTTGTACGTCTTATCTTAATGTAGTCAAGTTAATTTCTTCGTGATTTTCCAACGTACACTTGCTAGATCGTAGATAAGTATGCACTTTACCACGATTGTTCATTTTCCTAAGATTTGTGCTAAACGGTTTAATTTCATAGCCGGACAGCGAAGGAATGAAACAATTTACCGGCTACTTTTTTCTCAGAGAGTTTCAAGATGTGTGTTTTCCAGGTCTAAGTGAATCTTTTAAGTCTGCGTGCTAGATCTTCGAGCACATATTCGCTTTCCAACAGGCGAGTTGGTGATGAATGCGTACTTATTGGCGCTAGAAATAATAAAAAAATCAAGTAATTTTATTAGAAGAAAAATAAAATAACCGCTTAACACTCGATACCTATTTATTTAGAAATATACCTATTTATTTCTCGTGTGTTTCCAAAGGACGAAAAACGTACAGAAGCAGTCTAGTTAACCAAATAGAATCTATAAGGTAAATCTATAAATCTTAATAATGAATTGTATAACTTACTTTAGGTATTTTGTTTTATTTCAATGTTTTATTTTAGTGTCCATTGTTTCTTCTTATTCTGTTGTAGTTAGTTTAAACAGGGCTTATCCAATTCAATCGTACTCTGACAGATATGACATAGGTCTTCATACGTATTTCAGAAACTATTATTTGTTAGGCGAAATAACAATTTATATTGAAGGTAAGCAATACTGTATTGCGTAAGCAATAAAATATTAGCTTAAAGTACGACCTATTTATATGTTTTTACAGTTATGTGAGGGAGCCAGTATCGTTTTACTAGCATAACTGGCAGTTATTCGCGATTTGTGTTAGTTCACTGTTTGACCACGTCCACACGTATGTTGGTCGGTACGTACGTTGGGTGTACTCATTGGCGACCCACAATGTGCGCAGCGGAGTGGAACTGAGCCATCAGTCGAGTGTGAACTACCCTCAATGCCGCAATCAATATCATAAGTAACGACTGACCGACGGACCGGTTCAATTTATTTGTTTCAAATTTTTTATAGACACTGGACGGGTAAATGCAATAAATATCTAAAATTTTATTAGTAAACGTCATGATTAAACTTAATATGGTTTAGTTTTATTTCAGATCACAGGAGGCTAGAGAAGACACGAATTTTACACCCGACTGCGTAAGAAGGAGAGTTATGTTTTTCGAGTATGTGGGTATTTATGTATGTACGTTTCTTTACGATTTCGATACGTGGAATACGTTGTATCACAAACATTTCATACAATTATTTTTTTACGTAGTAATAGGTTTGCGCTTAACCGCTTGACCTTGTCTTATGGGTTTATCATATTATTTTTTAATTTTCGGGGCTATAGTATGATAATTAGACTGTGAA
Source organism: Lycia hirtaria (assembly GCA_947563715.1). Lineage (NCBI taxonomy): Eukaryota > Metazoa > Arthropoda > Insecta > Lepidoptera > Geometridae > Lycia > Lycia hirtaria. The sequence goes on along the minus strand of OX387379.1, from coordinate 13,043,879 downwards.
TCTTCAATTGTTTTATAAGTGCAATGTGAATCTTCAGAGGTGCGCCATGAATATATATATACTTTCGAATGTCAAATTCTCATCTTTTCTGGATTTCGTGAAATTATATTTAATCCTCATTGCCTCATGCTGGAAACGAAATGTGGGTTTAACGTCTAAAAGGTATACGTATACATTTACTCGTTTGTAGATTTGAAAACATACTGATACAATATTCCGATTTTATTGCAGTTTTTAGGGTTCCGTACCTCAATAGGAAAAAACGGAACCCTTAAAGGATCACTTTGTTGTCCGCCTGTCCGTCTGTCCGTCCGTCGGGTTCAAGACCTTTATCTCAGGAACGCGTGAAGGTATCAAGTTGAAATTAAAACCATATTCGCAGATCCATAGTATCTTGCTGCAGAAAGAAAAATAAAGTTTCTAAGTTTTCGTAAAAAAATTTTACAGCCTAATATATCGTAAAAAACGCACATTTCGATACTCACAAGGGAATCAAAACCTATGGGGTACTTCCCGTTGACCTAGAACAATTAAATTTGGCAAGAAGCATTGTGTTACACATATAGGATAAAATCCGAAAACTGGTCATTTTTAATTTAATCACAAAAAATAGTGTCTTTATGCAAGGAATGAAGGTTTTAAAGTGAATTAACCGTATCGTGTGGGATATCATATGAAAGAGCTTCAGTAGCATAAGCTAAAACAGGTTTTTAATTATTTTTACGATGTATATTTTTCGGTTTATGAAGGAAAATATAAAAAAATATATGATTTCCCCCTTTTATCTATTAGTATGTACAGTGTCTGTTTCTGGACAAAGAATTCTTTGAATTCTTTCTTACTCACGCACCAATTTCTTAAATCGTAAAAGTTCCAGTCAACATAATTTCTAGTGGGTCAAACTTTTAGTACCTTGTTCGATGATATTTTTGAGTACATCTACGATATCTGGGTCACTTTGAAGAAAACCTTCTTGGCAGGCTAAAAGACACGGCAAGAAGACGCTGGATGAAGGCCGCTTCCAACCGATCTTTTTCGAAATCCATGGGGAGGCCTATGTGCAGCAGTAGACTTCTTGTGGCTGAGATGATGATGATGAGTAAAGCTCATGCCAAATATGTTGATACTAAAGTAGTATTTGATCCAAAATATCCACCACAATATATTCGAAACAACTTGTAACATTTTGGAGCATTATCACCATAGCGTTACTCAGCCGTGTATAGTTGTTTACCCATACGTTCTGACACGAGGGGCGAGTTGCCGTATTACGGTGAATTTAGCAATTTCATGCTCAATTGTGTGCTTTAACGGTCAGCATTTTCTGAAGTGGACTCTAGCATCTGTCTGTTTCGCTTTTGAAAATAATGATAGTATATCTAATGTTGTGTTAGTTATATGATGATAATCTTTTTACCCTACTGAGAAAGAAGGATGATTATGTTATTTGGTGCATGATATGGGCAATGGGTATGTATGTTTTTTTCTATAATTAACTTCTCCAGCCTAAACGGGACAAATTTTTTGACTAATTTGCATGGTGTCTTTAGATTTGTATTTAATTTCTGTGTGTCATAGGCTAAATTTGTAACTCCGACCCAAAATAGGGGTGATATATAAGTTTGATATGTGTATCTGTGTATCTATAATCGGGGGCTTAAGAGTTTTATAAACTTATACTTGTTTGTGATAATGATAATAATACAATTAGTATAAATAATAAAAATTGCATTCCTACGTAACCTAATTTTACAAAGAAGTGATTTTACGAGAATATTTCTAAAGAATGCTCATTTGTATACCTACATCTCACAATGGTATTGCGCATTTTTTATTATGAAACTTATATTAAACTTAACCCAAACGTAAGTTACAGCAAAATTGTTCTTAAGTAGTCGGGTTTTTAGATTACGGTTGTGCCTTCGCCAAGATGAGATTTGATTTTCTTTTATGTAACAAATCAGACGTGTGTTGTCCGATCATACTGAGAGATTTGGCATACATTATGAAATGTTGATTTAATCTAATAATATAGTAGCCATTTGATGACGGAGCCTAAGTGTTTTTGTAATGCTGAAGGGAATGCTTATTTATCTTTTATGGGACTGACTGTGTAAAGAGGGGACTTATAATTTTAACAGTCCATATTATTTAACCGATTTTAACAAATATGAAAAAACTATTATTTGATTGTATAATTCAATTTTACACTTTCGAGAATTTTTAATCGTATTTACATTTTTTTGTCATTGGTGTTAAACAAAAAAAGTAAAATGAAATGAAATATTAATTATTGCTTTATTATATGAATTTGACAAATGATTTGGCATTGTATAAAGTCTTAAATGAAGAATAAGCATGTCTGATAATGTCTGTTTAAAATGACCATATGATCAATACCCTTTAATATTGTAATACTTAAAATAAAACTTTTTTTTAAAAGTATTTTAGGTTATCTGACAAATGCGTATGCATGCATACTTACTTAGATACACCGATTAACAAATATTTAACCCTCCCTTTTACTTCTTTACGACGCCACAGTCGGGTAAAAATTAGTTTTCATGACTTTGACGGGAAATATCTCGCAAATGGTACGTTTAACATAAATATGATGTAACAAACCCTTCCTTTATTTTAAAATCCCTGTTCAATGAAAATACACATGCTGCGGTGGGGTGACAAAAACTTTTTTCTTGACATGCTCCCTAGAGGGCGCCATATTCAATCTAATGTGACATCACATAGTACCTACCAGCGGACAAACAAGACGCTTCTAAAGACACCTCATTTGTCAGATTATAATAAGTAGCTTAGAAGTTTTAAAGGAACAGATGAACATATATACATACATATCGGCCAAAAACTTAATCCTCCCTTTTGCTTCGCCGTAGCCGGGTAATAACAGAATGTTCTACGAAGTCTACGAAGCTCTACGCCGCTACGATGCTACGAGAATTGAAACTAGGCTGCGTACTGCGTAGGTCCTTTGAATTTTTGAACATTTCCTTATGTAAGCGGCCTTTCCCGTAAACTGTATCCATTTCTAATGTTCCCACATACAAAATTAATTGTCACTTAACGGGTAGTAACTAACGTTGATGAAACGGAATAGAGTTGTGTGTAGATTATCGACGGTGATATTAAATATTAATTATTCAAATTATTATTAACGTCGTTGATTTCACGGTTAAGTATAATCCAAACTAAAGCGAGATTGGTAATCGGTAAGCTATGTGAAGCTTCTGTGTGAGTGAAAGTGCCTTTGATTGGGTTTTTCATTAGGGGAGATACAAAGCAGAGTTAATCACTTAAATATATTAATATTTAAGTGATTAACTCTGCTTTGTATCACTCAAATATTAATCATTTTTACCACTGGCACATTTACTGAATCTCTCGCTTCTTTGAAAGTCTTTATCGTAAAAAAGTACCGTTTATTTAATCACACTAATATTATGTAATCGAAAGGAACCCTTTCTTTTGATCTGTTTGTTACCTTTTCGAACAACTGAATTAATGAATATGAATAAATTAGTATAAATATAGCTGAGAACCTAGAGATTAGCTCTTTATTGTACACCAAATAAACAAACAAAAATATTACAGAACATCTTACAAAGCTAGTGCGATATCAGGCGGCTTTATTGCTAAAAGAGATCTCTTCCAGAAAACCTTAGTATGGAGATCAACAGATAAAATAACGGGTGTGCAATAGCAGAGACAATAGATATAGCTATAGTATACTAGTATAGTAAAAATAAGATTTGTGACAACATAAAAGACAACTAAGTATATTGTTATTTAAATGAATGTACTGGTGTTTTGAAATACATTTGACACAATTTCATAATGATATTATAAACGCTAATTTTGTTACCTTTACACGCTCAAACGGCTGAACCGATCGTTATGAAAATTAGTATAGAGATAGCTTTGGATCTGGAGACGGGCATAAGCTACTTATCATCATCATAATCATCACCGTTTTTCATAACTACGCGAGTGAAACGGCGGAACACAGCTAGTCTATAAATCCGGGATTATTGTTGATCTATGATTTTTAGTGATTTTCTTATCATAATTTCAAAGAATCCCCCCAGTTGCAAATACTGTGATGTGCTCCATACAAACGGATTTATTTTTACTAGACTATACCTATTGTCTCGTAATTTTGGTCGGGTTTCGGTTTTTTTGGCCGAAATTTTAATTTTATATTTCATTATGCCGATGAAACTGCGGGACATAGCTAGTATACACTATTGTGAGCGATACTTATACGAAATCCTTCTATACATCTAATAATTTTCGAATTCAATAATAAAGTTTCCATCTACCTCTAACCTCAAACGCTACGTTTTTGAAATTGCCATTTTCAATTACCGCACATACAAAGAAACAAAAGAAAAACTTCATCAAATGCGTACTGAAATATGCAAGAGTGTTGTACGTGTCTTTTCAGCTTAAAAGTGGGCCTGAAAGATAAGCGGATTTACTCGACACTGGTGACATCAAAAAGGTCGTGTGAAGGATTTAATTGTTATTAATTACACGCTCTAAATACACTAATTAACTCGAGGTATCAACTTAATCCATTCCTCTTTGTTTCCCCTTGCTTTGTATTTCACTTAACAACCCTTTGGTTTAGACCGTAGTTTAATCAATCTAGAAAAGGAGAATGTATTTACTGGTGTTATTATTTGGTAGTAAAAGGTTAGGTTATGAATTTAAAGAGCTCTGTACTTAAGGTATTTTAACATTTGAAACGCTTTTTTTTACCTTTCTGCCCACGGTTAGTGATGAATTTCAGACATGTATATTAATATCTATGAATGTTACGTATATGTGTATATATGAATTGTTTTAATTTTATCAATTTATATGTCAATTTTAAAGTGGGAGGTGTCGATAGTTTCGTCTGTACCTTGAGTGTCATAAGACTAATTTTAAAAAAGCCTTTAGTAACTCTCTTGCAGAAAAAGAAATTTAGCTTTTATTTAGCTTTTACTATTTTAGCAACGGCCCTTATAAATTGAACTTTAAATTGTACTATTTTATTTTATTTGGAAAACATACAGTGTTCTATAAACTAGTTCAAAACTTAATAATAACTAAACACCATACATTTAGCACTATAGTGCTATTCAAATAGCTTTTTGTATATTTGTAATCAATAATAGTTACAGTTTACGATAGAGAGAATTAGTTTAGGAAAAATCTGTTTTTTCGCGTTCAATTTAGATGATACTTATTCAGGCTGTGTACCGACACAAAAAAAAAACAAAATGTTAAAATTCCATTAATTTAATGTTTCATTGATTTGCCATAGGTGTTTTCAAATGGCAAGTGAATAAGGTTTCTTTTAGGAAACCGCGCTCCATCGTAGACCGTAACTTATTTTCGTCGCTCCAATTTTTTTTTACTGTAAATAACGACACTTATTGGTAACGTTTATCTTTGAAGTAATATCGAGAGGTCTGAAAATACAAAAAATATTGTCATGACATCAATCACACATGCATACAATAACAGAAACATTTTTTTTATTAGAGGTAAAAATCCTTAACCAGACCTTGACCTCACACAAGTGGCAAGAAGACGCTGGATGCAAGCCGCTTCCAATCGGTCTTTTTAGAAATCCAATGGTCCCCCATTGGCATATGTCCAGCAGTGGACTTCTTATGGCTGAGATGATGATGATGAGAGGTAAAAATCAATTTTCATCGTTTATATGGACAAAGGTGCCTAAAAAAGGTGCCCTATGTATAAAAAAAAAAAATAATATAAAAAAATAATAAAAAAAATAATAATAACAATAAAATAAATAAGGAGGAGCACTTGACACGATTTTATAATATAGATTCGCAATCGACTCTAGGCCACGTCTACCACGTTTGCCTACTCATAGACGTAATTTAGCGTTAATGGGAGCCCTGGATGCTCTGTTAGCTCCGTATCTGCGGACTAGCAGAGATTTGGTTGATACCCACTCGATTCTATACTGCGGTGCACCACGGCGCGCCGGAGATGTACCTGCATGGCAAGTGAGAATCGAGCGGCGTATTACTACGTTCAGGACTCTCATTGCAAAGCTGATCTGTTTCAGCCGGGGGAATACTCGCCCCCGAGTAATGCGTTTCGTGGCGCAGGCATTTGCAGGGACCGGTATTAGGTCCCAGCACTACTTAGCCAATGTCACGGAACGCATCGACTACCTGAAACAGAAAGTCTATGCATGGGCAAACCGTATTCGTCGCTACAGAGAGCGTGTGAATAGATATTGGCAGAATCGCCTTTTCCAAAGTGACCAAAGGAAGGTGTACCGAGGTTGGGAAGGAACCGAACAACGCGTGAGCGACGGACAGCTACCAGACGCAAGCGCCATGACTGATTTTTGGCGTGGTATCTGGTCGGTGCCCGTCGAACATACGGAGGGTGATTGGATGCGGGTTGTCGAGCGCGAGTGCGATATCATCGAACCCATGGGGTCTATTGTAATAGACCCCGTAGACGTTAGTTGTGCGATCCGTACGACACAGAACTGGAAAAGTCCTGGGCCGGATGGTTTGCACAACTTCTGGATAAAATGGATTCGATGCTCGCACGATCGCTTGGCCACACAATTTCAAGAAGCCCTCGAGCTTGGTTCTCTACCAACCTTCATGACCACCGGGGTCACCTTCCTGCTCCATAAGTCCGGTAGTACCATGGATGCTAAGAACTATAGGCCCATCACATGCTTACCCACCACCTACAAGCTCCTTACATCTATTCTGAAAAACAAAATTAATGCGCATTTAGTCGCTAACAACGTTTTGGCCTTTTCTCAGAATGGATGTAAGGTTGGGTCCCGTGGTACTAAAGAGCTTCTCCTCATCGATACGGCTATTAGCCAGCAAGTCAAGCGGAGTAAGGGAGCACTCTCTGCTGCTTGGATTGATTACAAGAAGGCTTATGATTCGGTGCCTCATTCATGGCTTCAAAGGATCTTAGAGTTGTGTAAAATTGATACAACTCTACGATCCTTCTTAGTTGCGTGTATGAGGCAGTGGACCACAGTACTTCGCCAACCGGGCAGTAGGGATGGGTCCTTAACACCGCAGGTCTTGATAAGGATTGAACGTGGCATTTTCCAGGGTGACAGTTTGAGCTCACTGTGGTTTTGCCTAGCACTGAACCCTCTCAGTATTTTACTGAAGGATTCAGGGCTAGGCTATCGGCTTCGTAGATGGGGTGAGATCATTTCTCACCTGCTGTACATGGACGACCTCAAACTTTTTGCACCGAAACGACAAGATTTGATGACGTTATTAAAAACTACAGATGTTTTTAGCAACGCCATTAAAATGGAGTTCGGTGTTGATAAGTGTGCGGTCGTGCAAGTACAGCGGGGGAAAGTTGTAAATTCTCCGAACTTACAACTTTCTGAGACAATGACCCTCAGGTCTCTTTCCGAGACCGAGACCTACAAATACCTTGGTATGTCAGAGTCGTTGGGTATAGCGGTAGAGGACATTAAAAAATCGATGAAGGAACGTTTCTTTTGTCGCCTGTCAAAAGTACTTAACAGTCTTTTGTCAGGTGGCAATAAGGCACGCGCCTTCAACGGTTGGGTGATGCCTCTACTGACATACTTCTTTGGCATATTAAGGTGGACTCAAACTGAGCTGGACGCCCTGGATAGGAGGGTCCGTCATCAACTGACACTACATAGCATGTTACACCCACGCTCGTCTGTTATGAGACTGTACATCCCGCGGAAGTGGGGGGGTCGTGGCTTTTTAAACGCCAAGAACCTTCACAACCGTGAGGTGTGCAATCTCAGGGACTATTTCCGAAACAACGAATATGGTATGCATTGTGATGTAGTGGCAGTTGATAAGGGCCTGACGCCTCTCTCCTTGGCAAAAGAAAACTGGCGCAAGCCAACGGTGCTCAGCATCGAAGACCGCAAAGACGTATGGAAGAGCAAGGAGTTGCACGGGCGGTTCTACAGGGTGTTATCAGGACCTGATGTAGACCTGCCTGCATCGGTGAACTGGCTGCGCTTCGGTGACCTCTTTGGGGAAACTGAAGGGTTTGCCTGTGCAATTGCAGATGAAGTTATCAAGACGAACAACTATCGGAAATATATCATGAAGGACGGTACGGTCGACATTTGTCGGGCATGCCACCGTCCCGGAGAGTCTCTCCGACATATTGTTTCCGGTTGTTCGCATCTTGCTAACGGCGAGTATTTACACAGACACAACCAAGTAGCCAGGATCATCCACCAGCAACTTGCCCTTCAATATGGCCTTGTCGAGTCAGAGGTGCCGTACTATCAGTACGCACCAGCGCCAGTTCTCGAAAATAGCCGTGCTTTGCTCTACTGGGATCGTTCTATAATCACGGACAGGACTATTGTTGCCAATAAGCCTGATATCGTGATTGTAGATCGGTCTCAGCGCCGGGCAGTGCTCGTCGACATCACCATCCCACATGATGAGAATCTCGTGAAGGCCGAGAAGGACAAGCTCAGCAAGTACCTTGACTTGGCTCACGAGATAACCGCCATGTGGGATGTTGACTCGACGACCATTGTCCCGATAGTCGTTTCGGTGAATGGTGTCATAGCGAAGAGCCTCGACCAACATCTCCAGAGGCTCTCGCTCGACGGTTGGGTCAAGGGTCTGATACAGAAGGCAGTCATCCTGGACACGGCACGCATTGTCAGGAGGTTCCTCTCTCTGTAGCTCCTACCACCGGCAGCTTGAGCCCCGCCCCGCTGCCGGCGGCACCCTAGGTTTAAGTTTTTTATAATATTTATATTTTTGTATTTCTATTGTAAAAAACTTAGATTTAAGATGTAAATTGAATAAAGAGTATAAAATAAATAATAATAATATGGTGTATGTAAAGGTGCCCTTTACAGATAAAATTCCATTCCAAGACACTTTTTTATATGTAGCTACAAACGGGGCTTATCTCTAAGCAATTATCTGAGTACTGAAGACTGACCCAAAACGAGTTTCAAAATGAAATTAACACGTAATAAGTATCATACGAAATTACTTTTACAGATGGATTAGTTTTAGGTAAATGAAGAGTGACGTTTATTTCACGGCTCACTTTCGATGTTAAAACCGAGTTGGACTTTGGAAGTTACAACTTTAGAAAGTTGAAACGTAGTAGCCAAATTACGAGTACATCAAAAAGAAGTTAACGTGTTACTCTGTAGTTTGTTTTTTAAGTACATAATATAGTTGGTACGCAATTAAATTTTATAAACACTTTTTGGGACTATTTATTTTTAATTCGTGTTAGGAACTAAAGTTTCAAAAGAGTGACGGAGTATTCTTATTTATTTAACATAAGATTTTTTACGCTTTAACATCTTTCATGCTCTCATCACACAAATGTTTGCCCTGGGTGGGGATCGAGCCCATGCCCTACAGCTCAAGAGACTGTCGTACTACTATTAAGTCACGAGGCCAATCTTATAGATTTTAACTGTAAATTTTAATTACGATAAACCCTGGTGGATAAGAAGACCCTTCTGAATCCCATTGAAGTGAATCCCGCCGTGGGATACTGCCTTTTCACCTTCAAAAACGCCAAAGAACCAGCATTGAGGTCAAAGATAAAATCTGACGATGATTATGAGTAACACGAAAAAACATCGATCCCAGAAAAAGGTTGTCAGTTATAACTCACCATTTTGACTGAGCGACACAAGTGCACCTTTGACAATAACTTAAGCGTCGTACGTGAGAATATAAATAAGAGTAAAAGAAATGTACACACCAACTTTAATACAGTATTTCATCTTATTTGCATGTAGGTGTAAAATGATGTGTGCGTAGGCCTAATTAAATATAATCAGATGTATTTTGTGGCGGCAGAAAGGGCCACTGAGTTGGAACACAAGGGAAGTTTTTTGGCGAGGTGTGCTGACGTGTCTGGCTTGTAAAATTATGTTGTGTATAGCTCGTTACCATTTTTAGGGAGATTCTCAATTCAACTGTATGTTTTTGTATGTTTGTTACGCCATTTCTTCGCCAATTATGAATTGATTATGATGATTCTTTTTTAACCGACTTTAAAAAAGGAGGAGGTTCTCGATTCGACTATTTTTTTGTTATTTTTTATGTTTGTTACCTCATAACTTTCGACTATGTGAACCGATTTTGATGATTCTTTTTTTATTTGAAAGCTGGTGCTTCCCGTGTGGTTCCATTTCAATGGTCCAGTTCTGACAATGGCATCCATGAGAAGTCGGTTGCTTCAGTTTTTTAAACTATAAATTATTGTTTGATAGATTATAGGCAGTTCCATACAAATAAAATCGGTTTAGTAATTTGGTTTTTGAAATAAAATAACAGAAAAAAATGTCATTCAAGGAAACGAAATTTTGTATATTGAAGTCGGTTGTTTCAGGTTTTAAAATTATAATTATTATTATGGACAGGTAAGCTCAGGCTAGTTATTTGGCTGCAACCCAAGTTTTTAAATTTTTATAAGCAGTTTGTCGTATTGTTTTGCATATGGTCACATTTAGTGGGGCAAAAATATGGTGGCTATGAGGCGGAGGAAACTTCGCGATCTTCAATAATATAATAAGTTTCAAGTATAATTTTATTTTAAAACAACACTTGTCTTGAATTTAGCTAGGGGAAGATCTCCCTAATCTGATTGGTTCATTAGTTTCTAGTTTATTTCAGTTTGTAAAAATATTTTTTATTTGAAAGGAAATACTTTACATATTAGTCAAAGGAAAACAGAATAAAATGTTCAACGAAATCGGTTAATTAGTTTGGTTTTTAAACAAAGATAAGTAGAAAATAATGTTAAAGTTAACGAAATTGCGTATTTTGAAGTCGGTTTTTTCAGTTTTTTAACTACAACAACTATTAATATCATTTGTGTGAAGTTTTTTAATATAATTTGTGTTTGTTCTTGACTGGGTGTTTCTATGTATCTTAATTATTTAGTTACAAAAAGTATATGTATTCTATCAGTCATCTAGTTTCCATAGTACAAGCTTTGCTTAGCTTAGGCTAGATGGTGTTGTGTGAAATGTCCACCAATATTTATTTATCTTTTTTCTAGCGAGTAATACCATGAGATATATGTAGCTAATATATGAGGTTACATATTTGAAACGTTTGGTGTCAAGACTTTGGGTCCGTGGGGACCGGGAGCTCATGATTTGTGTCGCATCGATCGGGAGTGCCCGATCGATGCGACACAAATGCTGGTGTGTATCTGGCCCAACGCATAAGCATTGCCATTAAGCGTGGCAATGCGGGTAGCATACTGGGTACGCTGCCAACTGGTAGTGGGTTTGAGCATTTGGATTGTCTTTAGACCTTTACCGGTCTGGGGTAATCGATATGCTTTTTGTGTAGTAGTTTAGTTAGTTGAGTCTGTATATTGTTTTCTTGTAGTTAATAAAGTAGATGTAGCTAACTAGTATTTCATAATCACTTCCAGACACCTTGCAAAGTTGTTCCGATACTTATATCGTAGAAACTCGTTCTCGCATTCCTGTCGCCTGTTGAAATCCAAGCTCATTTCATATCGCCTCTAACTTGTAGACGGGCTCTCGAATTCTCAACAAATTTTATTAAGAACACTCGGAGCTCAAGAATGTCAATCATTTAAAATAGAACTTAAATAGTCCAACTTAGTGGGATATTTTGATTTTATGAGACGCTTAATCGAGCTGTTGGTAATTTCCATATAAATATGTATCTTATAGATCGACGAGCTCCATCCTCGGCCACACCGTCGCTTAACATCAGGCGAGTTGGCGGTTAGTCGTATAAAAAATATATAATAATTACTGAATAATTAAAGGATAAGAACATAGATCTGTAATGTATAAAAAAATATATAATAATTACTGAATAATTAAAGGAAGACTTTTACCCGAATGCGCTAGAGGGACGGTTATGGTTTTGGTGTGTATGAATGTTTGTATGTATATATGTATGTGCATGTGCAACATACACATCCACGTACATATATACATACAAACATTCATACACACCAAAACCATAACCGTCCCTCTAGCGCGACCTTTTATTTGTTTTATTTATTTATTTACAATTTCTCAAAAATTTACAGTTAAAAACCAAATAATTTTTGAGACATTTTTCAGTACACTTATGGATTATTGCTAAAATAGTCTATACTACATTGGAGCAGAACTCTTAAATTGGAGAAAAACATATCACTTTTATCACTATCCATAGTATTTTAATCTCTAGCTATTGTTTCAATGTTAAATTTTTATCACTCTCTCTGTTAATTATACTTCATTTTCAATATTTGTATTTCTGGCATACTTAAGTATTCCTTTTATTGTATTGGTAAGCTTCGTGGTTGAACCCCAAGACACAAGCCTAGTGCTTAGTTTGGGGTTCCTAGACTAATTTGCTACACGCCTTACATTGAAATTTTGTTTGTACTGAGTGTTAATTTGTTAAGCTTAGATCTGTAAAATTCTTTGTAAGATTTTACCTGAAATATATTTATCTTATCTTTGTAATTATAATACTAAAACGTTTTCAACCATATACTGTGAGAGGATATTAGAAAAGTGAGACATCATCTCAGCCAGAAGAAGTCCACTGCTGGACATAGGCCTCTCCCATGGATTTCCAAAAAGAAAGATTGGAAGCGGCTTGGATCCAGCGTCTTCTCGCCACTTGTATGAGGTCATCTGTCCATCTCGTGGCTGGTCTTCATACGCTGCGCTTGCCGGTACGTAGTCTCCACTCGAGAACCTTTCGGCCCCATCGGCCATCAGTTCTACGTGCTATGTGCCCTGCCCACTGCCCCTTCAACTTGCTAATCCGCTGTGCTATATCGGTGACCCCTGTACGTCTACGTATCTCTTCAAAAGTGAGACATGATTTTGTTTATTTAGAGAGATATATGTATTTAAAAAATATTTTCGTTGATATTTTTAACTTGACTGAGGAGTAGCAAAATAAATTGTTTTTTCTACTCCGTCGATAATACTCGTATCAAATCTATTCAAATAAATTTATTTTTTAAACATTTCTCTTTTCTTAACTTACAAATTCATGTCATACTTTTGTAATATTCCTAATCAATGATTTTGTATGTTGTACAAAAAACCGACAAACAAAACGGCTGAACCGATTTTGATGTAGGTATTTGACAAAGTGTTCTTATCTTCGATTATGGTAAAAGTATGTGCATCCTCGGAATAGCTTATCCTAGGTCGGAGGACTACAGACATACTCCTTTGCACGGCGTATTCGATTTAATCGAGTACATTTTCCGCTAAGGGTGTGGTAGGGTCTAGGGGTGTACACAAAAGATGCTCATGGGTTGAAGTGTTGCCGACCGGTTTGTTGCCCCCGCTGTGACTGTACAAGATAAGATAAGATACCTTCGATTAAATTATCTTAGAAACAACAAAAAAACTAGATCAAAATACCATAGACACATACAGATACAGACAGACATACAGACCTCAAACTTATAACACCTCTTTCTCTTTTTGGGTCGGGGTTAAAAATGTCGCAACGCGTGATAGAGATACGAGTAGCTGCACGCTTTGTGGTTTATTCCTTGTAGATAAGCTTTTAAGATCATTTTTTTACCTATTCCTGTAAGAAAAATCTTATTTAAGCTTCCATTCTGGTGCAATATGTTTAAAACCTTTAAATAAATTAGTTTTTTTAGAATATCATGCCTCATTTTAGACGTATTCTGCAAATAAAGCTAAACGTTTACTTATTTCAACTGAAATTTCCACATGAAAACACATACTACATCATACAACAGTACAATTCCACACCTTTCAACGTAACAAGTATGTCAACCCGTTTTTTAACCGACTCTCAAAATTAAGGAGGATATCAATTCGGTCTGTATGTTTGTTCACCGATTACTCAGCCATTGTGCATTGATTTTGATGATTTTTTTTGTATTTCGTAGGTCATACTTCAGAGGTGGTCCCGTACAAATTTTATCAAAATCGAAGTGCTTTGGTTTTTATAACAAAATAACTGATAAAATATCATCCAAGTGCCTATAGAAAAGTGAACAGCATGTCGCATATGTATTGTATTGCTTATTTTGATGTATTTTTTTTTCATTTTTTAAACTATAAATATATTATCCTAATAAAATTTCGTGGTTAAAATATTTTTTTCTATGTACTGTTGCCACTGAAATATACAGGGATGTAATATTTATGAAGTTTGATAGAGAAAAGAGAGGGTTATAAAGACGAAGGGCGCGAGAGACATTCCGGCGGGGGCAACTATGCCGCTAGGTATGTGGATGCGCCTCGAGCCAACCCGCTCTGTTATATCACAACAATTTGTGTATCTGGAGGAGTAAGGGTTCCACCTACGTGAATTAGCTGCAAGAACAATAACAGTTAGAGAGTAATATAACACGTTAGCTGCGTTTGACTATAATGACGTACATTCCATTAGAACGATCAACAGTCTAATGTGCCTCGTATAAAAGTTATTTAACGTGTGTCACGAGGTCTAACCAACTCCGGGTGGCGTAAAAAAAATCTGATTTTGTCCCTGAAATATGTACATTTTTTAACAGATTTATGGTTACTAGTTTTAATAATGAGTCGTATTTAGCCAGTAAGTATAAATATTTTAGAAATTGCGGGGATTTAAAAATGTAGGGCGTAATAAACCTTGTTACGCAGCGAACGTGTTATAAAATGTAAATATTTTTACCCGACTAAGGAATTGGCGAAAACGTGGGTTTTCTTTTATTAGTATATATTTACGTATTCTATGTGCTACCGTACCCACCGTGTAACTTCATCGTGTCACAACACAGGGCTGCGGTCTCTACATACATCTACGCCAGTGTGCACAAATAAAAATAAGTCACTACAAAAGTGTAATAGAAATTTAAAATTATTATCAATATTAAAAATAAACGTAGTCGTGTTTTAATTTATCAATGTATAGTTTGTTACTGTATGTACTGGTCTATTTATCTCTTCTTTCTCTTTCTCTACTCGTATCTATCTCTCTCTAAGTATATTATACTTAGGACTATTTTCACTAGTCCATCCACGCTGACGCATACACTTTTGTAATTTACTAGAAAAGTGAATCAACCAGCGCTTTCTGAAAGCGCTGCTAAGCAAGAATTGAAATAGAACATTGGAAGTACATACCTATCTGTACAGTAGTGTTTATGTACCTACATGTGGTGATGAACTTTTGGTAAAAGTGGAAAAATGAACATTGGCTTGATAAAATGGCAAATAGTAGACATGCCCAACTAGAACTCTTTTTTTTATTTATATTGAGCACTTTGAACACGAGCTAATTATTTATATGTTTAATAAAAAGTTTTCCTTGAGAGTTTATGTGGCATTTTATTTGGACTCAAATTGGTTTATTTATCTACAACAATTTTGATCCATATCTGAATTATACATTTATGTAGGGATATCCTACACGTGTTCCATCGGGTATTCTAACCTTCCCGGTATCCTGACCCCCGTCCTTCCTACACAAACATCTCAAGTATAAATAAAACAACACACTATTTTATAAAGATATTTTATTAAACATTTTTTTCTGTAAAATAGATTAATTAAAACCGACATTTACAACAAACAACTATAAAATTCTTTGTTTTTCATCAATTCTAACACTAATTACGTTAAATAGGTCCTGTTTAGTTTGGAATTGATCTCTAGTACAGCCGAATTTATCTATTGACAGTTTTTGCCGTTTATAAAGTTGGACTGAAACCGCACTGACAGGTGACCTATGTCTGATTTGGTTAAAACATTTATCGAACTGATTGGAGTCTTCTCTCTATTTAAATATTAATAGCCTTTCACATCCAGTTTGCACCTACATATTTTTAACCTTAGCTTACAATAACAATGATGTACCGTAAAACGTCATGTTCATGATTGAAGTTCAAAAAAAGTTACATTTTCGTTCTTACTTTAATCTAATTAATGTTGAACAAGCAACTATTTAGTCTCTTTCACTGACATATAGAACGTATAAAACATTAGTAACTAAAACAAAAGTTATGTGCTAATTCTTTTCACTTATTACTCACATGTACTAAACCACTAAATTCAACTTATGTAAATAAATAAAAAACCTTTGGAGACCTTACCCTGCGGAAATAATATTGAAGGTGCAGCAAAAATACTAAATTGTAATGTTCTGTACAACAATTATCTGGAAATAAACTAAATATTCAAACCAGATGACGTTTACTACAATATTATAATAATTACTAATGTGTTATAAAGGTAAGTAGCTGAAATCCTAGGAGAGGGAATATGCCATTTCCATAGGCATCATCATTACAATGACGATTTTTCATCAACATGCTGCTAAAACCATGGTACAATGGTAGTGATAATTGTTGTCAAGCAATATATAATATTATTTGAGATTTCTTCTCGTGTATACCAAACAAAAAAAATCATGACTGCCACAATAGACTATGACGTCGATAGAGTTGACAAGCCTTGTCAGGAAAATAAAATCAAAAACTAAATTTGTAAACAACAAAATTGAGCCTAGCTTATTACATACTTGGCGGGCTGCTCTAATGTCTTTTATTAATCAAATTTGGCTCGCACTCGTTTCTATCTTTATAACACGCTTTTATTAGCTTTGCATACAGATGCATGTTTGTTTGTAACCGACTCTTTTGGACTTGATTTTGACCCAGTTCAAACGGTCAGATTTCATTCAAACTTTGTAGACTTATCGAAGACCGATGACAATACAATAATTTGAAGCGTGTTTTTTTAGTTTTTTAAAACAATTATTATGTAGTAATAGGTTTGCGCTTGACTGGCAACTCGTCTGATGTTAAGCGATAGAGCGCGCTTACCTAGAAGAAACCAATTCACTCGCGATTTAAAGACACGCAGATATTATCTGTCTTGCTTTTTCTGGATAAAAAACAAGCGTGAGTCAATTTTGTACGTTAATAAAAGAAAACAGATCAGCCCTGATCATTTAGATTAATGGACAATAATAATCTAAATGATCAGGGCTGTTACTGCTTGTATGCTTTAATGTTACTGCTAATTAAAAACGCAATTTGGCTCCAACCTTTTTAAAACATTTTGATACCAGACATGTTGCTCTAATAATAATTATTAATTATAATTAGCTGTTAACATTTTTTCTATCAGTGCAATTTCAGTCAAAGTTACCTACTCTAGAACACATTTCCAAGTTTTCAGTATTCGATATATTATTTTACTTATTAGAAAGATATAAGTAAGTAAAATTTTAGGAATTTTATGAGATAATTAATAAGCAAAAAAAAAAAGGTTAATTATAGTAAAATAATGTTCTTATGTGCGTTTATGTGTTACCCAAACTACTAGCCTGCAGCCTTATCGGGTAACTATCTCTTTTATTCATCTTCACTGTCATGTCATCAAACAAAAAATTGACATTCTATCATTCAATACTAGTTTTGATTAGTTGATTCTTCTAAATTTAGTTTAGCAATGGTTAAAGAAATGGCAATGGCTTTCTTCAGTCTGGCAAAGAAGTTCATTATCAGCAATGATGTATTATACTTAGATAGATATTCCCCAGCTACAACCAGCCTGCTTCAACAACCAAAAATAGACATTAGTACACTAAGGGCTAATTTTTCAATCACCAGATAAAAACTATCTGTCAATTAAAAAATTGCTTTCTTTTTCATAAGTCATATGAAAAAAAAGGCCAGACCTAAAATTTATCTCTACGTGACATTGGCGGAGTCGTTAATACGAAGAGCCACAAAATAAAAGTTGAAGTTGAAAATTTATCTGACAGATACTTAAAATTGTAGCCTTAAACAACCGACCGACCGTTACTGAACGTTCCTTTCTTTCAAAACAATTCAGAGTGTTTTATCAAAATTTTATATATGGAATAGTGAAAACTTGTTTGTATTCATCGGCGCGAATAATTTTACCTTAAGGATAATGATTGATAACACTTATGATGAACACTTAGCGTCGTATCACACGAGGATGGGGAGAATGCGATTTAACTATTAGTTACATACATTTATTTTATTGATTAATAATATACATATTCGTACCCACTTATTAGGTATAATTATATCGAGTCCGTCAAGTCTACAAGCAAATACATGCTGGTATATAAATAATAACATAGACTTATACTAACTTACTTCGTATTCGTAATGACGTGCCCAGTGTACATTTTCAATAGCATGAACAAAATTTCAGTGGTGTGCGTAAGCATTTTTAATGTTTTATACGAGCATTATTATTTTAAGCATATAACGGGTAAATATAATTAGTACAATTTAAGAAACTGAAACAACTGACGTCAATATATTTAATTTTCTTTACTCCTAATAAACCTATTACCTATTTGGTTCAGGCCTTTTTCAATTTTGCGTTTTTTTTTGTTTTTAATTAATTGATTGATTGTTAATGGATGGATATTTTAAATAATCTCCAATTATTCAGTTTTACAAATATGTATTTTTTAGTTAAAGAATAATTTAATTCGTTTATTTAATAAATTTAACTTAAAAAAAAAGAAAATACTAAACCAATTTTGACTGTTATCTATATAAAAGTATATCCTTTGAAATGAAAAAAATAAATCCAAATCGGTTTATAAATGTTAAAGTAATTTCTATTCAATAAAAATTATGTATATTAGTACTTTTATGATAATTGCTTATTCTTATTATCTCGCTTCCAATGTCATAGAGTTTATATTGAGTATGTCAGGATAAAAGTTACATTTTTAATTTTACATAGCAAAAGTCAAAACAGGATAACATCATGTAACTTATACACCTCAGACTAATGAAAAAGGTAGACAAACAAAACCTCAAATAGAAAAGCTTATGCAAGGAAATTCGAAAGGGTACATCTACAAGAACAATCGTGTCAAACTGAAGCTATACAAACAATGATTCGATGTTAACTGTTGACTGGCCTTGTGGCTCAGTTGGTAGTATGTTTGTCTGCTGTGCCGTTGGTCGTGGGTTCGATCCCCACCCAGGGCAAACATTTGTGTGATGAGCATGGATGTTTGTTCTGTGTCTGGGTGTTTCTATGTATCATATATATATATTTACAAAAAAAAGCATATATGTATTCTATCAGCCATCTAGTTCCATAGTACAAGCTTTGCTTAGTTTGGGCTAGATGGTGTTGTGTGAAATGTCCACAAATATTTATTTTATTTATTTATTTTAAGGATCTTTTTGACATCTAATTATTTTTTATCAGATTGAGGTACAATTAGTACCTGCCGTCCGTTAATTTATCTAATCAGTTGATATTAATTAAGATAAGTAAGTAAGTTCGTATAGACTGAGTGGCCAGCCCTATTGTCAGAGTTATTAAGCCGCCGAAAGGCCTCTGACTTGGCTTGACGATTGCTGAACAACCGGGACCTACAATTTAACGTGTCATCCGACCCACGGTAGCGCTCAGTAAGAAATGCCACTTACGGTCACCCATCCGAAGACTGACCGGTCCGTCCGTTGCTTAACATTGGTGATCGTTCAGGAACACCGAGTCAAGCTACGCCACGAGCGCTACATATATTATTAAGATGTATATTTTTAATACCTAATTCTTACCAGACTAGGGAACGATTAGATGTTAAAAATGTATTTAATAACTACCAATTTCTAATTTGAGTTTAATACTATTTTATATTCATTGCATAACTTGGCTTAATTTTTAACCGACTTCAAAAAAAGTAGGTTATCAATTCGACCTGTAAGTATGTAATATTGTCAGAAATGCACAATTTTTGTATTTGTTAGTCTTTACCAGCTTCTAAACATGTGTGCCAAATTGCATTTGTGTATGTAGGTTTGTATGTTTGTATGAATGTCCACGCATTACGCAGAAACTAGAAGTCGTATTTAAAAAAAAAAAAATAATTGAATAAAGTTTCTTTCAACTTAGGAGTCACGTAGTAGTTAAGAGTTAGTCACTTAGGAGTTAAGAGTTAGTTTTACCAAAATCAGTTCAGTAGTTTTGAAGTACCTTTGAACACTTCACTTCGTTCATCGCAACTGCAGAGCAGTGTCTATACCTTATATTGTTTGATAAACAGTGACATGAACGCTGATGAGCTTTGACGACCGTTTTTAACCGACTTCAAAAAAAGGAAGTTATCAATTCGACCTGTTTAACCGACTTCAAAAAAAGGAGGTACTATTAAAAACAATTACGAGTAAATACTATTAAAAATGAATAAATAAAAGTAATTTAAACAAACTAAAAAGAGAGAAATAACACGAAGAAAACCAATACTGTAGGTAAGTAGGTACGTAAAACAACTATTTTTGAGGTTTAATTTTTTTAAATTACTATTATTGAGTTTCAACTGCCTCTTTCTCCAGAGTTCTGGCCTCGAAAATCAAAAACGATACAAGTTGCTCCTCCACAATGAAAACCACGATACATAATTATGCCTCAGCTTACGCACACCACTAATGGTTTAGGTTTCTATGTAGTCTGGTTTAAATCAAGTATCTTCTCCAGCAGAAATCGCAGACTATTTCTTGTCAACATAAGACACAATATTTTGTCAGCGTTAAATCTCCGCTGTGCGTCTGCTTTGTAGATATAAACCGAGTTTGAGGCAAAAACGAAGAACACACATCTCATAAACTTTAGCGAAACAGTTACTAATCACATAGAAATGTTTTTCACTATAAATATTTATATTGATGAATCAAAAGAATGTCAATATTTAAAATATTGACATTCTTTTCTTGTCAGCCAGTGCCAGTGCCGAGAACGTTTAGGTTATGAAACGATACGTATGCGGCGGGAAATTCAAATGACAAATAGTTTTTTGTCATTGTAGCAAAGTAAGGCATTTAAAGTAGTTGATCATAATGTTTGCGACAATCGTAAGATTATTCTTCATATTATCAGTCATTTTATTTACCAACAATACATCGTTATACTTATAATAAACGGGAATTTATTTTTTACTAATTCAAGCAATTTATGTAGGAAGACCAGCCACAAGGTGGACAGAAGATCAGAAGATATCATACAAGTGGCAGGAAGACGCTGCATGCAAGCCACTTCCAACCGGTCTTTCTGGAAACCTATGGGGGAGGCCTATGTCCAGCAGTTGACTTCTTATGGCTGAGATGATGATAATGATGATGTAAGCAACGAGTTGTATGAAAACAAGAACACAAAAACTGTTTGAATTTCCCGCCGCATGTCTGCCGTTAGCCCTTGGCAGTGTTTGGATTAGATTAGTGGTTATTAGTTTTTATATTTAGAAAATATTTTTAGTCCATTTGCAGTACACAATACCTGACACTTTTGATTCATAAGAAGATAGTATAGGTTGTTCTTGATAAGGTGATAGTTGAAATACGTTTTGAACTTGGTGATAACTGCAATGAACTCTTGTTCTGGTCAGTCTACCGATAATATAATCATTTATAGAACATTTAATTTAGATACTTATCTACATCACTTATATCTACCAACTTTAATTTAAAGTAATATCATACAACCATTACATGGAAAACAATTCTTTGTATAGAATTTAATGAAGTACGTACTTATATAAACTTTGTTTCGAAAGAAAATTTTCAAGCCATGAAAACTGAATGGCAATATTCTTTGCCATGAACTGTTTTATAAGTTATTTACGAATTTGCATTTGTCACTGTCAATAACTTTAAGCCATTGCACTAAAAAACTAAAAACTTCTTAAGGTCATTGCACACTGGAACGCCTAAACCAGATCAGCGCAAGAGCAGCAACCAATCCGAACCTCATTTAGTACAGAGAGTATTTCTCATTTTATGACACAAAAAGCGTTATAATTAATTTTGACAATTTAAGATAAATAAATAAAGGGATTAGTAATATAAATTATTGTGTTACCCAAACTGTTATTTTTTTAAAGTAAATAAAGAGCCCTTTATTTGGATATCATGTACGTATGCAGATACGCAAGATTACGTAAGTTTTAGATTTAATTTTCAATAGGCTATCTAATTTATTAACGGACGCATGGTCCCCTTTACTAAATGGTAGTTACGTACTAAGTAGTAAGAGATAGGAAGTTTAGCGGAGTCAGTCACGTGAGTTTGACAAATAAACACGTAAATATATGTTTACAAAAACAAAATTGCAAACCAAAGGAATAAAAAACCGGACAAGACCGAGTCAGACTCGTACACCGAGGGTTCCGTACAAACTAGTAGATAAAAGGGGAAATTTATATTTTTTTTAATATTTTCCTTCATAAATCGAAAAATATACATCACAAAAATATTTAAAAACCTGTTTTAGCTTGTGCTAATTAAATTCTTTCATATGATACCCCACATGATACGGTTAAAGCCGTTTAAAATTTGGACCCTCCTACCTTGCATAAAGACCCAATTTTTTGTGATTAAATTAAAAATGACCAGTTTTCGGATTTTCTCCTATATGTGTACTCTAACACAATGCTTCTTGCCAAATTTCATAGTTCTAGGTCAACGGGAAGTACCCCATAGGTTCTGATTCCCTTGTGAGTTTACGACAAGTAGTTGTACGACATATTCGGCTGTAACTTTTTTTTACGAAAACTGAGAAATTTGATTTTTATTTCTGCAGCAAGAGACTACGGATCTGCGTATATAGTTTTAATTTCAACTCGATACCTTAACGCGTTCCGGAGATACAGGTCTTGACACCCGGACAGACGGACAGACGGGCAACAAAGTGATCCTATATAGGTTCCGTTTTTTTCCTTTTGAGTTACGGAACCCTAAAAACGGAAGTAACTGCCGATATTGGTTCAACAGTGTACCAATTTAAAAACTAAAACAATTTTATACTTCACTCTAGAATGTGAAATATGTATTTCACTGGTCGTGTAATAACACATATTTTCTCTCAAATATTTCATGATAAGTACATCACACACAGCAAGAAAATGTCACAAGCCTGCTCGATTTTCGTGTAGGTAAAGCTATAAGTAAGCTCTCACGCACATTAAAAAGTGAACGCGACAGCGAGTACACATTTTATGTAAATACATTTTAACAGACCTGAGTATCGCTTATGTGTACATAATACATAGTACATAATATCGCTAAAAACCAAATTTTAAGATCTGACGTTTCCAACATCTTCTAGTGTTGATATTTTAGCCAAGACGCTTTTCTGTGTCTTAAAATTTAATTTAAATTTGTAAACTCGAGAAAAAACATATCAAAGAAAGAAATAAGGCTATGAAATAAATAATATTAGCACTAAACACTTTGAAAATTAAATGTTTATCTTACATTGATATTAATTGACAAAATAAGAAGTATAAAAAGAGGAAAAATATATCCCTAATCCCTAAAACAAGTGTTTCATTCAGTTGGTTATAATCAAATCTAATTCAATGGACGACAATAACGGATAACAATATTCTATCGAATCCAATTTACTCCCACCATGTCACTGACCAGTACCTAAATACAAACTTGATATTGAAATTGACATAATATCTGATTTTGTGCAAGCATTAGTGAAACGGTAAAGACAAACTAGATTCGATAGGATATTCAAATCCGCCGTAAATACGGTAGCACTTAAATGATGCAGTTTACACCAGCAGTGCGAAATTAAGGTAGCGTTCATTATGTGCCGTTTAGTAAAATGACCTAGTTATCAGCCTGTCAGCACGTTAGTAGGTTCGCTTGTCGCATCGCTTATACTTAACCACTGTGGTATAGGCCTTATAAATATACGTTCGTACAAGGTAACATGCGGGTCTATCAGACGAACACCTAATACTTTATATATATATATATATATACATATATATATGTATATATACTTAGTTATCTAACAACATGCATCGAAAGCATTGATGTCGATGTTCAAATTTTATATTAAGTACCGTTTGGTTATAAATACCTCTTTTTCTTAATTACAGCGGACAAACAAGGTCAACATTCTTCTTTACACTTCGTTTCTACAACAACTACTTTACAAAAGCTCTTATAATTTAACAGATTCAAGCAGTTTCAAAAGCTCTTTCAATAAGACTCTGAATAAGGGATTTTATACATAGTAACTCAAAATTATTGTGCTGAAGCTTCAGTTTTATACTTAAGTAATTGTATATCTAAAAATATATATCATTTTTTTAGAATAATATTTTAGAATCTTCAAATACATTTTAGTGTTGTAATCGATTCAAATATAGTGCTTTTGCATCTTAATTAAAGTCCATGTAGTAGATTTAAATCATATTGTTAAATTATGAGTAAGTATCGATTAATTAGTCAACTAATATTTTATTTTATAACATTTTGGGCATCATAATTATGTATGTGCATGAAATGGCACAGTTACAACATTAACTATTTAACTAATTAAAGCTACAAGGAGAAACGTAACTTGAGTCCATTGTTCTAAAATATTGTATGAGAATAGAAACCATGAAGGCATATGAAACTTTGCCTGCATTCTTGTCGAAAAGAAACTACTAGGTATTCTAGGTCGGTGGATACGAGCAACATCTTACACAAAGCCATATTTTATCCCGAACATGTCGTATGTTCCTCTCGGTATAAATATTGGCATGTCTCGTCGTCGACAGCTTTATAACCCCACAACTACCCACTTTGTAACCCCACATCTACCCACTATGCTCCAATAAACTTTACGTATCAATAGTTTCATTAAAGTTTCATCGAATTACCCTTCTCCCTCTAGCGCTTAATTTAAGACATTCGCTTCATAACTAACGGATTACTGACGACCTGTCTTTTACAATCCTTACCCGTTACATTTCAACAATGAACATTATCAATCATTACTATTCACAATTTCACTACCTACACGTCCACCTGCATCACTATCAATTCGCGTACTGGGAATATACAGTGTGCACTTCACACCGTGTCACAGTGTAGTGTTTGTACGTTCACTTTTGAGTTGGTTGGGTGCGGAGGGCTCACGATGGTCCCGCGGTGGGCGTGGGCCCGCTCGCCGCGTGTGTCGTTCGAGTGGCCGGGGTCTGGGCGGCGGCGAGTGCGCCCACGACCGGCTCCGGCGGAGGGTCGGGCGCCGGCGCCGGCTCGTACTCCGCCGGCTCCTCGGGCGGCGCGGCCGCCGGCCGGATGTTGTCGAGGCGCGGCCGCGGCGAGTAGCGCGGCGTCAGCGCAATACCCCCGACGACTGGGTGCGATTTAAGACTCCCGCCTGCAGGACGTCTTGCATCATGCGCTCGTTCTCCTGCCGAACTGTGAACAACCAACACAGCTTAATCAATCTATGTAAGATTCAGTGGAGATAAAATTCTGTTATTTAATTATCCCTGATCACGTTAGGGATCATTGGAGACAATAAAAAAAACACAGCTTAATCATTGTTCACATTGATTCCGATACGGATTGCAGGGGATATAATAGGCTTGCAAATCTCAAATCTTTCCACTATGGGCTCGGGTACTCTAATATTTGGTTAGGGCTCGTCTATTACGGATACTATTGAGGTAAGTTCAATGTAAACTTACCTTACGAAGGTAGGTATTTCTAATAGGCTACGTGAGTGTTAATTGCACACACGGGATTCAATCTCTATCTAAAGAGACTAAATTACTTTGATTCAATATCCTCCAAGTTACTAAAATAAATGTTAATTACAAAGTGTTATTTGTTAACAACGGGATTGCGTAAATGTTAGTAAGGTTTGTTAGAAACACAGGTGATTTATAATTGTATATCTACCTCACGGATTGAATTAAGCACCTAACAATTTTTTAATGTAATAAACACTACTTAACGATTGTTGACGCGCTTCACGCATCAATATAAATTTAAGTTTCAACCAATCAGGCTTGAGTTGTTCACTAGATGTCGCTATGCAATTCTATGTGCATTATTAACACACACAAACGAGATGCTCCAGTGAACTCATAGGCCTGTTTGGTGATTTTTAATTATTGGAGAGTTTCGGTTGGTTATTAAACCATACGGTTTCGGAATACGCGTTTTATTACTCCTCGGGGATCTTTTTGGGTTTGTGGGACCGCTCGCCGCGCTCAACAACGATCAAGATTATCACTATTTTGCTAAGTTCTAACGATTAAATAATTTTAGTTTCAAATAAACCACCGACTATACTATAGCAAGTGCTCAAACTAAATATGTATATACAAAACACAACTACTTAAAGCAAATTTACAAAATTTTGTGGGATCACCCAGGGGCGGTCTCCTGACGTACTTTCCATCTAACAAAATAATTATTACAATGAAATAACGCGATAAAGTAGGTACTATTACTGATGTGTGCTTTCAAAATATTTTAAAATGTTATAAGATTTTGTTCTATTAGAAAGGAAATACACAGAAAATTCCTTTTCTAATAAAAAATCATTGCAGTCGGTTAACAACGCTTGTTGAAGTAATATGAAATACAATTGAATTGAGAGTTTAATGATTTAAAGTCGGTTAAATAAATTTAACAGACAGCAAGTGCAGAACAGAAATACTTTAACAATCATCTTTATATACGGCTTTGTATAATATTAAGCATATTGTTGTTCGCTCAGTGTTATATCGTGAAACGAAAAAAAAAACAAAGCTAGTGATTTTCCCCGATAACGAAAGTGTCTACAAATCTTGAGTGATTGATAAATGAACACAGCCGACTATCAGTCTTCATGATGTACCATTATCTAGCAGCAGTAGGCGTAAATTCCCCTAACACCGATTCATCTTTAATCTTCTTAACCATTACAGTAATGTAAGAAACGTGATTGATATAAAATTTTCATTGAAGCATTGAAACAATCGAGCCTATGAAGTCAACAAACAATAACGAGTGGTAATGCAGTAGAATTATTAATTTATTTTAGCTAACAACGCTTTTGATTAAGTGACTTTAACGACGAAATTTTAATGACGAAAGAGGTTATGATTTTCGAAAATTTCTTTGGCATGTCTTACAGCCTAACCGTTTCACTAATTTCAACATACATATAAATGCGTTTTAGCTGTGAGAGTGCTATAGCTCTATATTATAATTGTATTAAAAAAAATGCGAGCTTTTCTAGCTAAAATGAATAAAAAAAAAAAACAAGTGGAATATCAAAATAAATGGGTTTAAAGGTGAAACATATATACAAGTTGTGAATTTAAATGTAATTTGGATGGAATAAATGCGTAAGAGTTTTGCAGACGTATATTTTTATTTTAGTTATTATTTATATTTTTAGCAACAATTTATAGTTGTTGAACAAATAAAAAGAAAAAAAAAAAACAACTGAAACCGATTCATCCGTTCAAGAGCCACGGTGCCTTTGTTATGGGTGGTTGCAATGTGGTTGTTTTTGTTTTTTTTTTTAATTTTTACTGCGGGGACTAGGGGGTAAACTAGCCCCGACGTGTTACTGTGACATTTGCAGATCTATTGTGACAGATATATGTAATTTATAAGTTTTATAAAGTAAGATCCTATCTCGTCAATATTTAAACAAGGTTTAGTAAGAATAATTTTTCTATTAAAAACCGACTTCAACACAACTTACTAAATCCTTCACGATTGTAAACTTTTTAAAGCCTATTTTCACCCGCTCTTTTTTTTCTTTTGTCAAGAATGCAATGAAAAATGTCATGGAATGTCAAATGCTCGTGTTCGAAGATTAGAAAACATCAGATATCAGATCAGATCAGCAGATGTTTTATAATACGATAATCCTTAATATTTGACACTCTTGCAAAGAAAAACGTGTATGTGGAACTCTGCGATACTATAATCTGACGCACTTACTCAGGAATACGATGAAAATATTTTCATTTTTAGAGATTATTCAAAAAGATAATTATGGGACCAATTTGGGAGCTTTCTCTATACACCAATTCAGGAAACACAAAAATTGGTTCTCGAATGACGGAATAATTCGTGTACAATGTGTACATACATAAAAAAAAAAATACGGTAC
Organism: Lycia hirtaria; assembly: GCA_947563715.1. NCBI lineage: Eukaryota > Metazoa > Arthropoda > Insecta > Lepidoptera > Geometridae > Lycia > Lycia hirtaria. Next base: position 13,015,903 of record OX387379.1, on the reverse strand, counting down.
GAATTGATAACCTCCTCCTTTTTCGAAGTCGGTTAAAAAATAAATAGAATATATTTTAATGTACAAAAATTTGTGGTATTTAGTATGATATATGTACAATATTATTGTACATGTAAGATTCCTTACGTACAAATTTATCGTAAAAATTCAATTTTGATTTTTCAAATATAAGTATAGATATATTATATTTAAGTTTAACGTGTCCAGTTTCAGTAGCCTGATCTAGTTAAATTACATTAATCACTCTATTATAGGGTGCGACGCACCCTTTCACGGCAATCCTGGAGTTACCGGATTCCGGATAACCATGTTAAAACTCTGGAACAGTAAGGGGTTTAGATAATTAGAATTCCGTTTCGCCTCCACTTTTCGCATATTTTATGTAATAAATGTAGGTAATCGTTTTTTGGGAACTTCAAAGGATATCTTCTTTGTACAAGAGTAATAATTTCAGTAGCAAATTTGATACATATTTGTTTTAGTTGAGTTGAGAAATTTTGGGATTTTTACAAAAACCTTTGGTTTAACTTCTATCACTACGAAGAGTGATATTTGCCTATAAATGACTTTAAATGATGGAAGACACGGTCAGTCTTAGGATGGGTGACCGACCATGAATAGCTAAGCCATGGCGTAAGTTTTCAACTGCATACCTTTAGGTATATAGGTAGGTAGGTGATTGGGCCACTTTCGCAGTCCTTAGACTGCAGCAAAGTGGCCTAATCAGATAACGTCATCTAACCTAGACATCAGGCGAGTTGACGGTCAGCCGCAAGCCGGTCAATGATTAAAAAAACCTCAAATAGTTTGGTATATTTATCTCATAATTGTCAATCGTTTTTCAATGGTCATTTTCATGAGTTTTAACCGACTTTCTAAAAAGGAGGAGGTTCTCAATTCGACTGTATTTTTTTGATTTTTTTTATGTTTGTTGCCTTATAATCATAATCATAATTATTATATTAATAACACATGTTACAAGTCAAAAACGTAACTTTCGTAAATGTTACTTTCGACTGGGTGAACCGATTTTGATGATTCTCTTTTATTTGAAAGCTGGTGCTTTCCGTGTGGTCCCATTTCAATTTGGTACAGTTCTGACAAGTTGTTTGCTTCAGTTTTTTTTCCAGTTTTTCTTTCCATGAGAAGTTGGTTGCTTCAGTTTTTAAACTATAATTATTATTTGAACAAACGGGTTACTCACGTCTATTATTGAGTCGAAATCTCCGACTATAGTATACGTATACCGCATTCGCGGTTGAAACTATAGAACTATTCTACGCTGCATCTTTTGAAAAAGACCACCGTATGCGGTTGAAACTATAGTCGGAGATTTCGGCTCAAAAATAGACGTGAGTAACCCGTTTGTTCAAATAAATATGTGTCATGTGTTTGTTTAACCGACTTCTGAAACAGAGCATGTTCTTAATTTACTGTACTCCTATGTATGTCCACTGATAAAGCGTTGTCCGATTAAAATGTTTTTGCTAATAAAAGTACACCAACACCAATGGTTTTATTCGTGTGTCTTTATAGTGCATTTTTTCTTTGGTAAAGTAGCAATATTTTTAATACAGTAGTTTTTTAGACTAGCCCCAATACATAATGAATAAGTACTGTTTGCGTATACTGTGTTTTTAAGCTATAAGTACAACTACAAGAAAAACAAATATTGTAATCTATATTTGTTTTTATTGTAAAGCAAAAATAAACAGTATTCTCTAAACTTCCTCTGTTATTATATACCTAGTATCAAAGCCAATTGCGTAATTTATAACCGTCGTAGAAAAATCGCAAACAAACAAATAAATTCAAGGAAACCGTTCCATTTTATACTTGTTATTGAATACCACTTTTAGAGTAATAAGTTTTTACGTACAGCTTGAATAGAACAACAAAAACATCTATGAGAAGTACAATTTTTTTTTTGCTATAAGTACCAACGACGGAAGTGTTTTCAAATGAATGTGGAAATATGTCGATTTACTGTTTTTTCGACTAAACTGGGGATTTCCAAAAAAAGCTAGAAAATTGTCGCGGCTACATTTGCTAGTCAAATAAGTATACGTTTTCGATGGGCTGACCCCTTGTCACTGTAGGCCAACATTACATCTTACCCTACAATCCCTCCCAACCCTCTAATACAGAGGATATTCTCTCTCTGTATTAGAGGGTTCCCTCCCATCTATCCTCTAACCACGGTCAAAAGTGGCGTGATACGGTCTCATGGTTTTTGATGCTTTGCCTTCCTCATATGGGAATATAGGCATGATTGTATGTATGGTAGAACCCGCTATAAAGTTATTTTTCAAGAGCTATAGCTCTATTCATATATGAATAGAGTTCGCGGTTTTACTCACGGAATACTAAATTTTTTACCGACTTCCAAAAAGCAAGAGTTTCTCAATTCGAATGTATGTTTTTTTATGTTTGTTCAGCGATTACTCCGCCAATTATACTTTTTTTTTTGATGATTATTTTTGAGTTTTGTTTGGTGGGTGGTCCTCAAGGGTGGTTCCATATAAATTTTATCAAAATCAGTTTAGTACTTTGGTTTTTAAAACAAAATTACTGAAAACATGTCGTCCAAGTAAATGAATTGTGTATATTGAAGTCGGTTTTTTCAGTTTCCTAAACTATAATTATCGAAGATATAAATTGACTTATTGCAAATCTATACTTAAGCAAACTCGACAATGATATTGCACATTTTGTATATATTGTTACGTCACCACCGTTACAATATGAAATAAAATACCATTTTAATTTAGCTACACGTATGTTCATACATGGAAATCATTGCCAAGTTCTGAAATTCTTATAATTTTCTATTAATTATAGGGCAATTATAATAGAGCTTTATTATTTTAGTAATTATTCACTGGCCATTTTTGTGAAAGTGAGCACGATCCGACGAAATTGTTGTTGTTTGACATCCGTCCTATATTTATATCTTCCAAGAAAAGTTGCCTAGTCCGCAAGTAAAACCGCGGTATTTGGCTAGTTGGTAATAAAAACATTTGTATTTGTTGTACTTTAGCCATGGAATGGAATTAGTTAAGGGAGCCAAAGAAGGCTCACTTCCACACGAATTCACTGGCGATTCTCCAAAATATTTTCAAATAGCTGGAATACAATTTCGGAATAATATTCGTAGCGCGCTTACGCTTAGTAGGATGATATGGGTTTGTAAGATATGTTTCTATTATAAGCAGCTTATATTTACTAACAGAGACCGGATGTTACGATAGTAGTGTGTGTCTGGGAGTATGTGTTTGTAGTAATATATTACTATTAGCTGTGATTCCCGGTTTTACCGAAGTAGTGATGAAAGATTGGTTATGATTATAAATATGAACTATTTTTTATTATTTATATGCCGATTTGGGTTTCTAACCAAATAGGCATATAAATCGGTTCAGCCGTATCGTCATTTTAGGAATCGGTTCAGTAGTTCCAGATCCCGGAGAAACAAACTGACCATAATTACGAATTTTACCTGTTTATAAAATTATATTTTGATGATAATTAATCAAATCTTAGTCATAGGTAAGTAGTTAAACGCTAACTAAATTAATTCACAATAAAGTTCCGACAAGCGCAACTTAGGAAGTCCAGTCACAAGTGGGTAAACGACCACACACAAGTGACAGGAAAATGTGCTAGGACACTTTCAGCCTTTTTGGAAATGTATGGCGTAGTCTATACCCACACTAGACTAGACTTAAATCCATGCAAACACTTAAAATTGCGATACCTCTAATGGGGTTATTGTGTTATTCCTACCAATGTATGTACATAATAGAGCAATAAATGATTTGAATTTGACTTTGACTTTGACTTCTTGTAGATGATGATGATGATAAAAGTTTTAAACCTGCTGCAGTATGTATCGCGGTGGTGACTTGTGTGAAAAAAAGAAAACATCATTTTTAATTCCCAATAACCATATTATGAGAAAATAAAACAGAACAGCGCTACTCGCTAGTGGCAAGACTCTTTGACTTTAATATTCATATGGAACCACTAAAAAGGTTTGAAGTAGGTCGAAAACCTCCATGAACTGCCAAACGGCTAAAATTGCAAAATGCCTATTAACGCCCTGACCCGACCGGATTGAAATACCTCACGATCCAAACTGTAATCCGCACTACACGACCGAGATCAGATTGAATTAGATTTCTCCGCTTGTGTTTGCGTGGAGACCTTTCCGGTAAAACGGTAATAGGGCAGGTAACTTAATGACACTTGTGCGATACTTTTGATGGCATACTTTAAGTGAACAGTATTATGTTAAGTGAAGCCAACAAAATAACAAGTATAGTTTATTTAAATACCAAAATACCCAACTACATTAGAGTTTTATTTATATAGAGATACATACTTATACAGTTTTACATACTGACTTAAGAATATGGGTATGCATTTTCACGTATTGATGTACTCGTGTATTCGAGTATTTGCGTACTCGCGTATCAGCATACTCGTATGCTGATACGCGAGTACATATTTAGAAAAAATATTACCCATCTTCTTGGCCATAATACTCTTTGTTCTTTGCTAAAAAACTGGATATGTTTCCATAGGATATTTGAAGTACTTAGTGGTATTTCTATTGGTTGTTTGGTATTAAGTTGGGCGAAAACTTACAAAGTCAGAACATAAAGAAATAAGAAGGTAAAACCTTATAAAAACAATCTTATTTTGAAACTTTATATTATTTGATTAACATATTATTCGAAGATTTTGGCTATCGTGAATTGAATTGAGTTGATTATGTATTTCCGAGATGAACCAAATTTAAACTAAAAGAAACAAAGAAGATAAGAAATAGAGAAAATTATGAGAAATAGACTCCATCTGTTTTATTCATTTATTTTTATATTATTATATATTATCGGATTTATATTTTTACAATTACTTCCTGTAGATTAATTGCCTTGATCAATTTTGAAGTTGTCATTAAATTTGCCTTCATAGGCATTAGTAATTTGCTATTATTTTGCAATCGGTTATTACGTTTTTTTAAGAACACTACTTGTTATCTTATTTAAAGTTAGGCTTTGGTTAGGCTTGTAAAAGTTTGAACTAGATTCCAAAACTAAGTTTAAGTTAAATAAGCATTCACAACTTAGTAGTAACTGCTTTGCTGGCTGAGTTCCAATCTTTTGACTTTCCAGCAGATTTCAAATTGAGATGTTACCAAAAGTAAGAATGTTCTGAAATACTCAGCGGTTATATCGTGACAGCCTCTTTTAAAAATAACTTTCCTTGTATTGAGACAGATAACTTTTCGTTGTGATATAAATAAACATCAAAAGTCTGGAATAGAAGATTATTTTACTTCATTTTCTGAATATCTGATCGCCGGAAGACGAACCTTTTTACCGATGAAACTGTTTTTAACGATTATCTTATCAAAGTACAAGCTTAAATTTACTAAAGATAATAGAAGGTTAGTTCAGGCTTAATAAAATTTACCAAAATGTCTGCTATTTCATACATTTTGTAGCATAGATTACTTAATATTAACAAAAGTATTTTAGAATCACTATTAGTTTTAGATTTTACTTTGACATTAGTTCCATTTCTAGCTTTTTAGTTTCTTCTTTTACCCGACTGCGTAAGAAGGAGGGTTATATCTTTCAGGTACGTATACTTCGGTCACGTTATGAGGAATGACAAGTACAAATTGCTCCAGTTCATCATCCAAAGCGAGATTCCTGGAAAGAGAAGTGCTGGCAGGAGGTAGCATTCTTGGCTAAAAACCTACGGGACTGGTTCAGTTGCAGCACCACCTCACTTTTTAGAGCAGCAGCCTCAAAAGTGAAAATTGCCCTAATGTTGTCCAACCTCCGATAGAAGAGGAACGTAAAGAAGGAGAAGAATTTTTCAGGTGTATACGGCCTGTATATGTTTATTACGGTATGTATATGTTTATATACGGCCTAAATGGCTTGATCAATTTTGATGGGTAAGGTTCTCTGTTTTTTTTTGAATAATAATAAATTGTCGCGGAACTTAAACATTGCAATTTTTCGTAACCTTTAACCAAATTTACAATAATTATCCTAAGGAAACTCAATACATTTTACAGCGGGTTTACGAATATTTCGGCGCAATAACGTACACTCAACAGCATATCATGCATTATTATGCATGATATGCTGTTGAGTGTACGTTATTGCGCCGAAAGCCAAATTAGTTACACAACCAAATTTTTTTTTATTTAGTTTTTATTTTATATAGATACTGTCATATTTGATTGTATATTGATCAGCTTTTTGGCTCAGTACGTGTGCCTTCTGAGCTGTAGGTTGTGGGTTCAATCCCCCACCCAGGACAAAAATTCTGTTGATCATGGTTGTTTGTTCTTTGTCTGGGTGTTTATTTATTTCATATGTATGTATTTACAAAAAAGAAGTATATATATAAATATATGTATTCTATTAGCCATTTGATTCCCATCGTAGTACAAGCTTTGCTTAGTCTGGGGCTAGATAGTGTTAGTTTTTTATTGAGCAAAAAATTATATTGTGTTCGTAGATGACCCGAATGCGAGAGATTCTCGATGCTATTATTATGAACAGTAGTGAACAGTAATCCGCAGTTCAGTGCAATGCACAAACAAACAAACTAGACGGAGCGAACTATCTTGTTTACTTCACTGAGGAATCGATTTCAACAGCAGCAAATAATCTAACGAGCATGAGACTCGCATTGTGTAGTTTAAATATATGCAAAGAGAAATAATAGAATTCTGCTGGTATTGCTAACTGGAACTCATTATTTATAGATAGATAGATAGATGAACTCTTTATTGTACACACCTTAAAAGTAATAACAAAGAACTTAAATAGACTAGTGCAACAAAAGGCGGCCTTATCGCTAAAAGCGATCTCTTCCAGGCAACCATATTTATCTATTTGCGTTTCAGAAGAATGTTTATAATTTATGTAATTTTTAGGGTTCCGTACCTCAAAAGAAAAAACGGAACCCTTATAAGATCACTTTGTTGTCCGTCTGTCTGTCCGTCTGTCCGGGTGTCAAGACCTTTATCTCGGGAACGCGTAAAGGTATCGTGTTGAAATTAAAACCATATACGCAGATCCATAGTATCTTGCTGGAGAAAGAAAAATCAAATTTCTCAGTTTTCGTAAAAAAAAGTTACAGCCAGAATATGTCGTAAAAAAACGCAAATTTCGACACTCACAAGGGAATCAAAACCTTTGGGGTACTTCCCGTAGACCTAGAACTCTGAAATTTGGCAAGAAGCATTGTGTTTGAGTACACATATAGGAAAAAAATCCGAAAACTGGATATTTTTTTATTTAATCACAAAAAAATAGTGTCTTTATGCAAGGAATGAGGGTCCAAATTTTAAAGTTCTATATCCATATCATGTGGGGTATCATATGAAAGAGCTTTATTAGCATAAGCAAAAACAGGCTTTTAAATATTTTTACGATGTATATTTTTCGGTTTATGAAGGAAAATATATGATTTTCCCTTTTTATCTACTACTAGTTTGTACGGAACCCTCGATGGGCGAGTCTGACTCGCACTTGTCCGGTTTTTTTGAAGTATTTAGCTAGAAAAACTGAAAACTAAATAGATATAAATAATATATCAGTCATCTAGTTCCATAGTACAAGCTTTGCTTAGTTTGCGCTGGATGGTGTTGCGTGAAATGTCCACAATGCAATGCAATTAAAGAAAATCGACTTCAAAACAATCTAATGAACTGAAAAAGGAGAAATAACAAGAAAAAAACAATCAAAATTGGGTGTCTACTTAAGTACGTACGAACTATTTTTTGAGATAGGTGTCTATATAGGACTTAGTTGGTGATAGTTTAAGGCTGACACCGATATAAAAAATTGTTGGTGCACGTAGGTAGGCACCTAGTTTTGATTTATTTTTTCTTGTCATTTCTCCCTTTTCTGTTCATTAGATTGTTTTGAAGTCAGTTGAATTTTTTCAAATTACTTTTATTTATTTCAACGTGTATTTGCAAAATCAAAAGTTCCCATAACCAACATTGCCAGTATAAAATATTAGACCCGCTATATCTACGCTCTAAGAATTCAAGTAAACACTAATTCTCTGCGAGTAAATACAAAATTAAGGTGGTCGCCCGCTGGACCGGCACATAAGATATTATTCTTCTAGTATTAGTATGTAATTAAAAACTACGGGTCACTCACGTCTGTTTTGAGCCGAAATATCCGACTATAGTTTTAACCGCATTCGGCGGTCTTTTTCAAAGGAGCAGCACACACGTCACTCTCGGTCGGTGGCGCGCCTTGGCGTGAGTGACCCGTAGTTTTTATTTAAAAATGTGTGAAAACCAAGTTAATTTCCATAGTATGTAATTACTATAGTACTATAGTCTATAGTCTATAAGTATTGGTATGTAATTACTATTAGCATGCACATATCTCTATGTTATTATCTATAGTTACTTAACGTTACTCGTTTAATCTCCTGTTGCCACGCCTCGTCTATTTTATATTTTAAATTTCTCTCCATCCCATGGTTGCCTAGAAGAGATCGCTTTTAGCGACAAGGCCGCCTGTAGTTGCACTAGTTTAAGTCCTTTATTATTATTTTCAATGTTACAATAAAGAATTTATCAATATATATACCTACTATGATCGTATCCGTACCGACAGTTGGAAAAATATATTTTTGGTATTTTGTTTGTATGAATTAGTATGATAAAGAGAGAGAGAGAGAGAAAGAGAGATAGAGAGAGAGAGCAATAACGTGTTTTTACGTTCCAGATATATTGATAGATTGTCATGGCATGGTACATAGCAGTGTACAATGTACATCCACCTTAATACCTATTTTCATGTCGATGGATTGTCGGGAGAAGTGGGGGAGTGGGGGAGTGGGGAAGGCCTGTTGCTTCTTTTATTATAATACCTACTCGAAAAATAACGGAAGCACCGAGGAAATTGCACTTTTATCGTACAAAAAGTTTTTATGTTTTTACACATTCTATAACAGCACAGTAGATTTATATTTGCATTTGTAAGTAGTACTAACGGAATGTTAGAGATGGTAGAAATAGCTTTATAGGAAATGAGAAACCTAATTGCGTGGCTTTTGAAACAGCTACGATATCGTGTCTTTATGATAAAATGCAACTCTTTATTTCGTTTTATAAGTACTTAGATGTAGTCAACAAGAAGTAGGATATTTTTATTTGGTTTGCAGAACTTTGCGGTATGAATATTTTTAAGACGGCTCGGTAACGTTTACAGCATGATATATTAATTACGTAATATAAGCTTTTATGTATAGAGAAAAGGGCCTTGTATCAAAATATAATTCTTCTACCAATTACTATGAAAATACAATTATTATAGTTTAAAAAATATGAAAAAGGCTTCAAAATACGCAATTCGTTTACTTGGATGACATATTTTTCCAGTTATTTTGTTATAAAAACTAAAATACTTAACTGATTTTGATACAATTTAGGTATATAATACAAACTCCAAAGTATAGCATACCAAATAAAAAACGGACAAGCGCGAGTCAGACTTGCCCACCGACGGTTCCGTACAAACAAGTAGATAAAAGGAAGAAATTATATTTTTTTTTATATTTTCCTTCATAAATCGAAAAATATACATCGTTAAAATAATTAAACACCTGTTTTAGCTTGTCCTAATGAAGCTTTTTCATAATTGATACTCCATATGATACGGTTAATTCACTTTAAAATTTAGACCATCATCTTTTGCATAAAGACACTATTTTTTGTGATTAAATTAAAAATGTCCAGTTTTCGGATTTTTTCCTATATGAGTACTATGCCACAATGCTTCTTGCCAAACTTCATCGTTCTAGGTCAACGGGAAGTACCTCAAATACCTCATAGGTTTTGATTCCCTTGTGAGTGTCGAAATGTGCGTTTTTTACGACATATTAGGCTGTAACTTTTTTTTCGAAAACTGAGAAAATTGATTTCTCAGTTTTCGTAAAAAAGCGTATATGGTTTTAATTTCAACACGATACCTTCACACGTTTCCGAGATACAAGCCTTGACACCCGGTCGGACGAACAGACAGACAGACGTACAACAAAGTGATCCTATACGGGTTCCGTTTTTTCAGCAGTCCAGTCCCATTCTGAATTTTAGACTTAAAAATTTTCTATGTGGCAATGGACTGCGCTCATAACACTTAGATCTCAGCTCAATTTCGCTGCAAACACGTTAGTTTTCATAGAAAAAATTTACAAGTATGTAAGTACATTATATTCAAATTCATCATAAACTTGACAAATAAGGAGCCAGACGACGCGTGACATTACGCCAGTGACATGACATGACGTCATAGAAAATCCAATATGGCGGTTTATAACTTAATTTCACACCTCAAAAATCTCTTTCTGAGAAAGATACATCGTGTTTGATTTCAAAGAGAGGTTAATAAGCACATTCCAACTGTGTGTAAAATCTTGATCTATATAATAAAACCGTAATGGGTTTGAATCGGAACAAAACAAAATCGAGATTAAATGTAATTTGAAAATTTTAGTTGGAGGAAGCATTAAATTTACCTATACAGAAGCCAAAAACCAGCAGTTTTTAATCGACTTCAAATAGGAAGAGGTTCTCAATTCGGCTGTATGTATTTTAGGGTTCCGTACCCAAAGGGTAAAAACGGAACCCTATTACTAAGACTTCGTTGTCTGTCTGTCCGTCCGTCCGTCCGTCTGTCACCAGGCTGTATCTCATGAACTGTGATAGTTAGACAGTTGAAATTTTCACATATGATGTGTTTCTGTTGCCGCTATAACAAAAAATACTAAAAAACAGAAATAAATATTTAACGGGGCTCCCATACAACAAACGTGATTTTTTGCTCGTTTTGCTCGATATTGATAACGGCAACAGGTATACGCTTGAAATATTCACAGAATATTGAGTTATATTATTCACTTTAAAAATAAATAACTAAATTAAAATAATATTAATATTTAAGGGAGGCTCTCATACAACAAACGTGATTTTTTGCCGTTTTTATATATAATGGTACGGAACCCTTCATGCGCGAGTCCGACTCGCACTTGGCCGGTTTTATTTTTGTATGTTTGTTACTCGATTACTTCGTTAATTAAGAATTGATTTTGATGATTATTATTTTATTTGGTAGGTAGCCTTTTCAGTAGCCCCATGTGCGGAAGGCTATAGTGTCTTCAATGGACGCAGAAAAACAAGAAAAATGTATTTCGCATACCATAGAGAAGAAAAATTGCCATACTTTTATCCCAAATATTAGGCGTTACAAAAGCATATGGTAAGTTTGTTTTAAAATCAAGTGAAAAACTTCACAAATCTGTTCGCTAAATTGTCACTAAACAGTGACAATTTAGCGATATTTGTTCGACGTTTGATGCTTTTTTTACCCTCCACTGTTGTTCCTAAAGCGAAAGTTTACATCTGTTATATATATTCACGGTAATCGGCTAATCCAAACGTTGTGGTTATTTAACACAGAGTATATAATCTGAAGGACTAAGCCTATATTTTATCATCATCATCATCATTACGGTGTTCATCACTACGCGTGTAAAATAACAGGGCACAGCTTGTATTTCATAAATAGAATTATAACCTAAAATCTTTATCAAAATAATTTTGAAAAATGCTGCCTGATGTAGCGTTTAAGTTTGTCTCAACCTATGTTTGTTATTTTTCCAAAAGTTTATTTGTGCTTTTTGTTTCTTAATTGTATGTTCAAGATACCGGGTACTTAATTACTCTACTTAATTAACATGTTAAATGAATAATCGTTTACACAAGAGCCGGGCGTTCGTGTTATTCAAGAGATGTAAATGTACGGGGCCAAAGGGACCTCGTTATTTGGCCCATCAAGTTTACCCCACTTTGGCCCACTTTGTTTCGATTCATTTAAAACTTTTGCATTGCAACTCTTTCCGGAATTGTAACAAAATAAATTCGTTGCGAACATGAGTATTTTTTTGTGAATGTACGAGTTGTTTAAAGACTTATTATTGTTGGAGGGCAGTTGAAAAATAAAACAGCTTAGCTTTTTCTTTTAATTTTAGAGAAATCCTATCGTCTGCAAGAAAATAAATTAATAAAAAATATTTATATTTTTGCTATTATAATGAAACAGTATTAAGAATAATTTAATTTCCCTAAGAATATTATGAATACCTACTTACTTAATTTATTTGCCTGTAAAAGAGTAAATGTTTTAGCAAAAAATAAATGGTTCTGAAGTTTTAAAAGTATGTATTATGATGTTCAAAGGAGACTGCACGTTCTTTTCGCCTTGTAGGATAGGGTCCACGCTAAAACCAATCTCGGGCTTCGATGCTCATCAAAATATGAAACCAATAACGATATCCAAGTCGCCGACACCGGCACTTCGTCACTTCACAATGTTTGTTAAATGCTTGCTGAATATTGATAGAAATGTATGCACTACACATCCAGCTGTCGGAAATATAATAACGCAGCAGGGAATATACTTTTCTGGAGGTATTTGCATTTATTTTTATATTTAAAACTTGAATAAAGGTTCCAATAAAAATCACTGTCATGTCACACACACGCGAAGTATATTTTTTGTTTACCGTAAGGTCCATAGGGTACTTCTATAAGTGTTGTCACTTTGGACAGATACATAGGTAATTATGTAAAAACAAATAGTATTAATATAAAAACGATATAAAATAAAATTGCTCAAAACATCTTATTCTCTCAATACATACCTGTGATTATACCTTTCACGGAAGACACCTAACTTTAAAATGACATTAATCTTCGTCTCATTCCGGGCACGTACGTAATCTACGTCTTTGAGAACTCTGAAAATCATCTCTAACTCGTCTTTAAGCAATTTTAATCACAACTTCTGGAATTTCAAGCTGTCAAGTTATACGCTTATTCTCACCAGTTCGCCGGGAAGTTAAACAAAACGTAAATCATTAGCTTCTCATTTCTACTTTGAAAAGTCATCGATTCAGAGAACCTAGAGTTCTTGGAAAAGTCACAAAGTCAGTTAGGCCCTTAATTAAAAGTGTGATAAGTTTTGGTTAATTGAGGAAAAAACTTATTTGAGTAGACAGACAAGTAAATGTTTTACTGATAAGATCGAACTTAGAATTATAAAAATGTATTAGATGTCTTAAATCAACACCTAAGTTTTTTTTTTATTGTAGCTTACTGGAACTAATCTTATTACTTCTATGGATATAAGTGAATTTAATAGAAAGCTTTTAAAATGCAATCCTTTTATACTCGCACATATTTAACGCTTATCAAACAAAACTCATACTATGTTGCCCACTACTAGGTACTCGTAACAAAATACCCAAGTGCATTTACAAAGCAGCGGACCGAATGCTGTTACGCCGAGATTCTTGAGTAAGTATCCAAAACAGTGTATCTGAAACTTTCCCACGCAACTCCACTAATTTGTTGAGAATTTCTCTTGCCTCCGTCACTTTCCAACAATATTTAAGGCAAGGTTGCAAACAACTTGTTTCGGACGCGTCCCTTTCAATTACTCGCAACTGGACCTTGCCGAGTTTTCTGCTGCGTCACAGATAATTAACTTAATTATTATGTTTAAATGGTATTTGTCGTTTAAGGTTCAGAACTAGTTAACAATAGCTACGTCCTGCGATAGCTAATGTTGTGTATCTTGTAATTTTACAATAGCTGTCAAGTCTACACGACTGGTTTATTTGACACGTACCTAGTGAATGTTCAAAATTGGTCAGTCACCAGTTTCTTTCATGTGTTTCCAGTGCGACAAACAGGACTGGTACTTTGGTGGTACGCTGTGATTTTAAAATAAAACATTTTGAAGGTCGCTTTATGTTCGCTCCGTATAAATCCAATCATGCGGGGGAAATAAGCGAAATTATAAACGTGTCCTGCTGTTTCACTTGCGAGATGATAACATGATCAAATAGCGTCGTAAAAAGGATGCAAATTTAAAAAGAAATATAACTATTTTCGCTTTTAAAATTATTAGATAAATTTCTTCAAATTAACAGTAAATAAATAAATTAAGGTAAGTGACTTTTAATATCGCTTTTGTACTTGAGATTATTTTGTAAGTATTATAAAAAAAGTTGGCCGACAACCCCACTGGACGCCCAGCAGATGAGAAACAAAAGATAATATTGTCAGAAAATGCGTAGTACAAGCGGTGATAAGCATTCGCAGTATACAATACACACATAGAAGTACGTATAGTATACACAAGGGAGTTGAGAGCGGTAACGTAGTGGAGGCGTGACGGAATGCAAAAGCGTCGTGCCATTTTCCGTCACGGAATAAAAGTTGGTTTACCGCCAAAACACGCCAATAGATAATATGTCTCATCAAAAAGTTTTTTCAACAGTATTTATTTCCAAAGTTTAAAACTAAGACAATGATTAATGATACTATTGTTAACTTTTTTTTATTTTGACCTCATTTTGCCTAATTCGTTTTGTGTAACGTTCCGTGTTTGAATCTAGACAAAATTGATTATCATCCAGACAAGAATTACAAACAATGACGCACAATATTTTTGGCATCTCGGTTGATGTATCGGAAAATAATTATAGTTTAAAAAACTGAAGCAACCGACTTCTCATGGATGCCATTGTTAGAACTGGACTAAATTGAGTATGAGGTAACAAACATTAAAAAAAAATAAACAAAAATACAGTCGAATTAAGAACCTCCTCCTTTTTTTGAAGTCAGTTGAAAAAGGAAGATATTAGCTATTTAGGGTACGGTTGTATTAATTGTACCACAGTCAGACGTATTATAAAGATATATTTATTATATAAGTTCATCTACAAGTAACTATGTATCTACTTGACATTTTTATTTATTTTATGTTATTTAGAAAGTTTTTTATGTTTCACTCATGTTTAGAGTTGGTATGGTGAAAAATTATCAAACGAGAACTTTGGTAGTTTGCCACCATCCGTTGAATGACAACATCAACCAATTTGCGTTGTGCTTTGTTTATTTATTTTAATCATAATTGTATTATTTTGCGATTACTTACCAACTTATATCGGTAAGCACAGTTAAATACCGTTTGTGATATTTATAGACTTTGTACGTACTTTTGTCTTGGATAGGGTGTCCTTGATAATAATTTGGGGCTCCGATTAGAAAACAACATCCGGCGGCATCCAAGCCGCTGACACCGGCACCTCGTTCCCCAGATTGGCAGGGTTTTTGTGAACACTTATCACTGCTTTCAGCAATAACCACAATATCGGCACTCGGTTTACACTTTCTTGGAGTCCAATTGAGGCAATTTATCTGATTTTTCATAAGGTCACAATAATAAAAACAACTAGCGTTCACCACACGAAGTGTATATTTTTTCACAACATTTTGGTTGGGTAGATCTAAAAATAAGTGTTGCCACTTTGGACATACCGCCCACAAAGGACGAATAGTCCTTTATCTACCAATTATACATTAGTCAAGTAGTACACAAAATGATATTAACAAACAACTTATACTAAATAACTAATGGAAAATTTGTATTTAATAATAAAGAATTTGAACTTTCGACTTGAAAAATATTAAGGTATTACAATATTCATGATATTTTTCTTTGTTACTCATATACAAAGGAATTAGTTTCTAAACTTTTTGACAAGAGTTCGATAACATTTTGAGTTTTTTTTTTTTTTTTACAATAAGATACACTAGGATGTAAAATACATACAAGGAAAGGTGAAATCCTTTGCTAAAATTATTCGCAATTTTAAACAAATACGTATGAACCAATAGAAAATCTCTTAAATTTCTACATTGAGAAATTAAATAATGCGAATAATGTAAGTTAATCAGAATAACGGTTTAAAATCCTTTTACATTAAAACTGTGGTACCGTTGAACCAAAACGACAAAATAAACAAATGTTCACAATAAATATATATGTAAATTACGATGGACTGTAGATGAGACAAAGTTTAGAAGTTGGACGTTGAATCAATGAACCCTTGTATCTTAAGGTTACAACTCGCGTGATTTTATCCTTGCCCGGATGCAATTTGACTACTAAACCATATAGCCATTTGGTAGGAGGCAAGTTCTCCTCTCGTACCAACACAACATCGCCTATTTTCACCTCGGGAAAACGGTTCTTCCATTTATATCTCTGGAAGAAATGGGTTAAATATTCCTGAGACCAACGTCTCCAAAATTGCTGAACCATTCTTTGGGTTACTTGCCACCGACGTAAGCCACCTGGTTTCAACTGCTCGTAATTATGGTCCGGAGCTATTATCAAAGGTTCCCCTATTAAAAAATGGCCTGGAGTTAACGGCACAGGAGAATCCGCTTCTGAACTGATCTCTGATAAAGGTCGCGAATTAAGGCAGGCTTCGATTTGAGTTAGGACTGTAATTAACTCCTCATAGGTCAGCGTTGAATCTCCAATCACACGCTTTAAGTGATGCTTTGTACTTTTTATTCCTGCCTCCCATAGTCCACCAAAGTTTGGACTTTGGGGAGGAATAAATCGCCATTCAGTGCCATTATTGGCTAGTGCAGCAGCCACTTCGCTAGGAAACGAAGAGGTCTCACTATTCAATAGTAGTTTTAATTCCTTAGCAGCTCCAACAAAGTTTGTTCCGTTATCACTCCACAACTGAACACATCGCCCTCGTCGAGCAAGAAAGCGTTTAAACGCTGATAAGAATCCTTCCGATGAAAGACTAGATACAGCCTCAAGATGGATTGCCCGAGTTACCATGCATATAAACAAGGAGATGTAGCCTTTGTAAGACTTATTTCCCCGTCCCTTTGATACTCTCAGGTTGATTGGTCCCGCATAATCGACTCCCGAATAAAGAAAGGGTTTATTTGGGGTCACCCGACAGGTCGGCAATTGACCCATTAGCTGTGTTCGAGTCTTAGCAGCGTTTCTGATACAAGGTACGCATTGGTGGATATGTGATCTTACTAAATTCTTTAATTTAGTCACCCAATACCTCGATCGAATGTAATTACAGGTCAACTGCTGTCCGCCGTGCAACGTCTTCTCATGAGCTTCGGTTACTAGAAGTTTGGCAAGACAAGAATCTCCAGCTAAGATGATTGGATGTTTGCTATAGTCTGGTAAGTAAGAATTCTCAATTCTTCCTCCCACACGTAATATCCCTTGTTCGTCGATAAACGGATTCAATGTTGATAGTTTACTCTTCTTACTAACCTCTTTCTGTTTCAGGATGCTGGCGATGTCTTCGTGCAACGAATGCTGCTGATGCTGTTTGATGCAACAGGTAAGTGCTTCCTTTATTTCAGGTGCAGTAAGATAAGGTAAGGGTTTCAATCTTATATTAACAGGATTCCTCAATTGAAGAAATCTTCGGCAATACGCCACGACTCTGACAAGTTTTCTCAAAGAGGAAAACTTGGACCATAGTGACATTTCCGGATCTGTTTCGACAGCTGAGGTATGTACCTTTAATTCTTTAGCTTCCAATTCAGTCTTTGTACATATTGAGCTTGGTTTTGAATAATCGATATTTTCTTGTTGCAGCCATTTAGGACCGTACTTCCAAAGTGCATTGTCTATTAGCTCCGTTGCTGGGATTCCTCGGGAAGCACAGTCTGCTGGATTATCTGCCGACCGGACATACGAAAACTGTGATGCATCCAATAGATTTAAGATCTCAGATGCTCGGTTGGCCACGAAAGGCTTCCATCGACTAGGGTGGTCACACAGCCATGCTAAAACGACGGTCGAATCTGTCCATGCATGGAGCTGAGATTTAGGGATATCCAAAACCTCGGCCACTTCACGCAACAGCTTCGTGGCTAGCAGTGCTCCACACAATTCAAGCCGTGGGATAGTAACCTGTTTGATTGGGGCGACTTTGGTTTTTGAAGTTACCAGGTGCGTTGTTATGGTACCATCCGCGGAGATGCAACGAATATAAACCGCTGCAGCAAATGCTGCATTAGAAGCGTCTCCGAACCCGTGTAACGTCACTTCTATGTCTCCTTCGGATCTTTGTACCCATCGCGGTATATGAAAATTAAGAAGTTTAGCTAACTCCTCCCGATAAGATGCCCATTCTTTTAGAAGATCTTCAGGCAAAAGCTCATCCCAATCGAGCCCTGTGAGCCATAATTTTTGGATAAATATCTTGGCTCTGATTATACAAGGCCCGATCCATCCCAACGGATCATAAAGACGACATATCTCAGATATTATTTCCCGCTTTGTTGCTGGTATGGAATCACGTGACAAATTGACGCTATAGTCAAATTCGTCCGTCCGCTGATTCCACGTGAGACCCACTACTTTGGTGACATCGTCTTCCTTAAATTCGTGATTAACTCCTGTATTGTCAATTCCGGTTTGTAATAAATCAGTCCTATTACTGGCCCACTTCTGCAACACAAATCCACCTTTTTGGAGAAGAGCATTCATTTCTGTGTAGAGTTGAACTGCTTCGGTCTCAGATTCACAACCAGTGAGCAAATCATCCATGTAGAAGTCTTTGTGAACTCTACTAGCAGCTAGTGGATAATTATGGCCTTCATCCAAAGCGACTTGTTGCATTGCCTTTACGGCCAAATATGGTGCGCAAGATGTACCGAATGTAACCGTCAAAAGGCGATAATCTTGTATATCTTTGTTGGCGTCGTCTCTCCACACTATTCTTTGATAGTCTACATGCTTCTTCGCAACTCTCACCATTCTGTACATTTTGATAATATCGGCTGTAAGGCATATAGGATGTAGACGCCAACGCATTATCGTATGTCGTAACTCCGGTTGTAAGGTTGGACCAACCATGAGAGTGGAATTTAAAGAAACTCCATTTGCCGTTTCATCAGAGGCATTGAAAACTATTCTAGTTTTAGTTGTGCTCTTGTCCATTCGAATGACCGCATGATGCGGCAGCCATACCTTGCAATCGGTAGGTGCAGAATCCTGGGTTACCTTTTCCATGTGATTTAGAGTAAGATACTCCTGTAATACCTGGGTATAGTCTCTCTTGAGACCAGGATTTTTCTCTAGCCTCTTCTCTAGACTGGTTAGCCGCTTAACTGCGATCGTTCTCGTGTCTCCATAGGCTTCACTTGCTTGTGTGCGAAAAGGTAATTCTACTACGTAACGACCGGCTTCATCTCTCCGGGTTGTCGCCTTAAAATGTTCCTCACACGTCTCCTCTTCAGGAGTTAATATCTTTTGATTTATCGAACTAGGTTCGGCTTCTAGCTCCCAAAATCTTTTGAGGAGCTCATTTTCTTCAAGTTTGACATGCAAATTTAACATGACATTATGGCAATTTGACTCGCTGGATCCGCGACCGCCCACCTGACCCGATAGAACCCATCCGAGATACGTATCTTGAGCAATTGTTAAACCCTCAGGACTTCGTAGCAAGCCCTGTTTCAAGATAGCACAGTATATCTCAGAACCCAATAAAATATCGATTTTATTGGGTGTATTATATTCTGGATCGGCTAACTGGATACGACCGAGTTCTGCCCATTTTGGCAAAACGAATTTCTTATCCGGTAAAAGTGAAGTCACAGTATTGAGTACGTGAGCCTTCACCTGCAATTTAAACTTAGGGTCATAGAGTGACTGAATGTTGACCATAACTATCGCTTTTGAAGTTAAGTCACTCTGAGTATCCCCTATGCCTGAAATACTACTTTTCGCTTTAATTTTCCTCAACCGTAATAATTGTACAGCTGCCTCTGATATGAAAGACGCTTGTGATCCTTGATCTAGCAGAGCTAGATCAAATAAATTATTATTATTATTATTAGAGCTCTCAGTATCAGCTTCGAACCATCTTTGGACTCAGCTTTAACCAAAGCTGTGGCCAGTAAAGTCTGGCTTTGTCCTGTCGCAAAGTGATTTCGAAGGTATATAGTTTCTGAGTGTGATGATTGTTCTGAGACTTTCTCTTCTTCAGGGGCTGAAGCACTAGCTTCAGGGGCTGAAGCCCTAGCTTCAGGTTTCGATGATCCATGAAGAAGGGTATGATGTTTCCCCTTACAAATGCGGCATTTTGTGGTGACACGACATGATTTACCAAAGTGATTGCTTCCTAAGCTATTATAGCAAAGCTGAAGAGACTTTACTATTGCCTGACGCTTACCTACGTCTTCTTTAGTAAATTTACTGCATGAATACAGTTTGTGACCTTCATTACAATGAGGACAGGTAATGTTGTAATTTGATGTTGTGTGCATGGCTTTAGTAGAAACATTAGATTTAGATTTACCTTTAAGAGGCTCAACGAATTCAAGTGCACGGAAACGCAATTCTAAGAAATCTTCGAACAGTTTCAGCGAAGGTAAGTCTTCCCCTGCTTGGGTTACGTGTATCTCCCATTGTTTCCTAGTTTCAGGGTCCAACTTTTGACATATGACGTAAATAATGATTACATCCCAAGATTCTACCAAAATACCTAAGTTCTTAAGTTCATGTATACAATCTGAAGTAGTGTCCAAAAGCTCTTTTAGTGCTTGAGCAGACTCCCCGTTCATAGTACGCTGACTAAATAAACGTTTAAGGATACAATTAGACAAGTAACGCTTATTGTCGTATCTGTTCATCAAAAGTTCCCAACATTTCTTATAATTAGAGTTGGCAATGGGGATATGCTTAATTAACTGCTCAGCTTCACCTTTCAATTGAGTTTTTAAATAATGCAATTTTTGGACCTCATCAAGTGACGGATTATTATGGACTAAAGACACAAATAAATTTTTAAATGATAAAAACTCAGAATAAATCCCACTGAAGGTGGGTATTGTTATTTTTGGTAGCTTGATTGCTGGACTTGACGAAGGCTCCTTCGTCACCTTGTTGCTTCCTGTTTCCGGTGCCTTCACGACGAAAGATGATAGCTTGATCTTCAACTCTCCTTTGTAGGTGATGTAGCTCTCGTAACATGCGTCGAACATATCATTTTGTATGTAACTGCTGGCCTCCAGATCCCTTCCACTATATTTTGAGAGAAGGTTTTCATGTGCATCTAGAAATCGTGTCATTAGAAGTTCCAGACTTTCTAATCTCACCGATAAATACTCTGCTGTCATTCTTTCTTTCGGTGTCTTCTTGAGGTTCCGATATCCTCGTTCTATTTGATTTCTGTAGTCTTCTAACACTGTTATAGCTGATTCCATGTTGACTAATTTCTACCAATTCTTCTACCAATTTTCGGCAACTTCTACCAATTCTTGATTTTAGTAACAAACACCCCATACAAAACGGTAGATTTTCCAAGAATTCCGATTCAGCTTCCGTCTCGTAGGACCTTTTGTACGTACTTTTGTCTTGGATAGGGTGTCCTTGATAATAATTTGGGGCTCCGATTAGAAAACAACATCCGGCGGCATCCAAGCCGCTGACACCGGCACCTCGTTCCCCAGATTGGCAGGGTTTTTGTGAACACTTATCACTGCTTTCAGCAATAACCACAATATCGGCACTCGGTTTACACTTTCTTGGAGTCCAATTGAGGCAATTTATCTGATTTTTCATAAGGTCACAATAATAAAAACAACTAGCGTTCACCACACGAAGTGTATATATTTTCACAACATTTTGGTTGGGTAGATCTAAAAATAAGTGTTGCCACTTTGGACAGACTTCCTATTCTATCTTGACGTTTCAAAAGTGTATAAACATTGTACCTAATTGAAATAAAGTTGAACTTTAACTTGAATACTGCTAATTCGTTATAATAGTCGTAGGTCCTATGTAATAGGGCGAATTCTGTGTCGTAGTCGTATGAATTGAAAATATAAGTTATTTACTAATCTCTTTAAAAATTCAGTATTTCTTTGTTTACTCGGCCGTTTATTTTTAATATTTATTAACACTTACAATCTATTTTGTATTTTTTAGTATACTACTAGAAAATAAGTTAGATGCAAAAGAGTTTGCTTAAAAAATACTAATATTAGAGAATTTTCGCTTTTGGGTTAGATACGACCAAAGATAATATAACTGGGTACGACTATACCAATGTTACCCTGATAGGAGGAATTCTGTAGATAGGATAAGGTATCGGTTTTGGATAAGATACTTCGTAGATAGTAGATCTAACAATGTGATCAATTGAAGTGGCTAGTTAAGAACCAAGGATCAATCATACCGTAACAAGCGGGCGAAACCACAGGTTCTATTGAAGACCAATGCGAGCGAGTTAATTCAAACGTAATAGACAAACCGACTTACTTATAAACGCATGTTAAAATCTTATTCACTGAACAAGGATTTTGTCACTTTCTGTCAGATGGGAACCTGATACGTGCGAAAACGAAACAAAATACTGTTTGACTAAAATGCGCTTATTCAGCGTTTATAAGTAAGACGGATAATATTGAACGTATTCCCTTCTTTTTCTTAATATTGGAATCATGCCAACTTTTTTTTTTTCAACATATTCATAGGTTTTTAAAACAAATTACTAAAAAAATTATAATTATGACGTAGGTATAACGTATGTATGTACTTTGATATAGGTAAGACGTCCGGAAAACAGTAAAAGTGATTCAAACTCAACTTCATTACTTATAATATATTCAATATTCCAAACATACACATCTGCTGGAAGCATTGTCATTCAACGTGGCAATGCTGGTAGAATACTCTATACGTTGCCACTGGGTAGTGAGTGAGATACCTTTAGACCTTAATGGGTCTGTGTGTAACTGTGTAATCTGTTTGGTTTTTAGTATAGTAGTTTAGGTAATTAAATATATATTCGAGATAGAAGTTAATAAAGGTACTTTTTTATTAAAAATCTAACTATCAAATAAATCTTCAACACACAAAGAAAACTCTGGAACACCCGAGTATTCCACCAACCACCTACCTACCAACGCTTTTATAAGTCAAGCTTTTTCTTAATTTCCATTAATCAAATCTCTAAACAGCTTGAATGCATCCGAAGCGAAACCGAAGAACAGCTAAATATACAGGATAACTCTATGATTAATAATATTTGTGTATCCTGATACAGAAATTAATCTAGTACAACAGGGATTGGAAATGGGCAATCAATCATCTTTAAGAACTTGGCCACTTCCATTCACTTTACTAAAGATAAGATGATGTTGCAGTTAATGCTAGGGAAACGATAGATTTCTCATAACTCAAGTGGAGGCAGACCTACAGTTAGGTAGCAGAAAGACAGCCATTGTCTCTTTCAGATAGAAATAGACTACATGGTATAGATTTACAGCTCATTGGACTTATTATTATTACGGGCACGTCGGCCACACACTCGACGAGTGCCACTGGAAATGATGTGGCAAGAGGACAGAGACAGTGCATTACTCGCCTCATGCCACGCTAGTTGACGCTACGGTTTTCGCCATTCGTTACTCGTCGGTCTTGAGCGCGAGTCAATGGAGGGCAACAATTTCCATAAATGTACATGTTAGGCAAAGAGATGACGCGGCGCAAATAGTTACGCGAATATTCAAGCGAGGAGCGAGAGCAGGGCATTGTGCTGCTGTAATGAACACATTGAGAAAGCAGTAGGAAAACAGTAGATGATATTGGCAGAATACCATAAAGGATGACGAGCTAATGTACATATATGTTACTGTAAAAGCCCGAATATTGGTAAATCTTAGGTTTTACCAGTAAATCTTAGGGTTTACCAACACGAGTCGGTAAATGTAAGAATATGTAAAAAAGAAACGATTTTATCGGGCTTTTACCATTAGAATTTAGTATATTAGTATGCTAGTAGAATTTAGTATGCTAGGTTTTACCAGTGACGGTTGGTAAATGTTGGTTATACATATACCACATCTGGTTGTTAACGATGATGAAATAATAACTCGTCAAAAATCCTTAAATACAATGATGACTTAGGTATACTTCTATCAATTTAGAACTTTTCATGGAGTGGAGGGCGTGAATGGCATAAGGCGGACTTTTATTGCCGTTTTTAATAGAACTGTCGTCAAAAGCAACTTTATAGTAGCATTATAAAAATGAATGAATTCCATTAGGTATTTGACACCATAAAAAGTCGTTCTCTTGCTTTTAATTCATAAAACGGCAAAATGAGGAAATAAATCTATGTCCTATTAGCTGACTGTAGTAAAATAGAGAAAAAGGAGAAAGAGAGTGAGATATTAAGAAAGAGAATGAGAAAAAGTGCGAAAGCTTCGGTACCATTTACCATCCGATTTTTATACTATTAGTATTCAATTATAAACTAGATTTTTTAATATGACGAAAATCAGTCAAAAGGTTGTCAAAATATACAATTTTGCTCGCTAATTTTACTGTTACCATAACAGAATTTCTAGCAGCATAATCTTAGTTTGCAGTAATAAAGTTGAAGCAAGTAATCGTTGTAGCTGTTAAAAATATATGAAAGGGGTACATTCACTGTATTCCCTCAGTTAACTAAATAAGTGTACTTAAACGGCTGTTAAAATATTTGTGGTCCATTTCATTATTCACGCGTGATTCGCCCTGAGGGCGATTAAAGTTGCCTCGAATGCTGACGAAATTAAACCAGCAGCACACTAAATACCTACCAACAAAATCAAATTATACGTTAAAGGGAAATTTAATATTACGTGAAGCCATCGGATTTTCATTGCGAAATTCCCATGGGAATGAATAGGTAAGAAGATATTAATAGAGAATCAAAATACCGTTGAAATTGTGAATAAATTAAGTTTAGTAATTTAATCCTAATCTCCTAGTTTAGATTAGACGTTTTTTATTTTGGACATTTATTTGGTAAAATTTACATAACATATTGTAATAAAGGTATAAATGGCACATTGCCACCATAAACTGCAGCGGCGCCGTCGTGCGCCGCCGCCGCGTTGCACCGTGGATTTGCCCCATCGCTATGTGATGGAATCGACGCCGACACTGCTTTCCGACACCGCACAGGGATGCTAGTCTACGGTATCAGCGCTTTAAGGAACAGGGGTGTTACCGCAATTTTAATGGCAATCTTATTTCAATATTACTTTGACCTTTGTCTTGCTCTCTCAACTGTAGTAATAGCGGGGCAAAAGTCAAAAGAATTAGCCGTCGTAAGACGCCGGATAGATGTAAAACGTGGAAACTATGTTTGTAATTCTTTTGTAAAGCATTTTCTCCGTTTTAACTTTCCTGCCGGACCCCGCTGACGCGTCGCCACGCTAGCCGGTGTGACCTCCGCATAATATTCCTCATCAAAACAAAAAACTAACCAACTTGTTTTCGTTACTTAATACTTAGAGGTTTACTATTAGCAAATGAATTCAGTGACCGACTTACATAACTCTTATCTTGGCGTCTCTTCTTACAAATAAGACTCACAGTCTGTTGATTCTACACCGGATCCCATTCAATAATTAAACACCCTATCTGGTTAACCATCTCGCTCGAGCGAGGCACAGATAGGTAGGTAAATGAAAGACAATACTGGCCGTTCGAATTGGCTTGTTACTCTAACAAGGTAACTGGGGCTGCCGTTTATCTTATTGATGTGATTACGCATACGCGATAATCAGTGGGAAATTTAGAATTGAGACAATCGATTTCCGATCCTGTATTTTGCAGACAATTTACATCGTTACTACCTACCATTATTTTTATATTTTTACCCGATTGCGCAAGGGTTAAGGTTTCGATTGTATGTATGTATGTATGATAATAATAAGACACGAGCGGACAGACAGACAGACAGACAAACGGATATGGCGAAACTATAACGGTTCCTTGTTTACAACGGAACTCTAAAAAGCATGATTATTTCTTTTATTTAATTTTCGAGTCGACTTTGCGGCTTTATCCTAATACAATAATTATGTAAAACAGGACCAACCCATTCCGCCTAGGCAAAATGAATTTATCCTATTGGACTTAGATAAACTACTTTGGCCTAGGCTTGCCTATTTTGTCATAACGCCTTTGAAAAACTGTTTAAGCCTAGGTAAAACTATTTTTTCCTAAAATCGGGTTTGGCTGGTTACATATACATATACGATATAATTATATTCGAAATCTTAAAACCAAAGCTGCCCCCGTACCACAAGCTTTCAAACAGTCTTATTTCAATAATTTATTTTATTTCTTACTATTTATTTATTTCTTACTGCAATAACTTACCGTTTTAGGGTTCCGTAGTAACAACGAGGAACCCTTACAATTTCGCTAGATCCGTCTGTCTGTCTGTCCGTCACAGTCATTTTACTCAGAGACTATCAGCCCTACATAAACGAAATTCAGCTTGTAGATATGTTCTATAAACCGCGACAAAACGCCGCCGTAGTACCTACAAATTTAAAAAATATGAAAAATAGAGGTGGCACTTCATACATATTATGTATAAATTAGTGAGGATTTTTTTTTTCAATCCCACTCCATCGTGTGGGGTATCGTTCAATGGCTTATAAAATAAAGCTAAGGTTTCATATATAATTTTTTTCTCAAATGTAATGTGTGCGACGAGATAAATAAATAATAATAATAATAAATATATCTTTATTGTACACCAAACATTACAATTGAAGGACACACGTTTTAACAAGTTTTAACTTATAACACAAATAAAAAGAGGAATACTAAACAGTAAACAAAAATTTCGGTGGTACAAAGGCGGCCTTATCGCCTTGAGCGATTTCTTCCAGGCAACCTTAGAGATATAGCCAGCCAAAGGTAAAAATTGTGTATTTTAAACTATTAGACCTAGAAATTCGTGATTACCCATAATAGTAGACCATAACAAATACTTTAAATGAACATTATTTTGAATACTCTGTGATTACAACTTTTCGAGATATAGCGATAAATAAGTAAAATACTTAAATCTGTACCAATTATAACTATAGTTCAGAGGTCATTGATCTTTTTGCAAAGTTATCTAAACAAATAATTGTTGCCAAGTAGTTTTCTTTTAGATTACTTAATTAGTTACGGAACCCTACTATATGCGTGTTTCGACACGGTCTTGGCCACTTATTACTTCTTTTATATCATCACCAACGTCATCATTATTTTCAAACTTTGCCAATCCACAGCTGTACATAGGCCTCGGACACTTAGAGCATTACCAAAAACGTTACTTAACTTTAACCAACGTCTTAAATTTTCTGTCTTCTTTCTGCAAGTGTAAATTACGTGTTAGCGAGAAGTTGACAAAATATGTTAAGCATTAGTTAAAGTTAAGTAACGTTTTTCGGTAAGGCCGTTAGCCGATACCTACTGTAATTCACAAAGATGACAGCTCCTAAATTGAATGTTTCCAGGACCAGTAGAAAGTTATGTTGTTTATACGTTAGTTATTCAGAATAGAGTTCTGCGTATGCCATATTCGGGCACAATAAGAACTTACACTGGATGGGATTCCGCCCAAAGCTCCATCAGTGAGATTAACTGCTGTTAGGAGGACCTATTTTCTTGAACCCGCTACAGAACTCGCCTAATTGATTGTGCTTATTAGCCAAATGATACTTTGGAGCTGTTTTCAGATATATTTTAGTGTGCTAATAAAAACTAATGACGAAAATTAGTAACTAAGTTTTGTCACTTCAAAAATGTTTTTGTAAGCAAAACAGCGCCGTCCTTGACTTTGGTATTGTTCATTATTACAATCTTTTCACAGTTATTTTTCCTCGAATATTTCTCATTCTATTTTTGTAATATGTAAAACCTTCGATCTCGGCCGTTGAGTCGAGGTATGGATAATCTTACAATTTTGAAAATATCGAATATTTCGAAAACCGTCTTAATCAGTAAAAAAATGAATCATTATCTTGGCTTCATACTCGTACTTCATAGCTACATCTGTCGACCACACTGTTGTTTTCCATCAGGCGTATTGACGGTCAATCATAGATCTATTTTACGTAATAAAGTACTTCCACTAAAAGTACTAAAGGAGTACCTCCGAAAAGTACTTTTGTTCTATAGAATTTTACTTTCAGCGCGAAAAGACATTTTTATCCATTTTATTTCACCTGACTACACTCATGCACATAATCAAATACGTAATTAATAGTATAACACAATTTTTCATTTTCTCGAAACAAGTTTCGGGAAATAAAACTAGGCATATCCATAATTTTACTACGTTTCTAGGAAAAATACATTCAGTGCTCTATATTGACTTATACTTGAGAAGATACATAAGTATGCTAACACTTCCTGTCTAGCGCCTAGTACTGAATGTACTTACACTTAATTTTCTCAAAGCTAGAACGTGACACGAGCTCACAGACTTCAAAGTTAACCAAACCTTTTAGGTTTAGTCTGTTTCGGATGCTTTTATGTCATTCTCCCTTTACTGAGTGAGGACGGCACACTTACATTTGCCACATTTATTACGTTGCCGAGACTATCTTTTATATTGCTCAATAAAACGGATTTTAGATGACAAATTGACCTTTGCTGGGAAATAAGACGACAAAAAATGTTGTTGTAATGCCTTTAAGGGCCTGGGTTATTTAGTAAATGAAGAACGTTGATGGTCCCTATTAAAGGAGCAGCTTCTAATTTTTACCCGACTGCGTAAGAAGGAGGGTTATGTTTGTATGTATGTATATACGTATTTATTTATGTATGTTTCTATATGATCGCCTACAGCCTAAACGGCTTGACAGATTATTATGTGCGACGTGTCGTTAGATTTGTCTTCACTTTCAGAGTGTCATAGGCTATATTTTTTTGTAATAATATTTTTTTTTCCTTTTGAGGTACGGAGCCCTAAAAACTAATTTATCTAGGTCAATTCAATTTATCTAGGTACTTTAATCGAAATTGAGTTGTTATACCAGATGGTGGACAAAGTACTCTGTACCTCCCATCATTACACGGGCACCGCAAGAGTTCGACCGAAATCAGTATACCGACAGAGAGTACAATCAGCGATTCTATTTCTAGATTTTCGCGAAAACTTTGTAAAATGTCCTGAATTTACTACATGAAACATTTCAATGCACTTGCTGTTTATTTTATCTGAGTCGAGAAGCAGCAAAAGCGGGGTTCATCGCACGATATGTAATCTAGACTTTAATGCACATTTTCCGTTTCAGGAGGATTGAACTGAGAATTGCTGGTAGCAACCGAGCTAACTTAAATAGGTTTGGCAGGATGAGCTTTAACTTTCTCAAGATTTCGCCAACAAATTGTGACATACAGGCGACTGGACTTCAAATAGAACGGAAAAAAGTAAGAAAGTTACAAATTGTCTAAGTACAAACAACGTAAAGGATATAACGTAGTACAATTTTTTATATCATATAGGTACTTACTATGTAAAGGGTCATGAATTCTGTGGGTACTTAGGTACATATTATAAAATACCAGTCAAGCAATGTCATCGAACTCACACACAATCAAATTCTATTAATATTTATTTTGTTTTGAGATATTTACGGGGTAAAATCTATTCCAGCATTCTTGAGCGTCCTTTAAGCGTAGGTACCAACTCGTGCTATTGACTACATGGGAAGCAAAATGTATGGAATCAAAATGATTAAATTTATATAATGACACCGGAAAGTATGAAATTTCATTTTGATATATTGATTCTGTATTAATATTCAAACAAAATAAATCTTATCTCCTCCGTTCTGAAGACATTAAGTCCTCAACACCAAAATTTCTGGTGAAATATATGTCACACTTGAGCCTGGAAGAGGTGCTGGTAACCAAAGGAGAAAAGTCACAATAGATCCGTAAGAGACGCAGTGTCGGGGAGGCCTAATAATATTGGATGTTTGTTCTTTGTTTGAATATTTCTATGTATTTATCATATTATTTTTTTTAATTCTAAATGCACACCATTTAGAAAAATAAAACATAAAAATTCTATCAGTTATCCATAGTATAAGCTTTGCTTAATTTGTGGCAAGATGGCGTTGTGTGAAAATGTCCACCAATAATATTTTTAACTAGAAAGTTCTACGCCGACTACTGTAGACTACTTAAGGCGAGGCTTCCCTAGAACTTTAGGTATTTTACGCTACCTCAGCCCGCAATTCTTGAGCGCGGTGTTTTCATGTACGTGGCACAGAAATACGTACGACGCCACCGCGCCGCGCGCCACGGGACGGCTGCTTGCAAGCTAAATTAATGTAAAATAAATTACTATAAAATAGTGCACTAAACGTATCAGAAATGTATACCAGTAGAATGCTAAAAAATGTATAATAGCTGCTTAATATGGTAACTTTGGTATTGGTGACTTTAAACAACTTGGAGATAAATAAATAAAATGGCATATAAAAAAAATGGCTATCGAGACTTTTTCAGCAATCATGGTTTTGTACCAGGAGAACCCTAGCCAACAGACCAACATTTTAAATACACTTTGAGCTTGAATTATTAGTAAAAGTATATTTTGTAAATTTTTTGGGGATTGAGTCACCCTCGTCCGTGGGGAAAGCACCCCTTAACATCGAAACCCCACACGTGATCCCTGGCTGGTGCCAATCAGGTGACACTATACTGGTGGTAGGCTTCGGCCGAGGCTAGTCACCACCCACTGGACAAAGACATGCCGCCAAGCAGCCTAGCCGTGTTCCGGCATGATGTCCAGTGACGCCGTTAGGGAAAACGGGTCGGAATAGTAGCTTTACTGCTGTGAGACCGTTCTGCCGCAAGCTGCAACGACGCATTGGGTAGCCAGTCATGGAGGGTAGCGGGATCCGAGGCACGGTTACCGCTGGCCGACCGCAGTTAGTAGGGGGCCCAAGTAGTGAACTAGCCACTCACGAAAGGCTGCCCCGCCAACTCGCGAAAAATCCCGGGATGCGCCATCGTGCCGGTCGGCGACCGGACGAAAGGGACTGATGGACATCTCTGGGGGGGCTCGGGCGTCCCCGCAGTCTCCAGACTGGTTCCCTTTCAGTGTGTCGTTGCCGCGTGTGTCTCCTGGCTAGCAGCGTGAAGCCTCGTTCCACTGCCGTTTTTTCCACCAATTCTCTCGCCAATTACAAAATTATGAAAAACAGGAACAAAAGGAAAAAGGTTGTACAGCGGTTGCACGCCCTTTCAATTCAAGTGCACCTGTCAAACATACGAGGGCTGCACTCTAATCTCGTGCCGGTCCACTACCACCTAGAGACCGAAAAGCCATCACTCTTGTTCTTGACGGAGACGCAGATAGCGGTACCTTCGGATGTGGCGTACCTGTCGTTCCCTGGGTACACCCTGGAGCATAATTTCAAGCCTCGTGCTGGTGTGTGCCTGTACGCCCGTGATGACGTCTGCTGTCGGCGTCTCCGTAATCTTGAAGACCCTAGATTTTCTGTGCTTTGGATGCTGGTAGACACAGGCATAGAAAAAATTCTCTATGCTTGTGTCTATCGCTCGCACAGCGGAGACCAGGAGACAACCAGGCTCATGGAATATCTTGGCGAGGCGGCGGATTCGGCTCAACAAAGGTATCCTTCAGCCCAACTAGTGTTACTGGGGGACTTTAATAGCCACCACAAAGAGTGGCTGTACCCATACCGGGACACTAACCACGCTGGGTTAGAGGCGCGAAAGCTTGCTTTAGCGTTAGATCTCACCCAGTTGGTCCAAGGGGCAACACGGGTACCTGACGTTGAGTCGCACACGCCTTATTGTTTGGAATTACTGCTGACAACGGATCCAGACCGTTACTCGGTGTCGATTTCTTCGCCGCTGGGAAACTCTGACCATTGTCTTGTGAAATCTGTGTCTGTCTACTCTCCGGCCGATCCCAGGCTTAGAGGCAGACGGCGAGTATGGCGATACAAGTCAGCAGATTGGGATGAGATGCGAGCTTTCTTTGCTTCTTATCCTTGGCAGTCTGTGTGTTTTTCTTCCAGCGATCCTTCGACCTGTGCGGATGCCGTGACCGATGTGTTGGGTACGGGTATGGAGTATTACATCCCATTCTCTGACGTACCATTGTCTGGCAAAGCTCGCCCATGGTTTGGCCCCCATTGCAGAAGTGCGGAAGCGCTAAAGCACGAGGCTTACCTGGCTTGGGTTGATGCTCGTCACCGTAAGGCTAAGGACGTTCTACTGAAAAAGAAAACGTTTAACAGGGCTGCCAAGTCCTGCAAAAAGGTTCTGCTGAAGGCTCGCTTTGAGCACATTAGTCGGATAGGGAATAAACTTGCTTCATACCCTGCGGGTAGTAAAGCGTTTTGGTCCCTAGCTAAGTCTGTTGAAGCGAACTTCTGCCGCCCCTCGTTTCCTCCCCTGTTGAAACCTGACGGGACACTAGCTCATAACGCGGTAGAGAAAGCAAACATGTTTGCCTCTCTTTTTGCGGATTCCTCACGTCTTGACGCTGGTAGTGCGATACCTCCAACTCCACCTGCTAGCACGGCAACCTTGCCTGATTTTCGTATTCGCCAAACGGAGGTTCGCAAAACGCTACGCAGTCTTGACGTGAACAAAGCCAGTGGCCCTGATGGTATTCCAGCCATCGTTCTGAGGACTTTTGGGCCTGAGTTGACTCCAGTACTGACGCGCCTTTTTCGCCTCTCTTTTGAAACTGGACAAGTGCCGAAATCGTGGAAGGTTGCTAACGTGCAACCTGTGCTCAAAAAAGGTAGTCGTGCTGACCCTGCTAACTACAGGCCTATCTCGGTTACGTCCATTCTCTGCAAGACAATGGAACGTATCCTCAATAACAGGGTTTTGACGTACCTTGAATCCAATGATCTTTTCAGTGATCGTCAATACGGGTTTCGGCGAAATCGGTCTACTGGAGATCTTTTAGCGTACGTCACCCACATCTGGAGTGAAGCCATAGAAAAGCACGGGGAAGCAATCGCCGTTTTCCTTGACATCTCGAAGGCTTTTGACAGGGTCTGGCATGACAGCCTTATCAGCAAGCTTCCTTCATATGGACTGCCCGCCAGTTTTATTGCTTGGATATCGGACTTCCTGCGGGACCGGTCGCTACGAGTAGTCATTGATGGCTGCTCGTCTGACCGAATGGCTATCAATGCTGGTGTTCCCCAGGGGTCTGTGCTTTCTGCTACGCTTTTCTTGCTGCATATTAATGGTCTGCTAAAACCCAGTATTTTTGGATACGCAGACGACAGCACCGTTGTTGAGAGTTACATATCCAGCGCACGAGCCAGTGTACCTCAAACCCATGCTCTTAGAGAGGCAATGGTCGAGCGCTTGAATTTGGCTCTTAAGGCAGTCTCCGAGTGGGGCGATGCCAACCTAGTCAAATTTAATGCTGCTAAAACGCAGGCGTGTCTATTCTCTGCAAAAAGGAACCCATTCCAGCTGGCTCCTACTTTCCGGGATGTTGCGATACCGATTAAGGACCACCTCGAGCTCTTAGGCGTAACACTGACGTCCACCCTTAACTTTGGCTCCTATATTGAGTCTAAGGCTCAATTAGCTGCCAAAAAGCTGGGTATCCTTTCGAAGGTGCGTCGGTACTTCACGCCGGAACAGCTGCTTACGCTATACCAAGCACAAGTTCGGTCGTGCATGGAGTACTGTTCGCACCTTTGGGACGGATCTGCTAAGTACCAGCTCGAGGCGTTAGAGACCATTGAGAGGCGTGCTAAGAGGCTCATTTGTGACGATTACCTTGTCCGGACTAAGCTTCAAAGTCTGGAGCATCGTCGCAAAGTAGCTAGTTTGTCGGTTTTTTATCGTATACATTTCGGTGAGTGTGCGTCTGCTTTGCATGATCTCATTCCCCCATGCCCATTTTTCTATCGGACTGCAAGAAGCATGAAAAAGCGACATCGTTATATGGTTGATATTCCGAAAACACGTACGAAACGCTTTGGCTCCACTTTCATTGTACGTACTGCCAAACTGTGGAATGCGCTTCCTGAATGGGTCTTTCCGACTGGATATAATCTAGGTGTCTTCAAATCGCGAGTGAATAGGTTTCTTCTAGGCAAGCGCGCTCCATCGTAGACTGTAACTGTCACTTAACATCAGGTGAGTTGACGGTCAAGCGCAAGCCTATCTTCGAATAAAATAAAATAAAAAATCAAAAAACTATTTTTGCTGCTTTGGCGGACAAGCGGGGCCTTAACATGAAAACCTCAAGCGTACAGGCACCCCGCAAATTGGGTGCCACTTATTTCGCCACGTAACCGAGTATAGTAATTAAATTTAACTTCAGTACAACCGTGCGGCACGATGGTAATGGCCCCTGTATATGAGGATTTTGAACGATTCTTGATCGGTTCTAAAATTGGAAACGTTTCGTAAAATTGAATTAAAATATAATGGAACATTTAAAAATGAAAGAATTACAAGATCAGTGCATGAATTTCGAATGTTTTATCGAAGCGTCCTATTTGATTTTTTGTGAGACACAATTTGGGAAATTTCATTTGCAGATGCTTTCCTCGTTTTAGTGGAAAATTTAAATAATTTACCAGACCTTCAGTGTTCACGAGAAGGATTAGTTACGATCGAGCGTTATGAACTTAGTTGTCGCTGTAATTTTCGCATTTTTCATTTAACAGGAGAAACTGTATTTTATACCCTTAAATATTATCTAATTTTGATGATTATTTTATATGTAATTGAAAATATTGAAATTATTTGTATTTTTACGGTAATTTTTTAATTTTTTTTTAATTTCCCGTGCACTTGACTCTAGCACAAAAATCAGCACTCTAAAGCTTAATATTTCACAAACAGATATTTAAATTAGAAAATGATATTCACACATCCAATTTTTTGAGCAAAAAAATCATATACACTATATGTTGGGAGGTAGCCTATTGTTTTCCGAGATAATTATTGTCTTGTGTACATTTTTGTTAGTGTAATTAATAAATATTGTGTATGTATGTATATATGAAAATACTTGAGCTTCCAAATTCAAACCACCTAATTCACTAGCGTCTTATTATTTTGGAGGAAGTAAATGACATTAGGTTAGCTTTACATAATAAATAAAGGTATAAAACATATTCGAAATGGTTATGAGAAAACCTTAATATCATACGTATTCCTTAATTTTGAAGGGTATACTATAATTTATGCTTGTTTATAGATACCTAAACAAATACCGTGTCCCTTTACAAGCCGCTGGCATTTTACAGAAAATTAGTCGTAATACAATAAGTGTTGAAGCAGCAGCATTCGCAAATATGTTGGGAAAATAATATATCTAGCCTGTAGTTACACATTTTTATGGCGTGACCCTCTCACTTTGTTGTTTGAACTAACCGTGCGCATGTAGTGTAATAATTAGATTTACTTTTAAACTGACCCTTTCGTTTGGCGAGGAAAGTTTTGACAACATATTCATATAACATGTTTGTACAAAAAATAAGTATCCAAGACCGTGTTGAGACACGCGTATGATAAGGTTCTGTAGCTAATGCTATAATCTACAAGTAGTTTAGAAAACACAAAAACCTCTGGATGTACCGATTTAGATAAAACATACTCAAAACTCTCGATAAAATCCTCTTTCAAATAAAAAAACTAGATCAAAATCGATCCATCCGTTCGAGAGCTGTAATGCCACAGACAGACACACAGATACACATGTCTAACTTAAAACAAACACCCCTCTTTTTGGGTCAGTGGTTAAATGGAAGAATAAAATATAAAATAATATATATTACAGCAGCGTACAGCCGCGAGCCGCAGGTAGAGTGAAAATAATCAAGAATGATGACGTCAAAGCTCCGGAGCATGAAAACCTTGTTATAGCCCCCAAACTCAATGAATTCCCAGAGACCTTCCACTTTCCAGACATTTACATTACAATACTCTTTCACAAAGGAATGTCGTCTTAAAAGAACAATCGTGTCAAACATTTTACAAATCAGCAGTCTTTGGAGTGACGGGACGATTTTATACCAAGGGGTTGGCGAATTAGAAAAAATCCATTGTTATTATGGTGGTTAATTTTTCAGAGAGTATTTTACACAAAATATAAAGCTGCTTACAATGCCATTAACTTATCTGTTGGGCAAAAAAGGGATTAAGTTTGTCCATTAGTAGAATACCTCGGCGCCTCTTCGTATTCAACCAGGGGCTCAAGTTTTAAATAGTTCGAATTTTGTTGCATACCATATGACTTTGCTTCGGACGATATTCAAGAATTCGGTCGGTTGAAAAGTATATATTTTATGTACATAAGACGATACGTACAAATTAATAAAAGAGGAACCAAACATAAGTCCTAACTTCAATACAACTCTTTTAATATACCACATTTGAAACAAATATACACATAATTTTTACGCGTTTATTTAAATAATAATTAAATTTAATTATAAGAACAGAACATCCTAATCTTCTCGTAAAGATGAAACCGTTTAACAAAGCACAATAGACTACAAGGAGCCGGAAGATTTATCTTACAGAAAGTGGCTGCTAAATCCAAAAGATAATTGCTAAAAGGAGAAACGGATAAGAAATTAATGTATTTATAAAGGACGTAATTGGCCAGGTGGCAACACGGGACTCCAACTCGATTATTGGACTTCGTTTCCAGCGTCAAGTCTGGCTGAATCCAGGAGTTATGACGAAAGTGAATTCTGAATGGTTGCGGATCTTTCTATGTAGCGTTATAATCATTTTAAACTTTGATAATTTTACTATAGATGTTTATTATTTTATGTATGATAGATCTACGATTGACCACCAACTCGCCTGATGTTAAGCGACGGTGTGGCCTAAGATGGAGCTCGTCGATCTAGAAGATGATATCTAGATGTTGTAATTTACAAGTGTGCGTGAGATTTTACATGTAATAATCATGTACTCATATAGTGTTTGTGAATATACCTACATATTAACTTAGTATGTGTGTTCGGTGGAGAGAATGGTCGCCACTTACACATACACAAAATATGAGAACACAAACAAAGGCGTGCTACGCGTTATTGTGATAAGTACACTTGATCTGA
The DNA here is from genome assembly GCA_947563715.1 of Lycia hirtaria. NCBI lineage: Eukaryota > Metazoa > Arthropoda > Insecta > Lepidoptera > Geometridae > Lycia > Lycia hirtaria. Next base: position 12,979,026 of record OX387379.1, on the reverse strand, counting down.
TTCTGATCGGATTTTTCAGTAATAAATGACCTAAGCTTCGGTGAATTTAATAAAAAAAGATAAAACTAGATAAGTATAAAACACTTATTTCAATTGTTCTCTTATAGTCTTTAAATCAAATCTAGCTAACAGTAGACTTTAAAACTAAACTTTTTTGACTTAAAGGCATTCATCGCTCATCCCTCCATAGTATAATTGAAATTGAATAAAGAATCAATAAAAAAATAAGTGAGCATAATGGATAAAATTATTGTTTAAAAGACTTCAAAATGCGCAATTTTGTTCCAAAATCCAAAGTACTAAACCAATTTTGATGAAATTTCTATGGAACCAATGTGAAAAATCCTTTCATCATCATCATCATCATCTCAGCCATAGGAAGTCCACTGCTGGACATAGGCCTCCCCCATGGATTTCCAGAAAGACCGGTTGGAAGCGGCTTGCATCCAGCGTCTTCCTCAAAGAATCCTTTCAAACCAAAATATTTTTTTCCAATCCGGTTATAAAATACGGAGTTACCCGGCAACAAACATACAAAGTCAAATTGAGAACTCCTCCTCCTTTTGAAGTCATTTAAAATAATAAATAATGTCAGATGACGGCACAATTTCCGTGCTTTAATTTGTTCAAAACCCGAACATCAAAGGGCAAGAATAAAAGCGAGATGAATCCTATTTCAAATATGTAAATATAAATACTATGTAATGTAATATATTAATACATATCAGTGTAATAATATTAAATAACAGGTGACAATTTACTTCCCATTATGCTGACAGAATACTACATAATTATATTAAAAAAATAAACTTAAAAGACCCGACTGCAGTAAAGCAGTTTTTTCAGTCTAATTTACGAATTCGTTATGCTTGATACGCTGTTGAAGGTACGTTTCTTGAGAGAAAGTATGCGTAAAATCGGCGTAAAAGATTATAAAATATAAATGCGCATTCTTTTGGATAATTCTAGTAAAATCACTTGTTTATTACGAAATAGTTCGTTGGAAGTTACGAAAAAATGCATTAGTTACCTAAGTAGGTACGTACACAAACTTTTTTTTGAGGTAGGTGTCAGGCCCTAAGCTATCATCAACTAAGTCCTATAGAGATACCGACCTCAAAAAAAAGTTGATGTACGAACTTACGTAGACGCCCAGTTTTGATTTTCTTAGAGTTATTTCTTTCTTTTCAGTTTGAAGACGGTTTAATTTTTTCTAATTACTTTTATTTATAAATTTTTAATAGTATTTATTATTTTTAAGTTGGTTAAAAACGGTCGTCAAAGCTCATCACCGCTCATGTTACTGTCTATCAAACAATTGAAATATAAGGTGTAGACACTGCTCTGCAGTTGCGATGAAGGAAGTGAGTGTTCAAAAGCCCATATCTTGAAAACTACTGAACCGATTTTGATAAAACTTACAGTGACTCCTAAGTTGAATGATACTTTATTCAATAAAGAAGATTTTTTTGAATAAGACTTCTAGTTTCTGCTTAATGAGTGGACAAACATACATACACTAATGAAATTTGGCACACATGTTTAGAAGCTGGTATAGACTAACATTAAAAAAATGTGCAATTCTGACAATATTACAAACATACAGGTCGAATTGATAACCTCCTTTTTTTGGAAGTCGGTTAAAAATATAGCTTGACACTCTGGAAGCGAATACGAATATAATGACACCTCGCACATCAAAATCGGTCAAGCCGTTTAGGCTATAGGCTGTCATATAGAAACATACATATATACATACCCACATATATACATACATACTTACATACATACTTACATACATACTTACATACATACTTACATACTTACATACATACTTACATACATACTTACATACATACTTACATACATACTTACATACTTACATACATACTTACATACATACTTACACTCGAAAAATATAACCCTCCTTACGCAGTCGGGTAAAATTAAGCAGTCTAGTCGAGAACCTCCTCCTTTTTGGAGTCGCTTAAAAACAGTGCATTGATGTGAAACTACCATTTAAAACTTTATCATAGTTAAGTTTAGGAACAAACATCAATCATAGTGAAATTCATAATATTATTCATGATTTTCCTTAAATGTTTGTATAAGAAATGCAGGAAGATGACTTGTTAGTCGAGGGAAATGAAACGAAACTTCTAAAAAAATATAATAAACAAGTAGTTCTGTATCTCACAAACTATTTTGCTCAAATTTTACGACCTTACTTATATCTTAACAACATCTTTATCGATTTTGCTAATATTCAAAATTCTTGTCTAGAAATTGAGTAGGTACAGATAACGTGGGTAACTTTGAATTCGTGCTAAACATTGAACTTACGTTTTTTCGAAGGTTCTTGTTTTTTTGTACCAAAATATTAATTAGTAATCAAATTATTTGAGTTTTGATTACCTACTAATACTTTGTGAAAAAATGAAGAGCCTTACGAAAAAAGCCTACGTTCAATGTTTGACACGGATTCAAAGTTACCTACCAACATTGACAGTTCTAAGTGTTTCTACCAAATTAAAATCTATAAACGGTGTTGAAGCAAATATCTACCTTATTTAGAGAAATCCAGACAAAATATCTATGAAATTGTAGGAGCTGTATACTAAGTTTCCTCAAGATTTAGTTGAAAAATATTACTTGGACCCGAGTCGGCATTCTAAAAACCATTGAAATGAAATACATTCAATGGATTTATCGCGTACATTTTATATAACATAACATTTTAGTCCCACCTGTGCCCACGGACTGCAAAGTGTTCGAAACGTCAGGTCATATAGTTATATAAAATATACACGATAAATCCGCAAAAATTTGCTTCTTAACAATGAATTACAATCGCGAAAACCTTAGAAAAACATTATCCAAAAACCATCATCCAAACAGATAAACCGCTACGCTCACTTAGTCAATCATTTTTTGACATATATTATATGTATCTCAATATATCATGTAGATTTTGCTAGTGTTATCACTCACTCGCATAAAAAATCCCAAATCACTGACCTCTATTAATATTTTTCGAAGGGCCTATAAGCTTCGTTATAAATGCGTGTGTATCTACAATCTAAATGCAACTAAAATAATGACTTCCTACCCGCATTTACAAATCTGCGAGTGTAAACTTGTGAGCGAGATACTCGCACGTGGCTTTTCAAATTATCACGCCAATATTCTGTCATTTTATAAAAAAATCCTGTCCAGTGTTAACAAAAAAATAATATGAGATTACTGACACAAGGTGTACACTTTTCTTCTCCCAAACAGTAGTTAATCTCCCGATTTCCGGTTTCCCAGTGTTTATTATCGTTTAACGAGGGTAGTGATGTTAAACGCACTTTTATTAGTCGGATGGTTGTCTATGTTGTTTACATTGCGGGAATGGTTGCTGGAAACGTGTAGTTTGGCTGTTTCACGACTGTGGAGAGGAACTTTTATTCAATTTATTTAGTAAATCGCCTTTCATTGTGGTAAAGGAGATTTTACAGTAAGTTTATTTATCAAATATTTATCTATAGATCCCTTGAATGTCACACTTAAGTAGAAATGTCCATTAATTCTAACTTAATATGCGAATATGACTCTGTCTGTCAGTTACATCTTCACGGCTAAACGATCTGGAAATACCATAAGTTATTTTATCATAATCATTATCACCGAATTACATCACTACACGGGTGACACCGCGGGGCGCAGCTGGTACGTTATGAATAGGTAAATATCCGATAAAATTAAGCTACAAATCAATAATATGATGCCTCGCATCATAAGTCAGTTTGTAGTAAAGGTCTGTCTTCTAAATTGATGCAAGTTCTTTGGATTAGATCTTTTCGACATTTCTTTTTGAAATGTCTAAAAGAACTGATGTATGTATATTAAAAGAAAAATAAAATACCCAACTGGAGAAAAGCAGTTTTTGCGATCTAACTTACGATTTCGTTACGCTTGATACGCTATTGTGTCTATGTTTTTTTGTGAGAAAGCATGCGTAAAATCGCTGTAAAAGTTTATAAAGACGCATACTTTCGAATAATTCTAGTAAAATCATTTGTTTATTACCAAATAGTTCGTTGGAAACACACGAAAAAACGCGTTTTTCTATTTTTGCAAAAGATGTACTATTATTATTTAAAAAACCGGACAAGTGCGAGTCAGACTCGCCCACCGAGGGTTCCGTGCAAACTAGTAGATAAAAAGGGGAAATCATTTTTTTTTTCCTTCATAAACCGAAAAATATACATCGTAAAAATGTTTAAAAACCTGTTTTAGCTTATGCTACTGAAGCTCTTTCATACGATACCCCACATGATACGGTTAATTCACTTTAAAATTTGCACCTTCATTACTTGCATAAAGACACTATTGTTTTGTGATTTAATTAAAAATGTCCAGTTTTCGGATTTTTTCCTATATGTATACTCTAACACAATGCTTACTGCCAAATTTCATTGTTATAGGTCAACGAGAAGTACCCCATAGGTTTTGAATGTTTTGATTCCCTTGTGAGTGCCGAAATGTGCGTTTTTACGATATATTCGGCTGTAACTTTTACGAAAACTTAGAAACTTTATTTTTCTTTCTGCAGCAAGATACTATGGATCTGCGTATATGGTTTAATTTCAACACGATACTTTCACGCGTTCCCGAGACAAAGGTCTTGACACCCGGACGGACGGACAGACAGACGGATAGACGGACAACAAAGTGATCCTATAAGGGTTCCGTTTTTTCCTATTGAGATACGGAACCCTAAAAATACTATAGCATAGGACACTCTGGAAGTGAAGACGAATCTAACGACACCTCTCACCATCGCACATTAAAATCGGTCAAACCGTTTAGTCTGTAGGTGGTCATATAGAAACATAGATTCATACGTACATACCCACATACATACAATCGAAATAACCCTCCTTCTTACGAAGCCGGGTAAAAAGGGGAAGACCTATATTAAGCATTGCTAAAGCTATAGTTATAGCTTCACGACAGAACGAGATATACTCTGTACGTTAATATAATGGTAGGTTAATATAATAATAGCTTCGCGTCTGTGTAAGTTAGGTTGTGCTTTATTGCATCGTAACAGAATTCGCTATTTAATTAAACGTGTGAACGAAGTTTTTGTACCTGTGCTAATAAGTGTTCTGGGGCAGTGGACTAAATGAAAACTCCTGATGATGATTTACATATAAGAACTCTAAGAATATATTTTAATCTTTTGAGCTGTTGTGTAAATAATTATAATTTAAATAAATTACAGTTTCAAAAACTAAAAAACACGCTACAAATTATTGTGGTTAAAGTTCATTACAAGACTTTTCTAACAAATCCAAACACAGCTATGATAATGATGAGTTCCATCATGAAGTTCTAGTTCATATCTTCCGGCTCCATCATCAGATCAGTTCGACAGTACCATATTATTGTATTGTCATCAGAACTACCATACAGCTGCCAATTTTCATGACGCTACGATCCTTGGAAGATGGATAAATTAGTTACCTTAAATTACCTTAGATTTCATTACATAGTTAGTTACATTCAGGTCGACCTAATAAAAGCGTGTTAAAAACTGAAGCAACCGATTTCTCATGGATGCCATTGTCAGAACTGAATCAAATTGAAAAGGGGCCACACGGGAAGCATCAGCTTTCAAATAAAAAAAAAAACATTAAAACCGGTACACCGTCAAAAAAAAAATACAGTCGAATTGAGAACCTCCTTCTTTTTTGAAGTTGGTTAAATATTAAATGTTATAGTTAGGGTATATTTTGATTAGAGTGAAGATCTCTTTATTATTTTATTAAATTTTCCATAATCTCGTTGAAAGAGCCCTTCTGCCGTACTTAATCTTATGTTGGGAGTAAATATTTGGTTATCTTACAACTGGAATATTTTGTCAGAACCTCATTTTGATAATTGTATAATCTTTAATAAAGCTAGTTGAGGCGTAGATATATGAACTTTAATCAAATCTTGTTACTAACTCCGAAGGATGCCTTATAAAGTAATTTACCAAATACTTTACACAACGAGCTTAAGAAGATTTCTCAGAAAATAGAAACCCTACAGGCAGAGATGCGTAAAACAGTGGGTTACTAACATAGTTATTAGTAAGAACCCTAAATAAGGCTCATGCATGCAAGACGGGTACATATCAAAATTAATACGCTTAAAATACTTAATTTTAAAATACCAAATCGTTGTCTCTACTATTGGTAAAATTTCACTGGAGAAGAATTTTTTACTCTATTAATTTAAAAAAGCTTTATTAAGGCTTAAGGCTAAGCTAAAGCTAAGTAAGGCTTGAAAGTCTTTTTTATACATGACATAAATTTTCATGTATAAAAAAGTCGGAGTCTCTCTACGAGATCGAATCAGAAATGAAGAGATACGTAGACGTACAGGAGTCACCGATATAGCACAGCTGATTAGCAAGTTGAAGTGGCAGTGGGCAGGGCACATAGCACGTAGAACTGATGGCCGATGGGGCCGAAAGGTTCTCGAGTGGAGACCACGTACCGGCAAGCGCAGCGTAGGAAGACCAGCCACGAGATGGACAGATGACCTCATACAAGTGGCGGGAAGACGCTGGATGCAAGCCGCTTCCAATCGATCTTTTTGGAAATCCATGGGCATCATCCATCCAATCCATGGCCTATGTCCAGCAGTGGACTTCTTGTGGCTGAGATGATGATGACGATGATGTATAAAAAAGACTTGCAAGCCTTACAAATATAACTATTTGAAAAAATTGAGCATTAAACTCTTCTATTATGAAATTTAACCAATATTAGATAGGTCAAACAAGCACTGAGGCAACGAAATGGTTTAAAATACATAATGTCATTTGCTATAAGCACAAAATACCGAAACTGACAAAACATAGTTGTCAAAAGACATATTATTTATGTTAATAATTTTTAGGAATTGTAATAGTCGAATAATCTATGTTTAAAATATATAATTGTTAATTTTTTTAATAAAAAATGGTAATATCTTACCACTTATAAATTTCTGAGAATAATAATAATAATATTGTTTTGACGGGTATCTAGGCCGGGCTTAAGAGGAATGTGAGGCGCTCAGTTATCACCAGAACACCGCGTATTTTTTCTACAACAAACTACCTCTTTTTTACTACTTATTTATTATAGGAAAGTGAGAGTTTTTATATTGTTTAATTTTAAACTAAGCTAATAGTAATCGTTATCGCGGATCAGCAAGTTGAAGTGGCACGCAGCGTACGAAGACCAGCCACGAAATGGACAGATGACCTTATACAAGTGGCGGGAAGAAGCTGGATGCAAGCCGCTTTCAATCAGTCTTTTTGGAAATCCATGGGGAAGGCCTATGCCCAGCAGCGGACTTTTTATGGCTGAGATGATGAATTGAGTACGTTAATACTTTTGATTTATTTCATATACAAAAATATATTTTTTCATTTTATTTTAACTCTCAAAATCCTCTAAAACTTTCAATGCTCAATTTTATCCAATGAGAAATTTATATGAACCATTAAAAAAACGTTGAAATCGGGTAATGGTTACGGATAGAAAACTGTTAATCTCTCGTTGTATGAACAAATGAATACTGCAAAATCCTCTTAAATCAGAAATACAATGAAAACGACGAGAACAGACGATTCCCTGCACCTAAAGCAAAATAATGATCTTTTAATCCTTTGTTGATCCCGAGGGACGTCGACACCCGAAAATGACAGGAGTTTGCTGGATGAAAATGGTTTACTATTCCGGAAGAAATCTTGATTTGAAAATATTTTGGATGCTATTTATTTTCCGTCTTACTTATAAAATTCATTGTATAAGAATTTTTCACTTTCTTCCAGACGGGAACTGTCACGCGCGAAAACGGAACAAAACACTGTTTACTTAAAATGTGCTTATTCAGCGTTTATAAGACGGTTTGAATGTTTGTTAGGCGATTACTTTGCCAATTATGAATTGATTTTTATTTTTATGATTCTTTTTTGTTTGATAAATATTTTTCTTCAGAGGCGGTCCCATATAAATTTTAACAAAATAACTGGAAATAATATGTCACCCAAGTAAACGAGTTGTGTATTTTGAAGACGGTTTTTCCAGTTTTTTAAACTATGTATACTTATTTTATTTCGCATTACCAAATACGGTAAAACTACGAACGCATCAATAAGATGTCGAAATGAGTATAATTTTAGATAATTTGATAAACATTAAAGTATTGCGCATTAGTAGATATACCTATAATATAAGTAGGTACAAGGGGGCTCAATGTATCGATGTTCGGGCCCCGAATTAGATAGAATTCATTTAGTAAATTATAGATTTTTTGTTGTATTTATGTGTGAAATTAGACTTGAACAAGAATATTTCTGTTTTTCAATATTGCACCGCTAGGATTAATTATATGTACAAGCATTAGTTTTGTGTCAAATTTTATATCTATGAATAAAAACGCTACAATCCTACTACAAATGATAACCCAGTAAGTATCAAAAAATGTTTATAATTAATTATGGAAGAATAAGTGGTACTAATGTTGTAAAATTTTATATTGAAACAAACGCATGTAAAACGTGCGGTTGAGCATTGAAGAACTGACTTCGACTTACGTAAACAAGGCAGGTGCTCAAAATACGTGCAATGAAACTTTGCATCGGTAATTGTGGTTTTATAGTAATTACAAACCTCATCCTTATCAAAGGAACCACGACCTCGATCAAGCAATTAAGGCAGTGACAGCACTAAGCCAATTTCCGGATATATGTAATTTACTCATTAACATGGATTTGACACATACCCTTCCTTCACAGTAGTAAACGACTAAAATACAAAATGCGTAAGATGCATTTGTTTATCTTTCTGATTTTTCCGTTGCTTAGTTCATTTTCGTGTCATTGTTTAGAAAGGTTAAGGTGTGTCATTAGTGGTGTGACATGGTTACATACAGGTCGACCTAATAAAAGCGTGTTAAAAAGGTTTAGATTTCACTCGAATCTCGACTAAACAAAGAAAAATAAATAGTAACGTTTATTGAGAACGGATATAACCTATATCTGTTTCGAAACACGAGAAAAGTAATAAATCGCCTTCGAAGCTATGGTAGGTAATGAGATGTAGACTATAGGATTTGCTATATTAATTAAAATAACCTTAACGTGCCGAGAATCGCAATCAATGCGACAGCTATGTCCTGGTGACAGAAGCGGGGCTTTGCGACAATAGTGGGCATGTACAGGAAACGGTTGCGAGTCATTGTGTCTAAAAGTAAACATTGAACATGGGGCCGAACCATCATTGATCCAACGAGAAAGAAAGAGACGTAAATATATTTTGATATTTTTATCTCTCATTTGTTAGATGATGATCCGGCCGTGTCATGCCTGATAGTGTATTAGTAAAAACATGTAAAAAAAAAAGCAATACAAAGAAAAGATCATTGATATTTTTGAGTATTGTAACATATTGCATTTTCAATTTAGAGTAAACTTGTCCTTATTGATAGAACAGTTCCACAACGCGGATATACAAATTCCTGTTTCTCATAACTCGTAAAATTACTCAAAATATGTTAAAAATTTCACGAGTAAACAATTTTTACGGAAGAAGAACGCTAGGATTTATTGTTCCTGCCCTTTTGAATAGCTTAGCCAGACAGACTGGCGCGTTACGTAACGAAGCGGTTGACCCTCCTATAAGAAGTTATCACTTAAAAATATTTGTACAGTCGTTTAAAACAGATTAACTAATATAAATATACATATTATGTTTTTAAGCTATCTTACATTTTTTTAAACCATTGTTAAAACATCACCTGTATCAGTGCTGTTTACGCTAGCCAGCAAAACCGGTTGGGATGGTGCAACTCATATGCATACATACATACATATATATAATCTCAAAAATGCTTGCTCGCAACACTTGTGAGTTGGTTCCATACGGTTATAACTAAGATATTAATGAATAAAGTCGAATAAATAATTGTTATAGCGATAGTCAAACCTCTTTTACGAAGTAGGTAGTTTGATTTGTTATTGAATAGGTTGTGTTATTGAGTACGTGTTTATTGCAGTGAATGAGCACCTCCACAAACCATTTGTGGTTTCCAGGTGTTAATTATGTGTATTTTATTTTAAACTTTGTAATTCTGATGAATAAATAAATACAAATAAGTTACTTATGGTTCGACCTTAAAATTTCCGCTTTAATAAATATTTTTGAAATTAGGTAAATAACTGGACGGACTTACGTAAAAAATCAAAAATTTGCGTCAAATATTTGGTGACATTATAAGCGTTCACCAAAAATGGTATTACGGTAAATAAATCACTAGATCTTTTCTAAGTCTAACTTGTGATGAATATTTTGAAAGTCTGAAAGGACTTTCAAAAATGAAAAAAAAAATGGTTGTAAAGTCGGTTTACGGACTATAATTTTACGTGATAACGTCATGATAGATGCGTCACACACCGAACGCTTAGGCCGATCGTGCCTCTCTATCGCTTGTTCCGCGCCCTCGCTTACACGCTCGGCTCAGGCGGTACGTGACAACGAGTCATGCTTTTTCCTGCGTGCAGCCGGCGTCATCGATTTATAAGACGTTATCACGTCAAAAACTTTTCATTTTTATATCTTAAAAAATGTTGCTGTACGCACTGTGCGCAAGCAAAAGGGACAATATAGATACGACCTTTTGCTTTCATTTGGTCACTATGGCTGCGTGCATTGATTGCGCGTCAGTCGCATCGGCCTTGCTCCTCGGAACGCTAGCTTTTCTCCTTACCTAAGAATAAGGCAAAAAGGTTAATGCGATATTTTCTTCTCATTTTACGGGCTTCATTAAATCTTGTTAAAAACGGAATGTTAAAAAACCTACTTAAAGCACTGGCTCACATTTAATGGACCAATCCGAATTCTCTACCCTTCTAAGCAGAACATTATGAGACTTTTCCCAACCATATTCCTAAGGGATTATTCCTTAGCTACAAGTAAGTGACTTTCCTGTAACTGAAGAAGTATAATAATCCGCAAAATATACCAATTTCCCGGCACGGCCCATAAAAAGTTGCCTTACATGGGAAAAGCCATCCCTCAGTGCGTATTACAAAAGCGACCAGAGTTGGGGTGCACTTAGGCTTTGGGCTTTAAATATATATTTATTTGGGTATACAAAATTTAATTTAGCATTCAAAATATGTTTTCCCCTTTTTTCGGTGGTATGAGATCTAACTGTTCGTCCAGCCAATATAGTTAATTTTCGGCATACTCGTAGAAGTTGCCTAATTTTTTTTTCTGTGTACCTTTAACCTTTTATTGAATAGAGATTGTTTGTAGAAACTAACTTTTTTCTCACCCTGAAATCATAGTATTAGTGTAGATATAATACTTTTTTTCTCATACAGAAAGAGCAGACAGAAAGCATTTTTTTCTGATTCCATTGTCTTCGTATCATATTTGTTTATCACTCACTCACTCATTCAAACTGAATTGCGACAACTATATTATCAATAATGCTATTAAAATATTCGTAACTGTACACAAATTTATTAATTTTAAACATATTCCAGAGCTGTAACGAAGTAAGCCCAGCTCAGTGCCAACCCCTTCCCTAGGTCCGCCCCAGCTGGCAGGCTTTATGGCCGACGCAACAAGTGCCTTATAAATTCCGGGCATTGTTGCCGCAAGCCAAGATTGTAAAGGATTATGGAGCTGTTATGTTGTAAGGCACGGTGTAACCTACATGATATCAGTTAGCTGCTCATCACGAAATGTGGCTTATTTTATGCTGAAAAATTTCTTTACTACAACCGGCAGAGGTTTAAAACAAAATTGAAACACCAAAGTTAAAAACAAATTTTAACGGATTTATCGCCTATATTTACATTTTTTTTAATGACCTGACGTGTCGAACACTGCAGCGTCCTTAGTCACAGGCTCACAGGTGAGACTAGATGACAGCAGCTAGTTGTCGTTCCTTTTTTTAATGAAAATATTAATTACCTACTACCGCCTATTAGGTATTTCAACCAACTTTCAAAACGAAGGAGGTTCTCAATTTGACTGTATGTTTTTTGTTCATCTATTACTCCGCCAATTATGAATTATTTTTGATGATTCTTTTTTTATTTGGTAATTAATACCTCATAGGGTGGTCATATAAATTATATCAAAGTCAGTTCAGTACTTTGGCTTTTATAACAAAATAACTGAAAAAATATCATCCAAGTGAACGAATTGTGTATTATGAAGTCAGGTTTTTCAGTTTTTTAAACCATCATTATGCAAAATTCCCTGTGCACGCAGAAGTCAAAGTTATCTACTTTGATGTTTCTATATATTATAAGAAAGATTTTTATTAGTTTAGTACTTGACTCTGGCTTAGATAATTGTTTAAGTCAATACTTGTTTTGTTTTTTATTTGATGCAAAAAAACTTTGATCTGAGCCCAAAACAGTGACAAGTTCTTACTTCTATTCACTAACAGTAAAGTTTCAGCGAAAGTAACTGTCTGTCTCTCTGTCTGTTTGTTACCTTTTCACGACCAAACGGCTGAACCAATCGTTATGAAATTTGGTACGGAGACAGCTGAAAACGTGGAGACGGACATAATCTACGTTTTACCATCACATTTACCGTTTTCATAAATACGCGGGGGGAACCGCGTAACACAGCTAGTAGGTATTATTTAGATCTAACTCTGGATAAAAATAAGAACAACTGTAGACTTAATGGATAGATATATACATTTTCAAAGACGGTGTTATCTTAACTGAATGAATAAATGAACTAATTAAAGTTAAAGTAAAGTTATCCTATTCTTGTATATATTATTGATTTATAAGAATGGTTGTTTGCGGCGGTGGGAAGCTATAACACATACAAATTGTATAGAAGTTAAAAGAGTATGTAAATCGTCAATCAACAAACACCGATCGCAGAGAATTTCTGAATTGGTAACCATTACTAATGCTCTACTATTAGGCAATCAAGTGGAATTGGAGAATGACTCATATGATTGAAACTGCGTTGGCAACTGATAGAATTTTAGATTGGGTGGGCTACTTCTTACTAAGCATTAGGTAATTAAAAGATATGCGCTTTCGATATTTTGACGTGACAACGTCTAATAAATCGATGAACGCCGGCTGCATGCACGAAAAAGGATGACTCATAGTCCCGATCCGTTACGTTACGCTCCTTGTTCCGTTACAACCGCGGGCGGTGGCTGAGGAAGCGGGCGGGTGTGCGCCGCGCCCGACCGTCGCTTCAATTATCATTCCTCGAAGCTCGCGCGCGGACGATATGTTGTTATGACGTTGTCACATTAAACTATCGTCCGTAAACCGACTTTACAGACAACTAATTTTTAAATTATAATTATACGCCTACGAAGTCGCTAGCTACAGCTAACTAATCCGTTACATAACGTAGCTCCTAGCAACCTCTTCCCATTACCCAAGCGTTTTTAGGTCAACGTGTAATTTGTATAAGCATAATTAAAGGTCCTAACAGCAATCTATCATCTAACGCTGCTGCCTACAAAGCGGCAGACACTATTAATCAATTGTACTCGTGAAGTAAGATCAAATAATTATATAGCAACCAATTAGAGTTGATAAGCATGGCTTATAGTTTGTGCAGATTGTATTTATGGCTATCAACGTAGATTTCATCATCATCATCTCACATACAAAAAGTTCACTGTTGGACATACGCCCCCATAGATTTCTAAAAAGACGTAAAGGAAGCGGCTTGCATCCAGTGTCTTTCTCAGAACTTTGACTGGGTGAACCGATTTTGATGATTATTTTTTTATTTGAAAGCTGGTGCTTCCCATTGACCCCATTTCAATTTGGTCCAGTTCTGACAATGGCATCCATGAGAAGTCAGTTATTTCCGTTTTTTAAACTATAATTATTCCTTCAAACGTTCGAATTTTGATTTAACACTAACGTTAGAATTCTTAGCTTATCGTAAAATTGAATTGAATTGGACAGTCCCAGCTTAATGCAACATATAACAGTCAAAGTTTCGCCACACATCCGTTAATCTAGGTTGCACTGTTGACACTACGCTCCAAACTCGTGGATAAAGCAGTGGCAGTTTGGTGCATTTACAAATTGTTAGCTCCATATGAAAATAGTTATTTATCAAAAAATCCGTTCACAATTGTAGCCATGTAATTACGTGATAGGCTCATAATATGTTAGTACCTGGGCGACTGAGCTACACTCGGATTTTTTATGATTGAAAATACGAGCAAACCTGGGCGCACTAAAAATGAAACCTAGCAAGATCGATTTATCGTTCCCTAATTTACCTACAAACCAAATTTTATTAAAATTGTTGGAGCCGTTTCCGAGATTCAGATTATATACATATATACAAAAATTGCTCGTTTAAAGGTATTAGATATAAGCTTTTGTTGTTTCAAGTGAGTAGACGTTTTTGACAAAGAGTAAGGAAATGAAATTCTGCCATTGCTCCTGTTAATGTCGTGTGTACAGTTAGCGGTAAACATTTTGAGCCATGTTCCATACATCCAAACAAAAGACATAAAATAAAAAGAATAAAATAGCAAAAAGACTGACTCGTGAAGGATTTTACCAAAGATATTGTGTTTTACAAACAACGCCTACTCATCGCTGTACGCGAAGCGTTAGCGTGTTTTAAGACTATACAGCGCCATCTAGTATGTTGGTCTGGAACTAACTTTATTGGGCAATCTTGTACATACAATACTGAACTTTAAATGCAGAACGTTAGAATAGGTTTCTGACTGTCCGTCTTGTGATCTGAAATTTGTACATGTACATACAATGATGAACTTCAAATGCAGAACGTTAGAATAGGCTTCTGACTGTCCGTCTTGCATTTAAAGGTACTGATACATTTGCTATTAAAAGAGTATGCTTATTAACATGCGTAAAACGAGCACCTTTGAAATGAGCTTGCTTATTTTCTAGCAATGCTTTGACACATATGCTACTAAGTACCAATTGCTCAATAATGGCATGCTTTTGAGCTAATAATGAGCATGTGTAACGTCACCTTAAAAAATCTGTCGCCAACTACCGGTAACTCCCATTTGTTCTATAGAACTGTGACGTCATAGAACTGTTGTTTTTTTATCCCTTTAGTTCTATGGTAGAACTATTAAAACGAAATCTCTCTCATTTGTTCTATAGAACTAATAATACACGGTAATTTTCGTTAGTTCCATAGAACTGTTGACCTAACGGTGTGTTCTAGCAGGCTCTTTTGATAGCCGGTTCCCGCATCTGAGGTATAACTATTTACTCTTTATAAGTTTGCAATTTACTACTTGGAATTTCGTTGATTTCTCGTTATTTTATAAACAGAACTAAACTTTGTAGTATTATAGATGATAGTACGGAACCCTTCATGCGCGAATCCGAGTCGCACTTGGCCGATTATTCTGCTATTAGGAGAGTGAGACCAAAGTTGAAAACATACGTTGAACTTTGAATTCTGAAAACCCTATAATAATTTACAATACACTAAATCTGGCTTATTATTTAATAAGCTTGTTATCTAATTGTGGGTGGTGCAAACACTGAAAAGTCAATATACATTTCATATTATCCACTTAGAAGTAAATAATTAATTGAATTATGGTGCTAAATGTTACATCTCACATCACAATCAACTGATCAAACAAACTCATCTTCTAACTTAAGTTCAATCTTAATTATCTTGTCTTCGACAAATTTATTAATCTATTAATAATTAATTTATTAATTTATTAATCTTGAGTACGAAGACAAACGAACGTTAATCAAAAGTTTTTGTATCACTTAATTCATTGAATATTGGGGGATGCACGTTACCACGCCTCACATTAATTCAATAATCAAAAAAATTCACCAAGAGTGAAGGAAGTTCGATCTTAATTATCTTCACTGCGTGGAATACATTTAATTATATAAATCTCAGAGATGAAAGTTAATTTAATTAAAAGTTTGGACGGTAATTAAAAGTTAATTTAATAATAATTATCGTAATTAAATTAAATTTAAATAGTTTTTTTTTATTCTTCGGCTGTGGCCTTCGTAATTTGTATCAATAATTAATACAACAAAAACATCATCAAGCGGAAAATACCGAAAGTATGTCTTTGTATGTATCTGTTTATTACCTTTTCACGACCAAACGGCTGAACCGATATGATATTAAGTACAGAGATTGCTGAGAACCTGGAGGTGGTCATATACGTAGCCTACGTTTTACATCATTATCCCCATTCACCATCAACATCGATTTTCACCAATACGCCGATGAAACCTTGGGTCACAGATAGTGTATTTTAAACCGGTTATTCTATAGATGCCGTTAATATGAGTATACCGTGTCTAATTGCAAAATATCCTATGTAATATGATGAAAGTAAACGATTGTTCGGCTAATTAGGCTAATACGGGGTGGTGAAAAGCCTAACACCGTCAGAGAAGGATAATGGAGGAGACGAGTCTGGCGCGCTTCCAAAAATAATACCGCGTGTGAGTCAGACACGACTTGTGAGTACCGTACTATCAGCTAGAAATAGATTGCATGGAGTTAACCTATGAAGTAAGTAGAACGTCTATATTGACGAATCTTATCTTATATGGGGGTACGATTTTCGGATGCACTTCGAGCCATTATGCCCCTTTTTGCTCAACCGAGTCTCTATTTATTCGTAGCAAGCTTTCCGAAGAAGGATCAAGGACTGCATTAGGTACCTTTAGAATGTGACCTGGTGCAAAATGTCCGTATTCCTCCAATTCCGGATACGCAGACTCAAGAAGGCCTAGTCGCTTGCTTGCTGTTGAGTCACAGCCGCACAGAATGTGCTTCATTGACTCCTCCTCTTCCTAACAAACCCTAAATATTGGTCTTTCAACAAGTTTCAGTTTGAAGCGGTGACGCCTATTTTCAAAGTGCCCGGTCAGTAACAAAAGATCGAGTTTAATCAGCACGCGCCCGAATAAAATATTCATAATACTACTACGAGTACGATACAAATACGAGTACAAAAGTCACCGACATAGCACAGTGGATTGGAAAGTTGAAGTGGCAGTGGGCAGGGCAAGCACGTAGAACTGTCGGCCGATTGGGCCGAAAAGTTCTCAAATGGATACCACAAACCGGCAAGCGCAGCGTAAGAAAATCACCCACAAGGTGGACAGAAGATATCATACAAGTGGCAAGAAGACGCTAAGTAGATGCAGGCCGCTTCCAACCGGTCTTTTTGGAGATCCATGGGGGAAGCCTATGTCAAGCAGTGGACTTCTTGTGGCTGAGATTATAATGATAACGAATATTACGATTGGTTAAATAAACTACTGGTATTTTATGCAACTACCATTGATAGTATCCCATACCTTCATTCCCACCTTTTCCTACTTAAAAATTGTAATATCAGATAAATTGTTAAATAAGTATTTTGAATATGCAAAAAATATACTCCGAAGAATAAACAACAACAACTTTTGCTAAGTCAGTTAAAATTTCCTTAAACCGGGCGAATTTTGAGAGTTGGTCTTACATAAACTGCTAAATTTACTTAATACACCACTGTAAATTGATGATAAACATTTCCCGAATACGAACTAGGTACATTGTAATAAAGACGCCAACAGTACAAACTTAGCCACCACAGCGTGGCTTCAAAAATAAACACAAACTCCAAGTTTGTGGGTTCAAACGAACGGGCTGAAAAGCAACTGCAGCACAATTACAGTTTACACTCCTATATTTTACGCTATAGCAATTAAATAATAGGGTAATTAAGCGAAGAGAAACATAATATTTATTGAATCAGGCGTCAATTTAAGGAAGTTCATGTTCAAAATGTAACATGCAATAACTTAAATGTCTCGTGTGTTGTCTAATTTACTTCATTTTCAACCGACTTCCAAAAAAAAGGACGTTGTCAATTCGACCTGTATGTTTGTAATATTGTCAGAATTGCACAATTTTTGTATGGGTATGTTAGTCTATACCAGCTTCTTAACATGTGTGCCAAATTTCATAAGTGATGTATATGTCTGTAGATTTGTGTGTTTGTATGTTTGCCCACGCATTACGCAGAAACTAGAAGTCGTATTTCAAAAATATTTTTTTATTGAATAAAGTATCTTTTAACATAAGAGTCAACTGCAGAGCAGTATCTACACCTTATATTTCAATTGTTTGATAGACAGTGACATGAGCGGTGATGAGCTTTGACAACCGTTTTTAACTGACTTCAAAATAATAAATACTATTAAAAATGAATAAATAAAAATAAATTAATTTAAAAAGAAAGAAATAACTCGAAGAAAATCAAAACTGGGCGTCTATCTAAGTACACCAACAATTTTTTTTGAGGTCGGTGTCTGTATAGTACTTAGTTGATGATAGCTTAGGGCCTAACATCGACCTCAAAAAAATAGTTGGTGTACGTACCTACTTAGGTAGATGCCCAGTTTTGATTTTCTTCGAGTTATTTCTTTCTTTTGAGTTTGAAGTCGGTTTAAATTTTTCTTAATTACTCTTATTTCAGTGAGATTTTAAATTGTTTATGTAAGAAACTGACAAACAGATTTACTTTCGCTTTAGAATTAGGATTATATAATTAGCAAAGAAACACGATTATTTGAAAAAACATTGAAACCTTCAATGCCAAATAGTATAACGTAATTGTCTCAGCTTTTCAAATAAAAGAACAATACTAGAACTAACATATTTTTAAACGGAAATTTCCATATAATTAGTCACGCAGTCACGCAGTTTCAAAACGCAAACCGATAATAGAACTTTTTAAGTGCAAGTTTCAGCTTAAGCTGCCAAGTAAAGAGTACCAGCTTAAAGATATTAAAGCAAGCAGGAGTACCTACTAACTTGAGGGCATCTATGTAGAAATTACGAAACACTAGATAAAGAACGTTAGAGTAATTTCGCGTGCATTCAACCTGAAGAAGGCCGCAGAAAGCTGACTGAAACCATTACGGATACCTAAAGTTTCGATTCAACAATCTATTTGAGATTTTACCTATGTTTTAAAATTGAAAGAGCAAGCGATACGAGCGAGTGTACGCAAAGTATTGTGTGAAAACCCCACAAGTGAATGTTTTTGAGTTAGTAAACTAACCGTCTTACTTATAAACGCATGTTAAAATCTTATTTATTGAATAAGGGCTTGTCACTTTCTGTCAGACGGGAACTGTCACGAGCGAAAACGGAACAAAACACTGTTTAACTAAAATGCGCTTATTCACCGTTTATAAGTAAG
Source organism: Lycia hirtaria (assembly GCA_947563715.1). Classification (NCBI taxonomy): domain Eukaryota; kingdom Metazoa; phylum Arthropoda; class Insecta; order Lepidoptera; family Geometridae; genus Lycia; species Lycia hirtaria. The sequence goes on along the minus strand of OX387379.1, from coordinate 12,959,736 downwards.
ACGGTAAGTAGATATCGCTCATCATCAAACAAGCATCAAAATATTTAAACATGACGTATGCTACATGTGTGGTCTACTGCTCGCAGAGCTACAAACATAAATTAGTTGAAGACGCTACAGTCTGGTATTTCCCGTTATGAACTAGTTCAAAGTTCAACTATTTTTACCCTAACGTTCTCAAGGCTAATATTAAATAGCTGTATATCGTTTACCGTTCTATCTTTTACCAAACAGCTGCTAGAAAAGTGCTCACGTCATTCAGACATTCCAAAACTCTCTTTGATATTTTATATCATTTGAGGCACACTCCATAGGTGCTGACGTCAGCGAAGTATACACAGGGTGTCACAACATCGAGTTCTTGGCATGCTCAGTCGGCGTTCATGCGAAAGTTCACGAATCGAGCGTGAAATTAAAAAAGTTCTATGTTCCATATGTGTGTACTAAATAGGCAGTAGGCGCCTATGAATCTATGAGTGTTACTGGAGTGTCTACTTTGTGCACTTCGCTGGTTAAGAGCTATTATTCACTGGAAGTGAGCCCGGTAAGCATATCTTTCTCAAAACTAGACCAGACGCAATTAGGGTTTAATACTTTGTAGTATTAAAACGATGGGATGGTTAAATAATATCCCATCAAAAACATAAATATGAAATGAGAGCCAAGTTCAATTATTATGATATATACTCGTACCTTAGTTGTTGACTTCAACGACAAAAGAAGTGAGATCTAAATGGGTGCCAAGTTCAATGGTCAGTCCTGAAATTTATTTATAGCAACGTAAAATATTTTATAACAACTTCAAATATAATTTCTTCTTTTAACTTATATTGTGGCTAGTTTCTACCAACAAGCCAAATGTTTGGAATAATAAAATAAGAACTTACAGATTTAAAACTTTAGAAGGTTAGAATATAATTCGTAGGTATTTGAAAACTAGCCAAGTCAGACCTTAGGTTTCAATAAATTATCCTAAGTAATATCATGTACTTATTTTAATTTGTTATGGTTCAATAAAGCGTTTTTGATTTCGTTTTTAGGGTTCCGTACCTCAATAGGAAAAAACAGAACCCTTATAGGATCACTTTGTTGTCCGTCTGTCTGTCCGTCTGTCCGTCTGTCCGGGTGTCAAGACCTTTATCTCGGGAACGCGTGAAGGTATCGAGTTGAAATTAAAACCATGTACGCAGATCTATAGTATCTTGCTGCATAAAGAAAAATAAAATTTCTCAGTTTTCGTAAAAAAAAGTTACAGCTGAATATGTCGTAAAAAACGCACATTTCGACACTCACAGAGGAATCAAAACCTATGGGGTACTTCCCGTTGACCTAGAACTCTGAAATTTGGCAAGAAGCATTGTGTTAGAGTACACATATAGGAAAAATCCGAAACTGGACCTTTTTAATTTAATCACAAAAAAATAGTGTCTCTATGCAAGGAATGAGGGCCCAATTTTTAAAGAGAATTAACCGTATCATGTGGGGTATCATATGAAAGAGCCTCATCAGCATAAGGTAAAACAGGTTTTTAACACATTCTTCGCCCCCTGCAGACCCTTCACTTCAGCTGGGAACCAAAACTTTTTAGGCGAATTTTAATTAAGTACAGAGTGGCCGGGCAAAGCAATGTTGACTGCCTCAAACGCCGGTGGTTTACTGACTACTACAAAATGAACGGGAAGCTCGCTCGGATCCGAGTGGGAGGCGCCGCTACTATAGCCCCGCCCCACTCGGATCCGAGTGGTAAGCAAGAAATGTGTTAAATATTTTTACGATGTATATTTTTCGGTTTATGAAGGAAAATATATGATTTCCCCCTTTTATTTAGTTTGTATGGAACCCTCGGTGGGCGAGTCTGGGTTTTTTACTGTAAGATTTTAAATTATCTTAGTATTCAAAGACTTGATTAATTTAGTTGTAAAAATTGTTTTTCCCGCAATATCCGCAGGTTACTATACCTAAGCAGGAAAAATAACTAATATCTTTACAATTTTTATAACTTAAAAAGCAAACCTGACTTCAATGATATCTGCACTGAGGTGGTACCTCCAATATTCAAACAAAATTACAAAAGTGGCCCTTGGAATTACATTTAAATAGGTATAGATACAAGTAAATCCTCGACATCGCTTGATCTATTTATATTTAATTTAAAGCTACTTTAATTACCAAAGCTTTTTTTCGAAACATCATAATTTTAGTCGCTTACTTATCCAGGAAATTGTAAAATAAGGCAAAGTTATTTTTCTGCGCGTAAAACTATCTGTTTACCGTACACATCATATTTTGTACAACTTCGGACGTTTATTTATGTGCGCCAATTTCTTTTATAGACCTTTATAGGTAAGTTTGAGTTCCCTACTTCCTTTAATCCACCATTTGCTAGGGAAAACTAAAAGTGCTATAAATCTTTCGCTTCTATCATAGATTAAAAACTAAGTGATGGCGCTTAAGCGAATGGTAGCTATGGAGAAAAATACTTTTTAAAAGCGATCGGGAGCTATGAAGGTTGCTGGAAAAGATCGCCTTTAGCGAAATACATTTTTTGACATTTTCAAAAGTAACGATTTTCTTTATAACTTTATTTTTATTTGTTTGTTTTTAATTTTACATAATATTCCTGGTCTAAACTACTAAAGCATAATGTATATAACTTGAATAAATTTGCAAAAATAGTCGTGGAATAAAAATAACAGAATAGGTAAATACTCTGACGATAGCGAAAGAAAGCACTAGAAACTCGATGAGGAAGATTGATTTTAATTATAATCACTTCTAAGCACATGCGAGGTTCTCGTAGCTTCCAAAATTTTGGCTACCCTAATATAGGTACCGTAAATAAATTTCGAAAATGATGCAATATTGAGTTTGTGTTCGTTTTTGTACCCATTGTGAGCACTTTTGAATACCCGTAATAAAATAAGATCTTTATAGTTCGTAGAAGGTTGTTTCTAAAAAGATGTGCTGATAAGCCATGGTTATATTCTTTTCTACACTTGCCAAATGCACATTACTACCTTATTTAGGCTAATTACCTACTTGTTATCTGAACCATGTTCTTGTGGTGTCAAAATAGCGTTTTTTATGTAAAACATTAGTGCGCCTTGGCAGCAAAACCAACCCATGTACCGTGACGGAAGATGGCATGACGCTCTTTCATGCCCTCATGTCCCTACGTTACTGCTCTTTACTTTCTTGAGTAAGCGTACGCGTGTAAGCTTATAACTATACACTTCATTCACTGCTTGTACTCGAATCTGGGGGCACGGCCGTACCCCCGCCATGTCATCGTGTAGCGGATACAGCCGGGACTATCTTTTCTAGAAGCGATTCGTCGGAATTTTATCAGTATTTCTTATAGGATAACATTGTAATGTTGTTTTACATCTGCCGAACCGTGACAGCCAACATTTTTTTCATAATGTATTTTATCTAACAAATCGAAAGCGTCAAGAAAGTTTTAGTTCCCTCAATTGGCCACACCAACTTAAGCGTCGGTCGCACTGTGAGGAGGTCGTCTAATAATAATGCGGCTCTTTTGTACAAGTCTCGTTCTCCCCCGAGGCGCTCCCGCGTCTCAATAGCATGCTTCTGTAGCCTACTTATAAATACTATTGAATATGTATGGCCATTGTGATAGTGTCAATCATGCTGCAATCAGGTCAGTGATTCTTTTAACGTCGGCCTAGATTGATAACCGAGTACTTTCTAACATACCTACCTTGAGGATTCAATTAAACGAATCTTATGTGGTTGTTATTCAATGGCTAATAAGCAACTAGTTATATTCTGAAGCTAACTCAGTAAATAAATAAATACTATATTGTCATCAGATACATACGCAAATGAATCATTTCAGCGTGATTCGACTAGTCATAATCATCATTTAAGCTATATCTATATCATTACATAATATAATTTTCAATAGTTTTAACGTACGAATACCGGGTCAAATTAAGCTTGTGATAACAATAATAACTAAAAAAAACACATCATGCATAAGAAATATGAATAATACTTATTAACTATGAATACCAATCATAAAACAGTTAATCAAAATTACAAATACAAATGTGATAACGTGATAAGTCAAAATATTTACACAGAAACTAAAATAACTTTCGCTAAAATTCATATGCCCTGGTAATCGTCAAACTGTCAGTCAGCTGATTCGCTATTAATATAACAGAATGTTGGCTGTGTTCTTATTATTTAATAAAAAAAATAATAAAGTTCAACCACAGACCGTTGTTTATTAAATAATAAATCTTAATCTGGAAAAACTATAAAACTTATGCTTAAAGTGATGTGATGAAAAACGCTCGTGCGCTCTATGGTACCACAATGCATTAAGAGTTCATAGTCGTACCATCGTCCGTCTCGCTTGCACATACCCAAAAAAAGTTAAATTACTGCATGAATTTATAAAAAAAAATGTCGTTTGTAAAATTAAATAACAACATCACAAATATTCGATAAAACAATCAATTTAATCAATTAAAATTTCATACATAAAAATAATTTATAGAAATTATCAATTCAAAAATGATTTTTAAGTAGGAAAATTTACTTGGATCGAATTGAAATTGTTGTCGAATATTTGTGATGTTGTTCTTGTTTTACAAATGACGATTTTTGTATAAGTTCATGCTGTCATTTTATAAGAGGCTTCAAAAATTTAGGTATGCGCGAGCGAGACGGACGATGGTTGGACTACGGACTCTTAATGCATTGTCATTGATGGTTACTGATACCCAAAGACATTTTTGACGTGACAACGTCTAATAAATTCGATGAACGCCGGCTGCATGCACGAAAAAGTATGACTCATTGTCCCGTTACGCTCATTGTAACGTTTGCATTTCATCAATGTTTAACTGACTTTACAGACAACCAATTTTTTTCCGTTAGGTACGCCTTAACCATATTACATTAAATAAACGAAAACCAAAATAAAAATACCTAGACTTCAAATATGAAATTAGCTTCCCTAACCCTCGCTTGGTAGACATTCTTTACCCGTATTATTTAGCCAATTAGGGTAACCCAAAAGTAATCACGAGATAAAACAAATGTACTCATATGTTTTACATACAAGAACAAGTTGAAATAAAGTTATAATTAATCTTGAACGATGCCGGGGGCCATCACTTCGAATAGATCCCTATTTCGAGCCTGTATTTTGTTGTTCGCCCTCTCCCTTTCATGCTGTATAAAAAGAGCTGAAAGCAAAACCGCTTCTCCGAACTTATTATGAACGGAAAGGAAAATTTTGGAGATATTCATTGTAAACCTTTTCCTTTGTGAGATTTTATAGAAGAGCTTTTTAGCATAAGTCGCCTTCTTACCGTGACGTATCGACTTCAGTGACATTTCCACCTTTTCATTATGCTTGGTGCTGAGGGCGTTTAACGATGAATTGTTTTTACAAGCTTTTGTTCTGATTCACGAAGTATTTCACGGGAGATGTCAAAATCTTGGTAGCAATCAATAATAGCTAATAGAAATAGCTGTCATTGTTCTTATCGTGTTGAAATACTTGTTTAAATACAATGCATACTTTTTAGGGTTCCGTACTTCAAATGGAAAAAACGGAACCCTTAGAGCGCTTGTAGACGTCCGAAAAAAAAAACGGACGTGTACAAGCGCTCTTATAGGATCACTTTGTTGTCCGGCTGTCCGTCTGTCTGTCTGTCTATCTGCCCGTCTGTCCATCCGTCCGGGTGTCAAGACCTGTATATCTCGGGAACGCGTGAAGGTATCGTGTTGAAATTAAAACCATATACTTGTCTTAAAACCATATATGTCTCTTCCTGCAGAAAGAAAAATCAAATTTCTCAGTTTTCGTAAAAAAAAAGTTACAGCCGATATGTCGTAAAAAACGCACATCTCGACACTCGCAAGGCAATCAAAACCTATGGGGTGCTTCCCGTTGACCTAGAACTATGAATTTTGGCAAAATGCATTGTGTTATAGTACACAATACACATATAGAAAAAAACCGAAAACTGGACATTTTTAATTTAATCACAAAAAAAAATTGTCTTTATGCAAGGAATGAAGGTCCAAATTTTAAAGTGAATTAACCGTATCATGTGGGGTATCATATGAAAAAGCTTCATAAGCAAAACAGATTATTAAATATTTTTCGATTTATGAAGGAAAATATAAAAAAAATATAATTTCCTTCTTTTATCTACTAGTTTGTACGGAACCCTCGGTGGGCGAGTCTGACTCGCACTTGCCCGGTTTTATTTTTAGAGCCTTCACTTCTCAAAATCCATCGCAATGGTGACCCAAAGGCTGAGTAACTTTTTAATTTAATTGGCATTGTAGTCAACTTTTTAATAATTTAATTGGCATTGTAGTCAACTTTTTAATTTAATTATTTAACAAAATCTTGACAGATTAGATATAATTGAAATTGATACTTCTACGAATCTATGAAAAGATTTAATATGAAAAAAACATTTACTCAAACTAAATCTCACAATTGGTGGTTAAAAATATCTCAAATATACTCTTGGTGACTCGGTGACCTATACGATAGGAGATCCGTAGACGTATGAAAATCACTGACAGCCGAAGGGACTATAATAGAAGGGACTATAATAGAAGAGTAGAGACTACGCACCGGCAAACGCATCGTAGAAAGACCAGAGATGGATATACAACAAGTGAGAAGAAGACCGTGGATGCAGGTTGCTTTCAGCCTATGCGGGAGCCCTATGTCCAGCCGTAGACTTCGTGTTTCTAAGATGATTATGATGATGAAAGCAAACTTTCTACAAAATTTTAATAAGCGTGGATCAAGTTTCTTCTTTTAAAGATTATTCAAAGCTGACTTACTCTCTAAATGAGAAAATACAAACCTAAGTGGGAGTTTATAATTCATTCCACATAATTCAAAATTATTTTCCATTGTGAATGGAAGCGAACAACAAAAGTATTCTCTTTACCGAGAGCAAAAATGTCGAACTGCCTCGAAACATTCCAACAACTTGGTAAGAATTTCAGATTTCGCTATGGAAAATAAGAGCAAGCGGAGGGCCGAGAGCTACCTGAGGCCTACAGGCCTTCGCAATTTACAACTCTTTTTACTCGAATAATGATGAATCTATTCCCCATTATTTAAAACGCTAAACGATAATAGGATATGATGTATTTGTTTTGGCACGTTCAAAGGATTTTTTATTAACATATACGTACATTCGCAATTAGCTAAACTTTGTATTTCTTTATATTTTTTTTTTGCAATAATTAATAATAATAGCAATAATCTCGCGTTAGACGTCTATAACAGAAAATGGTGGATTTATTTTATTGTTATCATCGTCATCTGTGCTTTCCCAATATAGGAAAGTCGTCAACTTAGTGAACATGCCTAAAATACGCCATCTACTTTTTTTGACGATTCAAGATAAGTTTACTGACTCGCGCATTCCAAAATTAATGACTGATTAAACTTAATTAAAATAGTAATCACTAGAAAGCAACATCACAATCTTTCTACAAAAAAATATTTAGATTTTTTATATAATATATAAATAATTTTTTTGTTACAATAAAATTTGTAGAAATAAAATAGGCCACAACATCGTTTTAAAAAAGTGAAGACACCTACAACTGTTATAACCTAACCTAACCAAACAAAATCTGCTTTGCCAGTGTTTGTTCGAATTATTTGTTAAAAGTCAACCATCTACATAGACTTTCCAAGCAGCTCATTATTGTACGGACCCTTTATAATAAGTTGGGAGTTAGCGAATTAATTCCAAGAACAAATCTCGAGACGGCTCGTCGAAAGGTGAGGTCTAGGGGTCAGCGGGAATGAAGGGATTCACCTGAATCAACGAAGGCAGTTGATAAAAGATGTCTCTTTAGCTTTAATATCAAAATGACTAGAGTAGGCACATAAAAGTATTACACTTTTATCAAACCTTTTCATTTACTTGAAATGGCTACTAATATACCTACAAACTAAGCCGTTTAGGGTAAAGAGTAATATAGGTAACATAAATTTCTCTACAAAATGTCAAATATCTAGATATCCCTTTCTAGTAACAGAGTTGTTGATGGTGATTAAGAAATAAATAGATAATAAACTAGAAGCCAGTTACTTACACACACTTTACAGGTTGTATAGTGTGTAACTGGTAACTGGTTTCTAGTGTCGTTAACGACGGTTAAAGTCAAATGATAAATCCTGCATATTATTAAACAAGTATCTGTATTAGAAGGACAACAAAATATTCGTCTGCAGAAAAGCAGTTTTTGCAATCTAAATTACAATTTAGTTATGATTCATACGCTGTTGTGAAATGCGTTAAATAGCTGCAAAAGATTATTAAATGCGCATTCTTTCGAATAATTCTAGTAAAATCACGAGGTTACGTAAAAACGCATTTATTTATTTTTGCGAGAGATGTATTATTACAAAAAGTATAGCCTGTGAGGAAGTAAAAACAAATCGAATAATACCTCGCACATCAAAATCGGTCAATCCATTTAAGCTGTAGGTGGTCATATAGAAACATACATATATACATACATACCCACATACATACATACAAACACTCGAAAAACTTAACCTTCCTTCTTACGCAGTCGAGTAAAAAAGCGGAAAAGATCGGGTGCATTCCAGTGAAGCTATTCTGTGATTTCCGGTGGTCGTGGGTAACTCCGGTTCCACTACGCTACGGATGCTACGGCATATTTATGGTACAGCTGCTGATAGTCGGTAGCTTGCGCTTAGGCTACGCGTCGTCTACGTTCTAGCAACTTGACTTAATTATTACCTATACAAGGAGATGGGTTACATATTAAATGATATAAGTATTGTAAATCAAATTTTACTGAAACTAAGGACGATTCACCCAATTTTAAAGTCCCTAATGGTCATTTGATCTAAAGGTTACAATACACACGTTTGGATGATCTAAGGTTAAAAGGCTTAAAGCATGACTGACCTAAAGGTTTATACACCTAATGGATGATATACCTAAATGTCAATTCAAGCTGTCAAGGAGCTGCCAGGTCGTAACGTTTTCAACATTTTAATTTAAAGAGTAGGTACAATTATTTTTACTTCGTTTCGCGTATTACAGTAAAGAAGTAGACAAATAAATAAACTTTACTTACCTATGGTCACAGGAGTTAAATTATTTAAGAATTTATTTGTTAATTTAAAATTAAAATGATGTTTACTCTTCACGTTTAAATACAATAGTTGTATTATGCCAAGCACTATTCTAGTACGCTAATAAATATACTCCTTATTGGCGGGCTTTAATTATCCTTAGGGGTGGGCTTTTTGACTGAGTTTAACTGAGCTTATAGTTCCCGTCACGTAAAAAGAACGCTGAGCGGCAGTGGAGGGGATGTGTCTGCGCATGTGTACAATCACGTCCTAAAGTTTTAGCCTCTTGGTAGGTACTAGTCTATTGTTTTATAATTTCAGTGTAACAACAGGCACATTTCTAGCTACTTAGTACTTTGGAATAAGCAGGAATTAAAAAATAGATAATATTTAGATGAGCATTATTTTTTGTTTCGATCTTAAAATATTAAATAGTTTGTAGCAAGAAAATTTACAGTATGACTTTAGTTTTGAACCAATCGAGTTGAGACTTAATAAATTTTTTCGAGTCGAATCCCAATACTTTCCGAGAAAAAAAAACGGAATATTTCCTTACAAAATAACGCAAAACTTTGACGAGTTTCACTATGCTCCGTTTCATCCACTGCGCATATAGATTAAATATGGGAGTTCGAAAAACAGCGAGAAATTCTGAATTTTTCGCAACATTTACTATACGTCTAACTGTAGTCTCAGAAGTTATAGTTGCTACCGCAGCCCGTTTAGTATATTTCTTTAAATTACTACCTGTTTTTCGTTCAGCAGCTTTCTTCATAAAACAATAAACACTATAAATCATTTTTCTTTCCTTTCTATGTAAAACCATCGTCGTGCAAAGTAAGCTGTGTGTGCGACAGTACTTTGAGAGCAAACGAAGCAAAATCCCAGCGCGGGAAGCGAGGATCGAGTGACGAACTAATAGCGTGCGGCCGGCTGAGCAATCCCCCGTCGCCTCCCCTGTATTCCACCATTATGACCGTTAAATCGCTCAGTGCGCAGGTTCAAGGTCAGCGTTCTTTTTAGGTGACGGGAACTATACACATTTTGTGTTATAACCGTATTTGATATATTTTTACTATTTCCTGACGAGTAATCCATTAGCTATCAGATTTTCAGGTTTACACTATCGCAAATGAAGCCGCATATACGGTTAGTTTTATGTATTTCAGTTTTTTTAACGACTTCCAAAAAGAAGGAGGTTGTTTACTTTTGAATAATATCTAAAAATGAAAATTTTCATTGTATTCCTGAGTGAAATGCGTCAGATTATAGAATCGCAGAGTTCCACCGATAGGTTTTTCTTTGCAAAAGTATCAAATGATAAGGATTATCGTATAAACATCTGCACATTTTCGAATCTTCGAAGACGAAGAATTTGACATTCAATGACAAATCTCATTATTGACAAAAGAAAACGAGTGGGTGAAGAGAGGTTTATTTAAAAAGTTTACAACCGTGAAGGATTTAGTAAAAGTAAAACCTTCTTACTCCTCATCCAATGTATATAAGGTGAAATTAGAGTTACTTCGACGATTGAGCGTTTTGTTTAATTATTACCCGACTTAGCATGATGATACGAGTATGAACTTTATGTATCCGAATCCTTTCTAATATTACAAGTAACGAAGTAGCGTACTTTGAAGTCGGTTGTTTAATTTTTTTTAAACTATAAATAATTTTATACACAAATCCCTTTATTATTCTACACTGTATATACAAACTACGCACATTTAACTAAAATACAACACAAAAAGCAAATAAATCACGCCAGACCAACAAAGGTTTAAAGATAAACCAATGTATGTTATCCAAACAACAAACAAGTTAAACCAAACAAGTTATTCTATTATATTCTATTTTTTAACTAAAATAAAAAATATAAAAATGTTTCAGATAAGTACTTAAGTTGATATCAGAGTAAAAGTATTTTCATACTGAAAGTGACGCTTCAGCACCTGAATGATACGTAAGTGCGTTCAGATACCGCAAGAATGTCGATAAATGCGCGCCGTGGATGCACTTCAGTTATTATTGGAAACCCTCGCCAACACTGAACGTTCAACAATGCTCTATGGCTTTAATATTAAAGCAGCTGAGTTGATCATTCCTTGAACTGTGTTCTATTTTTTTTTTTTTTGTTAGAATGTATATTACAATATTTGACGTTAAGGTACAAACGAAAACCTGGAATACTAGATAGTTTGGCAAACAACATTTTCGAACTGGACGTTTTTAGCACTGGACAATTTGTTTCATACAACGTTTTGACACACTGAATATTATGAATCTGAACAATATTTTGTTGTATTCGTATACATATTTTTCTACGAAGTACGAGTATATTTCCAAAAATTATCGTCCCTTTCCGCCCAAGTTAAAACTCGTTACGTATGCATCAACTTCGGCGGTCAGTTCTAAGCTAACAGATTTTCTTTACTATTTTGGTAAGATTCGTCGGTCAGTAATTCTGGAAATGCAAGATGATTGATTTCTATTCTCCATCCATCGCTCAGCTTTTACGTTTCATGCTTGATTTGACAGGTACGATTTGCTACGAAAATACACGAGAATTCCGAGGAAAATTTACAAGGTGAGGTATCAGTGGTAGAGAATCGAAATATTGAAACATTTGAAATATACATTCAGATATAAACGATTTAAGATCAAGGAGATCATAATTTTGCAACGATGTACTCTTAGGAACATCTACAAAATTAAATGGTGCTAATTCTGTTGAACTTACTATTCGCTAGATAGGAAATTTTCAAATACAAATGAAATGACTAGAAAAACAGAAATGTTTCAAGGCATCGTCGATAATAATTAAATTTTTTTTGTAGCTAGTTCTTTGATTTTTTAAGTTTATTTTATTTTATTATATTTGACATTATTGCTAGTGTTAAAATTAATATATATCATGTAAATTACTCCCTGTCTTTTCTCTTCAGCGTCAAGATGTCTTTCATGTCTCTATAGAAAGGAAAAACTCGCAAAAATCTCTGTAGACTTCGTTTTTTCGCTGTCTTCGCCTCGTTTTTTCGTTTTTTTTAGGGTTCCGTATCCAAAGAGTAAACGGGACCCTATTATTGAGACTTCACTGTCTGTCCGTCCGCCCGTCCGTCCGTATGTCACCAGGCTGTATCTCATGAACCGTGATAGTTAGAGAGTTGAAATTTTCACAAATGATGTATTTCTATTGCCGCTATAACAACAAATAGAATAAAATAAATATTTAAGGGGACTCCCATAAAGCAAACGTATTAATTTTGCTCCTTATTGCTCGATATTGATAATGACAATAGGTAGACGCTTGAAATATTCACTAAATATTGAGTTATATAATTTACTTTAAAAATAAATAATTAAATTAAAATAAAATTTATATTTAAGGGCTCCCATACAACAAACATGATTTTTTGCCATTTTTATAGATAATGGTACGGAACCCTTCGTGCGCGAGTCCGACTCGCACTTGGCCGGTTTTATTTTTCTATATATGCGACAAAACTAAAATAAAACAACACTGTTTGGGAATTCATCGCATTATAAAAATTATTTAGCTAAATACCTCTCGAAGTTTTGAGCATGTTGTAATGGCGGCTGTGGTTACTAGTTGACTGATGACTGTGCGGTCCAGTGAAGTACGGTTGTGGTCAGTGGTCGGGGTGGTCTGCTAACTCACCCACAATACGTATTGAATTTTCGAATGAAAGTTTGAGCATGACATGTATTCCTAACCGATTTCAAATACTTACTTACTTAATTAGGAGGCACTTAATTCGCAGTAACTTTTTATGTGGGAAACCCAACCACGTTCCATTTAAATAATTGGTAAAAAATAAGGTAATTTATCCCATATAAAATTTGACTGACAATATTTGAAACCTTTGTGATATCATTGTCGAAACTCCTTACGTAATATTTGTCGTAAGCACATTCAGTCATTTTATATCAACAATAAGTGGCCATATTCGTGTCGAGCCACGCGCAATATTTTCACATCATAATTTATGTGAACTTAAAACAGGATATCTTGTTTGTTGCTCGTATGAACATACGAGTTAACTTAATTTATGTTACTTTAAATTAAATTTTAATATCTTACACTAAGTAAATATTTTAAATTGATCTACTATTACTCGTTAACGTGTAGAGCATACTCATTACTCAGCCGTGATAGTTTTCCTTTTAATTTCATTGTGTATGCTACTAGCATGAATATTTTCACATTTTTAAAATCAATCATTTATTCATCAGAATTGATACTCGACTATAAAAAAGAGGCCAAGTGCGAGTCGGACTCGCCCATGAAGGGTTCCGTAGCAATCACACGTACAATTTTCTATTAGAAAGTATCATCAAGCCAAGGAATTCATACTTAAAATAACACTTAAGTTTTATTCTAATATGAGTAAGTATTATCGAAGTAGGTAGGTATCTTATGTATTAAGGAAATGAACAGAAAATCTCTAAACTTTTATTAGGTTGACGTTTTATAGTAAATACCTATTTTTTGGTTCCGAAACACAGTGTAAACTAGTTTTGAGCCAATGGGTTCACATTTAACATGTAAATATGTCTTTGATCGAAATAAATGTATTTGTATTTCTAGTAAATGAGCTTAAAAGAATAATTTCGATGTAAGTAATTGAATTAATTGTATCCAACGAAAACAGTATCAAATCGTAAACGTACAATATTTAGCATTCGCAAATGTATCAAAAAATTTGCTCCGCGCACACGAGTTTCAACGACGTCTGCCCTCACGCATTTCCGTATATTACAAAGTACTCTTTTCCCTCACGTGTCTGCCCGCTCGGGTAAGCGCAGTCGGGAACCTGCCCCCCGCGCGCTCCGCACCCGCTACCGATCAAGCCACGCCCCGCGCGAATTATAATTATTATTTACTTAGGCACCTATTACAGATTTATTATTAGAAAATAATGGTTCACGGTTTATGCATAAGGTTTATGTTTATGAAATTAAATGTTTTTTTAATTTTATTTTTTTATATTTGAGTTGATTGAATGAAAGGTAAATTGCCTTTTACGATTTGACGTATAAAAAAAAAACTACTTACTAGATCTCGTTCAAACCAATTTTCGGTGGTAGTTTGCATGGTAATGTACACACACATTTTACCACTTTGGAAGTGTCTCTCGCGCAAACTATTCAGTTTAGAAATAAAACCGGACAAGAGCGAGTCAGACTCGCCCACCGAGGATTCCGTACAAACTAGTATAAAAAGGGGGGAATTTATATATATTTTTATATTTTCCTTCATAAATCGAAAAATATACATCGCAAAAATATTTAAAAACCTGTTTTAACTTGTGCTCATTAAGTTATTTTATATGATACCCCACATGATACGGTTAAAGAACTTTAAAATTTGGACCCTCATTCCTTTGGCAAAGACACTATTTTTTTGTTTTTAAATTAAAAATGTCCAGTTTTCGGATTTTTTCCTATATGTGTACTCTAACACAATGCTTCTTGCCAAATTTCATAGTTCTAGATCTACGGGAAGTACCCCAAAGGTTTTGATTCCCTTGTGAGTGTCGAAATGTGCATTTTTTACGACATATTCGGCTGTAACTTTTTTTTATGAAAACTGAGAAATTTGATTTTTCTTTTATCAGCAAGATACTATGGATTTGCGTATATGGTTTAAATTTCAACGTGACAAGTGACACCTTCACGCGTTACCGAGATAAAGGTCTTTACACCCGGATAGACGGACAGACAGACGGACAGACGGACAACAAAGTGATCCTTTATGGGTTCCGTTTTTTTTCTTTTGAGGTACGGAACCCTAAAAAATGATATTAAAAACCTCAATATCATTTTTAAAGACCTATCCATAGATACCCCACAAGTATGGGTTTGATGAAAAAAAAAATTTGAGTTTCAGTTCTATGTATGGGGAACCCCCATTTTTTTTTGTTTTTTTTTCTATTTTTATGTGAAAATCTTAATGCGGTTCACAGAATACATCTACTTACCAAGTTTCAACAGTATAGTTCTTAAAGTTTCGGAAAAAGTGCTGTGACATACGGACGGACAGACAGACAGACATGACGAATCTTATGGATTCGTCATGTCTGTCCGTTCGTCATGGGTTCCGTTTTTTGCCATTTGACTACGGAACCCTAAAAATCTCTTTAAAGCTTAATATTTCGGAAACGGTGCCCTCAATTGAAAAATTGTTTTCCCGCTAATATTTTAAATTTATGTATACAACGATACCCCAGTGAGACAGATGAGAAAAAATAATTCTTCCCTACTTTAATTGTAGCGGTAAATTGTGGTGAAAATTAGTGGAAGTACCTACTTACCCCAATTTTTTGTTTTATTTTATTCTAGGACTTTTTTGGCGTAACTAATATGCATGTCTCAGACAGACCTTTTTTTTTTATCAGCCCTGTTTGTACAAACTGTCCCAATGCTGGGAACGGGCCATCTTCTCATTGTGAGAAGGGTTAGGCCATAGTCTGCCACGCTGGCCAAGTGCGAGTTGGCCAGCGGACAGTTGGACAGACCTCCTTACAGTTCCTTATTTACTATATACTACGGAACCCTAAATACGTGTACGCGAGTGAGATAGAAAACTGCATTCGTCAAAGCAGAATATATAAAAATAAGTGGCCAAGTGCATTACGTGTCACGTGCTAAGTAGTTTCGTAGTTGCACATCATAATATTTATGTAAACTTAAAATAGGGTTATTATGAACATACGCGTCAACATACATTAGTTTAAATGAAATTTGCACGAAATTTTAATTTCGTACTTACTTATTAAGTTTGTCAACTATCACTCGTAATCTTGTAAAGCCTACTTAGTCGTAATAGTTTTCCTTTTAATTTAGTATTTAAATATATGCTACTAGCATTTTTTTTCATATCTCCTAAGTCAACCGTTTATGTAGGAAGAGGGCACTTGACTCTAAAAAAATTATGTCTCCAAAGCTTAAATATTTCACAAACGCTTCCCTAAATTGAAAAACATCCCCAATGTTTTTTTAATTACCTATACAACAATATTCCACGCGATGGATTAGATGAGAAAAAAATAATTCATCCTCACTTTACGTGTACGGGAAGTACCTAAAATTTTTTTTTCAAGATTTGATTTTACTTTCTCGGCATAACTAATAAGCATAGGTATCTATGCCAAATTGCAGCTTTGTAGTAATAATAGTCTTGAGAAAAGCCGCGGACTGACTGACAGACAGACATGGCGAAACTATAAAAAAGTTTACATCTGTCAAAAAGCGAAATCCATTACAATTTGTTCTACAATAAATGTAATACATGACACACTTGACAGGATCCATTGGCGTCCGTACAAAAGTGAAACGTTGTGATTTTTATGAGTCTCAGATCACATTTCACGCGCCGATATTGATATTTCCAACGAAATTACGCGCTCCGATGCCAGAGTAATGTTCTGTGACTTTGAGTTAACAATACCATTCGACGGTTTCCATCTCTAAACATCCGATACGATTCCATTTTTGAACAATTTTAAGTAACGTACTTACATTTTGTTCGGGGTTTGGGCGACGACTTGCGAAAGAAATGTCGATGTTCTGTTTTGATTTCCAAAATTTGTGATGCGAATATAAATAATTTTTTTTTGTTTATTTATATGCACGAATGTCGGAAAGTAGAATTAAATGTGTTGACACATATCTTTTAATTTTGAGCAAATATTTATATATATTTATTTATATATATTTATATATATATATTTTTTTTATATTTTTTTATTATGCGACTATGAAACCAATAACGAAAGTGATGTTTTTTTTCATATATTTTTATGGAATTAAACGACGATTTCTTATAACCTCTATCACGGTTGAATTTTTCCCTGAATCTACCATAAGAATATGATTATTAAAAACTCGGACGAAGCGCTTTAATTTCACTGCTAAATTGTGGAATTCACTTCCATGGATTTTTCCAGAGAGTTGTAATTTAGCTGTATTTAAATCGTAAGTTATTTGATTTGTAGGGTACCGTAGTAACTATAAGAAATATTATAAATTCATGTCTGTGAATCTGTTTGTTTGCCCGTATGTCACAACAATTTTACTGAAAAACTATTTAGCACTTCATAAATAAAATTTGGTAAAAATATGTTTACTATAATTTGTTGTCGTGACAAATGATTACAAAGATATTTTTACAAAAAGAAAACTAAAATATACGACTACATAAGAGTGATTTTTGTAGTGTAATTTACGCTTGCATTAAAGTTAATAGTTGTTATTGAATGTACCTACGTATTCATGAGAAAATATACGAAAAGCAGTTGCAAAATATATTTAAATGGCCATTCTAAGATATTTTTATTATAAAAAATCACTTATTTATTAAGAAAAGATTTCGTTGGAGGTTGTATTCTTACTTTCATGTAACACTTTGTACTACTAACAAAAATCTACTTTGGTTTTATAGGTATAGGTATACCTACGTAACCAAAGATAAAAAAACGGGCAAGTGCGGGTCATGCCACGCGCAAAGGAGGATTCCTTAGTTGCGTGTCATAATTTATGTGAACTTAAAATAGGGATACTATGAACATAAGAGTTAACTTAAATTAGTTTAAATAAAATTTCTTACTTTTCTACATTTTTTTAGTTGATTGACTATTTGACTCGTTAACTTGTAAAGCCTACTTATCCGTGATAGCTTTCCTTTTAATTTCGTCATATTATTATATGCTAATAGCATGAATGATAACACAACATTCGCAAAAATAAAAATGTATGCTTTTACGGAACATCTAACGAAATTTTTAGTAAAAAATATTATGTTTTAACCTGGAGCAGCTGGACCAGCCTGGTATCAGTTAATTGAAATGGAAATATTGCCCTTCGTTTTAGTCCGGAACGTTTATATTGGTATAATATTATAAGTATATTTTGTGGTATTGGTTAAAGTAATTGAAAATGAATGCAACTACAACAATGCATTATTAAACACTGATCAATGTTTATTTATTATTTTCCGCTAACAGACCCGTTGATAATTTTAATTAAACAGCGTTAAATTAGACGAAATAATTAAACATTGGTATTAGAGTTCTTTTTTTATTTTTATTTTATGGATACTTTTAGTTTTTTCTTTCCCCATTTCTAAAATAAGTTTAATTCCATTTATAAAATAAATCTAATCAGAGCACCTAACCAAAACGATACGTATACCGAGTTATGGCGTTTGATTTTTATTAATTTCATTGGAAAATCCACAGCTTTGTAACATAATTATTAACATTACGATAAAAAAAAGCTAGTTATAGATTTTCATAGATAGCTAAATAAATACAATCATGAATTATGTAAGATAACTCGTCTAACACTGTGTTTGTTATAATAAATTTGTCTGACACTGTGTTTGTTATAATAAATTTGATAAAATAAATGATGACGGTGATGGTTAAAATACAACTTATTTATGTAATTATCCGTATCCAAGTTTTCAGTCAAATATGGTCCAAATTAAATTTGGAAATTTCTAATTTTAAAAGTAATTGGTTCAGCTGTTTAATCGTGAACTTAACATACATACAAGAAGTTTGGCTCCTTTCGCATGAATAATATCAGTTAGGATTTCATTAACCGTATATTTTGTTGTAGTCACAAAATGTTTGACAAAAGAAAAGACGTAAACAACGTCATTCTATTTTACGGGATAGACGTACAGTCGACCACATCCGCAATGAAGTGTAACTGCGAAAGAAAAACATGTATTTTTTTATTATCAATAAAAATTTCAATGAATTATGTTGTGAATGATTTATGAACGTTATAAATTGCAGACTATTTTTTTAAGGGACGAGAAGGTATACCATAAATTACAGTTGTGATTCTTGTTTTTTTCGTCGTAAGGTATTTTTCTGATGATAGAGTAGGTAAGGTAATTTAATCAGATAAATAGAATAATTCAAAAATACTGTATGTATGAATATCATGAAAAATGTTTGAGGGATCCGTTTTAGAAATATTAAGCTTTAAAATGATAGTAATTTAGTCAAGTGCCTCCCCAAAGCTAAATGGTTGATGATGATTATACATCATAAGCAAATTCATCACAAATAATAGGGACTCGAATCCTATGATAGTAGCATATATATATATAACTAAATTGACAGGAAAACTATCAGACCTGATTAGGTTTTACAAGTTGACAATTAAAAATCAACTAAAAAAATTAAATTCTTAGAGAAGTAAAAATGAACATTTCCTGTAAACTTCACAAAGGTTCGTATAGTATGAAATAAGAAGCCCTATTTTAAGTCCACATATTGTGATGTGCGATAATGAAACCCTACACTGCACATAGCCCGACACGCATTTGACCGCTTTAAGGATCGTCACTTATTATCGTACTCATTGATATTCGCAAAAAAAAAGTGTAATTGGCAGCTATTGGCAGTAGGTATACTTTTCTTACCTACTTTTAAATAGATTGATATGAGAAAAAATACATTTTTCACGAAAAAGAATCAAAAGGGACTCAGTAACGCTCTATTGAAGGAAAATACCCGTTACCGCAACTAGATGGCTCCTACTGAGAAAGTAATTGCTTGAAATTTACACTAAGTAGGGAAATATATTTTCACCGTATCTGAAGCTTACCAGTGGCAATATTCGTTAGGAAAACTGAAGGTTGTACGTAAGGTATGACTTTGAGTTTAAATCCCGAAGATTTTTCGAAAGTATAGTAAGTAAATAAAAGTAATTTAAAAAAATAAAGCGACTTCAAAACAATCTAATTAACTGAAAAGGGAGAAATTTTACGAAAATAATCAAAACTGGGCTACCTAAGTAGGTATGTAAACCAACTATTTTTAAGGTCAGTGTCAGGCTCTAAACTATCATCAAATAAGGCCTATACAGACACCAAAATATAATATATATTATTAATTTATTTAAATAAATGAATGGCTACAGCAAAATATAATTACGAGGCTTTTGAAAAGCTGTTTATAAAAAAATTAGGACAAAAAGTTACAATGGGATATAAATTTAAATCAATATATATATATATATATATATATATATATATTATATTTTCTCTCACTCTCTCTCTCTCCCACATTCTCACACTCTCCTACATTCACACACACATATCATACCCCCCCCCCCCCACTCACACAAATACACACCTGCAAACACACACACACACACACCCACACCCACACACCCACACCCACACACCCACTCCCACACACCCACACCCACACATAAACTCATATCTACGTACTCTATATATTATATTATGGTTTGATATGTGAAATGTTCCTAATTTCATGAGAAGGCATTGACTGTTACAACACACCTCACGCTAAACTAACAGTCAGGGTTTTCAAATTGTTTTAGTTGTATATATTTGGTCAATAAACTATTTTCTATGTTTTCTCTCTCACAAAACTTCACTGGATTAGTTTGTTTAATTTTCAAACACACTTCACTAATATTGTGACGCCTAATTTTTGCGTTATAAAGTATGCCAGATCCTTTCACATAGTATGAGTGATAAACCTACCAAATTTCGTTCAAATCCGCCCAGTAGTTTAGTACAGCGTCGTTGAAACGCTCATACTTTAAAATTAAAAAGTCCATATCTTGAAAACTACTGAACCGATTTAAAACATACGGTGACTCCAAAGTTAAAAGATTTATTTAAAAAAAAAAAATTTGCAATACGACTTCTAGTTTCTGCGTAATACGTGGACAAATTTACAAACCTACAAATATACTAACATACATACACTTATTAGTTTTGACACACATGCTTAGAAGCTGGTATAACATATACAAAAACTGTGTAATTCAGAAAAAAATACTAAGTCACAGGTCGAATTGATAACCGTCTTTTTTGAAATCGGTTAAAAACAGAGAGTACGAGTTACATTCACTATCCATAGCAATATTAGTTTGTGTACTTTTTCCCCACCAGTGAAAATACATAATTTGTTAAACGTCTGGATTTCTATTCAGATTAAAAATGTAGTAACCCGATCAGGCTGTCAGGGATTAATTTAGTACTTATACAAAATCGAGAATTCGAAAAGCGCAAATACGAGTAAAACTTATTGCTTATTAAGTTTCTGTATACCTAATTTCATTTATCACATCACACTCGTGTTAATAACACTCACTCACTCGTGTTTGTATTTTTAACCGATTTCAAAAAAGGAGGAGATTTTCAAAGAAGGAGATTGTATTTTTTTTTGTTTGTTACCTCTTATATATCTCAATTATAAACCGATTTGGAAAATTATTATTTTTTATTTGAAAGAATATAACTTTGAGATTTGTCCTAATTTTGTAAAGATCGGTTCCATAGTTTTGTTTTTAAAATAACATAACTGAAAAAACATATCAATACGTTTTTTGCAATAGGTTGTTTCAGTTTTTAAACTATAATACTGCTATATTGTTTACTATCCTATAGGAAAGCTGTTTGGTTGTACAAATAAATAAAAATAAATAAATATGAAAAATAAAAATATTTATAACTAGTTATAAAACAAATACGCCATCCAATATTCCACCGTGCGGTAGGGTTCCCAGAACACTGGCAGCGTTTCCTCGTTGTATGGAAAAATAAATTTGTGAATAATTGTTTGTTTATTACCCGAAAATTTTAACAATAATCAGTCTTCAAATCATTATAGTCCAAACTTCTTATCACACAGTAGACGAAGATCTAAAAAACTGGCGTCAGATGATGACCCATTTACCTAATAATAAGTTTCAAGAAGAGTGATGGATATCCGAGAAAACTTGTGTGTGCCAAACGTGCGCCAAATATCATGACATGATTGAATACTTACCGACGTCACTACTCTAGTTTGATAGACGGTAATTATTCATAAAAGAAATCCGTAATTTAGGTTACCAGAATGAACAAATAATGAACCTAATACATTGACTTGTGATATTATTTTCGTCAAAAAGATCTGTAGCATCGAGATCTTAGATTATCTGTTACTACTTATTGTTATAGATTTTGTTCAAGCGAGATTTTATTCTTGTATTGTAATAAAATATGAGTAATATTCCTTTGAACCCGAATTAATCTTTATGGAGGATGATGTATTTTGTCGGGAATTTTCTTGGATGAAATCAAATGCCTTGCGAATCGTATTATCGTGGAGGGAATGGGAAATACGATTAATAATAGTACTTTCGATGGCGACGAAGGCTTATGACGTCTTAATAAGCTACGAGGCTCGAGTGGCCACGTTATTAGTCAGAATGTTTACTCTGGAGCCTACCGATATGAACTTTCCTGTTTCGATAGCGATACAGAACAATATCAAAAACAAAATTTGTTTGAATTTCATCAGTGCTGACCTGACTGAGAGCTGTTTAAATCGAAGCGATTACGTTTAGACGGGAATAACAAAATGATTTTTCGATTTTATTTTCACACGCATTGGAAACATTCTCGGTTGTTAACAGAAACCGTTATTTTATTTTAGATTTTACTTTTATATTTTTGGTGTCAATTCTAAAGTAGGTTTATTTATTTTGATATCAACCACATACCTTTAACAACAATAATTCGATATTTTCCTTAAAACGTTCATAAATTGTGAACATTTAAATATAAGCAGTACGTAATAATTTTGCATACCAAAACTTGGAATCAACGTGACTGCTAGAAGCATGACAGAAAGCTCCCCTGAAATAGTTAATGTACGTTAAAAGGGTACTTAACTGTTGTCAACTTATATTAAGTTTTCCTACATTTGCAATCCTGTAGAAAGATAAAACATAATAGGTATTAAATTGTAACTAATATGCAATGTTTTACCTTAAAAGTCTGATACGCCACCGATTAAATATTTTCTCCTAAAAGCCATTAAGAAGGCTTCGGTAATTGCTTATAAGTAGGTACATCGTAATTCAATATAGATACCCATAAGTATGAAACGGTGGCTCAAAAATGTCCCGTCAAATTGACCGTAAAAATAAATCAACATGAACCACCACAAACACGTGACATCTATAAGTACAGTAACTAATCATGCAGAAAGGGGGTTGCGAACGTGCTGAGCTTGTGTGGCTAGTATGTACTGGGGCGTGATTTGACAAAGGCCTGGAGTTACCTACCAACCGTCAACCCTCTTGTTGCTAAACGTTATTATAATATCTCCTTATACTCCCGACTATTATCGTTACTAGCATCTATTTCTCTAGAAATATTAGGGTCTTCAATTCTCCCTCGTAAGATTGACGTGTCGGGGACCGCCCAGGTTTTGTCGCGATACGCCCCAGGAAATTTCCGATTCAGTGTAAGAAATACACAATGTTTATATACCGCATGTGGTGGCGGTGGAGAGCAGAGTTGAGTCGGTGGCGACGTTCGCAGCCCCTGGCTGTCGGGGTCGGAGACAGTCGCATGCGAAGCGGGAGGGGCGACGGTGGGGCAACATGAACGGGGCTCACTGAGAGGATGGTGCGGCGGCACGGAGAACGTGTAGTACTTGGCCGTTTGGTTGTGCGCTCGGAAAACCGAGCTGTGCGTCAGCGTCACCACCACCACGAGGACCGAGGCGAGCGCCAGCGCGAAGAAGGACGCGGCTACAGCAGCCACGACGCGCCGCCTGCGCGCCTCCTTGCCAGCGGCCTCCGGTGGCACCTCCGGCTCCGGTGGCGGCAGCGGCTGCGGCTCCGGCGAGCGGCTGCGCACGCTGGGCCCGCGGCTGGCGGGCAGCTCGAGCGTGTGCCGGCGCGAGCGGCGCGCGCGCTCGCACTCTGCCGCCGACGAATGGTGGCGGCGCAAGCGGTGCGGCGCGCCGCCCGCCACCCGGCACGAGGCTGAGCGCGATGCACGCACCGGCACCATCAAGTCATCGCTGGAGACTCGCGGCACGCGCGCCGAGTGCACCGACCGGAACGAGTGGTCGCGCGCCGAAGTGCTCGGATAGGATAGCTCTACAGAAGCGCGGGAAGAGTGTCGAGCGAACCTCTCGCGATCGCGGTGAGCATCGCGATGGTCTACGCGCACCGACATGGTGCGGGCGGAGCGCGCGGCGGCGGCCGCCCGAGTGCCGGCCCCGCCGTGTCCGCCGCCCTACGCCGCCCCGACCCGCGCCGCGCGTTGTGTTTACACTCGTCAAAGTTTCACTACAAAGAACGCTTTTAAATATATTCCTCTACATCATTCGCGCAGTAATGTTAACATGATGTTTCACTTGGATGTCGTCGAATCGTATTTGCACGATTAAGGATGTTTGGACTTTCCTTTCAGTGCCAGCTCCGAGGGATGTTTATTCGAGCGATGTAAATTGCCGAATCCCTAACTTTCTAGACGTGGAGAAAAATCCAATTATCGATGCGCTGTTGCACTTCGCACGTTCCATGTCTAGGTATATTTCGAAAATATTATTGCAATCGAAAGTTTGCATTTCTAGAATGATTCCGAGAAATTGCAGAAGCTAGGAAAGTGTAAGTTATGAGTGTTCTATTTCAATAACAAGTGATTGTAACCGAAATAACACGAGCTTAGCGAGGCAATACCGTTTAATATCAACAGTTGTCCCATCGGGCACTATGTTGGAGCGCTAAATAGAGCGAGCCGCTTTTGTTGCGAGCCCACGTTGTCAAGTTAAATTGTCTCGGCGGCGGGAAACGAAACAGATAGTGGAGAAGTTGGCGCGGGCGCTACATCGACACTATTCAATAGGCACTAATCTATAGGTCCGTTCATAGGTATGTGAACTAAGTGCAATAAAACTACAAGAACACACTGAAAGATATTTTTTCACCATATGCAACCATGAATCTGTAGGACATGGACATGGTATGTATGTGAAGGACAAATAATATATTGTATCATAAGGGAGCAAAATAATATTTTTATGGCGAGGGCGCTTTTTTGATCCAGAGCGAAGTGAGGGATTCTAGAGTAGAATCCCGAGCGTAGGGAGGGATTCTTTAGTAGAATCCTGAACGTAGCGAGGGTTTCAAAGTACGTCGCCCGAGCCAGAAATACATATTGCGCCCGAGTGATAGGTACACTCTACTTTTCATCACCCTCTAAGAGAAAATAAAAGGCGCCTCACATTTTATTGTAATATTATTCTATAATAAAAAATAGAGAAACAACTAAATTCAAATTAAATAGTATCTAATAATAAAACAACTAAAAACTTATTCTTTGGCGCTGAACACTAATATGTTCCAAATTCAAAAAATGCGCGGCAAAGATAATTGCGGCGCACTTATAAAGAGGATTAAAAACTCATTACTGCCCGCCAAAAGTTTTTTATAGAAAACACAACCTTTGGGTGCACTTAAAGGCGAACCAAGTTGTCCTTTTCGAATAGATGGGATGAAAAAGACTTTTGTGCCTACTTATACGTATGGTTATTTTAAAAATAAAACTATTATTTTCAAGGTAGGGGGGAAGCCATGAGCCTCCCTGTCAATACATAAATAAAAATAAAACTAAAACATTAATAAAATTCAAAAAGTATAATATTGAATTTACTTTATCAAATAGGTAAGTGGATCATATAAATAATTAATACTAATATGTATATATTTGGTATTGATACTTAAGTATAAACTTTGTTCTTCATCTCCAAGTCTAATATAAGCACTTTGTAGGTATAAAAATTGTGTCTATCTGCGACAAAAAAATTCAAACACTAAACAAGCAAGTTTCGCTGTCCCAGTCTCGATGGAATCTAACTGGCGAACAATACCAGAGACACAATGACTCTACCGTAACGGCTCTATCGGACGTGCCTCTGATAACATTCAACACTTCACTCAGAACCTTTGACGTGTGAGAACACCATAACAGAGCTACAAGACTAGCTCTGTAGAATTCAACTATGGCGCCAGAATCGTAATTTCTCAATAATAACTATAACTATCCAATTAGTTCGTTTATTTTGCCATCTCAACAAATAATTTGGACAGTTTGCAACTAAAGAAATACAGTGGGGTATTTTCTTTGAGCGTTTTTTTCACAAAAAACGTTGCCGGGAAGTTGTCGATTGAAATGTAACGATGAAGATAGCGTCTTTCGAGAAAGCTATACATTTATAGCTGCCAATGTTATGAGGAAAAAATAGATGACAAGGTGATCATGATAGCGCCAAGGAAGATATTCATTCATGTACAGCTATTTCAACAGTTATAATATGACCCCGTCAACGAATATCTTTGTGTGAGAAAATACTTATTTGTAGAATTTTTTGTACGTTTAAAACAATAATTACGTTTGACCAGTAAATATCCTGATGGTAAGTGCGGTGTGGGCTAGGATGGAGTGCGTTCTTGTTTAACAAATAAAACTACTTACTTTTCTCTCGTTTGCAGTCGTTGCTGTAAATCTCGCATTTTTTTTACACAGCAAGAGAAAACTGATTTCTGTCATTATATAGGAGGGTTATGATTTTCGAGTGTACGCATGTTTGTATGTATGTATGTATGTGGGTATGTATGTATCTATGTTTCTATATAACAGCCTACAGCCTAAACGGCTTGACCGATTTTGATGTCATTATAGATTCGTCTACGCTTCCAGAGTGTCATAGGCTATGTTTTTTTGTAATAATAATAATAATATGTATCTCTTCCAAAAACAATAAAAAAAAAAAATTTTGTAGCCTCCAGAAATTTAAATAAATATTCCTCGACTACGTCAAATGAAAAGCATTTTCCCAAAACATCTCAATCTTCCAACCTCAGACCAACCACTTATGTAGAAGACATTCAAAAACGAATTTGTCTTATCATCTAATCCGACCGCAGATTTTTAGGTACGCGCATTGTTGACAGTCTGACACTTATTGGGATCCTTGGTCATGAATAATTCATGGAGTTTCACTACAGTACCCATAAAATATATAAGCCGTCCGGAGGTAAGGGGATCTTAACAAACTACCTGTAACGAGCCTATTGCCAATAAATACCTGCGTCAAAGGATTTCTTACCACTTTTGAAGTTTAACGTAAACGAAGGGTCACCTTTATGTAGCATCTATAGTACATTAACTATTTGTTGTTTGTTTTTATTATTCATTTAGAATGTCAGCCCGCCTGATGTTGAACGACGCTGTGGTCTATAATAGAGTGCGCGGGCCTAAAATAAAACCTGTTTCCTTTTATTTTTTATACGAAATGGATCTATTATTGGACAGGCCTCACTGATTGGCTTCACAGCTCAGTAGGTTAATACGTACTGTTTTCCAAGCTGCAAATAGTGAGTTCGATTCCCTACCAGGACCTCTGGTTTGGGATTTTATATAGCTGCGAGAATGTCCCATAGTTAGTTAATTCGTATATACTGAGTGGTCAGCCCTAGTGTCAGAGTTATTAAGCCGCCGAAAGGCCTCTGACCTGGCTTGACAATTACTGTTTTGTTTTAAGAACAAACAACCGGGACCTACAATTTAACGTGACATACGACCCACGGTAGCGCTCAGAAAGAAATGCCACTTACGGTCACCCATCCGAAGACTGACCGGTCGGTTCGTTGCCCGACATTGGTGATCGTTCAAGAAAACCTACTCGAGCCACGCCACGAGCGCTAAAAACCATAAATTAATATAATAAATGACTCAAACTTCGGAAACTAAGCAAGCTACATGTTTAGAAAAGTTGAAAATTTTGAAATAAAGAACGGCTAAATAGATCCTGTTTAAGCTAAAGTACGACCATTTTCGATGAAATTATCTTTCAGAGAATAAAAAATATAATAAAATCGGTTAATTTAGTTGGTAACTACTTTGTCATAGACAGACATACAGATATACACGTCAAACTTGTTATACCCTTAGTTTTGCATCGGGAGTTGTTATCGAAATAAAATACAAGTACAAGTTTAGAGAAGACAAAACCCCCCGACAAAAAAAACGGCTAAACCGATTTGATGAAACTTAGCTAAGAACACTCTTGATGAAATACTCTTACAAAAACAAAAAAAAAAAGCGGACAAGTGCAAGTCAGACTCGCCCACCGACGGTTCCGTACAAACTAGTAGATAAAAGGGGGAAATCTTAGATTTTTTTATATTTTCCTTCATAAACCGAAAAATATACACCGTAAAATTATTTAAAAACCTGTTTTAGTTTATGCTACTGAAGCTCTTTCATATGATACCCCACATGATACGGTTAACTCACTTTAAAATTTGGACCTTCATTCTTTGCATAAAGACAATTTTTTGTGATTAAGTTAAAAATGTTCAGATCCAGAAAAAAAAACAGTTTTCGTATTTTCCCCTATATGTGTACTCTAACACAACGCTTCTTGCCAAATTTCATTGTTCTAGGTCAACGGGAAGTACCCCATAGGTTTTGATTCCCTTGTGAGTGTCGAAATGTGCGTTTTTTACGATATATTCGGCTGTAACTTTTTTTTACGAAAACTTAGAAACTTTATTTTTCTTTCTGCAGCAAGATACTATGGATCTGCGTATATGGTTTTAATTTTAACTCGATACCTTCACGCGTTCCGGAGATAAAAGTCTTGACACCCGACGGACGGATAGACAGACAGACGGACAGACGGACAACAAAGTGATCCTATAAGGGTACCGTTTTTTCCTATTGAGGTACGGAACCCTAACTAGTTCAAAATCAGTACACGCGTTTGAAAGTTACGATGCCACAGACAGACACACAGATAAATAAAGCAACAGATAAGTCTAACTTATAACACCCCTCTTTTTAGGCCAGGGATTAAAAAGAACGTGGCAACATAATTTTTCTGTTTCCGCTAAAACTATCTTTCTATTATTATTTTTGAGCGATTTTTTTTTTTTTTTTTTGTCGCGATGCGCCCCAGGAAATTTCCGATTCAGTGTAAGAAATACACAATGTTTATATACCGCATGTGGTGGCGGTGGAGAGCAGAGATGAGTTGGTGGCGACGTTCGCAGCCCCTGGCTGTCGGGGTCGGAGACAGTCGCATGCGAAGCGGGAGGGGCGACGGTGGGGCAACATGAACGGGACAAGATATATATTCACTCTAGCCTTGAAAATTCCTAGATTATAGGTCTCAGGAAACAGAGAACCTAATTTAAGAACCTATATTTATTAGAATCTGGGGGCACGGCAGTGGCCCCGCCAAGTCGAGCGGCTATATTTTTTTCAGTACAAAGCTGTCTTTTTCATATTTTTATCACGAGTACCATGGAAGCGATATCAGAAACTAAGCAGCTTAAGCTTAGTTTCTGATATCGCTGATTGTATCAAGCTTTCGATATCACATAGCTACGGATTACACGGATTATAATCTTACAAAAGGATTATTAACGATACTAGAATATTGATAACTTATTCTCGTAAGAGGCTTACCTTTATCGTGATCCTCCTTTTTGGTATAACAGTAGTTTCGCTTTGAAGCTTTATTATACAGATTTATTTTTTGTTAAACTCAAAAAAAAATATGTCTGAGGTTAAACTTCTAAAATATTATAATCAGTTTACATATCCAGAATTATTTTAATTCTTTATAAATTCATTATGAATTTACCAAAATAAATTACAATGTAAATTAATCAAACAAACGAAAAAAAAATACAAAAATTACAAATTGAAAAACATTTAAAATTTGCTAAAGTTATCTTGTCTCGTAAAATTATTTCGCAACAACAATCATTGGCATCAACGCTTTTTTCCAGGTCAATTCAAATCATCATCAAAAAGTTTGATTACACCTACTTTTACTTACTTTAAAACCGGACAAGTGCATGTTGGGTCAGAGTAAGGTTCCGTAGTTGCACTTCATATTATGTGGACTTGAAACAGAGCTTCTTGTTTGTTTATATGAACATACGAGATAACTGCTTAAATTAAATTTACACGAAATTTTCATTTTTCTTCTCTAAGTACAATGCTAACTAAGGTTTTCTTAATTGTTACTCATTAAAATAAAAATAAAAAAACAGATACCTACAATCTTGGAATTTTCAAGGCTAGTGTGAATAGATATCTTCTAGATCGACGAGCTCCATCCTCGGCCACACCGTCGCTTAACATCATGCGAGTTGGTGGTCAATCGTAGATCTATAATGTATAAAAAAACGGATTTATCGCGTATATTTTACATAATTTCATAATTATTTTATTTTATATGTGTAATTACGTTTTCATCGTAAGAAAATTTGCATATCAGGGGGTTAAGGAGCTCGAAATGATGTTAAATCTACCAACCCACACTTGCTCAGGTGGTTTATTATGTCTTAACTTATAATGTGAAGATGGCTCACATCTAGTAGAACATCATATAAAAATAAATCTTTTCCGATAAACTAGTATGTATATTTTGAACATAAGTATAATCAATGCTTTATAGTGCTAAAAATCATAATCATAATTATAGTTTAAAAAACTGGAAAAACCGACTTCGAAATATGCAATACAATACATATGTACGCGACTTGTACACTTACCTACAGGGTGATATTTTACCAATTATATTGTTATAAAAACCAAAGTAGGTTCTGTATCGATTTCGATAAAAAAAATATTTAAATTTGTATTTAAAAAAAAATTAAAAAAAAAAAATTAAATAATTAATAAATTAAATTAATTAATTTAATTATTTTTGTTTGTAAATTATCAAAATCAACGCACAATTGGCTGAGTAATCGGCGAACAAACAAAAAAACACAGACGAATTGATAACCTCCTTTTTTTGGAAGCCGGTTAAAAAGCAAATCGATTACCCCAGACCGATAAAGGTCTAAAGACAATCCAATTGCTCAAACTCACTACCATTTAGCAATGTACCCAGCATGCTGCCTGCATCGCCACGTTGAATGGCAATGTTTATGCGTCGGGCCAAATACTTCTTATTTATTGATTTGCTTTAATAGATTACTTTCTAATAACAAAAGAATCACTTGACTAATAATATAATCATTCTTTCGGAAGGTCTATTTATTTAAAAGCACTATTTCTCTGTAGAAAAAATGCTTTCCATCAATGTCGTTCAATAGCCTACCTACACGTTTTGTGAATTAGACACTTACTAATGGCTCTAAAATAAATACTATCATTCAATCGTTAATAGAAAACATGAGCGCGGAAATGGCCGATTTTAATTTAAAAATAAACTGACAAGGAAACTTCTACCTACATATCTAATGATTACAGTATGAAGGTATTTTCGTTTAAGAAACATCGTAGCACATGCCAGTAAAATTATTTTAGTGCGTAATATAACAATACAATATTTCGTTTAGTTTTTAACCGAAATTGAAATGGTTTCTGATATCGAAATATTGGTTTCTTTTTACTGACTTCAAAAAGAAGGAGGTTAACACTTTGCCAGTATTTTTTCTAATACTTTTGTTACCGCATAACTCCATCATTTATGTATAAATCGATTTCAAAAGATTTTGTTTTATTTGTTTTGAGTAAACAACTGCACAGAAATTGAATTCTTTGCCGCCATCTCTGTTTTCTGAGACCTGCATTCTTGGAATATTCTAGAGTGAATGATCTTGTAGACGAGTTCCATCCTCAGCCATACCGTCGCTCAACATCAGGCGAGTTGGTGGTCAATCGTAGATCTATGTTGCATAATAAAAAATGTATGGTAAAATATACTAAACAAAGAGCTGTTGAAGTGATACTTAGTTATGCTCTCAAGTCATCGGTGCATCTCTATCCTAATTAATATTATACTAGTAGTAGTAGTAGTACTAGTACTACTAGTAGCGCTCGTGGCGTAGCTTGACTGGGTGTTCCCGAACGATCACCAAAGTTAAGTAACGGACGGACCGGTCAGTCTTCGGATGGGTGACCGTGAGGCATTTCTTTCTGAGCGCTACCGTGGGTCGGATGACACGTTAAATTGTAGGTCCCGGTTGTTCAGCAATGCCAAGTAAGAGGCCTTTTGGCGGCTTAATAACTCTGACAATAGGGCTGGCCACTCAGTCTATACGAACTTACTTACTTACTTTTAATATTATACTCGTAGAAATGAAAGTGGCTCTGTCTGATTATTAACTTACTACGATCAAAGGGCTAAACCAATTGTTATGAATGGTGCAAAGATATTTAAAAACCTGGAGACTGACAAGCTTCATTTTATTATTAATCATCATCGCCGTTTCTCATCTTTACGCAGATGGAACCATGGGCGCGGGCTAGAATTTATGATGTAACGTGTTAAGATAGTCGATTTTGTGATTGTTCGCTCTGTTGTCTTGAGTATCTTCTATTACATTATTATTATAATGAGGGACTGGAAATGGAGCCAGAAGATTACCAATGTAACCTTTACCAATAACACAGCGGATTATCAAGTTGAGGTGGTAGTGGGCAGTGCACATAATTTACAGTCGATCGGGCCAAAAGATCTCGAGTCGAGACCACGCACTGGCAAGTGCAGCGTTGGAAGACCATCCACAAGATGCAAGCGCTTCCATTAGGTCTTTTTAGATATCTATGGTGGGCGTATGTCCAACAGTGGATTTCTTGTATCCGAGATGATGATGATGAAATCTACGTTGATAACCATAAATACAATCTGCACAAACTATAAGCCATATTTATCAACACAAATTGGTTGCTATATAATTATTTAATCTTACTTCACTAGTACAATTGATTAATGGTGTCTGCCGCTTTGTAGGCAGCAGGGTTAGATGATAGATTGCTGTTAGGACCTTTAATTATGATTATACAAATTACACGTTGACCTAAAAACGCTTGGGTATTGGGAAGAGGTTGCTAGGTAGCTCCTAGTTATGTAATGGATTAGTTAGCTGTTGCTAGCGACTTCGTAGACAAAAAAAATGCCTCATACTTGTTTCTGTTTTTTTTTTTTTTTTTATAATATTCGTATGTATTCAGAACCCTGGTAGCTATTTTTTTTTAGCCAGAGACGCAAGAAAGAGTAGTGTTATAAATCTGTCGTGTGTAATGTGTCTGTGTGTGGCATCGTAGCTTTCAAAAGATGGACCGATTTTGATGTAGTTTTTTTTTTTTTTGCTTGAAAGAAAATTTGAGAATGCTCTTTGCTATGTTTTTAAGCTTAGCGGTCTTTATTGCTTTCATTTTAAAAATTTATAAACTTCCTATTTATTCATACGGTAAGGTTTAATCTTATATAAATGTGATAAATAAGTCATTACTATCGACTTTCTCACGAGTTAACCAATAGCAAAAAGAAAGCACCCATCTCTCAAAAGCATCTGAATATTTATATAGTAACAGCTTAGCTGATAATACTAAAACTTTATTTACGATATATTTTATAACGTATAAAACGTACGTGGCGACGCCAGTGGGGAGCCTTAACGATGGCATGGGCGTTAAAAGGTTTTCATGGCGCTGTAAGTTATAAAAACTATGAAGAAACGTAACCTTTCACCTAATGGTAAAGATTGAAGTGAAAAATAACGATGACTTAGGGACGCCAAGGGCTATGTTTTATTATACAAACAAAAATGTTAAGCGTCTTGATACATTTTTGATTTTATTAATTCAAGAAAAAGTATGGTAAAATAGATAGATAATAAAAGTACAGAGAAAAGCTTTTTTTAAATATTTTTCCTATCTAATCATACAAATTCATGTCTTACATTTCTAATATCCCTACTCAATGTTTTTTTAGGTTTAAAAATGTTATGATGCGCGACAAAGATAGCTGCGCGCTTTGAACTCATCCTTAAGTTAATTAGCTTCTGCACTATTTTTCTACATTTTTACAATATTATTTACTTTTCTATATTTTCGCTTCATTTTTTAATGAAATAAATATAAAGGTATTGTATTTTGCCCGTAGCTATTGTGATGCGCGAGAGAGATAGCTGCGTGCTTTAAGCCACGCCATAATTAATTACGGCCAAATTTCTACATGACCAACCACTAGTACATAATAAAAAATTATATAAAATTGTATCCGGGACCCCTTAACTACAAATATTATTTACCTCTGACAAATAACGAATCTGGCACAATATAATGAACCCAAAATCAAATCAAACAATAATATGAGGAAAATATCCTGAACAAAGATGTTTGTTTACTCGCCTCGATGTAGGTGGAACAACAGCGGCAGCGGAGCCAACTTTAAATGAAAATATTGGAAAATTCCAAAGCCCTTTCCACCATTATTCTCTGGGAAAGGGTCTCGCTGACCGCTCGGGAGTTAATGCTTGTTTACTTACTTTCTATTAGGATGAATGTCACTTACTCGTACATAAACCGGTCACTCACGATGCTAGAATGTCTCGTTTACTCTCATTTAACCTTATAGGCTCACGACGCGCTAATGAATTGAGATTTACTATCACGACGCTGAATTTTACCTAAGAGGTAGAGAGGTAGCTTTGTTTAAGATTTTATTAAGACTTTTACGTTTTACGAGTGTCCGTGAAATTGGGAAAGGTGTTGAGCATTGTTGTCGCGACAATTTTCGCCAGTAGGTACATTAGGTACGCGTTTTTTCATACAACAGAAGAAAACAGTTTTCTACCAATTTTTATACTATTACCTATTACTATACATTACAAAATTTTAATAGATTTGTTTATCGATTCGCCCTATGAGTTGAACATATAGCCCAAAACAGTGAAGGACTCAAAGAACAATCTGATTTCAATATAAAAATAAATAAGCATTCAATAATATAAATGATAGAAATAAATAAGCATACACATCTCAGAAGCAAGCATGTTTCATCTTAAGCCAAAATACCAATAAATGAGTTTATTAGTGTTCAACTAAACTTATCTAATTAGCCTATTTAATCATAAAAAACACTTAAACAAAACCTAATAACTTCAGTAACAACGTTTGTAATGCGAATCCTCACAATTTAAAAAGCCTTTTTGTATTCAGAGACTTCTTTAAACTGAGGAAAGTATGCCCATCAAAGACTCCAAAGGGATTCCTAGTAACTCCCAGAAATATTTGTCCGAGTAGGGCTAAATTCCACAGAGCGAGACTACGTGAACATTGTGGGGGATATTATTGCTACTACATTTTTAATATCATTAAATTATTAATGAATTAAGTGATAAGTATGTATAGTAAGTATAAGAGTAATGATTAAGTGAATGGTATAAGTGAATGCTAAAGCGTAGCGATCATTTCTTCGGTTGCTGGATTAATGTTTGTTACTCAATCGTTAAACGCTTTAGATCCACTTCTAAACGTCATTTTGCGAGCCGCCAATATGTGGACCAATATGTGACCTTTTCCTGAATGTGTGTTTCCAAATAGATTTGTGCGTACCGCCAAAATGTGGAATACACTTCCTGAATAGAGAGTCTTCCCAAATAGACATAATAGAAGTGCGAGATTGTTTCTAAGCAACTGTGCTCCATTGTAATCTATAGAACACGAACACACTCGCCGAAATAAACCTCGAGACTAAGTAGCTTTTTTATGTTTTATAGATCTAGAATTGGCCACCAATTCGCCTGATGTTAAGCGACGGTGTGGCCGGGGATGGAACTTGTTAATCTAGAAGTTATCAATTCACTCTAGCCTTGAAAATTCCAATATTGTAGTTCTGGAAACACAGATAGCTGCAAAGAGTTCCATTCCTGTCCAGTGCACGTCAAGAACGTGGATCGATATCGCAGAGTCCGGATTTTTGTAAATTTTACGAGAAATAGTGGAAATGCTTCTTGACAATTAGTTTATCAACACAGATTAACCTATTATTATTATTTACCGGTGAACAGACTATAAAGCTTCTAGCTGATACTTAGCTGCTCCATCCAAAAGTAAGCAGCAGTACTCCACACACCATGGAACCTATGCCTAATTCAGATGAAACAACTGTCCCGGTGAGAATTAAATATTTCAATCAATCAATCCCAGAAAATCTCATCCTCATCATCCATTTTTATCACTACGCAGGTGAAACCGAAGGCTGCAGCAAGCTGCTTATAAAAAAGATTGTACTTAATGTAGGTACGGTTGGTTTCGAACTTTAAAAGCGGCCGCAAGGTTTGAATAAAACATAGAAAACTTCGAGAGCTCAGTAGCCATATTTAAATTAAATTGTTTTAAACTGAATGCTCATTGATACGTTTCGTTAGCTTTCTCTCCAAAACTACTCCAAAAAGTTCTCAAACAGAGTGAGTAATTCAGTCACTGTAAGCCGTGAGTATTTTTAATATACTACGTTAAATGAAATTTCTTAAGAGTATTATCTATTCAAAGCCGAGTCAAAAAAAATAAGTCCAGATCGGTGTAATTTATAAACTTGTGAAATAAAAATGTATGGAAAGTTATTATGTTTTCTCCTATTTATGTACTTATATATTGATGTCTTTGAATATAAATAAAACAATAATATGTTTGAAAAATAATTTATATATATTTTTTTTTTTTGTAGAAAGTTGCGATAAAAATAGCATCATCAATTTTAAGTCTAGATAGTTTGAATAAGAGAAACACATATGTATTTGATAAAGATGTAGTTTTATTTAGTATAACTCCAATGATATTTTTATATGTATATGTTTCATACAAACTTTAAGCGAAATGATGGTTTTAGTAGGGCGCGGCGAAAAAAAATGCCAAAAGTCAATATTCAGGGTGAGAGTGTATACCGTTATCAAATATCATTGAAAATTATGTAAACTGTTCTCATAGACCTGCAAACTATAATATATCATATTTGTAGATATTAAACCACGAACCATAAAAATTTCACTACCTATATAATTTACGAATGTAAGTATTTTGATAGTCATTACGAGAAAAAAAAAAAAAAAGGAAAATAAGATTCGATTAGATTAGATTCAAGTTAGGTTGTTCATAAACACGGTGAGTAATATGAACCATGAAAATTGAATTTCTCTATATAATTTACGAATGCAAATAATCGTATTTTGCTTGTCATTACAAGAAAAAAAATTATTTAAATAAGATTCAAGTTAGGTTGTTCGTAAACACGGTGACTAATATGAACCATGAAAATTGAATTTCTCTATATAATTAACGAATGCAAATAATCGTATTTTGCTTGTCATTACAAGAAAAAAAAAAAGATTCAAGTTAGGTTGTTCGTAAACACGGTAAGTAATATGAACCATGAAAATTGAATTTCTCTATATAATTAACGAATGCAAATAATCGTATTTTGCTTGTCATTAATAGAAAAAAAAAAATTAAAATAAGATTCAAGTTAGGTTGTTCGTAAACACGGTGACTAATATGAACCATGAAAATTGAATTTCTCTATATAATTAACGAATGCAAATAATCGTATTTTGCTTGTCATTAATAGAAAAAAAAATATTAAAATAAGATTCAAGTTAGGTTGTTCGTAAACACGGTGACTAATATGAACCATGAAAATTGAATTTCTCTATATAATTAACGAATGCAAATAATCGTATTTAGCTTGTCATTACAAGAAAAAAATAATTAAAATAAGATTCAAGTTAAGTTGTTCATAAACACGGTGAGTAATATGAACCATGAAAATTGAATTTCTCTATATAATTTATGAATGCAAATAATCGTATTTTGCTTGTCATTACGAGAAAAAAATATTAAAGGAAAATAAGATTCAAGTTAGGTTGTTCGTGACTAATATATTTAGCAATTAATTGAATCGCGACGCTAATTTTGTCATCAAAATATAATTGAATAAAGGTTTATGAGCTCAGCATCAAAATCATCTCACCATTGACATCTATGCTGGCCATCAAAAAGTACGTGAAAGTTTCGAATTGGCATGCCAAAATATGCTCAGTGATCGCGACTAGGAAATTAATACCCACCGTTTGAATTAAGTACAATGGTACTTCGTACACACAAACCAACGATTGAAGTTTATTGAAAGATTAGTTATTTATACGCATTTGAAACACCCGTGGTGTGATTCGCAGATAGTTACTGTCGTCAGGTGTACGAACGGATTTACGTAAAACCATATTTTAATTGGAGCACGAGTAATGAGAAAACTTCTGCAATCATTTGTCTCTATTAGATAATATTAACGACTTGTAATCTGAGCTTATATTACGGATTGTCTTATCATACAAAGTATGAAACTACGATAATAAAATTTAGTTTTACCGCTGTTGAATCTTATTATAGTAAAAAAACCGGCCAAGTGAGAGTCGGACTGGCGCACGAAGGGTTTCGTACTTATTATCTGTAAATACGCCAAAAAGATCACGTTAGTTGTATGGGAGCCCTTAAATATTAATTTTATTTTAATTTAATTATTTAGTTTTAAGTGAATAATATAACTCAATATTTAGTGAATATTTCAAGCGTCTATCTGTTGCCTTTATCAATATTGAGCAAAAACGAGCAAAAAATCACGTTTGTTCTATGGGAGCCCCCTTAAATATTTATTTTATTCTATTTTTTAGTATTTGTTGTGATAGCGGCAATAAAAATACATCATCTGTGAAAATTTCAACTGTCTAACTATCACGGTTCATGAGATACAGCCTGGTGACAGACGGACGGACGGACAGCGGAGTCAGGAGAGTTGGGTACGGAACCCTAAAAACAACCGACTTCAAATTAGGCAATTTTGTTTACTTGAACTTTTTTCCAATTATTTTGTTTTAAAAACCAAAGTACTGAACCGATTATGGAAAAATTTATATTGGACTACTTCTGAAATATCACTTACCAAACAAAAAAAGAATAATCAAAATCAATTCATAATTACCAAAGTAATCGCGTAACAAATATACAAAAACATACAGACGAATTAAAAACTTCCTTGTTTTTTGAAGTCGGTTAAAAGTAAAATTAAGAGGTATTTCGAAACGGGAATAGTATTAACATCGAAAAAGTGAAAACGATACAACTTTCATGCAGCTATCTACAACGAAACAATATTATTGGAACAAAGAATGAAATGAATAAAAATTCATATTATAAATTAAACATTTAATTGTGATTAATCGAGACGTATGTCAATATCATCATCACAGTCACTCATATATCATATGAATATATTTACAACAAAAAAAGTATATAAAAATACTTAGTATATACTAGTTGTTCTTTTTACTTAATAAGTTGATACATGCATGTAATAAATACGATATGTAGTTATTAAATTTTGTACGTTCTGAGAGTAGACACTGAACCTCGCAACACAGGCTCCCCTAGTGTGAGATTCAGGGTTCCTTAGCAAATGTGAAGTAACATCCTAAGTTAATATGTACTCGTACTTAACACTCTATTATTCCTATTTCCTTCACATGTTTTGTATCTCCTTACGCTCAAATAAACTTATTATTATTATTATTATACTATAATTTAATTTTGACATATTCATTTCGAATATGAGAATGTGTACTTATTTGACAAGACACAGCGTCTACCACGTGAATGTGATTATTTTAAAACTAATGTATATTTATTGTGTGTATACATTAAGTTAGTAAATATATCTATCTATCTATGTATTCTATCAGCCATCTAGTTTCATAGTACAAGCTTTGCTTAGTTTGGGCTAGATGGTGTTGTGTGAAATGTCCCCAAATATTAAATATATTATAATAATTCATTAATATTACCTTTATTTCAAAGATGTAGAACGGTTAAATTCTAACACCTTTAAATTAGCAATTCTTGTATATATATAGGTACTATAAACTATACTTATACTTAACTACTTACACTTACTTACTTACTTCTTACTTTTTTTATATACTTCTGAATAATAAACGCTATAATCCGCCTAATGGCATGCATAGATATAAAGGATAACGGACACGTCTCCAATGATGTTGTTGAAATGTTAGTATGTAGGTAGATTCAGTTCACTCATAAGAAATCCGAATTAAGGTCTCGGTCACCCAGGTACTTTTATGTTATCAATTCCAACTCGATGGCAGCCACGAGATGAAACCTTTATTCTAAGCCACCGATTGAGCTTGATCTTGATATCTATGATATCTTAACAATAAAAAGCGCCTGGAATATTAACAAAAAGTTCTTTGTGTTGTGGAAAAATAACGTATAGAGGCTCTCTCCAATTAAATGGAGTGCCAGAAACATGCCCGACGAATCTACGGACTTAGAACTGACAAAACGGTTTTTAAAATCTGTTGTAGCTGTCATGATAAGCAAATACGTATCTTGATGCATTTTTATAGCTTTAGAAGCTCTAAAAATTAATAATCCTTCTTAAGTAGTCAGTTTTATATTCATAATTAGCTTAACTCAGCATACATTATCCTGCCAGTTTGGCTACATGCCAATTTAGCTTCCGGCCGCGCTTAAAATTGAGATTTTGAGTTAATACAAAATCCAAATTAGTTCAATTAAATAATACTACCAACTTTTCCGGAAATTTCCAATTGTCTAGGCAATTTTTCCTGTTTTTATCTTCTTCTTAATACGAACATTATAAAAATTAGTAAAAATCT
The DNA here is from genome assembly GCA_947563715.1 of Lycia hirtaria. Lineage (NCBI taxonomy): Eukaryota > Metazoa > Arthropoda > Insecta > Lepidoptera > Geometridae > Lycia > Lycia hirtaria. The sequence goes on along the minus strand of OX387379.1, from coordinate 12,919,223 downwards.
ATCAGCTATTCTCAAATGCGCTTACCTAAGAACATTTTATTTTTATTATATACATTAATATAAGGTATATTAATGTATATTACGAAAATAAAATTTTGTGGATATGACTATATGTTATTAAACTAGTAAAAAATATTCTAAGGATTCTCCAAAAGTTTCATCGGTTTAGAAAAATCACCACAACAAGTTTGTATATTAAAAGAAAAACAATACCCAACTGCAGAAAAGCAGGTTTTGCAGTCTAACTTACGATTTCGTTACGCTTGATACGCTGTTGAGTGTACGTCTCATAAAAAATAAAGTATGCCAAAAATCGCAGTAAAAGATTATAAATGCGCATTCGAAAATCACTTGTTTATTACGAAATAATTCGTTGGAGGTTGTAAAAAAACGCATTTTTTTATTTTTGTAAGAGATAAATTATTACTATTACAAAACAATATAGCCTATAACACTGGAAGCGAAGACGAATCTAATGACACCTCACACACCAAAATCAGTCAAGCCGTTTAGGCTGTAGACTGGCATATAGAAACATACATACATACATACCCATGTATATCATATGTATTTATGTAAATAAATACATACTTACAAAAATACATACACTCGAAAAAATTGCCCTACTTCTTACGCAGTCGGGTAAAAAACACTCTAAACAGCCAGAATGTAAAAGCTGCATAATATACAAAGTAACATAAAGTAGTTTTCCTTTTGTAATAGGTTGTAAAATATAATATAGATATGTAAACTTTGATGCTAAAATGGCACAATAATATTATAAAATAAAATAAATAAGTTTCACGGTAAAAAAATATTATAATTAAGAGGATCGTTGAGCGAGTGATTGCCGCCATTCGACGTTGTAGTTTTTTTTTTTTTTTTTTTTTTATCAGCCCTGTTTGTACAAACTGTCCCACTGCTGGGAACGGGCCATCTTCTCATTGTGAGAAGGGTTAGGCCATAGTCTGCCACGCTGGCCAAGTGCGGGTTGGCAGACTTCACACATCTTCAAGATCATTGAGAACTCTCAGATATGTTAGGTTTCCTAACGATGTTTTCCTTCACCGTTTGAAGTTGGCGGCAATCAACAATACGCACATAACTTCGAAAAGACAGAGGTGCGTGCCGTGGGATTCGAACCCAGGACCTGCGGATCGCAAGTCAAACGGTCTCCCGACTAGGCTGCCGGAAACGGTTTATTAAGATCAACAAACAGTACACAACAAAGTTTAAGGTTAATACAGTAATCGTTAAGAAATATAGTTCCATGATGTAACAGCAACGTTGACCATGGATTAATTATTTATCAAATATACTTCAACAGAGTGTGAAACATCTAATAAATTACTGACCAATGCTATAATGTTTTGAGTATCAGTCTTATAGACTGAAACTCAAAACACTAACATAACTAATTTACATAAATAAATTGAATAACAAAGTAAACGAGTGATGAAAGGAAACTAATTGTTATGGTACTAGAAGGACAATGGGCAATGAATGAAGCAAAACATTTAGGAACTAAGGATAAGCCTCATACAAAAGAAACATTACATGAGATACTAAAAGAAATGCTTACTGTCATCACTACCCAGGACCTCCAATACAGATCTCCGGAAATTACAAGTGCGTACATGAAATATAATAATAATAATTTGTTTATTTCAGAATTTGATTCCATATACAATATCAATTACAATGTCACAACTAATAATAATGTCAACAATAAAATAAAATCAGCAAAACAATTGAAAATTAATTAAGTAGGTATTTTATAACTTTGCACCCATTAGCGTTACCATCCACTTATGCTGGATGGGGCAATTCTGGCGCCCCAAGTCCAATTCCAATCCCAATTCTGGTATTATTAATATATCAATAGTATTAAAATAATCATTATAAGATTTAGATTATAATATATTATTATAATGTAGTTGTTCATTATGGGATCATGCCCCGTGAGATGTGAATTTTAACTGTCTATAAATTTGCAGATACTTAAGTGTTGAAAACACTTAAGTATCTGCAAATTATCAAGTATATTATCAACAAAGTATCAAGTATATTATATCTTTCAAACAGTATGGATTTGAAGTTAAAAAGAGTAAAAGTTAACATTTAAAAAATCTTATTTATAATCTCATGGTTACACCAATAAAATAGCCCTCCTGCGGCAGTCGGGTAAAAATTATAGGAATCGACTAATGGCTAATGTACAAAGTACTGTGCATTAGTAAGTAAGTAATGTACAAATCCTCTTAAAGCTTTTTTTCATGTATCTAACATTCCATTTTTATCCATCGAAACCTCCAATTCAATTATCTTATGTTCCAACATGCGAGGGAATCCCAATCAGTGTTACCATAACTTGAATTTTATCATTGTTTTAGTCACTTTTTACCCGCCTACGGCGAAGCAAATTGGTTGTTTTCGACCGGTATGTATGTATGTTCATCTGTTCCCTCATAAACTTCTAAATTACTTATCATAATTTGACAAAAGAGGTGTCGTTAGAAGCATCTTGGTTATCCGCTGGTTATTAGTTATGTGACGTCACATTAAATTGGATATGGCGTTATACAGGGGGGCACGAAGTCAAGAACAAACAATTTTTTTCTCCCCACGTATCACGTGTAATATCATTGAACAGGGATTTTCAAATGGAGGGAGGGTTTGGTATATCATATTTTTTTCAAACGTGCCATTTGTCTGATATATCTGGGTCAAAGTCATGAAAACTAATTTTTATCGACTATGACATCGTAAAAAAGCAAAAGGGAGGGTTGTATATTTGTTTATCTATGTATGTATGTTCTTTGTCAAAACTCCCAAAATACTTTAGATAAAACTTAAGTACAAAAACTAAAATCCGACTACTGAAAACTCACGCTTTAAAAAGTATGAAACAAGAAAATGTAATTCCAACTCCGATGTAAGTTATAATTTCTTTGAAAATATATTTCTTTACCCCCGAACCAAAAAGAGGTGTGTTATAAGTTTGACGTGTGTATCTGTGTATCTGTGCGTCTGTCTGTGATATCGTAGCTCTCTAATAAATGGGCCAATTTTGATCTAGTTTTTTTTGTTGTTTGATAGAGGATTTTGTTGAGAGTGTTCTTAGCTATGTGTATGTTTTTTTCTTTTTACCAGCCCTGTTTGTACAAACTGTCCCACTGCTGGGAACGGGCCATCTTCTCATTGTGAGAAGGGTTAGGCCATAGTCTGCCACGCTGGCCAAGTATGTGTATGTATGTTGCATTAAAATCGGTTCAGCCGTTTTTTGTCGGGGGCTTTCTACGAATATGATTATAATATCCCATCACTCGCTTAAATGAACTCGCCTACTTTCAAAGAAATGAAATTATCTTTTTCCAAACGTCCAAATTATCTTATCCAAATTCGAAACTTTGAATTTTCCCACGTTACTTTTAACTAACGAACTCTGGCAACATCGATCTGGAGTGAGTATTAAAAACGTTGGAAAACATGTAAAACACTCGTATTCTGTGATAACGTGGTGTTTCAACATTTACCTACTTGTACTCCGAAAGCTTTTAAAGGAAATCGATAGCCGGTAAGTATGAAGCCTTCGAAGTGGGTACTTCAGCAATTTGGAAGTTCATATCGCTTGGGTATTACGGTGAAGCTTAATTTCTTGAGGACGGCCTAAAAGTTGCTTTTATTTATTTTAAAAGATTTTCCATTGTACGTGTTCGGTACATCTAGCTTAATAGAATAATTAATCATTTACTTAATTAATTAATTAATATTAATGATATAAGAAAGCATTTAGTGATTAGTTCAATCAAATGATTGGTTAATGAGTGGTTCAAATTTGGAATGTAAGATTTGTTGTAAACATACTCGTACATGCAAGTGAAGTTTATAGAAAGCTCTTCCTTTTTTGAAGTCAGTTATTATAATCACGTTAACTTTCGTCACGTCGCAGCGTTTTTTTTTATCAGCCCTGTTTGTACAAACTGTCCCACTGCTAGGTGCGGGCCATCTTCTCATTATGAGAAGGGTAAGGCCATAGTCTACCACGCTGGCCAAGGCCTAATTGACTTAGCGTATTTTTTTCCATGTTTTTTCATCATCATCATCAGCTAAAAACGAGGTTTTTTTTATGGTCTCTAATAAAAAATTAAAACACATTTTTATGAGCTAAAACAATGTTCACAGATGCTAATAGAGTGTTACTATAACATAAACAAAACATCAATAGCCACTTCACAATAGAAGTTCTCAGATTTAATTTGTAAAGACGACCCTGTTTTTATGAGCCTGTTAATGGCCACTTGAACAGCGGGTGCTTAATGACGATCGTATTATCTAAACAATGTATGGGAGTATGTTATTTTTATCTCGGATATCTGTTTATTGTTGTTTTTTAAAGTAAATAAAACAATAATATGTATGAAATGGTTTTTACATTTTTTTATATGAATTTTTTCGTAAAAAATTGCGAAAAAAATCGCATGCTCAACTTTAAGCCTAGATAGGGGATACTTTGATTTAATTAAAATATATATGCGTTAGATATTCAGTTAGCTTTATTCAGTAGGATTACAGTGATATAAGTTTTATATATAGTTTTCATAAAAAAATTAGGAGAAATCTAGGTTTTAAAAAATCCCGGAAAAAATCCCGGAAAATCGCGATGCGCGTGCGCAGTTAATACGAAAATGGCGGACCTCCGGTCCGCAGTTGAGCGGATATAGTTAACATCACCCATCACTCCCTGTAACTTACTCCTTGAAATTTGTTTATAAAACTAAAAGTACCGACTTCAAAATACGCAATTTATTTTATTTGGGCGACATTTTGTTTTAAAAACCAAACTACTGAGCCGGCGGAATTTTTAGACAATTAATTTGAAATTATTTCCTTTTAAAAGTTTTTTTTTTAATCTGTTCATGAATAACGGAGTTACGCAGTAACAAACATAAAGGTAAGGTAACCTCTTCCTTTTTAAGTCGGATAAAAATAGCACGCGTTGAATCGATTGCCCCTTTTTGGAGTGCTTTAAAAACTTTTATCTTCATATATTTTCCTATGGATGTTTCAGCTCACTCCACGCAACTTTGAGGTGAAACGAAAGGAAACAGAGGTCTTGTACAAATCCCTCGCGTCGTTACGCCGGCTCTCGTAAACACGATCTGAATATATGTACATAATTCTCAAGCAGGAACCGCGGATTCATGACATGGAAGTAATATAGCCATGTGTGAAGTAAACTTTACAGACATTAGGGCCACCAAACAATATATCCATGAAAAAAAACCGGACAAGTGCGAGTCAGACTCGCCCACCGAGGGTTCCGTACAAACTAAATAAAAGGGGAAATCATATATTTTTTTATATTTTCCTTCATAAACCGAAAAATATACATCGTAAAAATATTTAAAAACCTGTTTTAGCTTATGCTAATGAAGCTCTTTCATATGATACCCTATATGATACGGTTAATTCACTTTAAAATTTGGGCCCTCATTCCTTGCATAGAGACACTATTTTTTTGTGATTAAATTAAAAATGTCCAGTTTCCGGTTTTTTCCTATATGTACTCTAACACAATGCTTCTTACCAAATTTCATAGTTCTAGGTCAACGGGAAGTACCCCATAGGTTTTGATTCCCTTGTGAGTGTCGAAATGTGCGTTTTAACGACATAATCGGGTATAACTTTTTTTTACGCAAACCGAGAAATTTTATTTTTCTTTCTGCAGCAAGATACTATGAATTTGCGTATATGGTTTTAATTTCAACTCGATACCTTCATGCATTCCCAAGATAAAGGTCTTGACACCCGGACAGACGGACAGACAGACAGACAGACGGACAACAAAGTGATCCTATAAGAGTTCCGTTTTTTTCTTTTTGAGGTACGGAACCCTAAAAATGTACACATCAGGTTTTCTTATGGCATCAAAACATAAATTTTCGTAAAAAATGCAAAAATCAGCTGCACTTAGATATTTTATTGCTTTTTGTACAGATTCCAGCCCGATTCCGACAAGTTGTGAACAATGCCGTTAGCGAGGGGGAAGTCAACCTTCCTTACCCCGAAATATCATGGCAATTATCAAAAATCCTTCCTCTTTTTTAAAGTTTACTTATAATGTGCTTCAATATTTTTAGCGCCTGCTTCGCTCTACATGCCCATATTTTTTGAAGATATTAATGACTGAATGACCTTCGTCTGAAAAATTGTCGTTTTTAAAACTAGAAAATAACATCGCTAAACATCAGGCGAGTTGGTGGTCATTCGTAGATCTATCTTACGTAAAAAAATCACAAATATACCACAAAAATTCCAATTCGATCCAAGCCAATTTTACATCCAAAATTTTTTTGTGCTAATAATATCTAAAAGATCGAACAAGGCTCTTAAAGTGCCGTGCTACAAGCAAATAATTGACCAAAAAATAATCACTAACCAAAAAAATTTCCCGACTGCTAAGGAAGTAGCTCAAAAATCTAAAACACTTCAAAAATTTAATTTTAAAACCTTAAAAATTTAAACCTTTACGGATAGCCCGATACGAATCTTACGTCACCTCGCACATCAAAATCGGTCAAGCTGCTTAGGCTGTAGGCGATCATATAAAAACACACATAATACATACCCACATATATACACCCTTACCCACATACAAACATACACACTCGAAAACATAACCCTCCTTCTTACGCAGTCGGGTAAAGAGAAATAAAAAGTTAAATTTTGATTACGTTTATAGTTTTCATTTATTTTTTTAATCACTGGGTTTGATTTTGTTTCACCTCTGTGGCCTTTAATTACAAAGTATAACTTTAGCCTAAATGGTTGAAATAAATTAAAATTCGAATGTTTATCTAAGTATCAAGACTAGACCATAGAACAATATTTATTTTATTCTCAAAACTACTTTAGGTATTTGGCATTGATTTACCTAGATAAAATCAACTACGGTATAAACTCTGAACTTAGCTATTCTGAACTTACACTTCAATTGTATCTTCATGCAAGAAGTATTATTACATTTGCCTTTTAAAGGGATGCAAATAAGAACTATCCAGACCGGTATGCATATTAAAAAAACTGCAAGTGGAACTCGATGCTTTGTTCCACATTCATGTAGGGGAAACATCAGCGTGTCGAGACCCCTATTAAAATCCGCTGACAACGACTATCACGTACTTTTGTCGGGCCAAGCGAGCTATGAGCATACTCGACAACCTATTTACATACATGCAAATCGGTACTACCGATGAGAAATTCATTAAAACTTGTAATTACTTTTGCGTATCGCAAATCAGTATCTAACTTGTGAGCGACATAATCAGAGTATTGTCATTTTTAAGAGTCCGTATTTCAACCATCGTCCCTCTCGCTCGCGCATACCCACATTTTGAAGATGTAAAATGACTGCATGAACTTATAAAAAAATCGTCGTTTGTAAACTAGAAAACAACATCACAAATATTTGACAAAAATTTCAATTTGATCCAAGTCAATTTTCATACATAAAAATATTTTTTTGAAATTATTAACGCATCATTTTATGTATGAAAATTAACTTGGATCAATTTGAAATTTTTGTCGAATATTTGTGATGTTTTTTTTCCTAGTTTTACAAGCGACGTTTTTTTTTTATTAGCTAATTCAGTCATTTTATATCTTCAAAAATGTGGGTATGCGCGAGCTAGACGGACGATAGTCGAAATACGGACTATTAATATTGTCTTATTAGGTATGCTGTATTGTTGTTTCGGTACAATAACATGTTTTGACCTTTCTCCGGCCTTCCCGAGATTTTATGTCAATTATTTCGAGGTGGCAGTAACTCGTAAAGCACTACGCGTATTCACTCAAAGTGGCGATTCGTTTTCGTTATCCATTTGTTCACAAAAAAAAAAATTGCGTAGACTATCCCATTGCGATATTTTTTTCATGAGATTCGTACCATTCTTAAAGTTTTGATATAAAATTACATTGTATCTACGAAATTCAAAGATAATTTAATTTGAAAAATAGAAAAAAGTCATTTTAAATTATAACTGTGTTTAAAAATATATTTATGTGTTCTACAGAAAAATGGGCAACATATTAGATTTCATAGTTTTGAACTATGAATGATATATGCATAGAAAATTAACATCAACTATACGTTAGTCTTAATCTAAGAAAATCATTATTTATATTTAGCTAAATTAACTACAAATCAAAACTTTATATTTCCCGATACGTCCGGTAACTATTGGCGTCCTTAACCTACTATTATATTGAGATGTAGCCATTAAGTTTCTAATTTGTGTGTTTATGTGGTATCAAATTCAAACAGTCACCTTGAAATACTGCTCGAATGAGTGTTGGTTTTCTTTTCTAGGGCTTACGAACTTTTTGACGCATCGTACCAGACTTACAAATAACCAGTCACGAAAGTCTTCATGATGGGGTATTAATAAACTAGGAGATTTTTTTTAACAGGGCATATTAACACGAGTTAAATTATCATGCTATTTTAATTTTTCCAAAGATAAATATTATATTTTACTTTAATTAATATAATCAGATCTTATAATGATTCCACTCTACATTAAGGTTAAACAAAAACAAACAATTTAAAAATATATTAATTATATATAATAAATATTAATTTGATTTTCTCAAACTCACAATTAGTAACTTTTGTTGTTGAACTTAACTGTAATTTTTTACGCCATAATTATAAAAGTATTATATCAATATTATTCGTCATCGACTATAAACATAAGCCCGGCCTAAATTACAATACTCAACAGAGTTCTTAACTTTTCACTGCCGTCACCTTCACCTATATTGTCACTCCATCATATTATATTGTCATGCTTGTGTTACAGTGTCCAATTTCTATACCTTCACTTTTGTCAGTCAACGTCTTACCTAAGGTCACATGTAATGCGCTATAAAACGCGGGTTATGTTCCGACATTCTGCACGTAAGGTGGTTTTGATTAAATCTTACTACGTCTGTTGTCTTTGTATGAATGTGTCTTGTTTTGTCTGACCCAAATATTATCTTATTAATCCTATTTTTTGCTTGACTGCGTAAGGAGGATTATGTTTTTCGAGTGTATGTGTGTTTGTATGTATTTATATGTGCATGTATGTTTCTATATTACCTCCCCCAGCCTAAACGACTCGACCGATTTTGATGTGTGAGATTCGTTTGATTTGTCATCTGTTATTGAAATGACACTCACTGAACCGAATGTACTGTTCACTCTGTGTGTGTCACACACCTATTCAAAACTCTGTATAGCATAGGACTAATTGTTCATCTTGTCTTGCAGTTTCATAAAAAAATGTAATCTCTCAATACCATTCCAGGCGAGGTCTACTCTGCTCGTAGTCACTGGTAGTAGTTATACCTTCAAAAATATTTATCTACACTTGTAATCATAACTGTCAATATATTTTCCATGTGTTAACTGCAAATCGATCGTATGCTCTCAACGTGCCTTTCCATGAAGGCATATGTTTAATGCATGAAGCTCTCTCTTTTCTGTGCTGAGTTTGTGAGCTATTTTTATTCTTAGCGCTCTTGTAAGCTGCATTTTAAATACAGTAACAAATTCAGCGGTATTTTTACTCTAGGGATATGTTGTAGGTAAATAAACATAATGAGAGAAAGTTAAGGGCCCGATTCCACTAAAACAGTGTGTAACACTATTTACTGAGTAAAATTTTTAATGCGAAAACTTAAAAAACAGATAGTGGTGATACTCTATTGATGTCACCAAAAAGTTGTTGTAACTTTGTAACGGAACAATTTACAGTTAGTTTTGCGTATCGTGTGGATATTGAAGTGATATATATAGTAAATAAGTACAAAAATTCGCTTTCATATAAAAAAACCTTGATAAACTGTTTACCAGCTTCTTTTTTATAGAAATAAGGTTAAATATTACAATTAAACAGGTAAATTAACCAAATAAATATAATAAATATAAGGTTGCCTGGAAGAGATCGCTATTAGCGATAAGGTCGCTAGTTGTTACACTAGATTTTAAATATCTTATCTTGACTGTAAGTGTCTAAGGTGTGTACAATAAAGAGTTTATCTATCTGTCAATCTAATTATATATATTTGTAAATATTTTCACATAACGCCATCTAGTTCAAGCTAAGCAAAGCTACTATGCGAACTAGATATGCTATATATTTTTATTTTGCAAATCATGATACCTAGATATACCCAGATACATAACAAACATCCATGCTCATTACACAAATGTTTTTCCTGGGTGGGGATCAAACCTATAACCTGCAACTGTGAGGGTAAACATATGTACTGAGTTGCGAGGGCAGTTAAAATGAAAAGTCACATAGATTCACACGTACACACGTTCTTTTACTTTTTTAATTAGTTACAGACGTCCGACTCCATCTCTTCAAAACAAAATAGACAAAATTATTATAGATTTGTGACAAAAATCCAATGCAAAATTATCCACTTATTTCGAATTATTTACAAAGTAAATCTACTTTTGCCACATGTAATATTTTTCTATGCAAAATAAGTCTGCATATTACATAATAAAATTGGTTACGTAGTGTCTACGCGCTATGAATGTCTACGAGAGCTCGGTAGCGGCGCGAGCCGCTACGCCGTAGCAGGAACATTCCCATACTCAACATAACTTGCGCTCGTAGCCGAGAGCCGAGCAGCTTCCGTGTCGTGATTCAGGAATCCTCAACATTTCCCTTACAGAATGCGTAATCGGATGGTGAGTTATTTTGAAATATACACAAACATTGTTTTCGACTTACGAATGCTACGGCAAGAACTTGTAGCACTGCATTATTATAGTAGGTACTTAGTGCTGATATCCACATTATTGTATAAATTTAAGAGTTAACACATTTTTACAAAAAAAATATGTCAATAACAGTACTATCAGAATAGTTTAGCCTAGACTCAACGAGACCTAATATAAAAAAACCGGACAAGTGCGAGTCAGACTCGCCCACCGAGGGTTCCGTACAAACTAAATAAAAGGGGAAATCATATTTTTTTTTATATTTTCCTTCATAAACCGAAAAATATACATCGTAAAAATATTTAAAAACCTGTTTTAACTTATGCTAATTAAGCTCTTTCCTATGATACCCCACATGATACGGTTAAATAACTCTAAAATTTGGACCCTCATTCCTTGCGTAAAGACACTATTTTTTTGTGATTAAATTAAAAATGTCCAGTTTTCGGATTTTTTCCTATATGTGTACTCTAACACAATGCTTCTTGCCAAATTTAATAGTTCTAGGTTAACGGGAAGTACCCCATAGATTTTGATTCCCTTGTAAGTATCGAAATGTGCGTTTTTTACGACATATTCGGCTGTAACTAACGAAAACTGAGAAATTGATTTTTCTTTCTGCAGCAAGAGACGATGGATCTTCGTATATGGTTTTAATTTCAACACGATACCTTCACGCGTTCCCGAGATAAAGGTCTTGACACCCGGACAGACGGACAGACGGACAATAAAGTGATCCTATAAGGGTTCCGTTTTTTTCCTTTGAAGTACGGAACCCTAAAAGTATAATAAATATAATCAAAAGTTATTGGATTATATTTGTTTACATTTAAAATCGCAGAACAAATAGTGTTTGTTACCTTTACTGAACAGTCATCGTTATAATTAAAAGTCACCTACGTTACAGATTCTGTAATAAATATAGTAATCCCAGTATGTCTTTACCTAAAACGATTTTCTATAAAACCACATGAATGAATAGTCAAAGCCTATTTTTTGACTAAGGTCTAAGAAAAAATGTCTTATCGTTAATTTCCACTCTGGACAAACTCAATGACGTAACAACATAAAACGTTAACAGAATTACGTCCCCAAAATCCGTGTAAGCGGTCTCTTTAACGTGCTCGACTCGTTTATAATAAGTCCTCACGGTTTATCTCGTTTTCGGTGAAGCGGTGAAAGACCGCATTTTTTTCAACGTTGACAGCTCAGGACCAAGGAGTACGAATAAATGGAGGTGTAATGACTTCATATTTTATCAAGCGTAAGTTTAGAAGTACGAGTTGTTAAATGATTTCTTTCACAACTTATGATAAATGCATTTACCAAACCAAATCAAACAAGATAAATTGTTTTCATAATTAAAGAATGTTTTTTTTATATAGTAATAGATTTGCGCTTGACGGCCAACTTGCCTGATGTTAAGCGACGTTGCGGTCTACAATGGAGCGCGCTTATCTAGAAGAAACCAACGTATCTACTTGAGTAAATAAGTAAGGTAAAAAAGTGTTTTACCAGTGACTTGATCTTTAATAATATAAAACATTTTGACCATGTTCTTCTTAATTTTTGAAAATTTCGCACTAATCGTATATGCATTGTATACAGAGATGTTGTATATGAATTTCATATTAAAACATGAAAAGTTAACTAACATAAATAGACCTAAAAATCTAAAAATACCTTTAAGATAACATATATTTCTTCGATAACAAAAAGCGATTTATCGAAAAGAGTAATTTTTTTCTATCACGTCGTCTGTTTCACCAAACTTAAATATTCATTCATATACTTAGCGACGATGTACACACATCACTTCAAAATGAATATTTTTTTATATACCTACATCAGGGACAGTCGTGTTATGCATAATAAAAATGAAATGAAATTTGAAATTTTGAAATTTATTTGATTACAACAGACTTCACGAGAAAACAGTACATAAGAGGATAGAATCAAATTACACAATCTTAGTAAAAGTGCATTGGTACCCAAACTAGGAGAACCTGTGAGATGGCATACCAATACCTTCCGCCCAAAGTAATATTTTTCGATCTTTACGTTTAAAAAATAAACAATATTAGCAAATTAATTATGGAACACAATAAAATCATTTAAAATAAGGCTTATTGATTAAAATATTTAACAAACTACCACGCAGTGTAGCCCTAGTACAATAAAGCTAAACTGTCCGGTGTATGGGAATAATAAAATAAAATAAAATTTATGCCCAGTAATAAAATGATTGACAAGCGTATTTTGATCTTACAAACACTCACTTCAACATAAAAATTTTGTAAATAGCAGTTCTGTAGTATATAACGATTTGCCTCAATAGCCAATGCACAATGTTTAACTTACTTAAATATTTTTGAAGTACTGTAATCGGAGACTTCAGGAGACTTGAATTATTGATAGATTTTTCGGATCTATCTACCTATTACACCGTGAGCGACTTCTGCATGCATAGGGAACGTTTTGCATAAATTTAATAGACGGTAGTAAATAATATTTGTTGGGATTGTATTGACCAAGGTCAGCTCAGGATTTCTCTACGTTAGAATTTTATAATTATTTAATTTACACAGAAATAACGAACACCATTTTTTTCAGCTTTGACCAAAATCCATTATCTTTATTTTTTTTTCTTATTACATGTCATTGAACAAACCATAAACTAACTAAATAGAACTCCAACACCCCAGCTCAATTTCCAATATCTTTTATACACATTTAAATTACAGATTTGAAATTGCCTTATACACAACATGTCCCAAACATAACTTAACATTTTACATAGTATCATCTCACAACTAGAAATAACTTTAACTCTATAACTAAATGAATTCTACTCTCTCTAACACAAATATTATTATGATATCTTGTAACTCTTCAGTTGGTAACGCCACCTCTTGTAGTTATTTGTTCCATGGATGGAAGTGAGTAAGCCGAGGTGTTGTCAAGTGTGAGTGACGTTATCAGAGCCTCCTCCTGCCCTCACAACCTCACAGCCACGACCTCCAGTTATCTTCGTGGCGTCTGTTCTCTGAATTTAATTACTGCGATCGCTTTGTCGATTATTTAATTTTAGCTTTAAAATTAAACGCAGAGTCTTAAAGAATAAACACCAGTTTATGTATAAATAAAAAAATAAAAACTCTGATACGTCGGTTGTCTTTTTGCTTTATATATGGCTTTTTAACAAACTTTAATAAAACTTGAGATAACTGCTTCATATCAGCACACTTATCAGAGGCCTTACGGCAGCTTAATTACTCTGACACTAAAGCTAGCTACTCAGTCTTTACGAACTTACTTTTGAACATGACAATCATATATGTAATATAACCTACATAAATGCAAATTTCCCTCTCTCTCTCTAGTCCCTGAACTGACTTTTAGAGTATGCCCGTCAAGAGAAGCAACATTGTATATATTTTTAATTATTTTTCATTATCATTTTTATTATTTTTCTTCCAGTCCAGAGTTAAAAGGTACCTACTTAATGTGTAATCTCATTAATACTCTCAAAATAACATATGTAATATATGTAATATATTTTAATAAAGGTTTAAATATTTGGCAGAGTTGTTTTAATAAGGAGCTAAGATAAGCTTAAAATAGCGATTGCTTTGATCTTCTTATCTAACTTTATGAAAGAAAAGCTCCTGGAATATGACAAATATAGGCACATATCTTTAATGTTATATAAACAATAAATCAATATGACTTTACCTCTCAGACCGATTTTGATTAAATAAATCTAAATGTAAACAACAAAAAAAATATTTCCAAAAACAAGAAAAGATTTTCCAAATCGGTTAATAAATGACAGAGTTGTAACTTAAAAAAAACTACTAAATTGAGAACCTTCCTTTTTTTGAAGTTTCAGTACATTATAACTAACAAGTTATGCTCTATTTTGAAAATTCATGTAAAAATGTCAAGTATTCCGTACATTTTATTTTACTGATAAATAATCAATTAACTTTTCGTATAATACAACCAATTTTTCCTGAATTTTCGTAAATCATAAAACAAAAGTTGCTTATGCATTGTATAGAACCTACTCCTAGAAAGCAAGGTAATAAATAACAACTACCTCGACATTAAGTAATAAGTATACAGAAACAAACAACATTGGAAAAGTTTCCGTATAAAGATTTAAAGGCAGCCATTTCAATAGAGTTGCAACATTGTAGGTGCAGAGCATTATGCTCAGTGGTTCTAGCGAGATGAGTACGGCGTGGAGAGGCTCATTACGACTCGTTTAGAGAGTCGAGTCGCGTGCCGCCATTACTGGGGCGTCGCAGAGTCGCCGGTGGACGTGACGCTGCCAACTGACACGAGGTGATGAGGAGACAATGAGCTTCAACAATTTACGAAGATGGCATTGACATATTTAGTTTTTTAATAAACAAGGACTGTAAGGGCTTACAGTTTCGCCATGTCTCTCTGACCGCGGCTTTATGCAAAGACTATTAGTACTAGAAAGGTGTAATTTAGCATAGATATGCATATAAAATAGATATAAAATCTTGAAAAACTTTTTTTGTTTACCTCCCTTTATACATAAAGTGGGAATGATTTTTTTCTCATCTACCCCCTCGTATAGGATATCGTATCATAAATATGGGGGTGTGTGAACCAATTTTCAATTTACGTATCGAAATATTAAGATTTGAAGTGATCATTTTTATTCATGCTAGTAGCATATATGATGAAAATTAAAAGGAAATCTATCACGGCTAAGTAGGCTTTACAAATTAACGTGTAATAGTCGATTAACTTAAGAAATATACTTGGAGAAGTAAGAAATGAAAATTTTATGAGATAAGTTAAGTTAACGTGTATATTCATAGTATCCCCATTTTAACTTCCCTTAAATTATGATGTGCAACTACGGAACCCTACTTTGCGCGTAGTTCAAACATTTCTCCTGAGCATGAATGTTTGTTATGTGTCTGGGTGTATAAATATATAACGGCGGAGCAAGGTGTGCTAAGAATATCCGGCAGAGATCCGGCTACCACCCCTGCATAAACGACGACTGGCCCTGGTAACACACAACATTCGCACGATGAGGACAGACGAGATGGACTTGGATGCAAGCCGCTTCCATAAAGTCTTTTTGGAAATTCATGGGTGAAGCTTATGTCCAGCAGTGGACTTCCTATGGCTAAGATGGTTATGATTTTCTTGTTAATTTTGTTGTTTTGACTTCACGGAAAAATCGGCTGCTGAGCCGAATCCTGGTTACCGTCTTTGGTCATATCGTCCACGAAACCCTCAACTCAGAGTTTAACATATTTTGAAGTTTTTGACATTTCCTCATGGTAGATGATTCAATCTTAACACAATATCACAGTCGCGTTAGCAAATATTGTGATATACAGCGATATTATTATGTGATATCTATAGAGGGGAAGATGGCTTTGCTCATTCACCCTAAAATGTGAGAAATAATAGCAAACAGGGAAACAGTGATGTTAGATTTTATGTCTGCTTCACGTGATTTTTATCACGCCGCTGGAAGGTTACGTCCAATTTGCAAAGATGGGCACATATTTTCTCTTTATCGTTTACAGTGCGAATAAGTTCTGATATTTTTTTAGAGCTCCATAGTGCAAAAAAAACTTTTTTATTCAGTAATGGGCGTTTAGCGGTCTAGCGTTTGACTGCTAATTCACCTGATATTAAGCGACGACGTTGCGGTCAACGAAGGAGCGCGCTTACCTAGAAAAAAAAGTTAATTTTATTGCTCATCTCCCTGTCTTGTCATGTCATGTTGCCAAGTCTTTTCTTGTTAGAAATGCATCAATTTATAACAGATTTTCCTATTATCTCCCACAAGCTAATCATGTAATAAGACTTTCAAAAACTATTCCACCGTTGCTCGCACTGTGCGACATTGTATGAAATGAAAGCGAATAAAATTCCCCAGAGTATCTGAGCGGTGAATGGAACATGATTACAAGCTGCTGCGACCGACCCGCGGTTGCGACGCGATGCCGGGATGCCTCATGATAAAGGAAAAATCTTTTAACTGAGTTATAGTTATGCAGCTTCATTTATAATAATTAGTAACTGCGAAGTTATGCATTCGAAAAAAAATATCATAATTCATTCTAGTGTGTTCTAGTGTGTGATTCGATTTTATAAATTAATTTTACAAACAAAAAAGAGACAAAGTAAATAGTAACGTCTCTAAGTCGAACGCGTATAGCATTTTTTTAAATATTAAATGACTGAATGAACTTTAAAAAATTGTCACACTTTTGTGCGTCAAACACTATTATAGGAAGCAAGATCTCAAATTTTCGATAAAGATAAAGTTTTTTTTTTGTCAAAACATGTGTACAGGTGCAGATTTCAAAGCGATAATATCGATCAAACATGTGTTTGCCACATAGGGTGTACAAATAAGAGAATCAAGTAGCTAAAAATAAAATTTTGATCCAAGTTGATTTTTATGTTATTTCCACGATTAAAAACAGTATTCCTTTTTCAATTTCTTATAAAATATTGATCAAATAACAAGACTGTCTTTGTTGAAACTGTATTTATCTTCTTCTAACAAACCTCCAAGTTTGTTAACAACTGACAAGGAAAGTGTCTCAAGTTCGATTTCCATCGCCCCCCGGAGAATTATTTCAGATATAGGCAAAGTTTTGCTATCACTATACTGACACGCTTTGGCACAATGTTAATATATTAGCCTATGTTGCGGAAAATTATAAAAAATATAATCTAAAATAATTACTATATTTTAAAACCGAAACAACCGACTTCAAAATGCCAAACTACAGAACCGTTACCCAAACGTCAAAATTTCCAAGTTGAGATATTTATTTTGATCAAAATAGCATACATAATAACTATAATTTTAGAAAACTCAAAAAGCCTCGACTAGAAAAAACGGCTGAGCCAATCTTGATGAAACATAGCTAAGAACACTCTCGATGAAATCGTCTTTCAAACAAAAAACTAAATCAGAATAAGTTTATCGGTTTCAGAGCTACGATGCCACAGATATACACAGATTCACACGTCAAATTTATAACACCCCTCATTTGGGTCGGGGTTAAAAATAAATATTATCAATAGTATTTTAAAATGTAAATATTTAATACAAGTATTTTCATTAATTTTATATTTATAAACAAGTATCAATGTTAAAAGAAAAACAAAATACCCGACTGCAGAAAAGAGGTTTTGGCAGCCTACCTTATGATTTTTTTTTTTATTTTGATGTACCCAGTGTCACTCTCACAACTAAGACGAATCTATTGACACCACTCACATCAAAATCGGTCAAGCCGTTTAGGCTCTAGGGCGTGTCAAACAAATATACATACATACATACATAACCCTCCTTCTTACGCAGTCGGGTAAAAAGGAGTCGTGTGCTAGCGAGACAATTAGTCGTGTGAGAGCGAGACAGTTGCGCGACTTGCGGTCCATGATGATTTACCTTTAAGGTAAAAATGGTTCACTTAAAATTTTAAGACTCCCAGATTACATCTACCACGAAATGACACATTTATGGAATCCAACGCTAGACGTTCGGTAGAAAATTCATTCATTTCAAACAGTATTTTCTCCTTGTAGCTAGCTCTAGTTTGTTGTGTAAGTGATCACAGTGCTTGTTACCGCCTAAGATTATTCATATTATCACGTCAATTTAACTCTCAATAATGCATCTCATTACCTATCTCATCCTAGAAGCAACTTCAATTTATAAAATTGGGTTTCTATAAGTAACACGTTGTATTATTGGTAAATAAATTGACGAGATAGTAAAAATAAGAAACATTATGATCACTTACAATCTTTATAATTACCTAAGCTGGCTTGCTTAGCAGCACAACTGTTTGAAATTTGAATCTAAATGATTTTAGGGCTATAAAACTTGAATTAAAGCGTTTCATCGTACTTTACTATGGAAACTAACGTGGTTTTCACACATTTTAAATAAAAACTACGGCTCACTCACGTCTGTTTTAAGCCGAAATATCCGACTATAGTTTCAACCGCATTCGGCGGTCTTTTCATCGTATCGATATTTGGATCGTATTTCTTCAAATTACAAAATTTATACCTTAGAACCTTTGATAAAGTATCAACGGGATGTAGCGTCAGTCTTCAGAAACGTCCGAGCTCTATGAGATCTAATTAGACCCCTTATACGATTAAAATAATTCCTATTATCAAAATAATTCGAAGCGGCAAAATAGACGTTTCTAGACTTCTCAATCTAAATTAGACATTAGAGCGGCAACATCAAAATCTTTAAGTTCGCCATTGTTGCTTTACGAATATCGGTTAACCCAGGACACTATATTCGTGAATTTTGTTTTAGACTTTACATCTACGTGATGGAAATTGTCTAAATCCCAAGACCAAACCAAACCCAATTAAGACATCAAACTGTCAGTAACGGCCGTACTCGAGATGTCAGAATACGTTTTAGAATATGATAACTTCAATTACTTTTCTAATTAAATGGTCGTGATTAAGTTTATAGGTTAAAGCAAATTTAAGATTAAATTAATATCATGTAATTAAGTTTTACTTGAAGTTGAAGTTTTAGTTATTTTAAGTTCTCCGTTCCTGTGAAATATGATTTTTTTTAATTACAAGGTGGTGGTGTATCTTCTAGATTGACGGGCTCTGTCTTCGGCTATACCGCTGCTTAACGTCAGACGAGTTCGTGGTCAGCCATAGATTTGGTTAATGTAAATAATTATAGTTTAAAAAGTGAAGAACCGAATTCAAAATGCGCAATTTTGTTTTAAAAACCAAACTAGAGAACCGATTTTGATTAAACTTCTACGGGATTAATAAGTAAGTTCGTGTAGACTGAGTGGCCAGCCCTAGTGTCAGAGTTATGAAGCCGCCGAAAGGCCTCTGACCTGGCTTGACGATTGCTGTTTTTTAAGAACAAACAACCAGGATCTACAGTTTAACGTGTCATCCGGCCCACGGTAGTGCTCAGAAAGAAATGCCACTCACGGTCACCTATCCAAAGACTGACCGGTCTTAGATAGATAGATAACTCTTTATTAAAAGACCACATTGTACAAACATATTAAAAAAGTAAATATTACTATGGCTAATCTTTCCATAGGCGGCCTTATCGTTTAAAGCAATCTCTTCCAGGCAACCATGTACGGAGTAGGATAGGTAGCACTGATAGTGGCCTGTAAAACTAAAACATAAAAATTTGCCTATACAAAAGTTAAAATACTACAGAAATAACATCTATATAGTATATAATATATATAAATATAAAATATATGCATACATATTTATATGAAAAAGAAAAATAAATTACTATTATTATTACAAAGACAACAAACTGCCAATGACGTCATCTATCTCAAAACGTCTATTACTAAAGCTACATACATACACGCTTGCTACACATGTGTATATGTTGCCTGTCGCCTTCCTCTCGCGTATGAATAGCCCGTAATGATTATACGAATGCCATATAGCAATGTTCCATATAAACGGAATGGTGTTGCCTTATTCTTGATTCATAATATAACTGTGTCTCGATTTTGATTTTTGTAAATGAAGTAATTATTAAATCAAGGGATCATTTTGATTAAACTTAAATCATTGTTAACAATTGATCAATGGTGTTTGGTGTACACTAGTCTTATATCGTAGTTGAAACTAAAAAAGGTTTTCTAGACTACATATAGAAGCGTGGATTCTACTATTAAAATTTAAAAAAATCATATAATTTATACGTTTATAAATATAATACTTTTTATAGGGGTAAGAGCCTTTATTAACAACACCAAAACAATTTACAATTTACATACATGGAGGCCTGCAATGGGAAAATCTATAGGATTCTAATAATAATAATATCAAGTAGCTTGACTTGGCTCACGAGATAGCCGCCATGTGGGATGTTGACTCGACGATCATTGTTCCGATAGTCGTATCAGTAAACGGTTTTAAAGTGCCTCGACCAACAGCTCAAGAGGCTCTCGCTAGATAGGTGGATCAAAGGTTGAATACAAAAGCAGTCATCCTAGACAAGGCGCGCATTGTCAGTAGATTCCTCAGTTTATCGCCCTTACCGTCGACAGCTGGAGTATGCCGCCGGCGGCACCCAGTTTTAAGTTTTTTTACAATATGGATATTATATTTTATAATAATATGTTTAAATTTCTATTATAAAAAAAAAAAAAATTAAGAAATCATATAAATAAGTGGTATAATAATAATAATACACAATTCATTAACTAAATTGCTACAAAAATTAGCAAATAGATTAACCCAGACCAATGAAGATCTAAAGATATTCCAATTGGTCAAACCCACTAGCAGCCCTTAGTAGCATACCCAGCATGCTAAACATTTTGTATATGAAAAATCTGTTACAGGTGCTCTGGATATATATTGGTATCATTTAAAATAAATTGAAATGTTTTTAATTTATCAAGAAATACGCATATAATCACTAAAAACAAACCCAAACTTGACGGCTCCAACATTTGTCGTTTTGAAGTCAAACAGAATAATATCACTTACAGTGTGCCACTTTAATAAAGAGATATATAGCCACTAATGTCCTCTGGAAATAATCTTCTATTTATTGAGTACAAATTACCTATACTTCTATCCCTCTCGAAGAAAACACTACACTCCGAGCGTCACACTCCAGGCGACAGTAACACTCGCCTCGAAGGCAAAGTGTCTGAAGAACAATTAAGTGGTTTCTAAGTTTTCAACCAATTCATCCGTCTACGAGTAACTATATTTGGATTAGTTTTCGACGTGGAAAGCGTATGTTAATACATAGTTTCGAGTGTTCCGGCTTATACACAGTGCTCCTGCTTACAGAGTTGTAACTTGTCAGTAGGCACGAATCGACGGATAATATTATAATCATATACTCGGAAACTCTGTAATAGATGTTATTGAGAAAGTTTCTCGGACATGAATTTGTCACAGAAGATATCATACAAGTGGCAGGAAGACGCTGGATGCCGGTCGCTTCCAGCCGGTCTTTTTGGAAATCCATCGAGGAGGCCTATATGTCCACCTGTTGACTTCTTGTGGCTGAGATGATGATGAGTTTTCGGTATACAAGTAAATTTAGAAAACTAAAAACCCCCGATATAAAAAAAAACTAATGTACCGATTTTGATGAAACATAGCTAAGAACACTTTCGATCAGGTCCTCTATTAAACAAAAAATGTAGATCAAATTCGTTCTATCCGTTTCAGAGCTACAATGCCACAGACAGAGAGACAAATACACACGTTAAACTTATAACATCTCTTTTTTGGGTCGGAAGTAAAAAAAAGATAAAATTTATTATTATCATTGTTGCCTGAAAAATACCGTTGTTATTCATTTTTTTCTACTTTTATCAATGACATTCCTGTCACAACGTTTATGTAAAGATTGTCCTGTATTATTAATTTTAGAGTTCGTATAATACAGAATTTACCTATCTATCCCTAATCCGTTCTATCTATCCCTAAATACATATAAACAGATTTTAATGACTCTAGATTATAAATTTTTGTAGGTAATAGTGAAAGACTATTGCCCAAATTGACTGAGAGCAGTAAACTTCGCTCGTACCAATAGTTTCAAATATACATTATATTCAATTAGTTCCATGTACGGTCGCTACGCAGCGCGTTCAACCTCGCCCCACATACATGAATACCAAATCCATTCACTTGTCAGTTTCACTCATCGTCACACAGCCACTTCGCTCAGCTATTCAATATTTTGCGTAGGTTCCAGACGCTCCCCAACAAATTAACTTAATCACGTCCTAATAACGTACAATTAGAGGCACAGTTACTATCAAACAGTAAATTAGCTCCCGAAATTCCTTTATTACTCCTAGCCAGGTTTGCGAAGTAATTGAAAATTTAATAAAGTGTTGCGGGCAAAGATATAAAGTACGTACCTGTGAAGTATATTATTCAAGCGTATTTACCATCACTGAGTACGGAAACTTATCCAATATTTAAAGTCTCGTCGTGGTGCGTTATTTGACTTTCCTTTTGTGCCTATAATGCCTACATGTCTAATAAGTCGTTAGACATGTATACATATAAATATACTACAATGAACATAACCTAGAAAAAAATCCTTTTTTGTTACACAAAATAGCCAACCACCAACTCGCCTGATGTTAAGCGACTTGTATTTAAAACTCCAGTAAGGGGGTAAATTTCAAACCAGTGCAGTAGGAATAATAACTACTATTATAATTCCTACTCATATATAAGCTGATTTTGCCCCTGCCTAGATGTATAATGTATATTATATATGAAGAAAAAAAGAACTAAGCGCAATTTATGACGTCACAGAGCCAATAATAAACTAATATTACTAAGATTAAATACACTCATCTTCTAATGCCATGAATATAAAAAAAACTTTAAAGGTCACCATCTTCAGAACCCAGATTTTATCTGACATTGTTCTTTTTCATCCAAGAGAAATAAAATAAAAATCCTTCGCGGGTTTAATAATCTCTCCTTTCAATCTCCGTTTTTTAATTTATCTAAGAAGAAATGTTGATCGAAAAGTTTTGAAATTATACCTTCATCGAAATTGCATTGAATCTGAGACTGCTACGAAAATGGTTACGAACTTTTCGTATGTCTACGAGAACGTGTAGCAAATTGCTACATGCTATTTTTGTACCGGAAACTGCGGATATACTCATACTCAGAATCATATTCTTTATTGCCAGTAAGTGTACATGAATGTAAATGGAAGCCCAAGCATTTTTACAGAACTTAAAACTTGTCGACCTTTTCAGGCATTGTAACTTGCGATGACGCTTGTTCTAGGGATACTATACTTGATATTATATATTTCTTTTGGATACAATAATAAAACTTACATAATAATAGGTACTTAACATAGGACAATTAATCTATTGCATACGATAAAAAATTACAATGCAATCCATCCGAACTAAACTGGATGTATAATAATAATTACAGTTTAACACAACTAAAACAAACAAACAGTCCACAAAATACGCAATTTCGTTTACTTAGTTGACATATTTTGTCCAGTTAAAAAAAACAAACTACTGAACAGATTTTAATAAAATTGGTACTACCTATCTGTGGGGCCTATCTGAAACTTTATGCTTAAAAAAATTGTTATCTAAATCTGTTTATAAATTATGAGGTAAAAAAAATATAACCGAATTGATAGGCTTCTGCTGTTTTGAGGTCAGTTAAAACATCAGTACCTGGGCGACCGAGCTCCACTCGGATTTTAGCGAACCCGGGTTCATTAAAAATGAAACCTAGCAAGATCGATTTATCGTCCCCTAATCTACCTACAAACCAAATTTCATTAAAATCGTTGGGGCCTTTTCGGAGATTCAGATTATATATATATATATAATTATATATTGTAAATATATATATATATCAGAATTGCTCGTTTAATGGTATTAGATAAAGTGTACCCTTATAAATGGGAGAATAACGAACACTATCGAACTAAAATTGGAGGTCATTGTTGTCATCATTATTAACAACTTTTAATTTTTAACAACTGTAGAAAAATGTTAAAAGTCAAGGTAGAAGTTGTTGTACATTACAACGAGCACTACTCAAAATTCTTGGAAAAATCGCCTGTTTTTCAAAAATAATTCTTTGAATCCAGACAACGTAAGGAACAGCAATTTTTTTCACCAATTTTATACCTATAAAATAGGTTTTTAATGTTTTTTTTTTTTTTTTTTTTTTTTTGTATTTTGTCTTAATGCAAGTCAAAATAATGATATAAACTCGCAAATTGTTGTCATGGTAATTTGGCTACTTGCCAGCTCAGTCTTTGGTCTCGCATAAGATAAAAAAATTGCATTCATAAAAAAAGACTTCCTTTTTTATTTTAAACCTTCATTTATTTTTAAATCTATTTTTTTCCTTAAGAACCTTATTAGGATTATAACGAATATTAAAAAAGTTAAGCCATTCCAACCCTGCGCGTTTACCAAATATTTTTTATTATAAAATGTTAAGTAACACAGAAATGAAGGAAATATTATTATTAGTCTTGTCCTATCGTTTAACCAACCAATAACACTAATTCGCAAAGAAGGTGGTAGTTCTAGCTTTAGCTAGAAGGTGTAAAACTTCGGGAAGTTAGAAACTATGTTTTTTTTTTCATGACTGCCAAAAAACTCAAAGATATATTTTACAGTTACTATCAACTCATATGCTTTCAATATTTTTAATATTACGACCCGTCAAAACCGTAAAAAAACTTTTTATTTACATAAATATGACTATGGAAACACGCTAACGTGGTTTTCACACATTTTAAATAAAAACTATGGGTCACTTTCGTCTGTTTAAGCCAAGAAATCCGACAATAGTTTCCTACGAGGCGCGTCACCGACCAATAGTGACGTTTGCGCTGCTCCTTTGAAAAAGACCGCCGAATGCGGTTGATACTATAGTCGGATTTTTCGGCTTAAAACAGACGTTAGTGACCCGTAGTTTTAATTTAAAATACATTTATGACAAGTAAGATAGGTGTGAAAACGATAGACAAACAGTTTCCGTCTTAAGTTTACGGTGTTTTATATTATCATTATACGTCGAGATCGGCAGTATAAGAATATGGACGGTATCTGGCTCACTCAAGATCAATTGACGTCTCGTCAAACAGTGTACGACCGACCCTCATAAGGCTTTGTTTGCCAAACCCTAAAGCTTCAAAGAGCACACGAAGCGAACATCCTTGCTATACAAGGTGTTATTAAACCCCACGTCATCCGGCACGGTGCCGGATCGGAACAAAAGCCGGCGCGGCGCCGAAATCCGACGTTTTTGGCCTACTAAAAAACATCGGATTCTGGCGCCGCGCCGTGAAATTTCACGGCACAGTGCCGATCGGATAACATAGGGCCGGGCCCTTAAATAAATAAAATACATACATACCTACGTGCGTTAAATCACGCTTATATGCCCTTGCGGGCTAAACATAGCATCAAAGACCATGAGGCCGTTTGACGCCACATTTGATCGTGGTTAAAGAGAAGGAGAGAGTATTAGAAGATTAGGAGGTATTAGAAGGTAAGATGTAATATTAGCTTAGAGTGACAGGGAGTGAGCCTGTCGCCTACATAAACAACAATGTTCCTCAAGTCTCATAACTGACTTTTATATTATGCCCGGAAAAGAAACAGCCGGTATATTCTATGTTTTTTTTATCTTCCAGTCCACCATAGGAGAGAAATTAAATTATCTGTAAAAATAAGGGGAGTTCTCGGTTACTGGGGAGTCATCGGTTACTCAGGAAGCTGGTATTGTTGAGGGGCCGGTGTAAGTCTTTGCCAGTTTGCCCTCTGTTGCCTACGTTTATTCTGTTTAAATGGAATGTATACTAAGTATGTTTAATTCAGTTGATAAGGATCAAATAAACATTACCCTTAATATTTACGACCTTACCGAAAACCGTTACTTGACTTTAATCAACGTCTCAAATTCTCTGTCTTATTTCCGCAAGTGGCATTACGTGTCAGCGAGAAGTTGACAAAATATGTTAAGCATTGCTCAACTTTGAGTAACATTTTTCGGCAAGACCCTTATTGTACATGCGAAATTATGTGTGAATGAAAGCATATGTTACTTCTTCATGCTGAAACGGTTAGACGAATTTATGGAAATTTGAAATATTGATAAAAAAGTATTAAAAGTATTATTTTGGAATATTTATATAATCCTTATTGTTGCTTCAAAATATATGTTTAAGGGTAATTTATAGGATAACGAATAAGACTGTAAAGGATACTAATCGATAAACTATTTTTCACTACTCTTGCTCTAAAAGTCCGTCATTGTAGCGTAGAAAAGCGGGGATAAAATAGCATTATAAGCTCTAGGGGATAAAGTATTTTTATTTTTATTTTTATCTGTTACCAAAGAGCCTACATACACGAAACAGTCTTTATTCAAAAGTAGAATAATCTCTTTGGAATATGTTTATATTCTTTTTGCAAACATCTCGTTAAATATCCAGAATTGTACATATCATTTTATATAAAATAAACTTTGAATTATTGTATTGGATTATTTTATTTTCTCGCACTCGTAGTGAAAAGTAGAGTGTAACACACGGCGCTAAAAACCCATTGTAACTCGGTTTCTATTTACTCCCTCGCTAAAGCTCGGGAGTAAAAGTCTACCTCGTTACAATGGGTCGTTTTAGCCCCTTGTATAACAATCTACTATTATTAAACTACTTATTTATTTCAGTCGAGTCATAAGAAAAAAAAACAAATATTAACAATTATTCCTGACTATGTTCTTGAAAAGTACAAAATAGTCAAATTAAAATACTAAACATTAAAAAAAAATATAGACCTAACGTAATGTCCTTACATTTTTAATCAACATTATTGTTTACTTACAGTTTTAATTAATTTATTTTAGGCTGGCTGGTTTATTTTTATGAGTTTCATTTTTATTACAAATGATGAGAAAAGAAATTACCGCCATTATAATATAATTATTTATCTTACCAAAATTCCGCTGCGGTTAGGAATAGGAATGATTTTTGTATCATCCTGTATATAGTAGTATAATATAGCGTTCATGGAACCTTAAATCTGTAAATATCGGCCATTTTGAAACCCGATATCACTTGAGGAGTTGAACTTGAAAGTGGATCAGTTTGGCAGTTGAACAAACTTCAGTACTTGTCGTCTGAAATCAAAGTACTTAAATCTGTTTTGAGCAATTTAACACCCTTGTAAATGTTGTCGTGGATAAGTTTGTGAACAATCGTCTGCTCTTGTTATTTCTAAGTTTTTTAATATGTATATTATTTTTATATTATATTAATTTACAATATTTATACAATTAAATAAAACACTTACCTTTTAAGTTGAAATCTCGAGGCGCATCATGCCGATTAGTAGTGAATCTTAAATAATTATCTCGAACGTCATATTTCTTATTTTTTGTAATATTTTAAAAATTGTCGCTGATGCAAAGAAAAAAAGTAACTTTATGCACTTGCTACACAAGCATCCGCGTAGGCGTCCGTTATAGTGAAATGCATTAAGAAACCCGTTTGGGTTTTTATCTGGTTTTAAATAAAAAAAAAAAAAAAAAAAAGTTTGAATCTAATTTGTGCACAAAATTAGCTAATCTGAGAAACAGTACGCAAATTTGTTATATTTTATTATTGAAAATCGAACAGTTATGAGTTTTAATTACATAGTATTTTTTAAATAATATTAGCTGCCTTCGAGAGACAATAACGTAAAATTGGTGTAAACACCTGGTGGATGGAGTCCACACTCCATCGTAGACCATAACTATTAAGCGAT
The DNA here is from genome assembly GCA_947563715.1 of Lycia hirtaria. Taxonomy (NCBI): domain Eukaryota; kingdom Metazoa; phylum Arthropoda; class Insecta; order Lepidoptera; family Geometridae; genus Lycia; species Lycia hirtaria. The sequence goes on along the minus strand of OX387379.1, from coordinate 12,891,071 downwards.
AGTTATGGTCTACGATGGAGCGTGCTTTCCTAGACGAAACCTATTCACTCGCGATTTGAAGACACCAAGATTATATCTATTCTACCACAAGTTCTATAATATGTACGTACCCATGTCATCGATTAGTGGCGCCATTCGTAGCGTGACTCCAACCAGCAAAAGGCATAGGAAGAGGAGAAGACACGCAGTCACCATGATAGTATAGCGCGCCCGTCGAGGCAACTCGTCGGGGTCCAAAACCTGGGAGAAAATGTAAATAAATAAAATAAAATAAAATAAATATTTGTGGACATTTCACACAACAACGTACAACATGTATATCCTCAGTTCCAATGATTTACTACACTTATACAAATTCCATCACCCCTGACGGGTAATCATAGTAATGAAAGTTTTTTTAACGTTACAAGTATACGACCGGCTGGCGCGACCGGACACTTCAATAGTTTGCTTATAAGAACTACACAATAGAGTAAGATGTACTATGTGCAAGTTTGCATGTTAATATAAGAGCAGATAACGCCTGTGCATACTGGCTTGTACTTTATTCCGTCGTAGCAAGAATAGTTATTGAATTAAATATGTTTGCGCAGAGAGTCTTCTGTACGTGTACTATATACATATTATATGTAACAATATTATACATATCTCACAAGAGCGTGAGTGTAGAATGAAATGTTTTTTTTTATCAGCCCTGTTTGTACAAACTGTCCCACTGCTGGGAACGGGCCATCTTCTCATTGTGAGAAGGGTTAGGCCATAGTATGCCACGCTGGCCAAGTGCGCGTTGGCAGACTTCACACATCTTCAAGATCATTGAGAACTCTCAGACATGTAGGTTTCCTCACAATGTTTTCCTTCACCGTTTGAAGTTGGCGGCAATCAACAATACGCACATAACTTCGAAAAGACAGAGGTGCGTGCCGTGGGATTCGAACCCAGGACCTGCGGATCGCAAGTCAGACGGTCTCCCGACTAGGCTGCCGGAAACAAGAAATGGATGAAAGATTAAGGAAAGTTTTTTAAAAGAAATTTTGATATTTGATTTAGTGTTCATCGCCTTGACCTTGTATCGCAAGATGGGGTCGGCACATCACGTTTCCTTTCGCCACTGACATAGACAGACATATTGAAATCAAACAACATATACCTTACGGATTTAATGCGTAATTCACGTAATTTTAAAACCTGACGTTTCAAATACTTTCTGTTGTCCGTGGTCACTATTGAGACACAGGTCACACGGTCTCTTACAACTCTCGCGAAAATCTAAGAGCTAATAGAAAGAAGAAGAAAGCTAAATAGAAAGTCTATTAGAAAGGAATGGAATGGCTCTTAGGTTTACGAGCCGAGATTTCAGTTGTTTTTTTTCGTTGTGTCTTGTATGGCGTTGCATTATTTGTGCATTCCAGTGTTAAGTATAACAATATTTTCAAGATTTTAGACATATCAGACATATGACAGAAGCATCATTAAACAAATCATATTTTCCACATTTCCGTCAAAAGCCTTGCCTTTTTTCACATAGACTGAATATTTGTAATCTGTTAAACTGACCAAATAATTTCTTAACGACATGGGCGCTCAGCTTTCCGTCTCGCTTAAAGAAATAATTGCCAAACTGACAGAATAGTACCTGTCAAACTAATCCTGTCAGGCATTGTAGACACTTTTTTTTACACGAATAAGTCCGCGGTTGACCACCAACACTATGTATACTATACTTATGCATATTTTTAGGTAAAAACTATATACGGGTCACTTGAGTCAAATACCCCACTAGTTTCAACCGCATTCGGTGGTCTTTTTCAAAGGAGCAGCGCAAACGTAACGCTCGCTCGGTTAAATAAAAAAATGTGTGAAAACCTACCTACCCCACTTTTGTCTTCTCTAATTTGAAAATCAGTCTCAAATCTAAACATGCTAGTATATTTCAATAACAGCTTCACGTAAAAAAATTAAATCTAGAACAAAATCAACATAAAAATACACAGAAATAAAGTTACACGTTCTTACGCGTATTCACAAAGGTGCTCTTATGTGCGTTTAGAACCATTATGGTAATAATATAGCAAAATTATGGTAAATCATAAAACAACGATTTGCTTCGAACGCAGCAAAACATCGCGGAAAGTAAACAAAGGCTCGCATAAAAGTAAGTACAGTTGTAAAATATGACAAATAGCGAACACAAATGGTACACCTACAGGTGGCTCATAATAATATTATTACAACTTTAATGTGCTACGTATTTTGTTTAGGACAACTAGTGCCGCCATCTTGTAGTGAGCGTATGAGCTGAAATAACTGAAAATGCTTTAGCTCCATCTTGCAGACTGTAATGGAACAAAGAGGTCACTGAAAATAGAGAAGGTTCTAATTACAGCACCCTCGATGTTTGTAGTTACAAGCTATTTTCAGAGATGGCGCTTAAAGTATCTACTATTAAAACCAAGAATATATATAAATTTTAACAAATATATTTATTAAATTAGTTGTATATTAATTTAATTATTTTAATTATTAATTTAATTGTGCAATTTATTGGCATCGGTCGCCAATAAATTCGTCTCAAATGCACTTAATATAAAAGCTCAACTAAAGACAAATAATTCTTAAAAAGTTTACAGTTTCAAGACTAGCAAATTCCAAGAATTTGAGACAAAATTATTGACTAAAGTTAAGTCACTCCATCTTCTACAAGTGACAGTCATTCATTCTGACTACAAAAGTACTGACTTACTTCAGTCTACAGTTCTTTAATCAGATTTAATTAATCAGATATTTTCTTTTGTTATTTATCAGCTTCATAACTGTACCTAAGTACATATAACGTGTTGAAGAAATAATAAACTACAGACAGACAATTGATTCTCATTGAAATGAAACAAATTTCAACGGATTTACTCGTATTGCGTAAATTTTTCATAATTTTATGACCTGACGCTTCGAACACTTTAATGAGCACATAGATGTCTATGTCAATAAGTAACAATCAGGATAAAAATATAAAACATGATTATAATTTTTTTGTTTCTATCAAAAAATATTAAAATAATTTATGGCCGCCTAAAAGTTTACCAAACTCCAACTGACTGGAAATCCAGTCAGATTCTCCAGCTCTTACCTTTCATGAACAGCAAAATGTGGAATACCCTGGCTCCGAACGTTTTCCCGAGATTCAACAAAGTGCGTATTACAAAAAGTGCTAAGAGCCCCACTCTTGCAGTTCTAAGATGAGCAAACCGACATAATTTTTTCTACCATTTGTCGTGCGATAATGTGTTGATTACGCAGATCTGTCACTTTTTTGTTCGATAAAATGTGTAAACATAATTTGTCATAGCGCGCAAAGTCTACCAAACTAACGTAGAAACAGCGACGCCACTGACTTCAGACGACGGTTACCGTTTAACATCAGAAGAACTATCTTAAATGATACGGAGGTCGGTAACAAACATAAAAAAAATTTGAAATACAGCCAAATTAATAAATTCCTCTTCTTGAAGTCGGTAAAAATGACTGGGAATAACTAAGTACCCTGTCATTTTTACCGATTTGAAAAAGAAGAGTTTAACAATTCGGCTGTATTTCTATTTTTTACCTCAAAATGAAAAATCGGGACCCTTTGTTGTCCGTCTGTCCGTCTGTATGCCTGTCTGTCCGTCTGTATGCCTGTCTGTCCGCCTGTCCGTCCGTCCGGATGTCAAGACCTTTATCTCGGGAACGCGTGAAGGTATCGTGTTGAAATTAAAACGTATACGCAGATCCATAGTCTCTTGCAGCAAAATAAAATTTCTCAGTTTTCGTAAAAAAGAAGTTACAGCCGAATATGTCGTAAAAAATGCACATTTCAACACTCACAAGGGAATCAAAACCTATGGGGTACTTCCCGTTGACCTAGAACTATGAAATTTAGCAAGAAGCATTGTGTTATAGTACACATATAGGAAAAAATCCGAAAACCGGTCATTTTTATTTAATCACAAAAAATAGTCTTTATGCAAGGAATGAGGGTCCAAATTTTAAAGTGAATTAACCGTATCATGTGAGGTATCATATGAAAGAGCTTAATTAGCATAAGTTAAAACAGGGTTTTAAATATTTTTACGATGTATATTTTTCGGTATAAGAAATAAAATTTAAAAAAATATATGATATCCCCCTTTTATCTACTATTTTGTACGGAACCCTCAGTGGGCGAGTCTGACTCGCACTTGTCCGGTTTTTTATGTTTGCTACCGACTTATTGCATAACTCCGTCATTTTGAAAAATGACGGCGATTTGAAAATAAGTATATTATTTTATTTGAAAGGATATACTTTCAGATTGATCCCATTAGAAATTTTATCAAAATCGGTTAGTAGTTTGGTTTTTAAAACAAAATAGCGCATTTTGAAGTCGATATTTCAGTTATTCAAACTATAATTATCTTTACTCCTTATTCGCGTGAAAGATGTGGGTACGCGGACTTCGTTCCGATGGACAGGTACGAATAGTAAAATACTTGAGACACCATATTTTTAAATAACTTATCCTTTTATTATTATTTTGTATATCAATTTTAATCCCAATTTTGAAAAAAAATACTAATTTCAGGCGTTGTATCATTTCGCTACCACGTAGTATGTCTAGATGCTAGATTTTACTTGCTACATTTTTATGTATTTTCCAAGGTTTGTGGATAAAGCGATACTCACATGTATAACCTTAGCTTGTTCGTCTATAGCGGAGACGAGCAGCGTGCGGTGTTTGCGCGGCTTCTGCTCGGGCGCGTGCTTGCGCCTACGCCGCTTTCTTCTACGTCTATCTACTTCTAGCTGCTCTGGACCGTGCTCTTTACTGAAACGAAGAGGGAACCGTCTGTTTAGTTGCTTGTTTAGTTATTTAAATAAATAATAAACAAATAGCACAATTTATCGCATAAATTAAGTCTCTATTTAATTTGTATTTATCGTCAAATTTTGCTTCATACTTGTCCAGTGGAAAGTTATTTATAGCAATTGGTACTGGAACCTGTAAGATGTATTTGGATTTTAGTCTTATTCAAATACATCTTAAGACCAATGCTTTGAGAAGATCGTCAGGACGTCAAGCGTCCACTCCAAATCCTCCAGCGATTTTTCAGTTAGTCATAGTCATTTATTTCGTAAAACCAATTTACATGTCACAATTATAAGATATTAATAAATAGAATGATAAAATATAGTCGCCGTAGGGGTGACCTCAATTTGTTTTTTTATGTAATTTTGTATTATGACAATATTGTCAGCGAATCGTAGATGAGAGATGTACTATCCGATAATATGTAGGTATGCCTCGTCCTTTCCGCCCAGTCCTGCGCCTTGAACATACCCCACCAATACGTTTGAAAACAATTTCCGGGATACGACAACTTTTTCTCACAGCTTGACGTAAAAATACGAGATACCTTTCGTTAGCTGGTTTTTCACATGGACGGTCATAGTTCTGATAGCATACATATATCGTGCAGTCGTAACAATGATAATAAAAAAACCTCACAAATGTAAATTAATTCAATTACATATTGAATATGTTTAATTGAAATAGAATCAACTAACTTGCGACGTGTTTGCAATTTCAGTTTCTTGCGCTTGTGCCGCGCTATCTCGTGCTCACACCAGTGGGAAGGCAGCTCCTCGCCTGGACTGCCGATCATGGAACTCTCCTCTGAAACAACAAGTGTTATATCATCATCATCTCAGCCATAAGAAGTCCACTGCTGGACATAGGCCTCCCCATGGATTTCCAAAAAAACCGATTGGAAGCGGCTTGCATCCAGCGTCTTCCCGCCACTTGTATGAGGTCATCTGTCCATCTCGTGGCTGGTCTTCTTGTGTTATATACTACTTTGGTATACGAAATAGATCTATGTTTGACCACGTACTCGTTATGTTTGACCACGTACGTAATTGTTGATTTTATGCATATTATATCGATAAAAAAACACCCTACGAAAAAAAACATACATCTTAATAAACACTGCTTAGTAAATATACTCCTCATGTTACTTATCCAAGTTCCACTTTCTGCCAAAAGTATCGTTAATCCATAATATCCTGTCGATATGCGGATATGAAGGATGTTATCGGCTAATGATGCTCTGATTTACTGCTTAGCTTCGTTATATCGACTTATCGTTTAACTGAAAATGTTTTTGCGGAAAATATTTTTATCGTAAGTTACCAAAATTAAATGGCCATACCTCGGAAATAACGGTTTGGTTTAAAATATTAAAACCCGACTATAATTAAATCGTGCCAAGATGCTTTATAACAAATTTAGTAATTCTAGTTCAATAAAGTAACCTGTAGGTTTTGATTTGTAACGAGACATAGTTTACGGCAAACGCGTTGACCGCGGCTTTGACGGTTTTGGTTTATAACTACACGTCTTCCTGAGAAAAGGGGTCTTGACAGACGGTTGGGCAGGCAGTCGGACTACAAAGTGATCTTAAGTAAAAGTTTCGTTTTAAAGTTGTATTCGAGTTTATATACGATATTATACACTTTTTTTCCACATTATGTACAATGTGGAAAAAAAGTGATATGACTCTAATACAACTTACGGATACAAAATACGACCAAGTTACCCGACGGCAAGTAGGGCTTCTCTCAATTAACCGCTTCTATCAATAGATATTATGAAAAATTTATAATCAGCACGTATGCCTTGTGTAACTTTGAGTTTCCCTACTAGTTGTCTCCAAGTAGCGCTCTAATCAGCAAACGCATCGAACAACAACTAGTCAACAAGGTGCACAAAATACTTCTACTTCTACTAAACAGGCACGAAGACTCTTGTAGTAGAACGGGAGGCCAATAGCAGTGGCTTCTTCTTCTTGTGATCAGTCACACGAATGACGATGATGATGACATCGATGATGGAAATCGAATCGAAATAAATGGATTTTGACGGCCTTACCGAAAAATGTTACTTAACTTTAAGCAATGCTTAACATATTTTGTCAACTTCTCGCTAACACGTAATGACACTTGCGGAAAGAAGACAGAGAATTTAAGACGCTGCTTAAAGTTAAGTAACAGTTTTCGGTAAGGCCTTGAATGTTTTTTTTATGCAAGATAGATCTACGATTGACCACCACTCGCCAAATGTTAAGCGACAGTGTGACTGAGGATGAGGATGTGGTGCTCGACGATTTTGAATTTGAAATTTAAATACAAACCGTCCGGCAGCTGCCGCAGCAACAGCAGCAGCGGATGCGTGCGCGCCTGCTCGGCGTGCAGCGCGCGTGCCTTGCGCTCCACGAGCGCGACGAGCACGGCTTCCAGCCGCGCCGCGCCACCCTCCTCTGTGCATACTGCCTTGTCCACCGTCTGGAATTCAACACACACGCAACTTTTATAAAATGTGCTGACACATAATATTCAAATCAAATGAAACAACATTTTATTTCAATAACGCCAATTATATTCATGAGCTTAATTTATTTTCTACTTTCACTGATATCAACTGACTGACAGACCCACTGATATCAACTGACACTGGGAGGAAAAGATCAATGCAAAAGATTATTATGCAAGTGGAAAAGAGATAGAGATAATTGTGAAAAAAATTGTCTATACAAGCAACATTTGCCATATACACACTGAATCTAATGCCCTGTTTTATTATTATGTGAGCTGATAGACATCTTGATTTCTGGCTAGAAAACAAGTAGTAGCTACAAATGTTAAGAAAATAATCAGAAGCAAAGCTAAATGAATAAAAGTTAGAGGTAAACCGATAGTAAAAATCATCAGTAATATTAATGAAAAAAAAAACAAAAACTTTTCAAAACTCAAGTTCGCTCAAATGACAATAGAATAAATAATAAATTTAACTAGTTGTTTAAAAACATATATTTTCAAGCGTTGAAGACTTCAATGTATTTTTATGTACTTAAACGATTTAACTTTATAGTTAAATATTATTAATTACAGTTTAAAAAACATAAAAATTTATTATACATTATTATCTACACATTAAGACTATAAAAAAAATCAATTTTTAAATATATATATACAGAAAACAAATAAAATAAAGACTTACTCAAAAAGTCCACTGGTAGTGGGAAAAGTGGCAAGAATACTGGCAGCATTGCCACGTTGGATGGCAATGCTTACTTTTTGAGCAAAGTAGGAGCCAGCATTCTGGTCACTTGTCACCTCTACCAAGCGTTTGGCTATTTTCCTGTATATAAATTTAACTATCTATTATTATTAATTTAACTATCTATTATTTAACTTCCATTAGAAATTGTATAATACATAAGAAATTATTATATAGTACATAAAAACTCAATGTTGCACGCCCGCAATGGGTAAACTGTTGAAACTATTTTTTTTTTTAAGAACTATGTACACAGTTATGAGCAATAAAATATATTTGATTTGATTAGGTTTCAAAGTTGGAAACATTTATGTGTAGCTGCATGATATGCGAATGTAACACATTAATATGTCGCAACTTGGTTAAGCTACGTAAATGGAGCCAACTAGGTCACTGGCCCGTTCGCTGAACCATCAAAGCAACTAAAATACGAACTATTTAAAAGCAACTAAAATTCGAGCACTTAAAAATATATATTATACATATTATAGCAAGTATAATAAAATAAATTATAGCAAGCATGTTTCATGTAAATGGATAAACCATGTCACATTATAAATAAATACGCGACGCTAGTAGTTTCTTATTATTTCTCTTCGATTCAGTGGAAAGCTATCAACTTTGAAACTGCAACAGAGGCATGCTCGATCGATTGGGTGGATGACCGCGAGCTATTACTAAGCGACTATGAAATCGTCTTATTTATTGGATATATATTTAAAGGATCAATTTTGTTAATTTCGGTAGAAGTTAAATGTTCGAGCCCTTTGGTGTCGAGAGTTGGGGTCCGTGGGGGCCGCGAGCTCATCTCATTTAAAAATATATATCTAAGCGCATGATTGACGCGACGCGTGACCAAAATACTGGTGCGTATCTGGCCAAACGCATAATGGCAATGTTGGCAGGAAACTGGGTATGCTGTCAACACCAGTAGTAGGTACAACATTTTGATTATCATTAGACCTTTATTGGCCTGGGGTTAATCTGTTTACTTATTTGTGTATCAGTGTTTGTGTACATTGTATATTAAAGCACTTGAAAAACATATGCAATTGCTTGTTATCATCTCACCAACTATTCCCTGTATGAATAAAATTATGTCAAGGCTCAGTAATCAGGAGCTTTAGGTTTATACATTTTTTAGAAGAATTGGAATCCTTATAGGATCGCTTTGTTATCCGTCTGTCTGTCTGTCCGGGTGTCAAGACCTGTATCTCGGGAACGCGTTAAGGTATCGAGTTGAAACGAAAACCATATACGCAGATTCATAGTCTCTTGCTACAGAAAGAAAAATCAAATTTCTCAGTTTTTGTAAAAAAAAAGTTACAGCCGAATATGTCGTAAAAAACTCACATTTCAACACTCACAAGGGAATCAAAAACTATGGGGTACTTCCTGTTGACCTAGAACTATGAAATTTGGCAAGAAGCATAGTGTTAGAGTTGGTATACATATAAAAAAAATCCGAAAACTGGTAATTTTTAATTTAATCACAAAAATTTGGGCCTTGCAAGGAAGGAGGGTCCAAATTTTACATGGCTTTAACGTTGGCGTGGGGTATATTATGAAAGAGCTTAATTAGCACAAGCTAAAACAGGTTTTTAAATATTTTTGCGATGTATATTTTTCGATTTATGAAGCAAAATATTTAAAAAAAAACCTTTTATTACTATTACGAGTATATATTCCCCCCCTACTAGTTTGTACGGAGCCCTCGGTGGGCGAGACTGACTTTTATTTGTAGGCTTGCGCTTGAAAGCTGACATCTAGATTGATGCTAAGAGAATGGACTATCTAAATGGAGCGTATTTGCCTAGAAAAACAATCACTTACGATATGAAAACATTACTTGGTTCTCCCGTAGAACATTAACTTGAAAAACATTTCACATAATAATGGTACGCATTAATAAAAGTGGAAATAAAGCGTTTTCGGGCGTTTGTCGAGTTTTCAGGATATCCATCATAAATTAAACCTAAGTTACTACTTTTTTGGGCTTCTAGCGGCCCGAAAGTAAAGGGCAAGGGAAATAAGATCAAACAGATCTAAAGCATTACATTTTACCGATGAAATCCAATAAACTCACAATTATGTGGCGGTATTCATGAGTTTGTAGTTTTACCTGAACAAAAGATTCCTTGCAGATGAGTTTCTTGGCACGTCCCTCAATAGATTCCAATTACTGTGAAACTTTTCTTTCTTTTTGATGACTTAAATACACTGTTAGAGAGTGGCATAATCATCTACGTTGTGAGCGGGAGTTCTGAAGAATATTAGTATCGCTCTTGCTTTGCTCTTTTTTAGCAAAGCTTTAAACTAATTTATGCCGAGGTTTTTTACTCCTTTTCTAATGTTTTACTCGACCGGTTCCTATCCTCCATCTATTTCTATTTGCCATGATCCAATTTTGAATGCAAAAACTGGATCTTACATTTGTATCTGCTATTGCGCGAAGCATGGCCAGCCAAGATACTCATCTTACCCTTCATACTAATATTACCATTTCACGATATCATGTCTGTTCGATGAACCAAAAAGCCTACGAACAAATCAGTCGCTTTCTGCGTCATGATAATATTTTGAATGATCTATCGCACGGTTAGAAGTACGAAAAAGCGTCATCGTTTCATGATGGATATCCCAAAAAACTGGAACGAAACGCTTTATTAGTTCCACTAGGTAGGTATTATTGTGCGTACAGCCAAAATGTGGAATACGCTTCCTAAATGGAGCTATCCGAATGCATATATAAGTAATCTAGGTGTCTTAGCGCTCTGTCAATCGCAAGTGAATAGGTTCCTTCTATGCAAACGCGCTCCATCGTAGACTGCCACTGTAACTTAACACCAGATGAGTTGGTCAAGCGCAAGTCCATTATTGAATATAAAAAAATAAGAATAATTACAGGGGGTTTTCTTAAATAAATCTCAGGAAACCTTGATAATCCATTATAGTTCCCGTCACGTAAAAAGAACATTGGTTTGTTCGTAAACGCGAACAAACCAGCGTTCTTTTTACGTGACGGGAACTATAATAAATTCCTATGTAACTAGCCAGTGTTGGATACTTACGTCGCTGGAATGGTCTCGCATGATGCGCGCGCGGCCGTGCCGCGTGCCCTCTCATCGCCCCGTCGTCGCAGACGCTACCGAGCGCCAGCCAGCTCCTGCGGAACAAACCGTAACACACATTAAGAAATAATCTTGATGAAGCACCAATATTTTTGAAGTGAACACTTTTTTGACGCGCTGAGGACTTTATTAACCGACTTCCAAAAAGAATGAGGTTCTCAATTCGACTGTATATTTTTTGTCTGTTTGTTCAGCGATCATTTCGCTAATTATAAATTGATTGATTTTGATGACACTCTTTTGTTTGGTAGGTCATACTTAAAAAGGTGGTCCCATTTAATTTTATTAAAATCGATGCAGTAGTTTGGGTAAACAAAATAACTGAAAAATATAGCATCCAAGTAAACGAGATTATGTATTTTAAAATCAATTGTTTCAGTTTTTTTAACTATAAATTTTATGATAATTCTATATTACTTAATAATTAACAAATACTTTTGTTAGAATAAACAATCGGAAAATTTATTCTCAGCAAAGTCTTAATTCATTCAAGCTAGGCCGCCCCACATCCTTTGGTTGGGTCAATATTAAATCACCCAAGTAATATCACCCATCAAATGTATAATATTGGTTTTATTCGACCAACAATAGACCAAACGAATAACGTAAATGTGATCGGTAACCGATAAGTAATTGGATACCACGAAGATGAAAGAGCTCTTCCAGAAATAGCCAGTTACCTATACCTACTATAACATAAGCACCTATTAAATTTCTTACAAGTCAGGATTGCGCTCGACCCGTAATTGTCGAGTCATATTTATGTACATGTGAAAATACCTGACGCTCTTACAGTTTAGTCGTAAATAATATTAGTACATACGGCCTGCCGCGTGCCGGCTCAACCGGACACTTGCCGCGTGTCAGAAGAGATACGAGCTACACGATAGAAAGAGATGCAGTATGTAAATGTCTGTAGGTTAAATAAGAGTAGGCCCTTGTATCGTAGCAAGAAACGTTCATAGAGTCGATGAGTCGTAGCGAGTTCAAATCAGATGAGATCCATAAACATACGAAAGTCACCGTAGAACAGTGAATTAGCAAGTTGAATTGACAATGGGCAGGGCATATAACACGTATCTATAACTAATGGCTGATGAGTCTGAAAAGTTCTCAAGTGGAGACCAAGCACTGGCAAACGAATCGTAGAAAGAACAGAGCCACCTAATGGACAGACGTGCTCATACAAGTGGCAGGGAGACGCTGGATACAAGCCACTTCCATCTGATCATGGAAATCCACGGGAAGGGCATGAATTTTACGAATGTTACGGATGTACTGGTGTCAATCAAACTCCAAATTATAGTAGCACCTTGTATTGTTGAAAATTATAAAATATTACATTGATGTGCTCGATAACACGGTTAGGTCACAAGTGTTGAATTTATATCATGTAATATAATCCATCTTCGGCCACACCGTCGCTTAACATCAGGCGAGTTGGTGGTCAATCGTAGATCTTGCATAAAAAAAATGTAAAGCCCGTCTACACACTCGTAACTAGCTAACGGTGATAAGTATACGCTGCAGTATACCTATATATTAAATTGGATTATTTTGTATGTAGTCAAGGTGAAGCTTATCTAGGTAGGTATCTAGGTAGGTGAAGCTTATCAAGGTGAAGCTTACCTAGTCCATTCTGAAAATTTTGATAACATTATTATACACCATGTATACTAATATGTACGTACTAATATGTAACAACAGTATTTATGGCCAGACTAAGTATACACTTCGTGCTTCATCTCTGACCACATCGTCGCTTTCTAACAGGCGATATGGTGGTCAAATGCCGAATTATTCGTGTTAAAGTAAAATATATCAAAGATAATGTTATTTACTTTTTATAAATTTGTAGATAAAAAACCAAAGTACCGGTCAATTTCATAAATAACATATTTTGCTTTTTGTACTGCGAGATACAAAGCGATTTCAAAAAGTAGATCAACTTTTTGAAATCATTAATCCATCTTCGACCACTATGTCACTTTCTATCGGGTAAGTTGTGGACTAACGTTTGAAAAAAAAAACTGGTTTTTACCCTTATAAAGATTACATTATTTCTCTTCACAACTTTTTGACTCGCGTCTGACCAAAATAAAAGTTGTTTTTCAAATGTGTGCAGATAATATAATTATCTAAATTAATTGTACAAAATATTACTGCCTGTGGTTTTGAGTTTTTTTTTTATATCTAGAGTACGTTTGACAACCAGCTTGCTTAATGGAACGTGATGCTGTGCCCGAAAATAAAGCTCATAGGCAAATTTTTTGGAGATTTTATCCATCCATTCTTGACATTCGATTCTCAAGTGGAGACCACACAACTGCTAGCGCAGTGAAAGACAACTAGCCACTAGATGGGCAGATGATATCATACTTATATGTGGTAGGAAGACGCTATTTGCATAATTACTATAATTTAAATTCCAGATCAATAAAAAGTCGCTGAAAACAGTTAACAAAAATAGAATTTAAGTTGCAATATTGACATAAATAGTGACATAAAGCTTAGTGTCACCACACAAATAAAACAGATATTCGCGCTCACCGCATCGTGTCCAAAACAGGCTGGCCTAATAATTATGCGGTTTTATCCAATATGCAAACTGCCTCCGTGAGAGCATTGCGCAAAGTTCATTTGCATGAAAATTGCGGAGCATTATTCGAGAGACAATGTTGGTAGGTTTCAAGAGCGCAAGCTCTACTGATAATGGAGCTTAAGCAAAGTGGAAAGAAACGTTACAGTTGTGTTACTTGAATGTTGGTGGCTCTGAAAGTAATTAAATAATGTAATTCTCTCTATCGTATATTAGGTAAGAATTAAATTCCTGCCTAACCTAATTTTATTGTCACACACGCTATGATAGAGATTTTGAGCTGAAATGTAATAAATTGAGTAAAACAACATATTGGGCTTCTACTGGGTATAGTTCCTGTCACGTTCTTTTTACGTGACGGCAACTATACAAACTGTGGTACAAGTTGAATGGGTGTTAAAAGCAAAAATCCTGCTTCATCTAAGTAGTTCACCGTAAAACTTTTAGTTCAATAATTATAAATTTGCTAGCTACGCCCTGCGTTGTGATGAACAACGGTGATGACGATAAAATATAACCTATGTCTATTTTTACTTGTAATTGTCTTTTTCCATGTCTTTTCTAATCTCTGTGCCTAACGATTGCTTCAGCCGTTCAGCAGTGAAAAGGTGACAAACAGACAGACTGACAAAGTTACTTCCGTTTTTATAATATTATTAGTTAAGATACGTGATAAGCTCGTTAAGTTTATTCTGTTACTTACGCTTAACGCATAGCTATTTACATGATGTTATACAAACGATATAGTGGGTAATAATGTATGTGAGTGTACATTGTGTATAATGTTTAAGGAGCGATACGGCCAGCTTCCATTACGGCGTCACAAAGGGCGTCGTAATTACATGCAAACTTCATACCGGTTTATACCGGTTATACAGCGCTCCACAAACAAACCGATCCGGTTGGGAAAGTTTGAACACATGCTTTCTTGAGTGTGGTTTGGAAAACGCCAATCATTATCAATCAAAATAACTTTGGCATAAAATAACACTGAAAAAATATTCAAATCAAAAAGACGATATTTTCTTGTGTGTAAGATTCCGATCCGAATTCTGGAAGTGTAACAGTGTAACACTTTGACACCTTTTCTGTTTCCTCATAACAATTTCTGAAGTTCAACGTTTGTAGTTTTTTTTTTTTTGTGGCGAGCGCATTATTAACTACAACACAACAATATACAGATCACCCCAGACCGATAAAGGTCTAAAGATAATCCAAATGCTCAAACCCACTACCAGTTGGCAGCGTACCCAGCATGCTGCCGCATTGCCACGTTGAATGGCAATGCTTATGCGTTGGGCCAGATACGCGCCAGCATTTTGGTCACGCGTCGCATCGATCAGGCGCTCAGAAAAATTTTTGAAAATGAGATGAGCTCCCGGTCCCCACGGACCCAAAGCTTCGACACCAAACGGCTCAAATATGTTACCTCTACCGAGATTAACATATTTACGCCGCTTGTGCTGCTCCGCCGAATTAGCCGCAGCGCCAGCCCTACTCCATGTCTCAGGAAGATGAGACGGTGCCAAAGTATCAACGCACGTGGCGTCCCACACAAGGGGCCGTCCGAACTTCCATGGCACAAGCGTCATCCCGTCAGGCTTTTTACCATCGTCACGCGCAAGACCGCTTGGTTCGAGCACAGCTGCAACATTGGCGGTGGTAAAAGCCCGGCGGATGATATCATTCAGGCTCGCATGGCACGACCAATTCGACCAGAGCTTCTCGAGCATGAGAGACCGTGGTGGCCGAGTTTATCAACTGCAGTACCAAACTGGCAGATATGGGCCTCACAACACCTTGCTCCTAAACGCAAGCTGACTGCTAGACGAAATGCAGTTGGATCTAAAAGGCAGCCGGTATTAAAAGACGGCATAGCTTGTAACCAAAGACCCGATTCCCAAACAGAAACTGCAAGAATACGAGCACGATCTGCGACGCCAGTACACGTATCTAAAAGAGAATTCCGTGCTAGTTCACAGATCGGCCGATCCCACAGTCTCTGCGACGATAACGTCCTGGGAAATCGGTATTTGGACAAGCCAGCCTCCAAGCAATCTGGGCCTCGTCCAAAAAAGCAACGACTACAGAATGGCCTAAGGTCAAAGTCAAAGTCAAAGTCATTTATTGGTAAAATCAATTTACACGTCAAACAACTTTCCTAAAGATGGAGCGAGAATTTTTTCTACTAATTTATGAGTACTATGAACCGACGACAAGAAAGCCGGTAAAACAACACTCGAAATTTTGCGGACCCCTAAGCCTCCTAGCTGTACAGGTAGTGAGGATTGTGACCATATCCTGTCATTCATGTCAACATTCAAAACCGATATCAGAGTTTCCTTTATGACATTGTCTAAGCTCAAAAGGAGCTCACCGTGTTTCCACAGTGGACTACATCGTAAATAATACATAAATTTCGGAACGAACAAACAATATTTGATAATTGTAAACGCCATGTGGGCGTTTATTTTGAGTAACCTAGAAGAGGCACTCTTAAAATTTTGAATTTTTTTTCAACAAAACATGAAAAAGATTCATCTAATATCGGTGAACCCAGAAGGCGAAGAGAACGGCTGTCCAACAATTTGATATTAGGTGCCAAAACATTGAATTTATTAATAACCAAATCTTTGTCAGGACAGGAGTCGCAAACATAAAGTTCGCATTTGGAAAAAATTTGTTCTAAGCCAATAAGATGAAATTCGTCTATCATGATTTGTAAATCGTTAAGAACAGTGCCCGCATCACCCCCCAGGGTTCCGTCATCCAAATGCCAAACATTTAGTTTAGAATGGAGACGTTGAATAATTGGATGAATGACCAGGCTAAAAATGGCCGGTCCAAAAGGATCACCCTGTTGACAGCCAACTGAAGACTAAAGAAAGTTGTTTTGGTATGTCAATATTGTGGGCTTACCAAAACATTGCCAAAGAAAACTAAAAAGATCCGGAATTTTGTCTTTGACCTGGGTCAACAGGGCACCTCGATCGACAGAATTGAATGCATTTTTTACATCCACCTTTAGCAACACATCTCCAAAATTTTGACTGAGGAAAGATCGAATGGAATGAACAGCAGCCTTACATCCGCCACGCGAACCAAAACCAAGCTGTATTGGTTGAAAAAGGCTGTTGAAAAGAGCAACCTTTTTCCCACAACCTGCCTTGGCCGCGAGGCGACGATATGTGGTGCCTACAGCAATAAGTCTGATACCACCATCCTTTTTGAAAGGATGGTGGTATCAGATTTTGTAGATTTTGTAGATTATTAATTTTGTAGATTATTAGGTTTAAAGATTTATTAGTTTTTGTTTACTAGTAGTTCTACGAACAGTAGACCTTGCGAGAGAGCTTATTTGCTGCTCACCTTGGGTCATCTGTACATAATACCTACATAAAGTTGGCTTAGGAAGCCGTATTAAAAACGAAAGAAAATTTGCAAAATTTGCATTTGATGCAGAGACGCTTCGCTCGCTCGATCATCAAATAATTTGTCTCACCAACAACTGTAACGTTTTGAAGATATGTTCAGTTATGCACGAATACTAACTCACAAAGAGAAACTGGAACATTTGGGCTTCCAAGGCCCAGGCTTCATTGCCTAGTTTGGGGCCCGAATCTAACTCCTTACATCTACAGCCATAATTTACGAGTTTTGTTATTATTATTATAATTTTTTGTATAGGTAGTTTTATATTCATATAATATATTGCCTGTTGTCACTAGACAATGTAATATTTTTATCTGTAATATGGCTATTTGTTTGCTAATAAACACATTATTATTATGATAGATGAAAGAAAATTTGGCCAGTTGATGTAGAGACGCTTCGCTCGCTCGGTCAATAAGAAATCTTCCAACTGGCAAAAAATTAGCCAAAAAAAATTGAAACGAACCAATCTATCAAATAGTAGGTTAATAAAATTATTCATTACTACGTATAGCTCTAGCTTTAATTCTACGCTTTATACTATACATATCTACTTATACCGTATGTAATAATTTTTATCTAAACCGAGAGTAAAGAAACTTGAACAAGACAAACTTGGAATAAAGAAAGTTTTACTTATCTGACAATGTAATCTTCAACTACTTCAGTAGATATTTCTTATTGTTTTATAAGAAAAGGGAAAAGCTTTAAGAATTTTTCATTCGGTAATATCATGTCAAGGAGATACCGATATGTTTTTATGGAATAACTGCGCCTTTTTTTATACAATATAGGTTTGCGCTTGACCGCCAACTCACGTGATGCTAAGCGATGTTGCGGTCTACGATGAAGCGTGTTTACCTAGAAGAAACCGATTCACTCGCGATTTAAAGACAATATTATATCCATCGGGAAAAATCTACTCAGTAAATCCACAGAAAATCCACTTTATCGGCTAACTTTACTTATAATTAACACAGAAAACTAATGACCATTGGAAAACACATTGCGAGGAATCAAACGCTGTATGCAAATGCCCACCAGTATCAATTTAAAATTAACGATTTCAAGTTTTATGAAAATTTATTAAATAATTGTCACTGTTACAGGAAGCCTCTGGATCCAAGCCGCTTCCAACCGGTATTTTTGGCAATCCATGGGGGAGGCCTATGTCCAGCAGTGAACTACTTCTGGCTGAGATGATGATGATGATGAGCTGTGGTCCATCGCCGAGCCAGTAAACAGTTTCCTATTCTAAGCCTTAACCCGAAACCAAAATTTTAGAAACACGGATAAAAGGAAACCAATGAACAGTTGTAAATTAATGTTGAATATTATGTGGTTTGTTTTTGAAGTTCACATTATGTAGTTTAGTTGTTTGTTTTTACTGCGAATATAGCTGTAGGATAAAATTCAAAGGAGTATCTCATTGGCAGTTGATTTCATAAATTATCTTCAAAATGATCAACATTTTTCATGAAACGGTTCATTGATTTTGGCAAGAAGTTGCGCAATCGTGTTCAGTTCTTTAATCTTTCTTCATTTCATACGTCGTTACGTTAAATTGAGTTTAAAAATATATTTTTAGAATAAGCTTTTATTTACGCTGTTTAATAAAACTAACAAAATTTGAACCTATATCTATAGTGTTATGCTCGTGTAGAGATTCCCCGTCTGTAAATAAAGTAATATCTATGACTAATTATTTTATTGCATTTGAATCTTTATTCAATCTAATTGAAATGCGAATAATTAATCACATTTCAATTAAAATAAGTAAATTTAGATATTGTTTCCCATTTCATTTTCATTTTCTAATTATTTTCAACTTTTAATTATTTTAAGTATAATCAATAAATACGTTTGTACCTCGTTAGCATCAGGGACTATATTTAAGTATATCTCTTACGCAATAAGGACCTACGATTCAAACAACGAACAATGTACCTAAAGCCACTGATTCACTCTGTCTACATGAGTTCATAGAATGAAACCTCTCCGAGCATACAAAAGAAAACCTGAACCAATCGTCTATCAAGGGATACAAAAACTTGGAGCTATTTGCGTGGTTCCGCGCTAAAACCAATGGACCGAACTTGTGACAAACGGCAATGTTATACGAGGAAAAGAGTTTTGTATAAAAATCCTTTATTTTTACACCATTTGGATTGCACGGGCCGTGTCCCAACAAATATATTATATCCATAGATCTACACGAAAGCTGTTTTTGATGAAGCTAACAAAATAACCATAGGCCGACCAACACTCCTTTTTGCCTCTGCTACCTCACCAAGCATGATTTGGCTAGGAAGACGAGACGAGTCCATCGGACTGTTACTAGGGCTTATATATTACTTGTACATGATACTTCAGTAACTTTCAATGCACGAATTGAATGGATCCAATGCAAAAAAGAAATGGAATTATACTCTAATCAACATCTCCTAATACTTTCCAAAAAACATATCTTCGTTGTATCAGACGCACTTAAAGTCCATTATAGCAAATGTTTCTCACAAAACTTATTAAATTTCGCGAGAAATCCAGACGATAACAAAAAGACATGTGTGAATGAAACGGCATATTCAGTTTCAATAACATGAAACGTTATTACGTAGTAAAGTAGCGATCGCCTCGTCGCCAACAGATAGAAGCGAAGGATAACATTTCATAGTTTCTACGATGATGCTTTGAAATAAAGTTGTAGAAATAAATGTTTAGATCTGTTACCCAAACATTTTTAGGGTTCCGTACCCAAAGGGTAAAACGGTCTATTATTTTATACTAACGAGTATTACTAAGACTCCGCAGTCAGTCTGTCTGTCCGTATGTCACCATGCTGTGTCTCGTGGATCGTGATAGTTAGACAGTTCACAGATGTTGTAGGTATTTTGCCGCTATAACAACAAATACTAAAAACAGAATAAAGTAAATATTTAAGGGGGCTCCCATACAACAAACGTGATTTTTTTGCTCGATATGATAATGGCAACAGGTAGACGCTTGAAATATTCACAGAACATTGAGTAATATTATTAACTTTCAAAATAAATAATTAAATTAAAATAAAATTAATATTTAATTATAATTGATATTATAATTATAAATATAATTATGTTATTTTTATAGATAAATGTACGGAACCCTTCGTGCGCGAGTCCGACTCGCACTTAGCCGGTTTTTTTTCTACGTCTTACCTGCAGGTTAAACTTATTTTATCTGCTTTGAAAAGACGTATTAAGTGGCTAATTATTTTTAATATGTAGTAGAAATTTGACTTCTTTGTACGTGCGTTTATTGCTTCAATAGGTTATTATTATTATAGGTTATTTACTGGAAAAATCTGTAACGTTACACACAGTGTTGCCTAGATGTTCTTGGACAGCCATTGTGAAAAACGCGCAATAATATCCAAAACTAGCCCTGGCAAGCCCCTCTTCTAAAATTAGTAACAAAATGTAAATGAATATAATTTTTCAATATTTATAAAATTTCATTTAAATTATTTAATATTAAGTTTCTTATTACCTTATGTAAAACTTATAAATATTTATTTTTGACATTGATTTTCACATCTGTCCGTTGACCGTCACTCGCCTGATATCGAATGATGTTAAAGTCTTATGTTGCCTTACATAATTATCTTATAACGTAAATAATAACAGTGAATTCCTTTACCCTACGTTGTTTTCATAATAAAATATTGTAAATTTTTGTGACAATATGAATAAAGCCTCTAAACTTTACACTTGATTTCTCTGGTCACTTATTGAACAGATCAACCGTGTTATTGACGGGCCTGGGATGAAAAATTCCAGTCATTCTATCAACCATAAAACCTTCAGACTCAACGACCGAATTATGTGCAGACGCTAAAAATAACTGACGTTATAAAAGGCTAATTATAGCCTTATAACTCTTCCTCACTTTCACAAATGCTCTGAATATATTTAAAAGTGCTATAAAGCTAAATTCTAAAAAAGCTAAAAGTGCTTTAAATAAAGAGGCTAAGTAATAAATAAATAAATAAATATTTGGGGACATTTCACACAACACCTTATTAGCCCAAACTAAGCAAAGCTTGTACTATGGAACTAGATGGCTGATAGAATACATATATACTTTTTTTTCTTGTAAATATATACATAATTATGATACATAGAAACGCCCAGACACAGAACAAACATCCATGCTCATCACACAAACGTTTGCCCTGGGTGGGGATCGAACCGACGACCTACAGCTTAGCAGGTAGACATACTACCAACTGAGCCATAAGGCCAGTCTAGTAATAGTAGTAGTAGTAATGTACATTCAGAAGTTTTACTGAACATTTACAGATTTTCAGAAGTTTATCAAAGAATACGCGAAAGTTTTATCAAAATGAGGTGGTTTGATCCTTGCAATATGAGGGTAAAACTATACCAGCCCTAGGAGACAGTGCAAGTATCGTACAGAAGTACATGCACATTGAAATATGCAAATTTATAGTTGATAATCCATTCATTTGCGGTCGACCGACTTTTTACCCGACTGCGTAAGAAGGAGGGTTATGTTTTTCGAGTGTATGTACAAGATGATATGATTTTACTAGAATTATTCTAAATAGTGGGCATTTATAATCTTTTACAGCGATTTTACGCATACTTTCTCACAAAAAACGAACACTCAACAGCGTATCAAGCGTAACGATCGCAAGACTGCAAAAACTACTTTCCTGCAGTCGAGTATTTTGTTTTTCATTTAATAAAGATACTTGTTATTATGGAAGGTCAGGTATCTTTATTAAATCAGGTATCAGGTATCTTTCTATCTCTGACAGTTTCTGAAAACAGAATTCTCCTAAAAAGCTCCTACTATAGAAGGATAACAGTACCGTATTATAAACTCAGCCAGGCAATAAAAATATGCAAACTATTCATTAGTTTGCGCTAGGGATTGAATATTTCGTTGGCGCAGGCCGTGTAAGCTATGCTAATGTAATATAGATTTACTCGTAGCTCATTCTGAACTGAAAGCATCTTCAAGCTTTAATGGGAATGGCGCTCATACTCGCTTTGTTATTTCCGTGAAAGATATCCAACATGTAATCGCTACTCATATATCAAAGGGAAATGAGAATGATTCTTGAGAAAGAAGTAATTTGGAAAATGCTTGGAAGCTATCATCCGTATGTATGTAGTATGATAAGTGCGAGTAGAGTAAGAAATTCCCAAACATTCATCAAATGTTATTATACGAAATATTGGAACACTTTTCTGTTAAATGAATTAAAACGTCTATCTCAATAGTGCAAATATTGAAATCAACTGTAGACACTATCTACTTGTCTTGTCTAATACATTATCACCTGAAATTTAAAATGATTTTTGATTCGTAAAGGGGGCTAGGGCTTACAAAAAAGTTTAAAAAAATAAAAGTGGGTAAAAGTATATTTAATACATTCATTGGGGAAAAATATAATAAAATATTTATTTCATAAATTCAAACAGATTTCATAATATAATCCCGATTAACTAGGTTTTAATATCCAACCGCATGTTGACAATCGAATGCTACGACGGAGCCACAAGCACCCTGCGCAAAACTCAGATTGTTTTTCAACACACTTGCTCGTAAAGCTCGTTATTCAACCGTTTTTATGGCCGAAAAGTATCCTATAAAACACGTGTGCTTTTGACTTTTCTATTACGCACTAGTGTCTTTACTTAAATCAAATATTTCAGTTATAAACGGGTGTTTTTTTCCTCGCAAGTGTGTTGAAAAACGTCGTATGAAACGCGTGTGCATTATGGTCATTACACTCTCGGCTCTATTACGCCTCGACTGTAATGACCAACTTAGCGCACTTGTATCATAATGTACTATTTTCAATTTCAGGTGAAAATATTACGTAGACAACTACTAGTGTCTACAGTTGATATCAATATTTGCACTATGTAATACAGTCCGTAAATACCAAAAATACGATTCGACTATCAGATAAAATCGGTTATATTCAGGCAAGTCTCGTTATTTTTGACGAAAAAAGCGATCGATACAATCTTTCGTAAAAATGTGTGTGCTTAACGCCACACGACAGAAGTGAAAACTTCCTCAAGGCGAAGCTAATAATACGTAATACGAGTAGCAGTATATCAGTGACGCGTCGACAATATCTCTCTTGCTTTCTTAGTCGAGTCGAGCCGACTTTACCCAAAAAAGCGTTATGTAGCCGAGCATGACGGCTCAGGCTCATTCAATACTCATATTTTTTTCAATAACTCTTTTTGACGAACAAATAAAATCAATTTTACTATGTAAACTAATATGGTTTCCACATTTTTAGGGTTCCGTACCTCAAAAGGAAAAACGGAACCCTTGTCCGTCTGTCCGTCTGTCCGTCCGTCCGGGTATCAAGACCTTTATCTCGGGAATGCGTGAAGGTATCGTCTTGAAACTAAAACCATATACGCAGATCCATAGTCTCTTGCTGCAGAAATAAAAATCAAATTTCTCAGTTTTCGTAAAAAAAAGTTACAGCCGAATATGTTGTAAAAAACGCACATTTCGACACTCACAATGGTCTACAATAAGTGCTGAGGGTCTACAAGTAGACAGAGAAACTGAATATAAAGCAATTCAGTGTTCCGTGGCAACAGTCAAGGAAACTGATCGTGTTTATTTATAACTAAACATCCCCTGGCCCTTTTCCGACGGAAGGGTAACTTATTAAAGATTTCGTACTTGTGCCACTGTGTTCCGAAACCACTTCCAATGATAAATTAACTACGGGCCTTATGGAAAATTATACAAAAGCTGTGTTCTGTTTCCTTTCTTTTCCACTGATAATCGTTGTAAGTTTTTATGCGGTCAAAATTACAAAGGCAAAACAAATAAGAATGGCAAGAGACAAAATTAGGAAGATTGTAATTCAGATAGCTTAGATTTCAGTAATTTTTTTTTTCAGCCCCCGCCCAGATAGACGGGTGTTATGTTTGACGTACTTATGTATTAGTATTTGTATGTCTCTCAAACGAATGGGCTAATTTTGATCTAGTTTTTTTTTGTATGAAAGAGGATTTCATCGAGTGTTCTTAGCTAAGTTTCATTAAAATCGTTTTAGTTGTTTTTTTGTCGGGGGTTTTTGAGTTTTCTGAACTTATACTTGTATTTTGTATTTATTCAACAAAATCTACAGCCAGCACCGGATCTACGATTTTTTCGAACCGGGGTAGAAACTTAACGATGGCGCTCCTCTCTTCAGCGCTTCAAATAACTTACTTAAAAATTTAATATAATTATTTATGTGGCGCCTTTTTCTTAAAAGTTAACGGTAAGTCAACCAAGCTTTCGTATTCTAGGTGCTTTATGAAGAAAGTTATTTTATTTTTAATCATATTAATTATGATTTTTGCGCCCCCTGGGCGGGTGCCCCAGTTTGCCCCCACCCCAGCTATTGTTAATAATATACTATTCATGCTAATAAGCTCAAGATGAATCTTGAAGATGTATTTCTTGACGCTCAGAGTTAATGTATGCCTCCATCAATTGTGCCGCGCAGATAAGCAAAGACGTTGACACAATGAGCTTACGACTCGTGTGAGAAAGCTTTATCAGACTTTATATAGCGGCTACAGAAAATTTATTAGAATACATTTGATTGAAAATTATAAAATCACTTTTTTATTTAATTTAATGAATTTGAACTAAGAATATATTTATTTGTTAACACACTTCGAAAAAGAAGGACGTTCTCAATTCGACTGTATGTTTTTTTATGCATTTTGTATTTTGTTTAGCTAAATTAGGATGAATTGTTTTTAACGGTTGTTATATTCATACAAATTTTATCAAAATCGGTTCAGTGCTTTCAGAATCTGAATGTATTTTATAACAAAATAACTGAAAACGTGTCATCCAAGGGAAAGAATTGTGTACTTTATTGTCGTTTTTTTAGTTTTTTTAAACTATAATTTGCATTAAGTAATAGGTTTCACAAGCAACGGGTTTGACACGAAATCCCTAAGATAATCTCCGAACAATTATTTTTATTATTATTATTATATATTATTAAATATACATCTCAAAAGAATTATGAGTAGTTTGTATATTTTTTTGTTGTAATTATTAAACTTTTTTTATGCCTTTATTACATTTTCGCGAATTATCTACTGAACACCATTTCTTTAAATAAAATTCGTGCATATTCCCATCATTAATATTCCCTATTGGTATTCTAGCATAAAGGTACTACCTACTTCTATTGCAAGTATCACTTACATATACCACTTAATTACTATCAGTTCATCAATCATCTTGTAATATCGGGTTCTGTACCAAAGTAGACGATAATACGATAATGCTACTAAAACTACGAGTACCTATTATGTTACGGATGGCGTGCCAAATTACATGCTCCACGATTACTAGTATTACCTGTTTACTGGTTTAAATAACGGGAGAAAGTGAATGAAGTATGAGAATGGCTCTCATGTGTCATCTAAGATCACAGGGCTCACAGGGTTCAATATTTAGGTAAATGTTTCAGGTATATAATATAATATTTAGGCGAAAAAGCAACCAGATTAAAATGGGATTGGGTGGGACACGTGGCTCACATGCACCCGTGGAGATGCGATGGGCCAAGATTGTAACGCAGTGGGTGCCAGATGGATGACGCTGTCTAGACCCAGGTGACGCTGGCGTGACGATCTTTACAAATTCCAGAAAGATTGGCACCAGATGGCGCAGAACGGCGACTTGTGGAGGGAAGTGGGAGAGATCTTTGTACAGCAGTGGGATAGCATAGGTTAATAAAAATGAAGAAAATCTAAATTAACACTAAATTTCAAACAGGTAAACTAAGCTCAAACGGTTATCGGTTACGTATACGGTACCTATCCCTTACACGCTTTTATTAGCTTCAACTATAAGCCGACAAACTTGGAATTTTCAAGGCAAGAGTGAATAGATATATTCTAGATCGACGAGCTCCATCCTCGGCCACACCGTCACTTAACATCAGGCGAGTTGGTGGTCAATCGTAGATCTATAATGTATAAAAAAAAAAAAAAAAAAAAAAAAAAAAAAGACGTGTGGCACTCGGAGACTGCCGCGGTAAAGCTATTGCATAATAGCTTTACGCGCGGTGTGTTAGATTATTTTCGTTACGGAATTTCTGGATTCAGTCTCCACGCTCAAGGCCCGCGATAGAAGCTATGCAATAGCTTAAAAAAAAATCTAATGCTGATGACAATGCAATTATATTATTTGGTACCATCGAGCTGACCTGACATGCATCCTGTCCTGGCGGTATGAAACTCATCAATGGTCTCCAGTACCTAAACCAGTCAAGCTTGGGCTCATTTTTTTTTTAATGCAAGATATCCGATTGACCACCAACTCGCCTGATGTTAAGCGACGGTGTGGCTGAGGATGGAGCTCGTCGATCAAGAATATATCTATATTCAGCCTTGAAAATTCCAAGATTGTAGGTCTCAGGAAACAGATATGACGGCAAAGAATTTCATTCCTGTGCAGTACGCATCAAGAACGTGGACCGATATCGCAGAGTATGGATTTTTGGCATTTCAACGAGAAATAGATGGTAATTCACCGACTTTCTGCTAGTCCTATAGTGAAATGGTGGGGGTGGAATTAGTTTGTTAAGGGTTTTGAAATTG
This sequence comes from Lycia hirtaria, assembly GCA_947563715.1. NCBI lineage: Eukaryota > Metazoa > Arthropoda > Insecta > Lepidoptera > Geometridae > Lycia > Lycia hirtaria. Next base: position 12,864,110 of record OX387379.1, on the reverse strand, counting down.
AATTTCCGATTTGAAATGCGCATTATCAAAACGGTTGTTGTTTTTTTACTGTGTTTATTGAGTAGTGCGTTACTCGTAAAGCGTGTATACTAACAGAGTTTTTTTAACAATAAAAACTAAAGAAACTTTGTTCAACATTTAAGTTTCTATTAAACCTAAGTACCACCATAATTACTCGTATTACAGTTACATTGGAGAAAGGTTATTGTTATTGATTTTCACAACGAAATATTGTTAAATGTAACAGAAAGCACAGTAAGTATTCGACAAAATTGATTTTAATTCAGCGCTCAAACTTTTCTGACAAAGGTAGCCAAAATACATGTAGTCGGGGTTGTGAACAAAATACCTAAACAAAACTAGTTATATGCAAATTTAGTCACTGTTATGAAGGCATAAAAATTGAAGTTAGCTTATAGTTAGTTATAGTACTTGGTATAATTTAGTGAACACTTCGGTTGTCATCATTAACATTGACACCTCAATATTTATTCACACGCAACAAAATTACGGTCCATTATAAATAGGCCAGACTAATGTCGATGTAAAGGTGCGTACATACTGTGTGTTGCGTGTTGCATTCCAATGTACGCGTGGTTAGGTACGTGTACTCACGCAACACTTGTTACACGCAATCTGTACCAGTAACAACGCATAACACCGTCACCGTCGCTTAACATCAGGCGAATTGGTGGTCAATCGTAGATCTATAATGTATAATAAATAATAAAATAATAACATACTTATACTAGCTACTAAGATAAATGCACGATGGATGAAGCATAAAGACGGATCAATTATTGGATTTTTTATATAAATATTTTTTGAACAAAATAGTATCGATGTTTCAAAAGTTGTTTTATAATTCGAAACAGATAAAAAATAACGATAAAAACAATTTGAGAATATTCATCAATTATATTCCTTTGTATAGACAAATAAGCGGTAAACGACTCTTAAGCACGTATATTGCACTAACTGGGCGAGCTCACGTCATTTAAAACATTTGTTCGCTTAGTTTTAGTCCTCGTATTCAGATTCGCTGCACTTCGTATAGGTATTGTACGCGCATCGTCCTGTACAGTGTACGCATAATTCTAGAAGTACGTAGTGCGCTTCGTACCTAGACTGCGCGTACATCGTAACTCGCAGTCCGTACGTAACATAAAACCTATTGTTGATGATATTCTATGGAATGATTGATAGTTTCCTCACATCACTCGCAGTTCGCAGTTTATTATTCAGTTTATTATTGTGTTGCTGCCAAACCCTGATATAAATGTTTCTGTCGATACTGCTTAACCGATAGTTCGAGGATTATGACAAGCTCGTTTCATGTGTATTGTATTATCATGTAAATCTTATGGATCATTTATCCATATTGATGAAATACCAGTAGTTGTAAGTAAATAATAAAGTGGGTCTAGGACACTATCACATACTTATTTTTTCAAGGTTAAATTGTGATTTTCAAACAAAGTAAGATATTGATGATGTTTTTCGCGAATACAATGATCAAGATCTTAACAAAGTTTATAAAGAAATGCACCTGAAATGCCCTTTTCTAAAAAAAGTATTAAAATTAAGAAGCTCCTGCTTTTGACGGGTAAGGCTTTTTAAAGTATGTCATTGGGGTAAGGCAAGGAAAGACACAACTATGTTCCCTTTATTGGTAAGCAGTAAAACAAGTTCAGTGACAGCAAAAAAAATTAACGCTTCATTCTGGAGAAGGGAGAATACTTCCAACAGAAGTAAATATTACATTTATATTTTACATCTGACATGTGACTGATACGTGAGAAAATTAATGATCATAAAATTTCAAGTGAGTTTCAGTTTTTGTATAGATGTCTAGTGTTTGATGTTAAATTACACAAACATTTAAGAAAATTGTGAAGGTGGTACTTATAAAATTGAAAACAAGCTAGTTTCTAAATAAAAAAAAAATAAAAAAAACATTTTTGGTTTCAATACCGAAAAAGATTCAAAAATGCATTCCTGTATTCATTTATTCCTTCCAAGTAATTCATGCAACACCATGAAAGACTTGGAAGGAATGATTGTCAAATTTATGAAAAAATATCGAAATCAGATATGGTGGTGTCAGTTTCTGTTTACTTCAATTATATAGAAAAAACGCATTTTGATTTTAATAAATTCGCACTCTTCAAATCTTTTAGTTACAATGTTTTGAAAAAATTTAGCAATTCATGTCACTACAACCACAGCCCTTCTCTAGACTGAAGCACAAACCCTTTCCGTTCCCAGTTTTATATCCAGAAGGAGAAGTTCCGGCAGATATCTGATACCTTCTTGTTCAACTGTGCGAGCCTAATTGCCAGACGGAGGGAAACTCGATACATTGTATAACATATCACAGTAGACCATCTTTTGCGCGTTTAGACGATATTTGACTTCTACTTTTGGCATCATCATCTATATTTTTACAGTTCTACATTTGACAGATTTTTGTTATAATATGTCAATACCAATAAAAGTACATTATACATATAGCTTTATACAATATTTCTGTGCAAAATACATTTGAACAGACGGTTCTCTATTGCCTTTAGATTAGTAACTTATTAATAGGGGTGACTGACCAGTATTTTTCTGAATTAGTCACGAACAAATCTTACTACGTTCTGGCGACTGATTAGCCGTTCATGGCAACTTTTGCTCCGGACAAAACTTGGACAGGCGCCACTTTGATAACTTACAATGGCTACCAATTGTTTAGGGGTTATAAGGTTAAAATGGTTGAAATGCATTGTCCAGTTTATGCATTTGCATTATATTATGATTTAAAGTTATTGTTTATAATCCATTTTAACTGACTTCCAAAAATTATGTGTTCGAATCGATTGTATGTTTATTTTGTTTGTTACACGATTACTTCGCCAATTATGAATTGATTTTGATGTTTTTTTATTAATGGTAAGTCTCATATAAATTTTATCAGAATCAGTTCCGTACTTTGGTTTTAAAACCAAAATAACTAAAAAAATAAGTCACCCAAGTAAACGAAATTGCGTATTTTGAAGTCGGTTGTTTCAGTTGTTTAATCTCTAATTATTTTTATCAGTGTTTGTTTGACGAAAAATAATCTTGACAATATAATTATGTATATTAGGGTTTTCGAAGACCTACCCAACCTAAATCGTGAGATATCTTTTATATACTATTTAATTTTATTTTTTAAATAAATAAAATAATAAAATTAAATATTATCACGACTAAAAAAGCTTTACAAGTTATCGAGATATAGTGATCAACAAAATAATTACTTAGAAATGAATATTTCATTAAAATTAACTTATGTTAACTCATAAATCTTCGTAGAATCAAACAAGAGACCCCGTTTTAAGGTCACATAAATTATGATATTTAACTACGGAAATCTACATCGCGAGTGCCACAACACGCACTTAGTCATTTATGTTTTATATATTTAATAATATAAAGAAGTTACGGTGATGGTTTACTTTGTCGAGAATTGTTTTACTGTATCCGCTTCTTCCACAGCTTAACTAACAGTATCTATCGACTCCGGTCTCCAGTTACCCACAAAGTAGCTATTAACCAACTTTATCTGTTATTAGGTAGTATTAAGTTGCATGGTTATAGGAGATTACACGTCTACAGCATTTAACTTTGCAACTAGTAAGCTGTATAAATATCTTAGTAATTAGTCGATAATTTTGGCAGGTTAGAGGATATTTTGAGAAGAAATTCAAATTACATACTACCTACTTAAACTTTCTGATCAGGAAGGGCTATATCAACTGTAACTTTAACTTTTTTAATTTTAGACTAGTTTTTTTTTTTTAACTTAGTTCTTTGATCTTAGCTTCTACACGTGGAACCAGGGTTTGGCTTTTGGTAAAGCCCTCATCAGACTCAATTGATTTGTTTTAACGATTATCATTTTGTAACAAGAGTTTGATGAATCATTCTTGAGATGTATTGTATATGGAATCTTAATGATTCATCATTTCTCGATCATGTCTCACTTTTCTAATATTCTCACTTAATGATTTTCAACGATTTTATACGTTCAAAAATGTCAGGATGCGCGAGAGAGATAGCTGCGCGCTTTTATCCAAATCTATGAACTCTCTGACAGGCTGGTTTCTTTCACCGTTCAAGTTGGTGGCAATTAACGCACGTAATTTCGCAGACAGGTGCGTGCCGCGGGATTTGTACTCAACCTGTATTTTACTAATAATAAATCTGATTAATACGGGACTGAATATCTAAATTGTAAAATATATTAATTAAAAAAAATATATAGATATTAGGTAACCCGGTAAAAATATCGCTAGGGCAGCAGCCCCCACCCTAGAGACAGCACAGATTATCACCCAAAGAATTATTATAGTACCTACCTAACACTTTATAAGCATCGTCACTTATGTTACTCTAGATTGATGGCGCTTTTCGAGCCTTTCACAGCCTTTTCTCATAATAATATTTTTGAATAAAACTCCCATTTTACCAAAGAAGTCACCGAGTGAATCTTCATAAAAATCCAGCCTTTAATCTCCAACCAAAGGTTTTAATAAACCTATCAAATGCAGCCAAATGTCCTAATACCGACCCCGATGAAAACTTTGTAAATGGTAAAGTTGCTGGAACTCATGAATCTTTATGTAAAGAGACTCACAAATTCCGTAATAGCTTCTCAATTCGCAACTCTGTCAAGTTATTACAGTTGCGAAACTTTTAACAGTTACGAAACTTTTACTTACACTGTTATACAAAAGTTGGATTGATTAAATCGCCTGTCGTATGTTGCCTGGTTTATGTGCACAAGGTTCGATTAAAAAAGTTATATTTATATTTAACGACACGGTGACGTCATGTAGTCAATTTACTTACTTGCTTAGAAACCTGCTTACTTGGTACCAGTATCGAATAACAAGCATATGTTTATAGTACTTATAAGAAAAATATTAAAAAAATGTTAAAAAACTAAATAGACTTCAAAACTGAAAAGGAAGAAATAACAACTGTTACATAATACCAACAAATTAAGCCAAAACTCGGTATCTACCTAAGTAGGTACGTACTCCAACAATATAATTGAATGTATTATTTAGAACAATTCTAGAAAAATCACTTATTATTTTATTTAATAACAGAAAAAACTCACGACATTATAAAATAAAAGATAGATAGATAGATAGATAAACTCTTTATTGTACACACCATAAAATAAAGTAAATATTTTCCCACTACTAGTAGACTTTTTGAATAAATTTTCATTTTATTTGTTTTCTGTATGTTTATATTTTAAATTGTTTTTTATGTAATCTTAAAGTCTAAGATAGTAGAGGTATAGTCATAGTTCTTAGTATAGTTTCTTCTTACATCTTCTTTCTGGTAGTAAATATATCAGCAAGAAATAAATCCTTATATATGAAATTAAATAAATATTATTTAATATTAATGAATATTCACGGAATAAAGTTTTAGTACAGTGAAAACACTTATTTTTCAGAAGACAATAAACAAATATAAATTTAGAAAACTTAGAAACCCGACAAAAATATAGCTGAACTGATTTTGATTTTGATAGGTTTCTTACCTATGAAATCCTCACTCTCGATGAAATCCTCTTTCAAATAAAATAAAAATCGGAAAAGTGCGAGTCAGACTCGCCCACCGAGGGTTCCGTATAAACTAGTAGATAAAAGATGGAAATTATGTATATTTTTATATTTTCTGAAAACTATACATCTTTCTTTCAGGCTTTCTTTAGTATTATACGTAATTCTCGTTAAATCGCTTATTTGTTACGAAAAAATCATTCAAATCATCGAACGTTACGGAAAAATTAAATAATTAGGTGATTTTGTTTTGAGAGCTTTATGATTATTATTACGAAAAAAAATTGTCTATAATATTTGGAAAGGAAAATCTAGTAACACCTCGCACACCAAAATCAGTCGAGCCATTTAGACTGTAAGAGGCAATGTAGATGTTTGTAAGTATGTGTGTATCTGTATGTACATGCCTACAAACATATGTATACACACAAAAACATAACCTTCCTTCTTGCGCAGTCGGATTAACAACGTTCCCAATCGTGCATACGTACGAAACGGTACCTATCATGTGATTCGATAAAAAAAAACATTTCGATTTAGTAATTTTAACTGGTTGAAATTATATAAATACTTATCATACACGAGTCCGTGCTAATTGTTTTCTTTTATATATTCGGCTGGAAATTATGTTGTATTACGAAGCGAGTGCTTGACAGTGGAATCCTGAGCGTACTCGTAGCGTTGAATTATAGAAGGCAAGTCGGCACCCAAATAACTTTACAGTCGACTGGAACACAGAATTACAGAAAATTAGCTCGTATTTTCTGTGGTAGAAAAATCATTTCAGCACTTACCTCTCCTCCTCCTACTACTAAATCAAGTTTCGCCGTCATTTTCAAATTTGTCTTGACTGTGGAAGAAATCTGTTACTATAATAATTTGTAAATTCTAATTAAATAGGTAAGAACTAGATTTTTGAAAACGAAAAGAAACGTCGCGAGCTGGTTACGAAAAGAAGGAAACTGTTTCTGTCCATAAACATCATCAGATTTCAATAATTCTTTTTATCTGTTTAGAATCATAAATGTCTCTACGGTTTACTTTTTCAATTGCGTTATACATATCTCCGAAGAAAAAAGGTTTAAATATAGAAAAAAAATATATAACGATTACATTAATGATTCCAGTCATTTAAAAAAGAAATATAGAAATCAAATAATATTTACTGACAGAAAACAGTTTCTCTTGTTGTTATGAAAAACGTGCAATTTACCTACAGACGAAAATTGCCGCGTTAACTACCTATATTCTTAAAATCAATCATCGGAAAAAAAATCAAAACTGTTCTATTTGCCAACTAAACAGACAATCCTAATAAAACTCCGTACCAATATAGAGTTTACAAACAAGCATGTCGAATGTTTCGAATGCCATCCATAAACCCATCCCGAGCAATGGAATTTTCGACAATAACTATAACTTTGCCTAACTAGAACACAAATAAAAACTTTACATTTATCTATTCGTAGGTTTGCCGACGATATAGTAGTCATGGCAAAGTCGATGGAAGAGCTCAGTACGATGCTCGAAGACCTCAATAGAGTTTCCCAACGGGTGGGCCTCAAAATGAACATGGACAAAACGAAGGTTATGTCGAACGCCCATGTAGTGCCCACCCCAATATCTGTGGGGAACTTCACTCTTGAAGTTGTTGACGAATACGTCTACCTAGGAGAAATGGTCCGATTAGGCAGGTCCAACTTTACGAGGGAGGTCAATCGTCGCATCCAACTCGGCTGGGCAGCGTTCGGCAAACTTAAAAGCGTTTTCTCGTCCAATATTCCCCAGTCCCTCAAGTTGAAAGTTTACAACCAGTGTGTGTTACCAGTGATGACATACGGCACTGAAACGTGGTCCCTAACTATGGGCCTTATAAGGAAGCTCAAGGTCACGCAACGAGCTATGGAGAGGGCTATGCTCGGAGTCTCTCTACGAGATCGAATCAGAAATGAAGAGATACGTAGACGTACAAAAGTCACCGATATAGCACAGCGGATTAGCAAGTTGAAGTGGCAGTGGGCAGGGCACATAGCACGTAGAACTGATGGCCGATGGGGCCGAAAGGTTCTCGAGTGGAGACCACGTACCGGCAAGCGCAGCGTAGGAAGACCAGCCACGAGATGGACAGATGACCTCATACAAGTGGCGGGAAGACGCTGGATGCAAGCCGCTTCCAATCGGTCTTTTTGGGAATCCATGGGGGAGGCCTATGTCCAGCAGTGGACTTCTTATTGCTGAGATGATGATGATGATGATGATTTATCTATTTAGTATTTTAACCTACTTAAAACGGAGAATGTTCTCAATTTCTCAAATTTGAGGTAATTCTTTAACACATTTACGATTACAATGATTTTTAAGAAACGGAATCCGAACGCCAGAACAAATAATTCATATTATTAGAGCTGATTAAAAGAAAAGGGTATTTCAGGGCTGCGTAATTAACTTGCATAACGGGACCAATCCTGAGTTAGCCCACTCCCTCGAAAAAAATTAAATAGGCATAGACATAAATTTATTGTAAAAAAACACAACATATAATAAAATCATACACGTAAAATATATAACTAAATAATTAGACAAAGTGGTAAAAAATTATCGCTGAACATTTATAAAAAAAACTTGAGTGTCAATTTCTATTCCAGATATCCAGACTAGATGATTACCATCTTAAACCACACCGTTTCTTTAAATCAAGTGAACTGTAGACTTACAGTGCTTACCTAGCAAATTCTTAGCATGTCGACCATAAGAAAAAGATTATTCATTAAGTTGAAAACCCCTCCTTTTTGTACAAAATTACAATTATAGAATAATTACACTAAAAGAGATCGTAGTACGCTTTCACACATAAAATCATATAATCTCCCAGTTGGGACTATCAAAATTATCTCACGACCTTCCGGGAGAAAGTATGTATTTGCTTATTCTAGGATAATCATCATCATCATCATCTCAGCCATAAGAAGTCTACTGCTGGATATAGGCCTCCCCCATGGATTTCCAAAAAGAAGCGGCTTGCATCCAGCGTCTTCCCGCCACTTGTATGAGGTCATCTGTCTATCTCGTTGCTGGTCTTCCTACGCTGCGCTTGCCGGTGCGTGGTCTCCACTCACAGTCACACACTCACAGTCTAGGATATAATATTATGTGCGAGTACAGGAAAACTCACTCTTTCATCTAGATAATACTAACAGTATGAAACCATCTCCATTACCATAAAATAAACTACTTTTACAAACTATCTTTAACCGTAAAAATATCATAAAGGAACGCAAACATACCCATCACGGCCGACACGAAAACAAAATAAATATAGTTCTTGAAAATTATGGGAGGCCTTTTGACTGTTACTTAGTAAACAAGAAAGGAAAAACAACAAATTTTGCCGGAATCTCAAAAGAATTTCCGTTGGAATTTCACTTCAAAATTGTGACAAAGTACAAGAATTCGTTCATAAAACGGACTGATGCAATATACATCATAGAGGTATTATATATATATATATATATATATATATGTGTATATACGCTATACATTATCACATACAATACAATACAGAGCGCGAGGAGTTCCTGACCCCTCGCAACTCCAGTGGCAGCGTGTCAATCATGGAAAGCGAGCCTTCGACGTCACCGCCGCCACGAAGACCAGCGCGGCGAGGACGTCATCCGCTGCCGGCTATTATTATTATTATTATATGTAATGTATAAAATAATGCTAATGCTAATGTAATTGGTGAATACCGTTTTAGTTAATTAAATAAATACATATATATATATAAATATATACTAGCCGAATCATTTCTACGAATATCTTCTTTTTAAGAAATCGGAGCGCTCGAGCATCGTCGTGTCCAGTACAAATCGTCGATATAAAGAAATGAAGGGAGGCGAAAAATCGGCCTTCGGCTAACTCTTGTCTGCGAATTAGTTACAAGCGAAGAACGTGTTTTGTTCCAAAGGACGTGGGACGATACTTCTGGTTACATCACACTTTCGAAGAAACATGACTCGGTTCTTCGTTTGTTACTTGTTACCGATTAATTGACAAAAGGCGAATAGATGGTAACGACCGTTTCACAAATGATTCAATTTCGGACCGGTTTTGATATAAAATACCCTCATAAATGGCATAAGAACTGATAACTGACCTCTTTTTTTTTTGTTAGAATTTCACAAGTTGTATCCATAGAAATGGCAGCTTATTTGATAGCGCGACGTGTATGCTAAAATATCGAATTACTTAATTTATTATTTCGATATATTTAGATATCCAACTGTGGATTTTTATTTCCACGCATACACACACACACGCACACACACATCTGTCCACAATGCCAAAATAGCAATAATCAAATAAGCATAAACATTATGTCACCAGCAGCTAGTCTGTGGTTAGAGGTCAGTCTAACAGGTACATTGTATTATTATCATTACACACAGCGCGACTGTTGACAGTAACAGCTAAGTCCCTAATCCATTACGTTCCGGCCCTGGGCACTCACGCTCAGGACAATCCGTTAAATTATACACATAATTTGTATCCTGAACAATAAAGTCTACGTGATTTGTACCTACAGATTAGGCAACTGTCCTACCGCTGAAAATAATCATGAAACGAGTGTAAGATCGCTCCCATACTCTTATGTGTCCCCTTATATATATTAACCCCTCAAGCCAGCCAGACTAATAAAAAAACCGGCCAAGTGCAAGTCGGACTCGCGCACGAAAGGGTTCCATACCATTATCTATAAAAACGAAAAAAAAACACGTTTGTTGTATGGAAGCTCCCTTAAATATTTATTTTATTCTGTTTTTTAGTACTTGTTGTTATATAGCGGCAACATAAATACATCATCTGTGAAAAACTGCGGTTCATGAGATACAGCCTGGTGACAGACGGACAGACAGACAGCGGAGTCTTAGTAATAGGGTCCCGTTTTTCCCTTTGGGTACGGAACCCTAAAAATTAAAGCTTCAGATATTTTTCAGAAAGGCAAATCACAATATACCTATTTATTTAGATACTAGGTAAACTGCTAAATACATAGTGAAATTTTATAACTGCAAAACCAAGAGAGAAGATAAGAGAGAGTAAGAATTGCACAAAAATGTGTTATTGTAAAATCTAGTAAAGGGTGGCTATGTTTTCTCTATGAAACATAGCGAACCTGTCTGTCAAATAAACTTCTTAACTTAAATATTATGGCACTTGGCGTTGTTGTTTGTTTATAGCCCGGCAATCTCGTGCGCGACCCTCCTGCGGGGTGACAGACGGTGGCGGGGACGAGGTAGCGCGTCATTCTAGCACACGGCCACACACGAAGAGAAGTGTGCCAGGATAAATCTTGCGATAAGTTGTACTTACTTGTGACGTAATATAGGAATTAATAAAAAGATAGAACTACTTTTATTGTTTATAATTTTTTACTATGCTTGAGGACAAATTATTAGGAAAACTAAAATTATGATAGATTGTTTTATTATAAATCAATTTCCATATCACTTTCATGTTCACTCTCTGTTTGATCTACTTCATCACTTTCGTCGTCATCATCATCGTCGTTTTCATTCAGTTGAATTATGAATCTAAAAAGATAAAAATGTACTATAGAAATAACAAACAACTTCACATACAATGACCTGATTCCGAGAATTATAGCTTGAACACTCTGCCCAGTTAAAGCAAATAGTCAATAGTCAATAGTCAATAGTTTATTTGCAACATATGTAGATACATGCAGGTCTTATAAATAATACATGTCATTGGTTCAGAAGTACATATGGCCCTGTAAGGGCATGGCAACATTTGACACATTTGACATTTGAATAAAACTTTCTAACTATAAATATATATATATATATATATATATATATTTATAGTTAGAAAGTTTTATTTCGCATCGCATTTTCGCATTAAAAGCCTTTATTCGAAATATTATTTTATATGACAAGATTTGTTAAGCGACAAAAACGTCAATTAACTCGCTTAAGTGTCGCTAGTAGAACAGGTACCTCGGTATGCGTGTGTTTAATTTGTCTGCTTCTGATAGCTTTTTAAAAGCTTTTGCTAGTTCTCTTTGTCTGTTTGTGAGAGCCCGTACAACGTAAATGTTTGTATGACATTAAAGGATGGCCTAATGCGGTTTTTTATACCTCACAGATGATTTAAAAATGGAGCCTTTGGTTCACCGCAACATTACTAAACAACAAAGTTATCTATAAAGAAGCCAAACGGTGGTAGAACTAACAACGGGAGGCCACAGGAAGTTATTTATTTATTTATTTAGATACGCCAACAGTGAACATATTATACATTCTTAATTTTCTAGTTCGTTCATACATAGGTCTGATATGATCACCTATTACAGGCATATACAACTTTCATTATAACAATGGTTACATTAGTTAAAATAAGTTTATTCATTATATATAAATCTAAGAGCCAAATCAAAAAGTGATAAAATCAAAGAATAAAAATTTGAAAAAATCAGTCCAGTTTACAAAGAGACTTTACCAGTTTGTTTTTAAAAACATACAGTGTATCATTGAAGATTTCGAGATCATCCAACAATACGTTAAATTCAATATAAGTGCGACATAATCTTTGTGTAGGTGAGTTGACAGCCAGTATTTAGTTATCAGCAGGTATTGTTCCCTCTTTACTCCACTCAATAAACAAGATAGTGGAGATATCCCAGGGAGATATATCTAGTTGGCATGTTGTACCTACATATCACAAAAGTAAAATTGTGTATTGCATATTACGAATCGAAACATTAGAGGTAAAGTAGCCAGTAGATAGTGCATCTCCAACACCAGACCACCACATTCACAGATATTTTTCCGATACTATTAGTTAGAAAAATCATCAAGACGGCAATTTTCGCCAGTACATTTACCCATTTTTAGGGTTCCGTACCCAAAGGGTAAAACGGGACCCTATTACTAAGACTCCGCTGTCTGTCTGTCCGTCTGTCACCAGGCTGTATCTCATGAACAGTGATACACAGTTGAAACAGTTGAAACTGTACTGAACTGAGACAGTTGAAATTTTCACAGATAATGTCTTTATATAACCGCTATAACAACAAATACAAAAAAACAGAATAAAATAACTGTTTAAGGGGGCTCCCATACAACAAACGTGATTTTTTGCCGTTTTTTAGGGTTCCGTACCCAAAGGGTAAAAACGGGACCCTATTACTAAGACTTCGCTGTCTGTCTGTCTGTCTGTCTGTCTGTCTGTCTGTCTGTCTGTCTGTCTGTCTGTCTGTCTGTCTCCAGGCTGTATCTCATAAACCATGATAGCTAGAAAGCTGAAATTTTCACAAATGATGTATTTCCGTTGCCGCTATAACAACAAATACTAAAAATTATAAAAATTAAATATTAAGGGGGGTCCCCATACAATAAACGTGTTTTTTCGTATTTTTTTGCTCAATATTAAAAACGGTAACAGGTAGACGCTTCAAATTTTCACAGAATACTTACTTGTATATTACCTTTCAAAATTAATAATTAAATAACTATAAAGTAAATATTAAAGGGGGGCTCCCATACAACAAACGTAATTTTTAAGCATATTTTACTCGATCTTAATTAACAGGTAGAAACTTGAATATTTGTAAGTAAATATTTAGAAATATATTAACTATAAAAATAAATACCTAATCTAATACATAAAAACTCACAAAATGAAAATAATCCGTGCATCTAAACGCGGTGCGAGCGCCGCGCCGCGGTGTGGCGGTGGCGCGAACGCGCGGGTAGCGAGGGAGGTAACATCACGGAGCGAGCCATAGCCGCGCGTATTCGCGCGAGCGTCGTCATGCTGCCCGGATGTGTATCGAAAACCTACCTATAAGTTTGCAATTTACTACTTGGAATTTCGTTGATTTCTCGTTATTTTATAAACAGAACTAAACTTTGTAGTATTATAGATGATAGTACGGAACCCTTCGTGCGCGAGTCCGACTCGCACTTGGCCGATTTTTTATAGATAATGGTAAGGAACCATTCGTGCGCGAGTCCGACTCGCACTTGGCCGGTTTATATTGTAATTGTTTTTGTAATTGTAGTTCATTCGCATGTTATAGCACGGAATAATCATTACGATCAAAATATCAAGGTAATTACACAACTAGTCAAAAACGGGTGTGACAATAGCCCCAGCCCCTTTATTATTCACCCTGCAATTACAATAAAAGGCCCAGGAAGCCGTCGACTAATTTCAATATTGACCGTTTCAGACACGACGTGTATTGATTTTTAAATCAATAGGTGATATACTATGACACACTGTTACATAATAAAATATAGTACTTTGCTATATTTATATGATAAAAAATTAAAATAATTAAAAAGTTACGAATAAAAAAGTTGAGTGGTTTTAATTAATTTTGAATGTTATATTAGGCTTCTAAATAGAGATTCACAACTTGACTATATTCTACCCCACAGTGCAAGAAAGAGGGTAATGTTCATATTAATTCATATTTTTATTGCCACTAAGTGTTACATTTCATTGGTGTTATATAAAATTACAAAGCACTTAAAAACTTAGTCGCCCTTTTCAGGCAGTAGTTTTCAGGCTTTTGTAGTTTGTATGATGTATGTATTAGGGCATGTATGTATGTAGATATGTATATATATTTCTACATTACCGCCATTAGGGTAAACCGCTTGACCATTTTTTATGCGCGTGAATGTTAAATTGATCTTTAGTAGCGAATGTCATAATCAGAAAATGTGAGTGATTAAATTTTTGGAATAATAATAGCAGAACTTTCGCAAAAACTCAAAAAAATCCTTTTTCATAAGCATTCGCCCAGCGGTTTCACCCGCGTAGTAATTAAAAGTGTGCTGATGGTGACGTTTATGTAGCCTATCTTCGTCTCCAGGTTGTCAGTTATCCCTTTACCAAATTTCATAATAATCGGTTCAGCCGTTTTTGCTGGAAAAGGTGACTAACAGAAAGAGAGGGAACCATTTACACATTGAGACAGAGAGACGGAGAAACAGAGAAAAAGAGTTGCTTTCGCTTTTATTATTATAAAAGCAAAAGCAACTCTTTTTCTCTGTATAAATAAATAATAATAAATAAATATTTGTGGACATTTCACACAACACCAACCAATAGCCCAAACAAAGCAAAGCTTGTACTATGGAAGTAGATCGCTGATAGAATACATACTTATATACTTTTTTTTGTAAATAGGTATATACATATGATACATAGAAACACCCAGACACAGAACAAACATCTATGGCCTGGGTGGGGATCGAACCCACGACCTTCAGCACAGCAGGGCAGACATACTACCAACTGAGCCACAAGGCCAGTCAGTTTGTATTAATTAAGATTAGAATATAACATTATAAGTAGTTATTATTTACAGTGGTTTCAAGCATAATTTATCCCAAAATTATTGGCACAGGACATAGATAGATAGATAGATAGATAACTCTTTATTAAAAGACCACATTGTACAAACATATTAAAAGAAGACAATATTACTATGGCTAATCTTTCAAAAACATATTTATTTATTTCTAACACCAACAGCATACATATTACATGAGACTTAGTAGGTAATCTTTAATATTATTATAAGTTCTGATATGCATACCTTTAACAGGCGTCCACATCATTCTTTAACTAAAACTATATTAATTTAAAACGAAAACCTATAAGATAATATAACATATAATAATACTACCTTTTGGTACATTGGGTAAAGGTGAAAAATGCAATTATAAAATACGTTTCTCGATTTGACCAACTGATCGAATATGTCGAATCGAATCGAATCATCATATCGATTCATGAAGGACCCACCTTAACAAGTAAGCATTATGTATGTCGCACCAACAAAATAGCTCTTTTTATCTTAGCTTAGCTCAGCTTAACTTAGCTCTTTATGTATTCGGGTATTTTGTTTTTATTTTCATAGAGAGATACACTTTTTATACGTATGTTACATGAAACACTATTAAAATACGTCCGACTTTATCTTAGCTTTTCTTGCACTTATAATAGTGTAATGTAATGTAATAGTAAACCTTCTAACTGTTGGGTTTGTAAAGCGTTGAAGCGTTCCATTTTTAACAAAATACAATCCACAGAAAATGGAATAAAACCGAGTTGATTACAAGGCGGATAGCTTCGTAATAGCAGCAGGTGAGGTGATATAGGTCAGGTCACTCTGTTAATTCGTGTCAAAGAGAGGACCGATGACTGATGCTGAAGTAAAAAAAACGGACAAGTGCAAGTCAGACTCGCCCACCGAGGGTTCCGTACAAACTAGGTAAAAGAACTACTGGGCGAAGCTAGTCATTGATAAAAGTGGGAAATTATATATTTTTTAACATTTTTAGTCATCCGAAAATTACATATCGTAAAAATATTTAAATACCAGTTTTAGCTTGCGCTAATAAAGTTCTTCTGTATGATACCCCACATGATAACCGTATCATCGCTTTAAAAGGACCATCATTCCTTGCAAATAGACCCTATTTTTAGGATTTTTTTTTTTTTTTTTTGTCAGGGTTAATTTATTATTATTTTGTCAGGGTTTTTGAGTTTTCTAAACTTATACTTGTAGAGATAAGTAGGTGCTGCACAAATTGAAACCAGAACTAAGTCGTGTCCACACTAGTTCAACGAGTGACAATGCAGTTGGATTCCCTCGAGATCCGCTCTGAAAGTCGGCCACGCCACCACACCGTGCCCAGCGCCGGAAATGCAGCCGAACAACTAGATACGTGTGAAACGGGCCTAACCGTATTACAGCAAGCAAGCTTATTGGAATATAAATTTAGATTTTCATGTTCCTTCTATCCCTTTCTAGAATTCACGTCTTTGAACTATATAAGTAACTTGCTTGATAATGCGATTATCAACAGTGTAATGGTTTAACATTGGCAGAGACCGTCGTAATGAGGTACATGCGCGCTAAAGATATATGAATTCAAAATATCTGAATTTTTATATCGGCGTAGGTATGCAGGTATGCACTAGGATTTTTAGATTATTTTTACCAGACTGCGTCAGAAGGCGGGTTATGTTTATTCTTTTGGATTAGGAAATAACGAAGTTATGGAATTTTTCTTTTCGACTCGTTTAAAACGCGACCGTTTTGCGTTATGTTCAGTGATGTTAGAACACTGACCACTAGCATACTTACTCACTACGTAAGTAGGTATGCGTGTGTGAGCACAGAATACATTATCGAGCAAGAGGATGACTAAGTCAAAAACCACATAATTGCCGTTCTCGTTTTTACGTTTAGTACGCTGGGTCTTCGTAATTTATAATCCAATTTTAATAAAAAAATTACTCATAAATGATTAAATTACTAATCAATATAAATCTGTATAATAAATGAAATGTGTACGAACTCCATTGATCGGCTATAAGCTCACATGACCGCCGCCGTCACGTGTCGTCGTCGTCGCCGGAAACGGACGTCCTGACCGCTCGCTACGTATGGAATCGCCATTACGCAGTACTAATAAACATAGATGAAATCTGTGGAAATATGCATGAATTGTGTATACCAAAAACTTTATGTAATAGGGCGAATTCTGTGGTGTATACATATTTTCGGTACCTAATTAGTTACATACATCCATAAAATCATGCATATTTTCCGTTGCGGATTAAGCAGAGCATTAACGACCATGACAACGTTTTGACGCCAAATTTTATCGTGATTAGAGAGTTAGGTGGAAAGGAGAAGGTATTAGAGGGTTAAAGAAGATTAAAAAGTAAGATGTAATATTGGCTTTTAGAAACAGAGGGTTCAGTCTAAACGCTAATTTCCTTGAAGTCCCATAACTGACTTTTACAAGATGCCCGGAAAGGGAAGCAACTGGTACATCTGTTTTTGTTTATTCCCCAGGCATGCAAAGAAGGCTAATAGTTAGTTAATATAGTTATATAACGATAAACTCAAATAAACACATAACATAAATTGCATCAGATTTTGATTGTTAAGCCCTTTGATAAAGTGTGATGGGAATGTAATTAATTAAGTCTTAAAAACAGTTTGCAGAATCGAATAATTCATGATCAACACAAAATTAAGATAAATATTATTTTATAATATTACTTTTGTCACACCATTGTCATGTTAGATAGATAGTATTATCTTCTATAAATGATAAATTGTAGAACCTGTATATCCAGTTACGTCGAAATTGGTTAAAAAATACGAATGCGATTACTTACCAACAACCAAACACACAACAAACATTCAAAGATATGAAAGAAAATTTTGCCAGTAGATACAAAGACCTTTTCGCTAAGTGCTTAAGTTTACTAAGCTTTGCTAAAAAGTGTAAATTGACCAAGTGGTCAATTTATATCATCTACGAAACCGAAATTGAGAAAAAGCTACCCATAATCACAGAATACTACTATACAGAAGACTAGTTAATATATGAACATAAACGCTATATATATTTTAGGGTTCCGTACCCAAAGGGTAAAAACGGGACCCTATTACTGATACTCCGCTGTCGGTCTGTCCGTCCGTCTATCCGTCCGTCCGTCTGTCACCAGGCTGTATCTCATGAACCGTGATAGTTAGACAGTTGAAATTTTCACAGATGATGTATTTCTGTTGCCGCTATAACAAAAAATACTAAAAGGGGCTCCCATACAACAAACGTGATTTTTTTGCTCGTTTTTGCTCGATCGGCAACTCAGCAACAGGTAGACACTTAAAATATTCCCATTATAATTCCCAAATATTTCCGGGCTCCCATACAACAAACGTGATTTTTGGCCGTTTTTATAGATAATGGTACGGAACCCTTCGTGTGCGAGTCCGACTCGCACTTGGCCGGTTTTATTTCACAATGAAAACGCTCCAAATTTGAATTCTAATTCCCATGCCGCATTAGATTGGATAGAAAATAAACAGTGAAGTTGATTGAACCGGTCAGAATCAACGCGCGTTGTAAAATTAACAAGCCCCTAGGCTGTAACCCCGCTGGAATGGAAATCAAGTAAAACGGACATTATTCTTTATAAGCGGAATGCCTTCAATATTTTTCATTCTAATAGGATTTTGGAAAGTAAAATCAACTGCTGAGCGACAGCTTTAGAAATAAAAGGTTTCGGTTCAATTGTTTATTTGAGGTTCCGTAGTAACTACGAGAAACCTTTATAAATTCGTTAAGTCTTTCCGACTGTCCATATATATATATATATATCTGTCCTTAATTATGTTACATCAATTTTACTTAGAAAATATTAGCACTACTTACATTGACGAAATATATACCAACACAAAAAAAAATATGGCGCATTTTTGACGCACGAGTGTTAAACTTTTTAAATTAAAAGTTCTAAACTGTTACAAGCCGGACGCTGTTAGGTGAAAGACTTTTTACATAAATATTTCCAAAAAAATACGAAAAATATTCCATGATATTCATTAGGTATTTCCGTATGCTCCAACAAAAACATAATTTTAATATTTCACATTCTACATCCAACTTTCTTTACAGGAAGCCAGAAATTTTCCTCGGCTTCCAATTTTACTTTGTGTAACGCACGTTTTTTTCCTTTAAGTAATTCACTCGCAAACGTTGAGTCAGTGATTTCAGTTTTATATTCAACCGTATAGAGATTAAATTATCTGAGCGTCTGCAATTTACAGTAAAAACTGGAGACTTTATGAGATAGCCACTTAAAGAAACCAAACAGGTTTGTCAGACAAAAGAGCATCTTTTCATAGCATGTACGGATCCAGACAAGGGCATAATGCCCGCTCTTTGATGGCTGTACGGTAGTATTACTGAGAAAGCTGCCTCTTTAACCAAGCTTAGAGTGCTACTGCAAAACGGCATATCTAAAGCGCGAGTTGGTAGGTACGTCACAAATGATAATGACGTTCAACGATAAAAAAAATAGTTCATTCAAACCAATATTTTCGTCCACTCTACTTCGCATGGATTGAAAATTTTAAAAGTGTACTTAGGGACAAATAAAGAAAGATTAACGCACAGTGGCACAAAGTTGTATTCTTAAAATCTGTCGCAACGATTTTTACTCTGTGACACAAAAAGTGTTATATGATATGATATATTTATTCATAATTTGCAAGAAAATTATAAGTCACTTTTACTGTAATTAGAGACATATTCAAGCTAAATAAATAAATAAAAATAATAGTCAATGATGAATCATAAATAAAAAAACATGTGAAAATAAATAATGAATAAAAAAAATAATTAAATGTCATGATAATAATAAATAAAAAAGTAGGTACATTGTACTAAAATGTCAAGTGTAAATAAAAGTAAATATATAAAGCTACTTATTCTACCGTTGGGACGAGCTACTCGACCGCGTACGGCGCCATGTCTGTCAGAAATGACTTGAGTTTATGTTTAAATACCAGGGGCCCAATTCAGTTATTCAAGACCGCTCCATTGCCGAACCATATGTGGAGCGTTTCCCGTCGGCCGCCATAGTTTTTTTGATTCAGTCACTTTTATGTCATACAATTGACACATTTGATGAAACGTAACACGTCCTTCGCTCGTTACTAAATCAAAAAATGATAGCAGCCGACAGGAAATGCTTCGTAAAAGGTTCAGTTACGGATCGGTTTTGAATAACTGAATTGCCTCCCAGGACTCTAGTTCTCGTACATGTTCAGGAAGGGCGTTAAACACCCGAAGCTATAAGCTAAGTTATAAGCTCGGTAGATATATTAACTATGCAGTTTCAGCCGCGTATTGTTAAAAGCGGTGATAATGATAAAATATAGCTATGCAATAAAAAATCATTGTGCCGAATTTCATAACGATTGGTTCAGCTGTTTTTCCGTGAGAATGTAACAAACAGACAGAGACAGAGAGAAATAGAGAGAGCTTTGAATGAAAGACTTTTGCTTTAAAATATTAACAGTTAGTTTGTCGGTGAGGATCTAAACATTCACCAAGTAAAATCCAACTAATATTAAACAGGTAATCGTTTAAAAACACCGAAAAAACTTTAAAAAAATCGACTTCAAAATACTTAAATCGTTTACTATTATGACATATTTTTGCTATTAATTTTGTCATAAAAAATCAAAATGCTACACCGATTTAGATAATTTTTTTATGGAACCACTTGGAAAGTATGTTTTTTCTACCAAAAATCTTTTTTTCAAAACGGTCCCTGGGTCTCCGAGTAATCGGGGAACATACATAAAAAAATAAAAAAAGATTCCAACGAATTGAGAATCTCCTCCTTTTTGGAAATCGGTTAAAAAGTGAAAGTAACTTTGTATCTTTATCTATTTGTTACATTTTCACGATCAATCAGCTGAACCGTTCGTTATGAAATTTGATACATAGATATCTGAGAACCTAGATTAGAGAACATCATCGACTTTTTCAACATCGACATGGTTTTTCATCAGTATGCGGGTACTACGAGTACAAGTACGAGTATTACTAGTACACTACGAGTATCGATAGTACTCGTACAGTTCGATATGAAACCGTCTTCAGTACAAAATCTGATTCAAAAGAGTTGTCAAATAATAATTTTAAAGAGATTGTCTAAATGGGCCCCAGAAAAATTAAACTAATTCGAGTTTAAAGCGAAACAATAAAAGAATACTTGAAAAGGAAAATTATCATAAAACAGACATTTGTTATCATGGAATCTTTTAAGTTATAAAGTTTTTGGCTAAGTTACAAAAAACTTTTAGAGGTTCATCGACTGTCTGATGAAGAGTTGAATATAAATGATTAAATTGTAAGTTAGTTATTTTTTGGAGCCGTTGGGCTAAAAATTTACTTCGTGTCATCAGCACCATTAGTTTCGTTTTTCTTAGTAAAATTAGAGGTCGAGTAATTTATTTATTATTATTATCTAGCCAGCGGCAAAAACGTAAATTATACGAGTCCAATATAATAAAACAAAATAGAAGATGAAAAACATATATCATGTATAATAAACTGTACCTCGCGGTTTTACCCGCGTAATTATGAAAAGCAGTGATGATGATGATGAAATACAGGCTATATCCATTTTCAGGGTGGCAGCTATCTCAGTATCAAATTTCATAACGATCAGCTTAGCCGGATATTGAAAAAGGTAACAAAAGGGACAGAGAGACAGCATTACATTCGCTTTTATAGGTAATATTAGTTAGGATATGATACCAGTATCATAAAATGGGTATACTGAATCGAAATAAATATTGGATACTTTTGGGATTTTGCAGTAACCCCGCAGGATTTCATGTCTTGCCTTTATGGCGAGTCCAGTACAACCTGATAGGACCCTTTTGTGGTGCGCTTTTGTATTTTTAACATTTTATGCTGAAATTTTTGTTTGCATAATACCTTTCTTACACAGGATTGGGGTTAAGAAGCACGTTTTATGGAGAATGATTTGTGTGTTTTGGAATTATTTGGTACTCTTTATATTTTGTTTAGAATGATATTTTGTGGGGACCATAAACCAAAATGATAATCTTAAAAATTGTAGGCAATAAAGCTTTGTGCATAAAGCAATGGAGACGCTGTGCAGTTATGATGCTAAGAGTTAGAGGAACGCATCAGGGATAGTTGCAGTGACTCGCATTCTGGCTCATTCCAGGATGGCCATTCCTATTCAACGTGGTAATGCCGCCAGACTTATGGGTACGGTCAGGGGCGGGTTATTCGATTGATAATTTAATATTTTGGCTTGTATTTTAGTTAATTAAGTTTTTGAAGTAAACACTTCTTTAGCGGCGTTGTGCATTTTTTGGATGGGTAAAAAATGTTAAACTCGTGTCAGATCGTCAGATTCGTAATACGGACGGATTATTTTAGTCAGAAACCTATTCTAACGATCTGCATTTAAAGTTCATTATTGTATGTACAAGTTTGTCCTTCTAGCATGACGTCGTTTCGTTGCGCCGAATGCTTATTTTCGACACATGTATGTAACACTCGACGTTAGCTCAGTAGGTTAGAGCACCAATAAAAATTTCAATTTGTCCATCAGAGGGCGGAGGTTCAAATCCTACACGAGTCAGTCTTTTTGCTATTTTATTTTTTAGTTTTCACTTCTGCCGGCACTCCCGGAGTGCAACCCGTTGTTTTTTTTCACGTATTATTTCATTGTTAGTAAAAATTTCTAGAATTGTATAAAATGTAAGTAATATCCCAAAATAAATTATTTATAATACATACTTTGAGTAGTACTAAAAATGTGCATAATTTCAAAAATTGTTTTAGTTATTCATTAATAATACTTTCAATTACTTACTTTATTTAATTTTAATTATTTTTTCTTTATGAATGCAAGTTTTTTTAAATAAAGGACAGTACAAGAAACCCATAGTATAGATTTAGAATAACTCAGATATCTTACTACCTACTTCTTTCCTATATCTAAAAACTTTCTACCTACGTCTTGAAATATTGCCAGCAACTTTTGGCGCTCCACGCTAAGTACTTCGTCTATGCCATTCGTGCTATTGAGACAAAACAAATACAAAGTTATTTCGCTTAAGTACACGAATTCCTTGCCTTATTCGTTTTGAAACAATAATGACGATGTATTAATACAGCGACGATCCATCAGGGCACAAAGAGGCTGAAGAAAATAGAAATCAAGAGACGTCAGATAAAAAGAAAAAGTTGGACCAGTGCGAGAGAAAGAGATTTAGATGACGCGATATCTTAATGATTTTAATTTAGTTTTATCAGATGTTGTTACACAAAATATATTTTAAATCATGTGAGCGGATATTAAGCACTAGATCGATATATCTGGTTTTATTTGTCTGCTGCTTTTCTTTCACATGCTCATCTATGATGAGTAAACAAGAACCAACCATATTAAAAGCTATACCTATATTATTTTTATAAAAATAACAGGTCGAGCAAGACACTCGCCTGGTATTAAATGTTATGCCACACAAAACTGAAACAAATTTTAAAAGATTTTAATAATAACCCTGTGGTGGAATGCACTGCTCTTGTCACTCTAGGATACTCGTATCCTAACTAATATGACTCAGTCTGTTACCGGTTCGCGAAACGATAACAGTTTTTATTTATTTAAAAAAAATTTGTTTTGAAGACGCTGGATGCAAGCCGCTTCCAATCGGTCTTTTTGGAAATCCATGGGGGAGGCCTATGTCCAGCAGTGGACTTCTTATGGCTGAGACGTTGATGATGATGAAATTTCATACCAATCAGTTTTGTTTCTCATGAAATTTGGTACAGAAATTGTTTCTGGAGACGGACGTAGGCAATAAATATATCATCATCTTGTATTTCATCACTAAGGTGATCCCGGAGGGTCTCAACTAGTAGGTCTAACCTAACTGTCACTTTTTCAAACACTATGAGCCTTACCGAAAAACGTCTTCTTTCCGCAAGTGTCAATATAATTATGTCAGCCAGTAGACAGAATATGTTAAGCGTTACTTAAAGTTAAGTAACGTTTTTCGGTAAGGCCGTAAATTTTATCTGTGACGGTTGTTTATTATACCCGACTTAAATTACACATGATACAATTTCCTCGTCAATAATTTCAGCAGCTTAGGCTGACATTATTGGCGAGACCTCTTGAACATGGCCACAAAATCGCTACTTTATCGGTTTTTCATCGGATACATTACGAAGAGTGTGCAACTGATTTGCATGATCTTATTTCCCCTTGCCCTTTCTATAGAACGGCCAAAAGCTGGAATAACGACATCTTATCATAGTTGAAATATCGAAAGCCCGAACGAAAAACTTTAGTTAAATTTTTGCCGTGTTGTTAAAATAAAATATTGAATTTTTTTCCTGAGTCTATTTTGAAAAAAATATATACGACTGCACTAGATTGATTTTCGTAGTAGGTATAACGTATAACCGTTGGTACGGTTATACGATTTCTTGGCAGAAATCGCATCGGTCTCTATAAATAATCCTAAAGAAGCAGAGCAAATCCCGAAGCAGCAGATAAAAGAAAGCTGGACCGATCTACGGTTTGTTTACCATTCAAGTGAGTAAAATTGATGCGAGTATAAAATAAAAATTGTTAAAAGAAAATAAGCTCTCAAATGTCGCTCAATACGAGTACTGTGAAGGTTTTTGATCGTATTTTGCAGACGCTGTGATTTCGAGTGATTTGTCACTTGCTACAGCGATGTTACTTCGTGAATGGGGATCAATTGGGTTGGAATGGAAGACGTGTTTATTTTATGGAGATTTATAGCTGATGATTTCTTCGGTTTTTCAATTATAGTAGGCATAAATGTATGTATAATGACAGGTTCAATATCTTATCGTGAAGTTAACATTTGTAGTAGTTATCTCTGTTGTGCCCGTAATCATGGAATTGAACATTTCATGATGTAGCTTATAATTTCATGAACCAACAACAATAATTTTGTAGCTTATAATTTCATGAACCAACAACAATAATTTAATGGTCAACAAAAAGCAAAAAAAAAAAAATATAATGACAGGTTCAATATCTTATCGTGAAGTTAACATTTGTAGTAGTTATCTCTGTCGTGCCCGTAATCATGGAATTGAACATTTCATGATGTAGTTTATAATTTCATGAACCAACAACAATAATTTAATGGTCAACAAAAAGCAAAAAATTTTTTTATCGAATTTAAAGGTGTCATTCATATTAGGACTTTATTTTGAAACTGTAATAACAACAACAAATTAAATAAAGAAAAGAGAGGATACGTATTTTTACTTATTTAATATTGCATATTTTGTCAGTTTCATTAATTTTCATACAAATTTTTAGCATTAATTATTTATATGCATACTTCTGGCTTTTTATGTTCTATTTCCACATATTCCGGTCTCTATTTGTGAGATTCCATTGGAACCCCCCGCGTCGTTCCCCTAGGGGGTCCAAGTGGGTTATTTTTCCTCTTGTCCTCCTTATTACTTAAATATATTTGTTGTATACGAAAATTATACATACATATTTGGAATGTGCTAATGGAGCCTTTTCATTTCATACTCAACAAGGCTGCTTTCAATATTTTTTGGTTTTATTTTATTTAATGGCATTATGTCTTCTGCCATATCTATTGAATTTAGTGTGACCTCACAAACCTGTGAACCTGTGAACTAGAAAAAAAGATCAGCATACATGTATGGGCCTGAAATCATAATCCTCCTCCTGTTTGGCTTCATCGTAGTCTCATAATATCTTTGATTTTGTTAGATATTAATTTGAAATACATTATCCGTCTTACTTATAAGCATGTTAGATAGTGTTTTGTTCCGTTTTCGCACGTGTCCGGTTCCCGTCTTACAGAAAGTGACAAGTGAATAAGATTTTAACATGCGTTATATAAGACGTATAAGTAAGACGGTTAGTTCTTATAAGCGTCATCAATAGGGTCAGTTGTGATGGTAATGTAAATAACCTTTATCAAGTAAAAAAAAATATAACTCGCCACATCATAGGGGAAGTCAATTTACTATCGGTAATATAAATATATATGGTAACCGCTGATTTCATTTTCGCGTATTATCAAAGTCGTCGAATAAAACTTGAATACACCGTATTTTTACCGCATTACCTTCACCGGTTAGGAGTGTAACCGGTTTCAAAAGCACTGTCTACAATATAAATAATATAATAAGCTACCTAGCTTGCCAGTATTCAAAACCATCTGTTGAATATTCCACATTATAGTCTGTGCTATAACATCTATACCTACTACAGGTAGGTATATTCACAAAAAGGGTGGTATAATTGCGTTATCAGCGGTCCTGTCGGCCCTGTCCTTTGAGAGCAATTTTCAGTTAATTTTCCAATGAAAATAATAACCCCCGAAAATTGTCTCTAAACAAAGGGTACAATTTTCAGCAATCGTTCTGTAATTCTTTAATGTCCTGATTTACTTTATTGTCAGGGTGCCTACCATGAAATCAAGGAATGATTTTCCTTTGCGTAGATTTTTTTCCTGTTTTGAAAGACAGTTGATCTAAATAAAAATTGACGTAGTAAATAGTTGATAGCATCAACTTTGTTATTTTAAATTATTGTTCATATTACAACGACGAAATTACTAGGTAGATAGGACGAGGATATAATTTTGTACTTTATGTCTGTAGGTACAATCTTATTGGATTGATTAGTTGGACGAAAAATGATAAGTGATAAAAATCAAACTTTGAATAGATAGATAACATTATGAAGACAGCTTCAATGGCAAAAATATGGAAGTCGGTTTCCTAAAAATAATTCAAAGTTTTAAAATATTTTTCTAAATCTAGATGTAACAAGTATTTTTATTTTAAATGCCTATTACGCAGTATTTAGCTTTCTATACACTAGCTGTGCCCCTCCCCCGCTAACACGGGCGTAGTGAAAAAATAAATAGCCAAGTGCGTGTAATATGTCGTTACACGCGCAATGTAGATAGATAAACTCTTTATTGTTTACACCTTAACTAAAACACAAATTACATAGTGAAAAGGGCTTAAATGCTAGTAAAACAACAAGCGGCCTTATCCAGGCAACCTTGGGATGGAGAAATGATAATAATAAATAGATGGTGGGGTAATTAACAAAGAGAATAAAAGAGAGAAAAAAAATGTATACAAATGTACAATAAATAAATGTAGAAAATTATATGTAACTACGGAATCCTAGTTAGATAGATAGATAGATGAACTCTTTATTGTACATACCTTAAAAGTAATAACAAAGAACTTTAATAGACTAGTGCAACAAAAGGCGGCCTTATCGCTAAAAGCGATCTCTTCCAGGCAACCATGGTTCCAAACTAGTTCCGTAGTTATATATCATAATTTATGTGACCTTAAATCACCTTAAATCTTGTTTGATACTATACGAACATATGAGTTAACTAATGTTAATTTAAATGAAATATTAATTTTTGACAAGTCTGATCGACTATAACTCAGAAATACGAAATTATAATCTCTTTTATAATATAAATTTGGATTTAGATCGTACCTAGTGGTTAAGGTACACTTAGGTACGCACATAAAAATAAATGCTCAAATACTGAAGTAGGCCCCCAAAGGAAGGAAACTCCTCCAAATGCGTGTAATGTGTGATACAGGGGGCGGAAGTGCGAATCACTGAGCTTGGGAATTGGCTTTTACGTACCTTTTGTCCTTACTTCTAAGGCTCTGTTCAGACCAAACGAAATCAACCAAATATTTAAAGCTAAATTTGGAATAAAAAGCTCTAAAACAAACTAATTGAAATCAAACAACCGGAATTCCATTGACAAGACGGTTAGCAGATCTATCTGTGATCCGGTCGTCAGATGTATAAAATCACAGCCCTGGCACAAATCTGCAAGACCTGTTGCTACCGTGACAGACTTCTGCGTATATTCTTATATAATAAAATCTAAATACTCTTTCAGTTTGTTACAATCAAACGGATAAACCAATCGTTATGAAATCTGGGGTTAGCTCAGAAGCTGAAGACGAACATAGGCTACATTTCATCGTCATCATTGTTTTCATCACTACGCAGGTGAAACCGCGGGGCACAGCTAGTATGTAGTTAGTTTTTTTAAATTGTTTATTAAGATCAACAAACAGTACACAACAAAGTATAAGGTTAATACAGGAATCGTTCGCTGTAGTAATAATCGCTGTTATCATCCGCAGGATGTATCTACCAGCAACGTTTACCACAGAATACTTAAGTAATTATTAAATATACTTACTTGAACAGGGCGTGAAACGTGTAACAAATTACTGATTAATTAATGATTAATGTAGTATTTTTGAGTCTAGTCTAAGAGTTCACTAATTTTACATGAATAAATTGAGTAACAAATAAATATAGTAAAAAAGAACTGAAAAAAACTGACTTCAAAATACGCAATTCGTTTATTTGGATGATGTTTTTTTCAGTTATTTTGTTATAAAAACCAAACCGAACCGATATTGACCCGATTTTGATAAAATTTATATGGGACCACCTCTGAGGTATATGGGAGCACCTATCAAACAAAAAAAGAATCAACAAAACAATTCGAAATAATCGTTCAACAAACATACGGTCGAATTGATAACCTCCTTTTTGGAAGTCGGTTAATAAGACACCTATGTCATAAATGATGAAATATAGCCATGTCCCTCTCTAAGTTCGTCTTGTATTTTCCTACAACTAGAATAAAACTATTTAGATCTACCTACATGTTCGTCTTTCGAAATAAATTTAATCTGAAATAGATTTAGTCTTCAAATCACTAGCGAATGAGTTTTTCTAGGCAAGAGATCGTCAATGTAGACCGCAACGTTTATTAACATCAGGCGATTTAGTGATGAAGCACACACTTATCGAATATAATAATTATAGATCTATCTTATATAAAAAAACTGAAATAACCGACTTCAAATTACTCAATTTCATTCATTACATGGATGACATATTTATTTTTAAACAAAAACTACGGGTCACTCACATCTGTTTTGAGCCGAAATATCCGATCATAGTTTTTATTTAAAAATGTGTGAAAGCCACGTTAATTTCCATGACATATTTATTTATTAATATTTTGTTACGAGTATAAGCACTAAACTCTAAAACAATACCTATAAAACAATAAAATAATCATCCAAATCAATTCATAAATGACGAAATAATCGCATACCAAATAACAAAATACAGTCGAATTGAGAGCCTTCTCCTTTTTGAAGTCGGTTAAAAGCTTATCAGAAAATTACATAGCAATTGGTTCATCCGCTTGATCGTGCAAATCGTTAAAAAGAAAAAAAAGGTAGACAGACTGAGAGACAGAGTTACTTTCGCTGGTAATATTATTAGAAAAAATAGAATATTATTGTATTATCAGTAAAATATTTTATAATATTAGGTAAAATATGTACATGCTTATTGCTGATAGAAATTTCCAACTTAATCTGAATTAAACCTAATTCAAAGGCACTTTACCAGCTATCTCAGAAGCATTTCCCGTTACTCCGGTGCCCGCGGAAAAATTACAATTGTGAATCGCACCATACTTACTCTACAACGCACTGTAATAGATAAAAGGTAGCCTACCCAAGTAGTGCTTCGAAATTTTATCGCGCTTCAACTACCGGAATGTAATATTTTTTATAGTCAACAGGATAAGCATTTGACTACAGCTCACTCACACACATTTGACTACAGAATATTTTGAGCTAATATGATCTTCATATTTTTGGTTTATCTATATCATGTAGTATATATACTGATGGAGCACACTTAAAATTAAAAACACTTAGTACACATTTTATTATGTCTTTGCAAACACAAATCAGTACATTTTTTTTTTTTTTTTTTTTGTTAGGGGCCAAATGGGCTTTGGCAGCCCCGGCTGGTCACTGCGACCTTTATAGATCTATTGTGACAACCCCTGTTTCTTACAGCACCTCTCCAATCAGTACATTAAAACGCATGTTATATCTAATGCCTCTATGCTTCATTACACACTAGCTTATAAAGATACCTGAATAACATTATGCTAGCTACATTAATATCAATGAAAGGCTTATCACGTCGTTCAAGGTGAAGTGAAAAAATAAAATTTATTTATTCAGTACGGTAGTACCTTATGAATATCGGAGCAGTGGATCGGAAAATGGTCTCTGTTGGGGAAGATACGCGAACGGTACGTTTTGTTTGGGTGCGCTATATCCTGTGATACTTGTAACTACAACTACAAGTAGGTATAGGCAGCGTTCAGTATATACTAGTATTTACCCGCAATCGAGCTGAGCGTGGTTCTCAGTAGATTTTAATTTTCGACCGAACCAACAATTCGTCAGTTATTTTTGATACTAACTTGCATAATAAAAAAAACTGGGGACGGGAGTGGAGAACGTATGATTTTTATAAAATATAAAATTCTTCGAAAATATTAATGAAAAAAATATACAGAATATATATTTGTCGGAAGTATTTCGAGAGATTGATAATGCTGTCAATTCTAAAGACACCACTAAACTTATTAACGACTTAAAATAACTAAATAAAAAAAACTAACGAAAATTTCACACAATTTTACAGCCGGTCCACACGGCGCGTTGCGTTGGCGTCGCGTCGACGTAGCGCTATCGTTCCGTCGTTTTACATACTAATAATCATAGTGTTCACACGGCGCGTTGCGTCGACGCAACGCACACACGACTGAACTGCAGCCCCCGAGACGAAGCGGGCCGGTACGGCAGCGCTTAGTTGTTTGTGCGTTGATAGGGAGGGAGGAAATACGCAAGCTCATTTCGTTTTTTCAGTCGTGACGTTCCGGCGTCACCGCAGCGACGACGGAACGTCACGACTGGGTTGTAGTAACGCTGCGATGGCGCAGCGCCCGTGTGGTCGTCTATGCGTTAAAATATTTGCGTTGCGACGACGCAACGCGCCGTGTGGGCTGGCTATTAGTTCTTTTTTTGAGTTCTATAATTTTAATAAGATTAGTGGTGTATTCAGAATTGCTCCCATTGTCATTCAATGAAAAAAAACATCAATACGAAATTGGAACTTCAGTCACAATGCTTTTAAAAACGGAACCACTGTGCGAAGCCGACAGATATGTGTACTTCCAAGGTATTTCTACTTTGTTGTCTATATAATTGAATTCCCGTAATTATTGATATTAAGTGAAATGCAATTAATATGCGGTTGCCATTCGTTCACATCGTCTAATCTAAGTCCTCATATCAACATTAAAGTCTACACGATCTGACTATAGTATCTAGGCGACTCAATCTCTTTGAGGAGACTTCTGCAATACAAATGAACAGAGGTTCGCACACATGCAAATGCCGACTAAACGAAACGAAGTACATCGCTACTGGCTACTAAAGTCGCTGAGATTTTCATACAGACGTAGCAATTATTTATTTAATCTTAACTTCATTTCTGAGCTGAAGAAACATCGTTGTTTATACAATCGCTAACTGATAGAATAATCTAAAAAGAAATAACAGAAAAAGCTGGATAGCAGTAGAAATACCCGTAATAAACATTAAATTATAAATAAGAAACAGCTTGGTATTTTTGAAGTGTTTAGGGTCTTGATATGATAAGTAGATAACTCAAAAATAATAGCCTCATGATGATATCTGTAATAATAGTCTCATCGTCACTTCTGGCAGACGTTTTTTCGCACTACCTTGTCATAATGGTCGAAACCAGTGAAAAGAATGAGAGTGAAAGATTAAGAATGAAAGAATGTGCAACTCGACTCTCGCGACTCAGTACCGTGTGTATCTGGCTTTACGCTAAAATTACTCCCCATGTAAGTAGACAACATAGAAATCGAAGATTTACATTAGTAATGTGTACGAAAGTCCTAACTACAGCCGAAGACTTTGCACCGAAATGGACCTTGAAATAAATAAATACCTGGAATTCCATTATTCAAAACAGGTATTAATAAAACACCCTTTATAAACCCTTGTACGTGAGCGACGCGTTGATAATAAACAAAACGCCCCGTTATTCCGATTTTATCACAACATTTATGCTTATTTTCGATGAAAATGGAAAAACAAATCGTTTTTCCGCTCTGAAGAGTCTGAAGTGTGACATAATACGAATGAGAGGTAATAATAATTTATTCAACATGGCTTCTTTATCTCTTTGTGTATTATTTCACCATTACAAAAGTTACAAATTACCTACACATTACCTACATTGAAAGTGTACAGAGTATTTTATATTGTATAAACAATAATCTACATTATAATAAAAGTACAAGTAAGTTTAGAAAACAAAAAACACCCGACATATCTTTTTTTGAAATTTACCAAAATAAATAAATGTTGGCGGTCATGTAACACAACACTATCTAACCCAAACTAAGCAGAGCTTGTACTATGGTAACTAGATGGTTGATAGAATAAGTGCTAAGAACACTCATGATCTAATTCTCTATCAAACAAAAACTATATCAAAATCAGTCTATCCATTTAATAGCTACGAGACACAAATAAACTTGTACAAATACATCATATACAGACAATAATACCTATATCAGTTATAATTTAAATATAGGTATAATGTAATGAAAGAAAAGTGTAATTGTTTTAAAGATCATTAGAATGATAGCATTATTACGTATAATGTCAACTTATCTCTATGTATAAATTGTGGGAAACTTTAAAATATAGTTTGAGCTTCAAATAAGTTCTTAAATTTTTTGTGTTGCAAAACAAGAAAAAATATGTTAGTGAAAACATTAAGATTGAATTTAATTAAGAAAGTCAGTGGCTTGGTAAATGAGTCTTAGCAAAATATTCACTGAATCTGTTAATGAATATTCGTAATTTAATACGGACTTTCCAACTCTTAGATCTTCTTGCAGCAAGGATAAATTAAACATTATTGCTTGCCATGTTTATCCAAATATTACGAGATATCACATTAATAGTAGTTCTACGAACAATAGACCACCCGAGCTCATTTTTTGCAACAATTATGCTACGTGTATGCGTGATAGTTATGTTCACGTGTTATTTTATTGTAGTAGTTCGTCCGAAACTAAAATTACATAACCTTTCTTTAGCAATCCGGTAAAAACTATTAAACGATCTATCTTTTACTATTAAGTCACCTTACAAAAAATTATTGACTCAAAATATATTTATCTTTATCTATGTTTGGAAGCTACGGTGATACAGAAATACGTCAACTAATAACACCTCCTTTTTGTGTCGGGGGTTAAGAATACACTTTCTCAAATATGACATAACTATTCGTACGTAGGTAAAGAGTATCATGTAATAAAAGGTGTATTTAGAAGAGAGAGTGAAATTGTATCCACGTCTCGACGACACTATTGTGTCGTAATTGCGTCTGGGGGCACCAACACCTCACTCGTCCGGGACTTGAATGAACAAGCGCTCAATTGGACCGGTACACATCTTCACGCCCACTCTTAAGATATTTTATCGAAAACTCAGGCTTATTTCAACCTCATCAGGAATAGATAGGACCTGCTCTTGAACTGACAAAAATGGAAGTCTAATCGGATATGAAGTTTTTTTTAGGGTTCCGTACCTCAAAAGAAAAAAAACTCTTATAGAACACTTTGTTGTGCGTCTGTCCATCTGTCCGTCCGTCCGGTTGTTAAGACCTGTATCTCGGGAACGCGTGAAGGTATCGAGTTGAAATTAAAACCATATACGTAGATAGTCTGTTGCTGCAGAGAGAAAAATCAAATTTCTCAGTTTTCATAAAAAAACTTTCTTTCTTTCAAATCCAAATTAATTGAACTAGCTAATATTTCCTTTCTTCGAACTAAATAAAAGATAGACAAAAGCGTAGCCGACAAGTCGATTTTCTAAGAACTCCTCCCACTTAATCAATATACCTATTGCTTCTTTAAATGTAATTTGAATTCATTGAATAGTCGAGAGATACTCAAGAAATTCTGTTCAATTTAAGCTTAATTAAGAAAGCAACCTTAGGAGCACGATGGTTATTCATATTCTGCTTAGGCACTGTTTGTGAAGTTATATTATTAATAATATACAAGACCGTTTGTACATGAAGTTGACCAGAGCATCGCGTCGTACGTACAATAGGCGACTTTTTTATATAACGCACATTATAGCGACATTGCTAGAGCAGAGACGGTCAGTAAGGCATATTGGTAAAATTCACACAAAACAAGCCTTTTCGTATTCTTCTTAGCAAGTTCTTTCATTTGATATCCATATCTTGGCGATGCATGTAAAATTATGTTTCATGCATCTCGAAGATATGGGATCTCCAAACTTACTGTTCCGGCATTTTTAGAAATCAGTCTTATTTGGCGCCATATTTGCATGAAAAATAATATTTTTTCATGTATTTCCAAGATATGGTTATCACTTACCATCAGGCGAGCCGTCTGACTTTTTGCTGCACCTCTTATAAATGTTCCCATATTCTGGAAATACATCTTGGAGATTGATAATCTCGAAAACTACTGTTCCGATATTTGAAATTCGCCATATTTGATTTAGAATGATATTCCTTCCTTTTTAAGTTGGTTGAAATGTCTTAATTCACATTACAAGTTGTGCCAAAATGCTGGAAACTAACAAGAAAAAATAAGATTTGTTTATATTGCAAATATTAACAGCCGATCGATTATGGTGCAAGCCTGCACCACCATCTCAATCCATTTTCCTCCTTTCTTGTTGATGGCCGCTGGTGAGCCGCACCAAGTTCAAGCGGTTTTTAGTTTTGTACGAATCGTGATTTCGTTCGAGTGGTATCAGCTCGTTCCGTCGGGCACGTATGTAACTATACTAATATTACATGAAAAGTTAGACTGTCACTGGCCTCACAGCTCAGTGGGTAGAATGACTGCCTTCTACGCAGTACAGTAATATTACTTCTACGGTCATGGGTTTGATCTGCACCCAGGAGAAACATTTGGTGATAAATTTGGATGTTTTTTCTGTGTCTGGGTATTTCTATGTATAATATATTTAAAATATATAAATACTCTATAGCTGTCTCGTTACACAAGCTTTACTTAAAAAGGTTCGCGCGCGTTCGCGTAAACTGTAACAAGTATTACAATTTAAAAAACTGATACAACGCACTTCAAGCAGCACACTATCGAACAAATACAAAATTTGGAGATGATTACTAAATTACAAAAGTCACAAATTGTTGACGTACAAAAGTCACCGATATAGCACAGCGGATTAGTAAGTTGAAGTGGCAGTGGGCAGGGCACATAGCACGTAGAACTGATGGCCGATGGGGCCGAAAGGTTCTCGAGTGGAGACCACGTACCGGCAAGCGCAGCGTAGGAAGACCAGCCACGAGATGGACAGATGACCTCATACAAGTGGCGGGAAGACGCTGGATGCAAGCCGCTTCCAATCGGTCATTTTGGAAATCCATGGGGGAGGCCTATGTCCAGCAGTGGACTTCTTATGGCTGAGATGATGATGATGACTAAATTACAAAAGCAACATCAATTTAAAAAATAATGAAACCACTTCTAATCTATAGTACCTGGGCGACCAAGCTCCACTTGGATTTTATTGACTGAAAATACGAGCAAACCCGGTTTCAATAAAAATGAAACCTAGCAAGATCAATTTATCGTTCCCTAATCTACTTACAAACCAAATTTCACTAAAATCGTTGAAGCCATTTCCGAGATTCAGATTATATATATACAAGAATTGCTCGTTTAAAGGTATTGGATTAAATCTAACGCAAAAATAATTTATATCCACCCAATGGTGAACAAATCAAGCCAATACTAAATATGCTAAATAATAAACAAAATAAAAATAAAGATACACATGCATCCAAACACAGAATCTCCTCCGTTTTGAAGTCGATTAAAACTATACTTTGCAACCGTCGCTCCGTGTACGAACGGCCAGCGTTCTAGTTTGTAGGTTCCAAGATCGGCTAACACGATAACCACACGATAACGGTAGAGCATCGGAAATACAATTAGTTATGTTGTTGAGATAACACGGTTTGCCGGAGTGTAGCGATCTTATGAATTCACTATCCGTTTCATTAAATAAATTTGGCTTAAAGCTTACTAAATCATGAGTGTTGAGATTTTATCCAATTACCATCGTAACGTTCAGATAATTAAAGAGCTGTGTGTAAATGAAAAGGCTGCTTTTTTATAATAAAACCGGATAAGTGCGAGTCAGACTCGCCCACCGAGGGTTCCGTACAAACTAGTAGATAAAAGGGGGAAATCATTTTTTTTTTTATATTTTCGTTCATAAGCCGTACTTTAACATGTGTATACTATAACACAATGCTTCTTGCCAAATTTCATAGTTCTAGGTCAACGGGAAGTACTCCATAGGTTTTGATTCTCTTGTGAGTGTTGAAATGTGCGTTTTTTACGACATATTCAGCTGTAACTTTTTTTTACAAAAACTGAGAAATTTGATTTTTTCTTTTTGCAGGAAGAGATAAAGAGAAGAAGAGGAAGATCTGCGTATATGGTTTTAATTTCAACTCGATACCTTCATGCGTTCCCGAGATAAAGGTATTGACACCTGGATGGACGGACAGACGGAGAGACGAACAGACGGACAGACAGACAGACAGACAGACAGACATACGGACAGACGGACAACAAAGTGATCCTATAAAGGTTCCGTTTTTTCCTATTGAGGTACGGAACCCTAAAAATGAGTAAACTATACAACTAGTACTCCTTCTATTAGTCGTAGTTCTGTGAACAGTAGACCTCGCGAACACAACCTTTTGAGGTGAGATTTCACGACTTATAATGTTCACAAACTCTTGATCTATTTTGCGCAGATTCGAAGTTTTTTCCTAGAATTGTACCAAAGTTTCTATTGAATATATTAGAAGAACGGCTGATAAATGGACTCGTAGCTTACTCGTAGCATATGTCTTCCCTTTTTAACCAACTTCGAAAAAGGAGGAGGTTATCAATTCGTACCGTACATTTTTTTTAAAGTAATTCTCATAATCTTTGATACAACTTCTTGGCCGATTTTGGTCATTAAAGATAGATAGATAGATAAACTCTTAATGTACACTATTAAACAAAAACTTTACAGAAAACTCACCGTTATGACGTTCTTATTTAAAAGTGGACTAAATGTTTTTCCAAATAATATCCAAATTGTCCGGAAAATGCCGCCGCAGTACAAAAGACAGCCAACATTTTTACAAACAACAAACAACTTCATATCACAATTGTACAAACTAACTGGATAGCTAAATAAAATAAAACTGTTGGACATTTTTCCACACAACGCCTCCTGACCTATAACTAAGCAAAGCTATGGGAAGCAGATGGTTGATGGAATACTTTTATGTATTCCTAACAAGAACCCTTAAGAGTTGCCCTATCCCTGAACAACCGAGCAAAATCAAAACGAAAAAATCATACAATTCTCAAGTAAGTTATACCATTCGACAGCGAGCAATAAAACCTCTCTTCTTCGGTTGGCTTGTTAAATTAATGAGAGGGAACAAAAAATAAAGTTAGAAGTGAAGATATGAAAGGTACCCCGGGCCCGACGACGGCGTGGGTATGAATTTTAAAAGATCCTACGGGCACAATGACTCCTAAATTTTGTTTTAAAATTCACAACCCTATGGTGAATTCTTTGTTTGTGTGAACTGTTTGCGAGGACGCGCACACCCGTGCTATCCTCGAAAACTGTTTAAACGCTTTAAA
Organism: Lycia hirtaria; assembly: GCA_947563715.1. NCBI lineage: Eukaryota > Metazoa > Arthropoda > Insecta > Lepidoptera > Geometridae > Lycia > Lycia hirtaria. The sequence goes on along the minus strand of OX387379.1, from coordinate 12,826,328 downwards.
TATTTGTACTTTGTTGGGAACTGCGGAAAATTGTTTATATACTTACATTGCGTTTTTATTGATGTTTTGTTTATATACGCAACACTTTTGTGATTTGTGATATTATTAGATATATGTATGTTATGGGGTGTAGGTAAGTAGGTACATTTGTAATACAAGATATATTATATGTTTGCATTTTTTATAAACGACAGTGATGATATAGTAAAAATTAGTAAGCATTATTGCCTTAGAATGGGCGCTGTCTTCCAAGTGGCTCCCAAAAAACACCATTAGGTGCTTAGTGACAGATTTTGCTCGTTTGCGGAAACTTGGATATCCGAGCAATGAATGGACCTATGATTTCCTCACTCTGATTTCCTTCACCGAAACTTCCAAGTTATTGTAGAGTTTCATCTCGCCCTGTCACAGTTGTCGATCGTACAACCAAGTGACCTATCTTTACCCCAAAACGGCACTAGCGTAACCACGGGGCGTAACTAGTATAAGCTATTTTCTATTCACTGGCCATCCATATTCCATTCTACTAACACGCGGCCTATTAGCCCCACATATACGTCTGGGAACCACCCAAACACTCACCCACAGACAAACCAAGTTATCTCTACCAGTGACCAAAAGAACGAACTATTTTTTTTTCACGCGAAGCTATTACTTTGTTTCAAGGCCAGCTATTGTGGCGCTCTGGCTCTACTGTACAATTAGTTGATCTCCGTAATCAAGTTTCGCTGTCAGAGTGCGTAAGTAAATGAATCTGTCTTAATTATTAGCCTCAAGGTACCGGAGCGACCTTTGCCTTTACCTAGTTGGACTAATGAACTAAAAGCACACGAGCGTTTATAGAAAATAAGGAATTAAGAGATGAGAAAAATGAGGTTAGAGTTCATACATTCGTAAATACACAATTTACCGCTCTGTCTGCGAATAAAGTTTCCCATCAGGCACACTGACAATAACATTTCCATTTAGGTATTACAGTTTAAAAAATTAATGCAAACGACTTCAAAATATGAAATTTCGTTTACTTGAATATCTCATTTCTTCTTCTTCTTTATTATTTCTTCTAGTTATTTAGTTTCCACCTTGTAGCTGATCTTCCTACACTGCGCTTGTTGGTTCGTGATAAATTACCTACCTATTACCTATTACCTCACGACAGATCTATACGTAAGGAATATTGAAAATAAAGTTAAGAGTTGTACGGGTTTACGAATGAAACTATGCGTCATGGATAAGTCTATAACGTATGTATATATAATATACATATAAAGCTTTATTGCAACAAGATAGTAATCCGTAGCACAGTCGCACAGTCACGAATCGCAGCCGATGTTGACATGGTTGTCGCGACATTAGTGGGCATAATATATCGAGAAAAATACCGCGAGCTGCAACTACACACGCTCGTGAACAAGCAACCCAACCCACGGGATACAACGAATACATATAAATAAATAAATATTGGTGGACATTTCACACAACACAATCTAGCCCAAACTAAGCAGTTTGTAATAGTACAAGGGAGCAGAGGGAGTACAAGTTTCCGTAGGGTAACTAGACGACTGATAGAATAGATATATTTTCATAAATGGAATACTTTGCATAAGTTCAAATACCTATATAATATGTAACCTTTAAATCACAAGAAAATACATTTTTGAATTTAAAACTTCTTTAGGCTTTTTCACTTTGTTTTGTGGCTATTGAATAAGACTGAGCTGTCAAGCTCAGCTATGTAAGCGCAATGTAGGCAAGCACGCTTTATCTTAGACGGCAACGTCGCTAAACATTAGGCGGAATAACAGTCCAGCGCCAGCTTACAACTATCAAAAAAATCACTAAGGGTCACGTCATCCGCATCAGCCTTGACTCTCGGAATACTACCATTAAATAATGATTACGATTAAGGCGACCCTTTAAGGCATTATAGCCGGATAATATAATTAAACACCAGTGAATGCCAGTACGGCCGCTCATAAACGCATTCACAGCTGGAATGGAGTGAAAATTGGACGATCATTTCGCGGTGAAGAAAAGGAACACGCTGCGAAGTGGGAGGGACAATGGTGGTCGGGTTTGTTTATTGGATTTGTTTTGGACCACCGAGATAGGCCTTAGCCCAGTTTTATTTTCCTTGCTTTTATCCTCGGGTGTTTGCAGCGAGGGCAATGAAAAACTTGGGGAAATATTGTGCTACTGTTGCAAAAAATAAATAGCACAGCTACTTTATACATACTTTCGCGGGAAAATGTTTGCACGTTTTTGCACTATAAAAACTCTCTTATTTTGTACAATAAAAGAGTGATCTGAAAAGCTATCATAAAAGTTGCTACTCTGTGAGGGACAGATCGATAAATTGACATTTATGGTAAAACATTATTCTTGTTATTACATTGCTGGTGAAACATAAATAATTTGAGTTTCAAAACAGTAAAACTGACTACAATATGCGTAATTTTGCTTTAAAATCCAAACTACGAGACCAATCCTAAAGAATATTCTTTCAAACAAAAAAAAGTTTATTTAATCATTTTATAAATGACGGAGTTATGCAGAACAGAAACAAACATAAAAAATACAGCCGAATTGTTCACCTCCTTATTTATGAAGTCGATAAAAAGCTTATTTTGTTGCGACTAAAATACAACTTATACCTGAATACAGCACGTATTACTTACTTGCCTATGAGAATATACTGCTGTACACTACTTATTCTGGGCATACATTCTGATACCCCTTCCGCTCTTCGAAAATAAATAAGTTGTATATATTTTTAAATAAAAACTACGGGTCACTCGCGTCTGTTTTGAGCCGAAATATCCGCTATAGTTTCAACCGCATTCGGCGGTCTTTCTCAAAACAGACGTGAGTGACCCGTAGTTTTTATTTAAAAATGTGTAAAAACCACGTTAATTTCCATATTAAGTTGTATGTAGTTTAACAAAAATATTTTAAAAAACACACATTACAAGTAGAGCACCAAATTATTAAAAATATAATGTATCAGCATACTCTCACTGGATATTCTTAAACAAAATTAGCCCAAACTTGATTGATGATTGACTCGATGGAACCAAATTATTGTATTGCCATCAGTATTACAAAACCAAACATATTTGCAAATTTTCAAACAGATAAAACAATTAGAAGTTGGTTTTAGAGTTCCAAGATTTGTGATAAATGAAGGTAATAAAATCGTGTATAAAATAAGTCGGCCCACTGCACTCGTAGTACCGTAGCAATTTATATGTCCTACGAAGCTCTACGCTACGAACGAAGATATTCGTTGTGCACTTGTCTGAAATTAAACAACCGTCGTAGTCTAGAGTGGAGCAAAGCATCATAGAAGAAATCGAATCAATGCAGCAACTTAATACATCCATATTGAAATATCAGGTACGCGCAAAAAGAGTGGAATTAATATCGATAAATGCATCTTTCTCCCACCAAAGTAGCACCAGTAACCGAGAAGTTAAGGAGTGGAAGGCTATCCTGGTATGGACACGTCATGAGAAGGGAGGATAGCCATGTATGCAAGAGGGCCCTAAATATGATGGTAAGCGGCAGGGCCGGGAGAGGGCGACCAAAAAAAGTGTGGATGAACTGTGTGAAAGAGGATATGTGTGTAAGGGGTGTGAATGTAGAAATGACGGCTGATAGAGTGAAGTGGCGAAAGGAAACATGCTGTGCCGACCCCACCTAGTGGGATAAGGGCAAGGAAATGATGATGCATCTTTCTCCCTCCGTCCACTTGGATCAAAAACGTAAGAAATAATAATTATAGTTTTCACAATTTCTTTACTTGGACGACATATTTTATCCAGATATTCTGTTTTTAAAACAAAATTACTAAACCAATTTTGACAAAATTTATATGAGATAACCTCTCAAAAATACCTCTAGAAAGAATCATCAAAATCAATTCATTATTGGCGAAGTAATAACACAAAAAACAGACGAAATGAGATTCTGCTCCTTTTTGGAAGTCTGTTAACAAACTGATTTCAGATATAAATTTAGACACATTGTGTAAGCATGTATAGTGTCTACTAATCTACCGCACAATTTATTCAAAGATAGATTCTAGAGTTTGTGTGCGAATAAAGCAGTTTTTATCTCGATATCCCAACAGAAAAAACAGGCTCTTATATTTACTGTGTCACTTTATACTTCATACTAATATCCTATTTGTCTGTCTGTTCATAACTTTGTTGTCTTTTTAATATAGTTTCACTACTCAATTACAGATAAACAACCATTTTTTCACATTTTATATATTGCACTTTATTTTGTGGGTATTAATTGAAACTGCTTAATATTGAGTTAATACTGATATATGATACTGAATACTGATTAATATTGATTATTAATTGAGCTGTTATGTAACGCTTGTTCGGGTAAATTCGTGTTGACTAAGGAAGCGAGAAAGAGATATCGTCAACGGCTCACTGTCAACTTTTCACTTCTGTCATGTGGTCATAAGCACACACAATTATTTCTATGTATGAATTACGAGCCGAGCATGTCGCCTGATATTGAGCATGCCTATAACAATAGATGTGAAAGTGTTTTGAAGATATAAAATTACGTTTTCAAAACACACAATGAAAGTATTAAACCCATACCTTCAGCAAAAATAATATTTCGATAAAAAAAACCCTTATTTAATAAAATAAGAATAAGGAATTTAAAATAAAACGAACTAAAATTTTAGAAATTTGTTTCAAAGATTGTTTTTAATCAAGACGAAATTTTTTGTACCGACGTGTTTGTACACACTTTTGTCTAGTTTTGTGCACAGCAGTTTTTTTTTTGTAATTCAAGTGAAACAGATAAGTACTCTTTACCGTGCCTCAATACTTGCACATTACTGCTTGGCAATTCAAAACTGGCAAAGGTGTGGCACTTCTCTGGGTGGATTCAGCAAGAATTTTACCACTACAAAACCTAAACCTCAATCATCCCATCAATCCTTATTGAAAAATTACATAAGTATAGTTCCCATAAGATTCTTTGGGGCAAGATATCGTTATATTAAATTGTCCCCAATTTTTCTTTTCAAAACTGGCAAAAAACTTAAAAATAGCAGGTGAAACCACTTGGCACAGTTAGTTGTACTAAATAACGCCTTTGGAGCGTAACTCAAGCCTCCAGGCTTTGGATAAGCCTTAACGACGTCATTCAAACATTCCTATCGCTTCGTAAATATACAACAGACATTCGATCCGATACTAAAGAAGTACCTATTCCACTGGAATATCCGTCGTTTTCGTTTCATCCCTATTTTTAACACCACGCAAAATTAGATTAAGCTGGGTCCACAGCTACCTGTTTTTAACCCTTTTAACAAAAAGAGAGGTGTTATAAGTTTGACTTGTGTATCTGTGTGTACCTGTATCGCATGGTAGCTTTCAAACGAATGGACCGATGCTGATCTAGTTTTTTTTTTTGGTTGTTTGAAAGAGAATTTCATTGAGAGTTTTCTTAGCTATTAGTTATAATATTATTAGTATAATTAGTTATTATTCGTTATAATAGTTTTATAAAAATCGGAACAACCGTTTTTATCTGTTTTGAATTTTCTAAACTTACACTTATTCTGTATAACAATCTTCTATGTCGTAGGTTTGCTTGCCGAATGCCATCATCTGACTGGCCTTGTGGCTCAGTTGGTAGTGTGTGTTGTGTCTACCTGCTGAACTGAAAGGTCGTGGGTTCGATCCCAACCCAGGGCAAACATTTGTGTGATGAGCATGGATGTTTGTTATGTGTCTGGGTGTTTTTTATGTATCATATGTATACCTATATATAAGTATTTACAAAAAAAAAGTATATATGTATTCTATCAGCCATCTTGTTCCTTAGTACAAGCTTTGCTTAGTCCAAACTAAGCAAAGCTTGTACTATGGAACTAGCCCAAGCTCGATGGCGTTGTGTGAAATTTCCACAAATATCTGTATCTGAATGTTCATTATTGGACGTCCATTTGTCGGTTATACGTAGAAAGTTGTGATCTACAAAGAAACGCGTTTACCTAGAGTAAACCAATTGAATTCCGAGGTCTGGAAGGCCCACTCGGTGTCTGTGTCCTTACCGTGTACAATCTGAGGGGTTAAGCAAGTGGCATTCTAATTTCGTAAACGGTAGTAGAATAGAAAATAAAATGTATGGGTATTTACATTAGCTAACGAAATGTCACGTGACGACACGTCACTGTTTCTTTCGAAGCGTAAGCGTTTGTAGAAATAGAAACGTTTATCATATATAAAGCCTGCAGGTGTTGTTCAATAAATAAAGTAATTAGATATGTCCTAGGCAAGCGTGCTACGTCTACGACCTCATAATTACTTTTTATAAGGTGAAATTGTAGTCAATTACGCATTTAAAAAGCGTATTTTATATTTAAGCTGTAGAAACAATAGCTGTTTTCGTGGTTATAATACATTTTTGTATTTTCATTTTTAATACTAGAGTAATCTTTGTTTCATAAAGTACGCGTATCTATTATTAAAATCTTTATACCATTAAATCTAAAAAGACTATATAAAATACTGTACGTATTTAGCTGTCGTTAGAAAAAAATAGTATGTACCAAAATTAAGAAAAATACACAAGTTTTTAGAATTATTTGTAGCAATTAGTAACATCCCTGTGGCTCTGGCTTTAGACAACAGCCTAAAAAGCCTGTATCTATATCAATGTAGGAGTCAAAGAAGCCGACTAATTTAAATGTTTTTTTTATTTGAAAATAAATCTGCTTTTAGAGCCTGTTGTGTTTTAGAGAATTATCGCGGAAAAACACGGGAATTAAGAGTTCGTAGTCCGATCATCATCCTTCTCGCTCGCGCATATTCACATTGTTTAAGATATAAAATTACTGATTGAACTTATAAAAAAAAACATCGTATGTAAAACTAGAAAACAACATAATAAATATTCGACAAAAATTTCAATTTGATCTAATTTGTTTTTTTTTTTATAAGTTCAATACCTTTTCTTTGTCATCCTAAGGCCCCACGTTGGGGCAGAGGACAGATACAAGTTTTCGCCACTGCGTTCTGTCTTGGGCGGCCTGCTTCACCTCGCTCCATGTCTTGCCTTAGACTTCGCTTCTGCTATGATCGAACGCCGCCAGGTCTGCTTGGGACGACCACACTTACGCCGACCTTGCGGATTCCAATCCATCGCTTGTTTGGGGATGTGATCCGCATCCCTGCGCAGAGTGTGAACTTCAATTCAACTCCACTTGCGACACCTGATTTGCAAGTCAACTGGATCTTCATGGCACAGTATCCACAATTCAATGTTGGCGATAGTCAATTCCTTTTATATCTTTAAAAATGTGGGTATGCGCGAGAGGAGACGGACGATGATCGGAATACGGACTCTTAATATCTCGAAGTATATACTACCTACTATGGTATTCTCTGGTCTCGAATGAACAAAATAATGAAAAAAATACAATAAAGTTCCATTAGTTCTCTAGCTGAACCCCCCCTGGGGTTACGCTCATCTCTTATAGCGATGTAAAGTTAGCTCGCACTCGTTTTTTCTAGGTTTTTCTACAATTAAGTGGGTGAGACAAAAGTTCAAATGAGCCTTGAATTGTAATATTTTTAACAGTTGCTTTAACTTTGTGTCACTCGTCATTCTTTAAATTACAGAAAAAGTAAGTTAAAAACGGGCGCGATCCAACATTGCACTTTTCTCTATAAGAATTGCAGTAGCTCTAGTTTTTTACTTAAATTTGTTCAGGCGTTTTTAGAATAATACAAGTGCTACACACTTGCCTTCAATCTCACCGGGTTGCTGTACCTACGCCAAACTCAAGTCCGATCGTATGTAACTACACACGATCGGATTTGAGTTTGGTATGCATATATATACTGCTGCCATTGTAGTTGCTAAGAAGCTATTTAGTCTCGAGCATCACCGAACTCCCTGTCCTTTGAATTTATGTTTCCTGAGAACTACGATCTTTGAAATTTCAAGCCTAGCGTGAATAGATAAATCTTCTAGATCGGTGCTCGATCGTGCTCCATCATCGGCCACACCGTCGCTTAACATCAGACGAGCTGGTGGTCAAACGTAGATATATTTCGTCTTTAAATAATTATAGTTAAAAAAACTGAAAATACCAATGTACTGAACATATATTGATAATATTTATAATAATAATAAGGAACTACCTCTGAAGTATGACCTACCAAACAAAAACAGAATCATCAAAATCAACTCATTTCATCATCATTTGGCGAAGTAATCGCTGAACAAACATACATAAAAACCTGCAGTCGAATTAAGAACCTCCTCTTTTTTGGAAGTCGGTTAAAATCAAAACACATAACGGGGTAATTGTTTTAGGTAGGTATTTATGTTAGGATATTATTCGAAACTTCAGTATTACAGCGATTAATATTATTTTGTTTTTTTACATTTTTCAAGGTTTTCTAGTGTGGGACGTTGTGACGTCACCAGCTTCGCCTACTCTTTTTGACTAATGATTCCCCTTTGTTTCAGGTTCCATTTTTCTGGAAAAATGTACTTTATCACCTTTTTAAGGCGAGGATTTTTGGGTTTTGGCGGGAACGTCACTGAAACATGTTGCTGTGTTTTATATATCTAAATTTATTTAAATTTGAATATTAATGCGATAAATATGGTGGTTTATATTCATTAGGTGTTCGATCAAGTGCGTGAGTGTGGGCAAGTGAAATAAAGTGAAACGTGCCATATTACATTGTCGGCAAAACTGAAGTCTGAAGAACTGAACTCCAAAGAAGCTTCTAGTAAAGTCGCCATCACTTTACTGAGGCAGGACTCAAATTTGAAAATGACTGTTTACGTGACTTCGACTGTGACTAGAACACTATATAACTTGTTTTATTCAAGAAACTTGACGATATATCAATACTTGACACTCGCAAATCGCTAATAGCGTAGTCCAATACAAAAAATAAGAAGAAAGTGCGAGGCTTCCCCAGAATTTTAGGTATTTTACGCTACCTCAGCCCGCACTTCTTAAGCGCGATATTTTCATGTACATGGCACATAGGTAAGTTGTTACCACATTTATTACCTTTAAACAACCAAACAACTGAACCAATTATTATGATGTAATTTGGTACATACAAAGATAGCAGAAATCCTGGTTATATTTTATCATCATCATCATCAAAAAAAGGAAGCTCAAGGTCACGCAACGAGCTATGGAGAGGGCTATGCTCGGAGTCTCTCTACGAGATCGAATCAGAAATGAAGAGATACGTAGGCGAACAAAAGTCACCGATATAGCACAGCGATTAGCAAGTTGAAGTGGCAGTGGGTAGGGCACAAAGGTCGTAGAACTGATGGCCGATGGGGCCGAAAGTTTCTCGAGTGGAGACCACGCACCGGCAAGCGCAGCGTAGGAAGACCAGCCACGAGATGGACAGATAACCTCTTACAAGTGGCGGGAAGACGCTGTATGCAAGCTGCTTCCAATCGGTCTTTTTGGAAATCCATGGCCTATGTCCAGCAGAGGACTTCTTATGGCTGAGATGATGATGATGATGATCATCATCATCAAAATTCGCCACCAGTATCGTTTCAATATCTACGCGACAAAACCACGGCGCTTAGATACTTATGAATAAATACAAGAGTTATATTCGATTTAGGAGACAATTTTCTTGCATATTTTCTGTGGATATTGTTTTATTAACTACTAACGTTGTCACGCGGTTACACTCGCGTATTGATTATAAAAAATATTTATGTGTCATTTGCCAGAGTTCATTAAACTTTTGTCTGTTTAGTCGTAAAAAAAGTTACAAAAAAACAGTCAGACTTTCACTTTTAATACCAGTTATTTACAGCGAAATTGAAAAGAATGTGCCTAGTATTATATAACAGTAACAGCCACATAAATATTTAAAGTGATTTATGATGGCAGCGACTACGAAGAATTTTTATTAGAAATATTGTTTGTTTAATATAAATAATGTACGTAGATTGAACGGAATATTCTGAGTGTCTACACAACGGGATTCATCTAAATCTGGGTCAATAGTTGCCTATTTTCCCTTCAATAACAGGCTGTAAATGTTTATCTTGTTGTAGACGTGCTTGCTGAATTTCATATGCGCATTTTCAAAATTTTAGATTTTTATAATGAAATATCTTTGTATATTTCTGTTAGTTATTGAAATACCTATATTAATGGAAACTACGACATGAATGTGTTTTTTTTTTTATTACTAAAGAAGAGCAAAGAAGCAGGTCGCTCGCCTGTTGGTTTGCGGTAACGGTCTCCTATTGACCGCTTATGTTTTATTCAGCATTAGCTATAGAATACCTAGTGTTATAGCATATGGTTCTACCTACTTACTACCTACCTGTACATATTTTTATATCAAAAATAAAACAGTTGACGTAATTCATAGTGTGAACACATTATGTAGCATTTTTGTAATCGTTCATTCGTAAATTGTTTGTAATTTGCGTTCTAAGCTTTAGTAACACATGCCAAAAGCGAACAATAGCTTCTATCAAGCAAATCAACCGCGCGTATGTTACGCCTAGATTGCTTCTACAATACATGCATGTAGTGGGGGGGCTCTTGCCCCTGAAACAAACAAGATTTGAGTTTAATGGAGCTTTCTACGACAATTATTCTGTGTATGCAGAGAACACAGCATATTATAAGATCAGACGAGGTGGTGGTCATTTGTAAATCTATTTACCATAAAAAAAATAAAAACAAAAACAACTAGCGTTGTTACAGATTGTACTTATTGTTACACAATATTATGTTCACGTTTTTACGGGAGTGACAACTTTAGGAGAAGACCACTGAATGCGGTTGAAATTGGGTATAGTTGGAGATTTCTAACCAAAATAGAATGAGTAACGTAATTTTAAATAGATATAGATAGATAGGTAAACTCTTTATTGTTCACACCTTAACTAAAACACAAATTACATAGTGAAAAGGGCTTAAATGCTAGTGAAACAACAGGCGGCCTTATCGCTAATAGCGATCTCTTCCAGGCAACCTTGGGATGGAAAAATTATAATAATAAATAGATGGTGGGGTAACTAACAAAGAGAATCGAAGAGAGAAAAAAAAATATGTATACAACTATACAATATGTTATTCGTTGTTATTAGCTACGCTCGACATGTTTTGTCATATTTCTGAAAACGTGCTGTAAATATAGTTCAGTTTCATAATGTCATGAATTGCGTTTCAAGTTTCAGAAAGAGTTATTTGTTATCTAAGTATACTAACGTTTTGATATTATGACAAATCACAGAATGCAATTGTACATAGTACCTTCTTATCTTTTACTCAACCCCCTAGCAGCTAGCACTTGCTACGCAACTGGCCCAGCTACGTTTTGTTGATACTCCGTCGAAAAGCAAAACTTCAGGTAAATATAGAATGATTGACTAAGTTCTGTATGAAGTTATGGAGCCAAGTTCAACAAATCCCATGTTCGGCGAACTCTGCCAGCTCTTGGCTCGGCTATTTGTTCTATTATTACAAAGGCACCTAAAAGTTACAGAATAGAGCAACTTAACTAGTACCTACTGACGTCATTATTTCACATTATCTTTGCTATTCATTTGTGAGCTTTTTTGGCTCTTTAATCATTAACACATTTATTGAATAACGCGTCACCCTGTATAAGTTCATCTCGTTACTTGATTTGAATATTTTGTTTTATATTATAGTATTTATTTTCAGAGCTTAATTTTCTTTTCGTTTCAAATTTTATTTTACTCCAGTTGTTTTTTATTATTTTACCAGTTGATTTGAACTTGGATTTGAATGAGGCAATTCTAAGAACTTGTGACGAGCATACAATAGACTTCCATAGCTTAGTTGGTAACGCTATCCGTTGTTATTGACGCAGAAGGTTCATAGGTTCATAAAACTTCATTTGACTTATTTAAATGTGTAAGTAGATTGATTTGTTATTGTTTTGTTATTGATTAGATGGCTATTGCAGTGAATGAGCACCTCCACAAATCATTTGTGGTTTTCAGGTGTTAAATATGTGTATTCTATTTTAAACTTTGTATTTATGATAAATAAATAAATAAAATAAAATAATAAATATTCCGATGGAATGTTTTTTTTTATTCACTATTTATTTCCTTATGAATATCAGAACGATTTGATTACAATGTACTGTCTCCATTGAAACACGCTTACCTAGAAGAAACTGAACCACTGGCCATTCAAATACTCCTAGAATATATCTATCGGGCGAGACTCATAACTTTTATTTTTTTATTTTATGGAAGATAGATCTACGATTGACCACCAACTCGCCTGATGTTAAGCGACGGTGTGGCCGAGGATGGAGCTCGTCGATCTAGAAGATATCTATTCACTCTAGCCTTGAAAATTCCAAGATTGTAGGTCTCAGGAAACAGAGATGGCGGCAACGAATTCCATTCTTGTGCAGTACGCAACAGGAATGTGGATCGATATCGCTAAGTACGGTTTAAATGAATATCCACCGTTTCAGTGAATTAAAAGAAAATGAATTACAGTTTAAAAAACTAAAAAAAACACGCTCCAAATTATTGTATTGTCATAAACCTAATCGTGGTCAAAGTTCATTACAAGACTTTTCTAACAAATCCAAACACAGCTATGATACGATGTTCCACCATAAGTTCTAGTTCATATCTTTCGGCTCCATCATCAGATCAGTTCGACAGTACCATATTATTGTATTGTCATCAGAACTACATACAGCTGCCAGTTTTCATGACGCTACGATCCTTGGAAGATGGTTAAATTAGTTACCTTAGGTTTCATTACATACAGGTCGACCTAATAAAAGCGTGTTAAAAAAGAAATAATATCTATTATATACGAAATAGTTGTTACACATGAAAAACAATGGATTTAAACATTCCGTTCGGGTTAAATGATAAAAACTGATTTCTTATTCTAAATATGGCGTATAATTACCCAGAGGTGAAAACTCGGAACATCTTTGGAAATGCTCAGTGAAATAAACTTAGCTTTTACTTTCTTACTTGTACACACTTTTAACCCGTAAACTGTGCCAGAAACACAAAGAAAATAAAGCCATGGACTACTATGTTTATAATAAATATACCTAAGTATCAGGAGAGGTCAATCGTCGTATCCAACTCGGCTGGGCAGCGTTCGGGAAACTTAAAAGCGTCTTCTCGTCCAATATACCCCAGTCCCTCAAGTCGAAAGTTTACGACCAGTGTGTGTTACCAGTGATGACTTACGGCACTGAGACGTGGTCCCTAACTATGGGCCTTATAAGGAAGCTCAAGGTCACGCAACGAGCTATGGAGAGGGCTATGCTCGGAATCACTCTACGAGATCGAATAAGGAATAAAGAGATACGTAGACGTACGAAAGTCACCGATATAGCACAGAAGATTAGCAAGTTGAAGTGGCAGTGGGCAGGCCACATAGCACGTAGAATTGATGGCCGATGGGGCCGAAAGGTTCTCGAGTGGAGACCACGCACCGGCAAGCGCAGCGTAGGAAGACCAGCCACGAGATGGGCAGATGATCTCATACAAGTGGCAGGAAGACGCTGGATGCAAGCCGCTTCCAATCGGTCTTTTTGGAAATCTATAGGGAAGGCCTATGTCCAGCAGTGGACTTTTTATGGCTGAGATGATGATGATGATGATACCTAAGTATTATATCTAGGTATATACAACCTAGCTTTAGGTACTTACTCATCTTATAAAGGCTCAGTACGAGCCGGGTTATTACGAAATTTTACGATTGGATACTCGACTTTCAAAGGTAGGTTATGAAATGAATAATTTGTATTATACCTGAACGGGCTGAGTATCGTGCCTTGAGACAACCTGTACTGCAATTAAATAAAGTAAGCTGATGATAATGATGACTATATCATAATAATGTACTTAATCATAGGCTTGAGGCTTGTCAAGCCTCATGGCTCAGGGGTAGTACGACTGCCTCCTGAGCTGCAGGTCGTGGGTTCGATCCCCACCCAGGGCAAACATTTGTGTGATGAGCATGGATGCTTGATATGTGTCAAGCTTTGCTTAGTTTGGGCTAGATGGTGCTGTGTGAAATGACCACCAATATTTATATTTATTTATTCTAATTAGGTACTCCAGACGCGTGTTGGTACAAAATTTGATCCAAATTATTAGACGAGAATTGTTCATTGAACTATATAAGATTTAAATTTTTCTTTTATGTAGACCTCATTATCAGCGTTCCTTGTTCATTGCTAGAAAAACGATTCCCCCAATTGACGTCGCTCAGCCTAGTTTTCAGCTTTGTACCTAAACCTAGATCTATTAGGTGACCTACGTTGGTCTAAATGGAACCAATATATATAAAAAAAAAATATATATATATAAAATAAAAATCAAATACTATTTGTTACTAAGAGTTACGTTAAGAGAGTTGCGAATTACTTGATTGTTTGCAGCATCAGTCTAAATAAGGGCCATAGGGTAAGTAAGAAAAATGTAAGTAATATGTAAGAAAAACCGTGAAAGTCGTGAAGACATGATAAGGTAAGCTTAGCGAGGCTGGAGGCCAAACTGGCAAATATAGCCAAAAAGACATGACAACATCTGCCTACCTCACTTAGTACTTACTAAATAATCAGGTAGATAGTTACTCGTATATAATACTTATATATAATATAATACTTATATATAATATAATATTATAATACGCTGGTATGTAAACACATTTTAATGTACAAATAGCCAGTTACCTGTGCTTATGATAAGGGTTTCAAGTAGGTATATGACTCCCCGCATACAAGTATCAATTAAATATTCAAAAAGCTAATTTCGAGAGCCGTTCTCAGGTCAGTGCGAGCCAAATTGAAATATGTATTTACGCGTTGAACAGATTCTCACGTTCGTTCCTCACTCAGTTATCGGTCTGTGGTATTTTACGACGGTCACTATGTACTTTAAGTACCTTGATCACTGAAGATACCACTTACCACAAAACTTATATAAATAAAGAACACTTGCTGTAGCCCGCGGTATGACCCGTCTAGTGAAGAAAATGGTGATGATGATGATGATGATGATAAAATACCTATATCCATTTCTTGGTTCTCAGATTCTATTACTTGTCCAAATTTCATAACAATCGATTCAGCCGTTTTTACAATAATAATAACTAATTCCCGCTGGTTCACCCGCGTAATGATAAAAACGGTGGTAATTAAGTATCACCTTTTATAATGATATGTCCCTAATGTCCATCTCTAAATGCGAATTTATCTCTGTACCAATTTTTATAACGATTTGTTCAGCTGTTAGAAACAGATAAAGACAGCGTACTTTCGTTTTCTTAATAATTATATTAAGTTATACTTAGAATTTACTCAAATATGTAGAGTTCGTTAGATAAAATTTACTAAATAAATTACATTTAAAGACACGTACCTAACTATACCTTTTACCAGACATAACATACTTTTGGCTAATAAAAAATTGAAACAAAGTTAGACTCACCGATCATCTTCGTAAAATCCGAAATTGTCACTTATTTTCTATAACTGCTTACTTTTGCGGCACATGGCATCGTGCTATTTTAACACTGAATTTATAATACTTGAAAATATGATTTAATAAACCCGTTCTAATTACAATAAATCGTTTTTGTTTTCAGTTCTTTTGTCGCTATTTAATGAACATAGGTGCCCGCACCGAATCAGTTTGCATAAAATCCCTAGTTACACAATTTTCTCGGTAACAACACGCGGATCCACATTTTTTTTTATAATGCATTAATTTGAAATCGGGGTTTTACGCGGTGTAAATAAATAATGAAAGCTGGCGCGGAAACGCGTATCATCACAGAAAGTATAGTCGCGGCAGCGCGGGGGCGAGCTCTTGTTTTTTTTCTGTTGGTTCGATGGTGGGCAGTGAAGTTTCCGCGGGTCGTGGTGGTAGTGCTTACCATGGGGCATTATAGAGGAGCGTGTGGTGCGATGTGGAGCGGCGGCCCGCACGAGCAGACTGTTGCTTGCGGCCGGGGCTGGCACGGGCCGCGCTGCGTGCGCACCGCGTCGCCCCCGCCAGCCCGCTCTTCGCCAGCCGCTGTTTGACACTCCTTTGTCCCAGCGTAATTGTAACGCTGTCTATCTGCTAATCGCGATGTCTGTAATCACGTCGCAAACGGCGGCGATGGCCGCGGCGGAGACACCGCCGCTCTACACTTTCGTAGCTATCTAATATATAGATCTAATATATATTTCGTAGCTATATAATCTATATGAGACTATGTAGAGCTAAGTACGTAGGTAGAGCTGTTTATCAAATAGGTATCTACCTGAAATTCTTATTTAATTCTATTTACAGGTTCACCTCACAAACATCTGCTAAATACCATCGAACTATAAATATCATTACATCCTATCCCCAAAAACCCAAACCCCAAAACCCCAAAAATGTATGAATATTTGCTGAGCAACACGTTGCAGTAAATTGCACGTTGCAAAGCAGATGTATTCGTGAAAGAAACAAAATTCTATTTTACTATTATTCACTATTTTCACCTTTGATAAAATATCAATATTCACTGATTAACAGATTAAGTAACAATTAGTAAATTGAGTACTTAGAAGAGAGAGAATAGAGAGCTTCACGAGCGCTCTCGAAACGTGTTACAATCACTTTTAAAGCTCAGGGTACTGATATCAGTACCATAAATTATAATATTTAGTGATTTTTTTGTATATAGAAAAAAAAAGAGTATCAGATATTTAAGTACAAATTTTCAAAATGTCTACACCGAAAAGTTTTACCGCATACCTTCATAAAAAATCATTCCTTGTCTGAAATGTTTAAATCAACGCGGGAAATTCTGTCTACGTAGTAGGTAGGTAACATCACCTAAAATAGTAGATTGTTATACAAGGGGCTAAAAAGACCCATTGTAACGAGGTAGATTTTTACTCCCGAGCTTTAGCGAGGGAGTAAATAGAACGGTTTCTATTTACTCCACAGTTACACAGTTACAATGGATTTTTAGCGCCGTGTGTTACACTCTACTTTTCACTACGATTACGATTGCTAGAAAATAAAATAATCCAATACAATAATTCAAAGTTTATTTTATTAATATTAAATGTACAATTTGCAATTTGTACAATTCTGGATATTTAACGAGATGTTTGCAAAGAGAATATAAATATATATTTCAAATAGATTATTCTACT